>CM042841.1:1182131-1864631 GCA_023653725.1 Bungarus multicinctus
TCGCAATTTTTATGGTTGCCCGGTTTACAGAGATCCGACCTCAGAAGGGCCCCGTTAGCTTTGGGGGTCCCAGGTGGGTCGGTGCTCGCGTCCCTTCTTTTCACATTTATATTAAGCCTCTGGGTGAATCATCCTGGCTTTGGGATAGAGTTTCATCAGTACGCTGATGATACTCAGCTGTACATTTCTACCTCAGGCCACCCCATTGAAGTGATGACCCTGTGCCTGGAGGCTGTGCGAACTGGATGGGGCGGAACAGGCTTCAGCTCAACCCAGCTAAGATCGAATGGCTGTGCTTTCTGGCACCCCGATACAGCCAACTAGTTCCATCGCTGACTGTGGGGGGGGGGGGAATTCTTACCCCCATGGAAAGGGTGTGCAATCTGGGTGTCCTCCTGGACGTATGGCTGTCGTTAGAAGAACATATTGCGGCCGTTGCCAGGGGGGCTTTTTATCAGATCCGTAAGATCTACCAGTTGCGGCTGTTTCTGGATCAGGAAGCGCTTCGCACAGTCACATCCGCTCTCGTTATCTCCCGCCTAGACTATGCCAATGCTCTCTACATGGGACTCCCCTTGAAGAGCACCCGAAGGCTCCAGCTGGTGCAGATGCGGCCGCACGGGTGGTTTGGGGGCTTCTCGAAGCTCTCATGTTACACCATTCTTACGCGAGCTGCATTGCCTCCCGGTGGTCTTTTGGGTGCGTTTCAAGGTGTTAGTTACCATCTTTAAAGCGCTCCATGGCTTGGGACCTGGTATTTGTGGGACCGCCTACTGCCATCAATCTCCTGTCGGCCAGTGCGCTCCCATAGAGTGGGTCTCCTCGGGGTGCTGCCGACTGGACGGCTGGCGACCCCGATGGTGCGGGCCTTCTCTTTGGGGACACCCTACCTCTGGAACAAATTGCCCCCGGAGATGAGGATCATCCCTGACCTTCTGACCTTCCAGCGCGCGTTGAAAACTCATCTAATTTCATCAAGCCAGTCTGGCCTAGGGTTTTCATGAGCTTTAAATTCGGTCTTAATTGGTCTTAGTCTTTACTATTTACCTTGCCCCATCTCTATTATTCAATAACCCAATTTAATCTTTAATTATTTTTAAATTATTGTATTATCATATTTTTAATGACTGTACACCACCCTGAGTCCCGCAAGGAGAGGGGGCGGAATATAAATCTTGAAAATAAATAAATAAATAATTTCCCTGATACAGGTACTTGCTTTATCTAATTAAAATTATTTAGCTGTAGCTTCCGAAATAGCAGATTCTCTTTCAATTTATCCATTATGTGCCTTCAATTTGTTTGCTATTCTGATCATCTCTAGCCAGTTACTTTCCCTCAGGCCAACCCCCTCACAGACTATTGTTGTGGGAAAACTGAGCAGCAGAAGTATAGGTCAGGGGTCCCCAAGGCCATGGCCCATTTCCAGGCCATGAGCCGTCCCAGAAGCGGTGGGCATATCCCCACTTGCACAAGTGGCTCCAGTAAACCATCACTCCTCCACTCCCCCCCAGCTGTCCACAAAGCCGGAAAAAGGTTGGAGACCTCTGGTATAAGTAGACTTCAACTTACAATTGGTTGCTTAGCAACCATTCAAAGTTACAGTAGACTCCCCCCGCCCCCCCAAAAAAGCTACTGATATCTCAGTCTGAAGCTGGAATGCTCCGCTTATCTCACTCCATCCCACCACCAATTGGATCCCCACAGGCTTTAGGCCTGCTTCCCACCCTGCTGGGCCCGAATAACCCAATTGCTCTTGCTTATTTAATTCTGCTTGCTTTAAAAAGTGAAATGTTAGAAATATTTTTAATGGCTCCAAAACTTTAATTTATGTTACACTTGTATACAATTTGTTGTCATATACTTTTAAATTAATGAACTGTTATCCCTGTTCTTTATATCCTGAAATCAACTGTTGCTACTTGAACAAGAATCCTTTATTTTTATCAGTAGCAGCCAGCATTTTCAAAATGGAAGAGAAAGGAAAGAATAGACTAACAAAACATTCTAATATTGTTTATTCAGTGACTAACAAAATATTCTAATATTGACAGTACTTCAGAACTAACAGATAAATTACCTTTTGGCAAACTTTTCATATCAACTTCATTTTCTGAGTTTTCATTTGAAATATCTTGAGTAATGGTTTCATCTAAAGTTTGTTCTTCATCTGAGCCAACATATTTCGTTACAACTGTGGGTTTTCTAAATGAGCAGCAAAGACAAATATTAATTATGTCCTGTGTACATATTTAACAAAATTATAGAATTTTACAAACTCCAATTTTGCACACATTACAGCCTGAAATTATATTTTTATGCAAGGAATCTAACAGTTTATGAAGAATTTTAAAAAATCAACTAAAAGAATTATAATTGATAATAATATATAATTCCACATAATCAATCAGAATAGAGCTGGAAGAGACTTTGGAGGTCTTCTAGTCCAGCCCCCTGCTCAAGCAGGAAACCCTAGACCATTTCATACAAGTGGCTGTACAGTCTCTTTTTAGAAACTTCCAATGATGAAGCATCCAAATTTCTGAAGGCAAGCTGTTCCACTGGTTAATTGTTCTGTCAGGAAGTTTCTCTATAATTCCAGGTTGCTTCTCTCCTTGATTAGTTTCCATCCGTTGCTTCTTGTCCGGCCTTCTGATCAGGGGTAGGATTCAAATTTTTTAACAACTGGTTCTGTGGGCATGGCTTAGTTGGTCGGTGTGGCTTGGTGGTCATGTGACTGGTGGACATGGCTTGGTGGTCATATGACTGGGTGGATGTGACCAACTCCATATCACTCACATCGAGGCACGCATTTCCTCGCCTCTCATGACTGTGGGGATGCTGCAACAGTTGTAAGTGTAAAAAATGGTCATAAGTCACTTTTTTCAGTGCATTGTAATTTTAAATGGTCACTCCACACAAGCAAAGTACCAGCAAAGGAGGACTAAAGAAACTCCAGAGAAGTTCCTGAGACAGGAAGTCTAGTCCTGCCAAGAATGTAATAAGGGTTAACAGAGAGGCAGTTTCTGTAAGCAACACCAGAATGTTTCCTTCCTGCCTTCCTTACAGGATTAGGCCAGTAATTTCTTCTAACAACCGGTTCTCCGAACTGCTTAGAATGTTCACAACCGGTTCTAGAGAATAGGTGCGAACTGGTAGAATCCCACCCCTGCTTCTGATGCTTTGAAAAATAAATTGAACCCCTCCTCTTTGTGGCAGACTCTCAAATACTGGAATACTGCTATCACGTCCCCCCATTAGCCAAATCCTGCAGCCGTTCTTCATGTTTTAGTCTCCAAGCCTTTAATCATCTTAGTTGCTCTTCTTTGTATTTTTTCAAAATCTCAACATCTTTTTTGTAATCAAAACTGGACTGCAGTCAATTTTGTGCAACTGGATTTTAGATCTCAGAATATTTGTATTCAATAAGTAAATTAATATTATAAATTATTTTTAAAAGTGCAAGAAAATATACTCCATCAAATGCCCCATATTTCTGTTAAATCACCTCTGAACATAATTATCAATTCTTACAGTCAATCTCCTGATTCAGAGAAGCAGGCAAATTAAAATTTTAAAAACACACCAACTAACCTTTTGGAGCGTGATGATCCTAATGATTTGGATCTTTCAGAAGAGCTACTACCCTATGTATGAAAAAATGCAAACCTCTTATACAAAATGAAAATAGCATTATTCCTCTGTCTGTGCACATCATTTCAGATATTACTTTGAATGCAAATTACTTCTGTATTTCAATCCTTAAGACATCATAAAAAGTTCATCTACAAATATATTATTCATTACTATATAAAGGAATGCTTCAATTACTGGATGCGTTAAAAAAAACTTGGAAAGGCAAAAATATGTGTAAGTAAATATTTGCCTTGAACAGGCAAAAATATTCATAAATAATAAATAATGTGTCTAATTTGTATGCTGGATGTTATTATAAAATCATTGTATAAAATAAGCAAAACCATGGGTGAAATTTTGAAAATAATCCTGCTTTCAGTTACAAAGAAAAAGAATTCTGTATCAAAATAAATCTCTCTCACAAGAATGTATCAACAAACCAAATATTAGCAGTCCCCGACTGGATGGGGATCTTGGTCACTAAGTAATAGAGACATAAAGCACAATGTCATGTGATCACACCAACTTAGGATGGCAGGTCCAGTGGTCCCTGTGGTTGTCTTTAGGCAAATCCCAGGCAGTCGCAGCATCACCACTGATTCTGCTTATCAGAAAAAGCTGGCAGTGAAACCTCAAATGGTGATCGCAGGCCTGCAAGGTGCTGCCATAGACACACCTGAGAGTTGTAGTGCCCCACATTCAGCACCATCATGATTTCAAAGGGTTACTGAAAGAGTAGACATTCCACAAGGACTACATGTAGTGCTTATATCCACATTCAGCTAGAATAGTTTCGCACATCGAGTGGCTGAAAAGCCTAGCATACCCACAAGAAATGTATGTTTTATTTGGGAAAGAGACTGCCTAAGTGCTGTTATGACTCCCTTGAATGTCTCTGCACCCTATGCCTGTCAAGACAGAGTGTTCAAGACACAGCACATTTTTAGGATACTAAAGTCCTTGGAAATTGGAACTACCTACTGTATGTACGTGAAGTATAAAACCAGAAGGTAACAATTTTGTACTGCCAGCATAGGTGGAGCAGATCTCAGAGAGACAGTCTTCCTGAACATGATATAGCAGCATAATAGTTATGGTATTGGAATCCACCTGGGAAGGCTGAAGTTCCAGGCCACCCTCAGCTACAGGGCCACTCGCTCACTTTCTCTCAACTTAACCTACCTCACTGTCAGCTCCCATATACTTCTATTGGGACACTGGCATTCTGGTGGGAGTGGGGAGGCTTGGAGGGATCTCTATCTGAAGTTTCTGTTTCTGTTGTGAAACAGAAACACTGTTGTGCTGAGTTTTTGTTTCCTGCATTGCTGTGCTGTGGGAGGGGTTTTATTTGCAATGCTTTAAATTGCTGTTTCTAAGTGAGAAAATTTATTTCTTGCCTAGACCTCTTGTTATCACAGGCCTTTCAATAAAAGAAAAATACTAGGAAAAACAGGAAAAATAAGTGTTGCTAACCTTGCAAGTTTATTCACGTAGCTGTTTTTAAATATATTGATATATAGAAATATAAATATGTAGAGAGAGAGAGAAAGAAATGCAAGCATGCAAACAAAGAAGGGGCTCTTCTTTGTCTGAAGTTAGAAGCTAAGCAGGATCAAGACTAGTTAGTACAACTAGACTAGATAGGGAAGTTGAAAAAATAACTGAACAAGAGTATGGCAAACCACATCCATAACGGTGCTAAACAAACTACATCATTGCATCCACAAAGTCATCAGGAGTTCAAAGGCAACTTGATTGGAAAGAGACTCTGGTATACATAATGTTAGAGTACTTCACAAATGATTGCTTGAGAAAAATTGTTTTGGGCATCTTACAATAATAATCCCTCCCTAAACTTTTGAAGGCTACCAAGTGAACCTGAAAACTAAGGTGCATCTTTTCATGTTTCAATAATAATAAATAGGAATGCACAAAGTTTAACATTTGAAATGTCCCATTTCAATCAGTCATAAGTGTTTCATGCTTAAAACAAAAATGGACAAAAAAATCTGTTTTGCACTTAAGGTAAGCCATTTAGTACTTAGAATGAGATGTTTAAAACTTAAAAGAAATGTTTGTGATTCAAAACAATTCAAATTCAAAGTAATCTATACATATCTAATAAAAGCGACTTGAAAGCTGAACTATCAAATAATTTCCCATGTATTATTGTATCAATATTATATTATATCAATTACTATCTTATATTCTTACCTCTTCTTTGTTGTTTTCCACTGGGGCTGGAATATTTCCAGGCATACTGTCACTATCTACAAAAAACATACAAACACGTCATAGCAACTTTTAAAAAACTGTAATTGTTCAAAATATTCAACCTTATATTTATGAGGCTATTCACTATTACACCATGTTGATGGGGGAGGGGCTCAACATATAAAGCCTTGCAGAAGAGGTAGGGGCAAGGAACACCAGACTTGCACTATCCACTATCTAACACCCCCCACTAAGTGGTTTGGGGCGGGGGAGAGCAGGGAATCAAAATGTAGAACAACTAACATGATTACCAATAGAAGAAAATATTTGTAACTCAGGGCTGAACTGTAGGGTTCCTGATGCTCTCTAAGCTTACTTGCAAACATTTCATTACCAAACTAGATAACATCATCAGTGTTAGAAAGAAGTAGGCTTTGCTCTTATTTTTAGATAAGTCAAGTCTGTCTATGTGTCGTGAAATTAAGAAGTTTTATGTCTTCTGTCTGCTAGTTGGTGTTCATGGATGCACTCCACTAGTCTTCTGCCTCTTTGTCCTATAATAGTGTCTGTTCCTTACACTGCATGTTATAGATGACTCTTATATTTTCATCTAGGGCTGCTGCATCTTCCAACAAAATGGATACCACATAATTTTATCAAAAAGTGCCTAATCATTCAACCTACCATAACTCAACCAACACGAGCTTTAAAAAGGATGTCATGCATCAAAAACGTCTCAAAAACCACCAACACTCCATTTATATGGCATCAACCACATAAACCAACCAAAGCTCTCCAAAACAGCATAAATAAACCAAAAGATCCAGCAGCCCCAGAAAAAACAGGTGTCATCTACAACTGTGGTTGCCAACCAATGAGCCAGGGACCACTGGTGGTCCACAAGAAAATTTTGGTGGTCCGCAGACAAATGTCACCCCCAAAGTACCCCCCCAAAGCAATTAATCCAGGCTGCACGGGAACAGAAGGCTGCGCCACCCACATGGCCTGCGAGAACAGAAGGCTTGCGTCACTTGCATTGTGAACAACACAAGGTAGTGAGGGAGGGGGGGAAAGGGTGGAGGGGGGGGGGAACTTGCCCCGCATACCTCATGCGCCTAGCCTGGCCACCGAGCTGCTTCTTTCCGCTTCTTCTTCTGCTTTTGGCTGCACTCAAGGAGAGCAGCAAAAGTCCTTTCTCTTCCCCAAACTCTGCTAGAAATGAGTCTTTGGGACCCTGCAAGGCATCCTGCTCCAAGAGGCTGTGCCAGCATGGTAAGTCTCACAAAGACTCATTTCTGGTGGAATTTGGGGGAGAGAAAGAAAGACTTCTGCTGCTTTCCTTGCATGAAGCCAAAAGTCTCACCACCACCACCCCCTCCCGAGAATGGAGCTGGAGACGGTATCCTTGATCCTAAATAAAGAATGATTGATCGGTAGGAAAACGGGGTGGGAAATTTTCCTGCAGAGTTTTTGGGGGATTTTCCCCAAGGTCTCTGGGATTTAAAATTATGAGTTTGGAGGTCCCTGAGGTCCAAAAGGTTGGTGACTCCAATCTACAATGTACAGTATAAACACTGTAAAAACTATAACCCCACTCTCCCTTCTAGCACTGATTATGTTACCTAGTTTGGTAATGAAATGTCTGCACGACACTCACCAAGCACAATCAACATAATTACATTTTATTACAACATGATCCAAAATGTTGGCTGATCTAGGCGCCACAATAAATTTCTTGCTGGTATGAAGCAAAAATGTTTCCCCTTCTGTGCCACCTTCTTTTTGATATTACATGAATTTTAAAATAGCTGCTATCATTTTAAAAAGAAAATTAAATACATTGCATATCCAGTGTGGTCCTGAGAAACCAATTCCCACATCGAAGTAACCCATATTTAAATCCATACCAATAAAATTGTTGAATTTTTTTTAAAAAAAATCACTGCTACAGTGTGTGAAATGTATGTATGTATGTATGTGTATGCGTATATCTTTTTTTTTTACTATGGATGCTTGTATTTTTCTATATAACCTGCCAAAATTTTAGATTTCAGCTGCACAGAAATAAAAGTAATAAAAAAGTACATAAAGAACGAAGAAATTGACATAAGCAATAATGGTTGAAAATAAAATTGGCAGAAAAACAATGCAGCACATTATAAAATTCAAATATAACAATGGAAATACCAACATTTCCTATTTTCCAAATGTTATTATGAATTGATATTTCAGTCATAAATTTATTATGTTTATTAAAATAAGACAGCAATAACTGTCATGCTGTAACAGCATTTCCCAGCTATACAATTCTGTGTGGTATCAGAAAATACATTTTCTAAACACTATTAATCTTAACAGTTTTAGTATGATAAGTTTTACCTATATTTTTGCTCATTGATAATCTTGGAGGAGAATTTGCGTCCTCCGATTCTTCTGATGAGTGAGCCAAGAAGTCATGAAGCTTCTGCACCAATGTATTCAATTTGCTTTCACTGTTAAAAAAAAAAAAGGCGTACCACTGAATATATATATATCCCTTTTGGTATTAAACAAACAAAGAAATCTGATATGCATAAAATAGGCGGAAATGGGCTGTTCTGAGAATGAAAAAACGGTCCCATTCAAAATGTTATTTTGGAAGTTTAGAATATTCCATGTTATGGCAAGACAAAACTCAAAATGTTTCTATTGTTCTACCAAGGAACAATGAAAACTTTGTTCCCATATTATTCAGTCCATGACCCCAGAAATACAATCAATGAGGTGACAGATGACATTAAGTATTATCTACTGAATTTGCAAAATAACTATTTGTTACATTTAACTTTAGCCAAGATAATGACTCTTTAAAATAAATGTTAAACAATGTCCAGACGGCAAAAGTATGCTTGTTTCTATTTAGCTATCATTTCCACTGCTTGCAATTAGGTTGCAATATTACTCTACTGGCACGTATTTTATACAACAATCAGCAAATAACGCTTAACTTGAATTATCACACCACTTATTTTACATACTTCTTAGTATGCAAAATGAAAAATTAGGGCTTGCATGTGAGTTACCATTCTCTATGGTAGAAGATGCAAAATAAAATGCTTGTCCTTATCTAAGGGATGTTTTGTTTCAAATTCAGAAGCTTCAAGGTATCCAAGCTGACAATGTTTTCCATTTTCATAGTAGAAATGATCATTTATGCACCTCTATCTGCAGACATCTATATATCTGATCAGGCACTTATTTTTTTTTCCAAATTTTTTTTATTTTTTAAATTTTATACATCTTTTCACGTGAGCAACATGTTTCCAGATTATAACACTTGAACATAGTCATACTTTCATTTCTGTTAATCTTATATATTAACTCATATCATTATCCATTTCACTCATCTTTAAATAAATTTGCATTTCATATTTCATTTCATTAATTCAATATCAATATCATTTCATCCATACATAAGTTTTCAATTCTTTATCCCCTATTATTTCCATTTTCAGCTTACCACCTATTTTATTTTACATTACACATCATTATTATCCTTAATTTTCTCTATGCCGATATATAATAAATGCTGATCAGTCACTTAATGCTTCATTTACATATTGATTTTATTTAAATAATTACTTATGTAAACAATTTGTATGGTGACACATCTTGAACAGAATTCTGAGCAGCTAACAATACAGTAATAAGAGCCATAAAACAAAAAAATCTGGCATCTGAGAATACAGAAGAACAGTCTTGGACTTATGCCATAAAAGGCTTTAAAGGTAATGACCAACACCTTGAATTGGGCCCAGAAGCAGATTAGCAAGCAGTGTAACTCGTGTAACGGTAGTGTTGCAATGTGCCATCCTAAGGTTCTGCAAAACTGTATACACTATTGAATTTTGGACCAACTACAGCTTCCAAATACTCTTCAAGGGTAGCCCTATGTAGAGCATGTTGCAGCAATCCAAATGGAAGATGATGAATGACTGAGAACAGAGTCGCACAATCTAGGAGACAACACAGTTGATGTACAATTCAAAATTGTGCAGGGTCTCTTCTAGTCACAACTGCCACCTGAATTGTGAATCTAGGAGAACCCCTGGGGCAGGGCCACCCCATCCAGAACTAAAGAGATAAAGCTCCATTTCTCCTATCTGGGTTCACTTAAACCCTGCTGTCCTCAATTCAGGCCCCTGCAGTCTCCATGCATTCTGGAAGGACTGCCATAGAGATGGAAAGCTGTGTATTGTCAGCATATCTCATCCCATGGAGTTGGATGATCTCTCTCACTCATGAAAGTGTCAAAAAGGAAGGGAGAGAAATCCTGCAATATCCCAGAAAGGAACAACCATAAGCTGGATTTCTCCTTCCCAGCCGTGGAGAAAGGATCATCTAGTCCAAACTCTGAAGCCACTCCAAAAGTGGTCAATGGCACTGAAAGGCGAGAGGTCAAAGAGAGAGATAATCTGCACCATTCAGGACCCTCTGGAGTTGCCAAGCAACCATTTTTTCTCCATCACCTTTCTCTAAAAAGTAGAGTGAGACCTAAAGATCGTTTCTTAAGGAGGGATCACGGCCTCCTTTAGGGGTATACTATTCTGCACACCATCCTGGAAGCTTTCACTAACCAGGTGGGAGAGGGATCTAATAAGTAGTTGTGCTATCAGCCCCAAGGACCCTCCTCCATTTCCTCAGATCAAACTGCTCCCAGATAACAGGGCAAGTCCCTACCTTGGACATGCTCCACACTTGGATTTGCTCCACACTTGGACTGGAGAGTGAATCAGAGCGATTTCATCTGTCAGATATTGCACAAACTCCTCCACGCAACCCTTAACATGATCCTTTGAACCCTCCTTCTCAGGAATCAGGTAACTTTGAACAAGGCCAACAGGCAACACTCTGCAGGTGCAGTAAGTGCAGAGAAATAATGGTATGTTGCTGCTCTTCCCACCACAAGGTTGGGCTTAGTAGCAGCTTTGACCTGTTTACAAAACCTTAGTAAGAAAACACTTCAAATACTGTATCTAGTTCTGGTCATCACAATATA
This sequence comes from Bungarus multicinctus, assembly GCA_023653725.1. Lineage (NCBI taxonomy): Eukaryota > Metazoa > Chordata > Lepidosauria > Squamata > Elapidae > Bungarus > Bungarus multicinctus. Next base: position 1,193,020 of record CM042841.1, read on the forward strand.
AAAAAGAGGCTGAGATTCTGGAAAGGGAGCATCAAAAGGAAAGACAAGAAACAATGGATGGAAACTAACCAAGGAGCAAAGCAACCTAGAACTAAGGAGAAATTTCTTAATAGTGAGAGCAATCTGTACAATGGAACTACTTGCCTTCGTCACTGGACAAAGACTGGACAATCATTTATCTGAAATGGTATAGGACTTCCTGCTCAAGCGAGGGTTGGACTAGAAGACCTCCACGGTCCCTTCCAACTCTATTATTCTATGTTCTGTATTTGCTCAGGTTTGTTCTTTGTTTTCCTCCAGCAGCACTCTAGTCATCTTTTGGCCCTTTTAGGCATCCTCACTTCCTCCGTGAATCATGGAGAATGTTGGGACTGATGGGCCAGAATACAGTGCACAGGTGTGATCCTGTTCAAGGTGCGGCTACCTCCTGGTTCCAGGCTGTGGCCAGAACCTCAGCAGGAACGTGCAACAATGTCCCCAGAATCTTCCCCAGCTCCCTTTGAAATCCAAACAGATCCATCAGTTATCAAGGGCAGACTATTGAAACAGATCTGGCCTCCCTGCACAAGAAAATCTCAAGGCCACCAGGGTATGATCTGAGCATGACAAAAGGGATATTGACAATTATCCCACCATATCGCATTGCCACTGCTCCAACAAGATTACATCTGAAATGTGATCACTGTCTCGAGTTCAGCCAGAATGATAACCATTATGATAGCCATGAGCTGCTGACTGCTGCCCTGAACACCCAGTAATAGGTGTAATTGTGATAAAAGATGAATCTCTGCAAAGCACCCCCATCACCAAGGGTTCATCAGGTAGCCTGGATCTATGCCTTAAAGGCTATAAAGGTCACAACCAACACCTTCAACTGCACTCAGAAGCAGACCATAGCTAGGACAGTTTGCAGAGCAGGGATGTAATATGGATCACTCTAGGGCCCCAAAGACTGCGCTTCCTGCTGCAGTTTCTATCAAGGCTGCAGCCATAGAGGAGGTCAACAGTATTAAATATCTGGAGATGCAGATAATGAACAATCTGAACTAGTCTCTCCACATGTCATCCTTAGTGAAGCGTGCAAACAGGCGCCTGTTGGATGAGGAGAGCACATCTCTCTCCTTCTGTCCTGGTCACTTTTTACAGTTTTTTACAGCAGTTGAGAGCATTTGAACAAACTGCATCACTGTTTGGTTTAGTGGCAGCAGAGCCTCAGATAGAAAGTCCCTACAGAGAGTGGTGAGGACAGCCGAGAAGATTATAGGAAGCTCGCTTCCCATTATGCAGGACACTGTTTACAAGTGCTATGAGCTTAGAGCTCGAAGCATTGTTAGAGACCCCACATATCCACTTCATGGTCTGCTTCTGTTGCTCCCCTCTGGGAGGAGGTTTCAAAGTATTTCTAGCAGGACTACCAGATTCTGGAACAGCTTTGATCCCTAGGCCATTCATCTGGTAAACTCGCAAGATTAGTTTCTCACGCCACATACATATATACATAATGGTTAATTTTTGAGAGCTGAATACAATGAAAAATATCCATTGATAAAATAGGTTGCACTTAGTGACTATCATAAAAACGGTTGTAAAATCGAGATCAAATTTTGGACTCAACTGTGGTCTTAAGTTGAGGATTGCCTGTGTTCTACTGCAAGGGTCTCCAACCTTGGCAAATTTTAAGACTTGTGGACTTCAAGTCCCACAGTTCCTCAGCCAGCTTTGCTATAGCTTTACTGGCTGAGGAATTCTGGGAGTTGAAGTCCAAAAGTCTTAAAGTTGCCAAGGTTGAAGACCCCTGTTCTAGTGTATTGTATAGCAGTGTATACTTCTACACTATCATATGACTAAATTGAACAATGGCAGGTCTTGTCTCAGACACACATAACCTTTAACAAGTTTGATTCCTTATTTAAATAGCTAGGTTAGGAGAAAAGATGATGACCTATATATTCTCACTTATCAGACTACTTAGCTTTCAAACATGTCACCTGAACATATTGTTTCTGAAGCTTTATACTAATATTATAAATAAGGAAGCATTTTGCAAACAGTTCCATATTCACATAAGATAATAATCTGTCAGAATAGTTCTGAACTTTTAAGGAATAGCAAACTATGCAGTTTAATGTTGATCTTTTGACAAATTTAAGAGCAAATGATATAGTGATTTGTAGACATCTTGAAAACAACAGAAATGATATTAGAAATCAGCATGTATTTGTCAAGAACAAGTCTTTTTAATTGGGCAACTTTCTCAGTAAAAATGATGTAAACATAATATATCAATAAATATTTTTAAAAATGATATTTTTAAAAATAAATATTTTAAAAATGATATATATTATAGAACTTCAAAAGACTATTAAAAGAATACTCATCAATGGTTCCTCATAAAATTTGAGGGAGGTATTAAATCAGATGGCACAAAGTCCACAATCTCCTGAGTCCAGCATTCCACAACGTTTTCAATAATGATTCAAATGGAGGGAATATTTACCAAATTTTTACATGACACAAAACTGGTGAAATAGCACTTTACAAGACAGAAGCAATATTCAATATTATTTTAAATTATTTTAAACAGAAAACAAAATGAAATTTAACAGACAAATGCAAAGTTCTTACCAATGTACAAAATGCAATGATATAAAGTGGAGAAAACAAAACTTGGTGATAGTATATCTGAAAAAAAAAAATCTTGAAGTTGTCCAAACTAAATATGAATCAGCAATGTAACATGGATACTAAAAGGGTAAGTGTAAGTTTAGGTTGCATTAACATAATTCTAGTATTCAGATTAAAAAAAAAAGTTCTGTTATATTCCATCTTGGTGAGATCCCATCACAAATACAATGTCCAGTTTTTGGAGCTACAATTTAAGGAATATTCAGAAAAACTAATGCAGTTCCAAAGAAAAGTATTAAGATTTATCGGGGATTGAAATCTGTTATGAGAAATGATTGAATAAATTTTGTTTACCCTTGGGGGAAAAATCTGAAGGCACACATCTCACCATTTTCCAAGTATCTAAAGCAAAGGTCTTCAAACTTGACACTTGTGGACTTCAACTCCCAGAATTCCTCCTCCAGTCATGTTAGCTCAGGAATTCTGGGAGATGAAGTCCACAAGTCTTAAACTTCCCAAGTTTGAAGACCCTTGACCTAAAGTGGTATCAGTCAGAAGTAACATCTTCCACAAGTCAGAGAATATTTTTCTCAAGATAAAGGAAGATACTTGAATTTTAGGGAAAGCTTTTTAATTGTTAAGGATGCTCTAATTAGCACTAAGTAAAACATTGGGTTACATAAACAAAATATCTGCTTCCAACTTTATGATCTTTTAAAAATGTCTTACTGTTAACAAAAACATTCAGAGTTCCCTAATCACTTATGCAATTTGTATGATATTTCTTCTTTTGCATAATGCCCTTACTCTTTAATTTTACCTAAAGTTCTGTTTGCACCGTTCAATAAAAAGAATTCTGATGAAAAACAACTAGAAACTTGGAAAGGCAATTATTAAACTGTTTAGTAATCTGTAATGTTTGACCACTGAAGGGCAGGGAAAAATCAATGCAAGAACATAAAGTGTAAAAAGTTAGAAATCGTCTGCATTTTCTTTAAACTTTTTCAGAGTATGTAGTAATACGAAAGCACTATTTCACAAATGAAAATGGAGACAAGGCAAGAGTCTTATTCCTCCAAGAAAGTAAGAGTGCAATCTGGACATATAGACTATACATATTTCACTGGTTGCAATAAATTAGTGAAGGACTGTGATTATTCATGATTCACACATAAATCTCATTTGGCAGTATTCCCTTCAAAGTTTTTCCTTCATAAATTTTAAATCAATGGTTCTGCTCATTACCATGAGATTCTCCTATACAAGGATAATTTGTCAAATGTATTATTACCAAATGAAACATTTGAAGAAATATTCTATAGTGTCATCAAAATGGAAGGTAAGCTTGTACAAAAAGGATAGTAGACAAGGAAAACTGTTGATAGTATAAAATAAGAACTCACCAACTTGGTTCGCAGAATTAGAATTAAAATATGATTAGGGAACTAGTATAATATTCAAATTTAAACCAAGAGCTAAAGCGATGAAGGAGGATCATTTTTATCCACGGTCTGCTTAACCATGGTTACTTGTATAAAACACAAATGGTTCATGGAAGTTGTAAACTATGATCCACAGACCACAACTGGAGATGTCATACATCCTGAATCAACAATATACGAGTTAACAAAATGTGGATCCCATTCTTGAAGAAGCACGAAATAATCCCTGCTGTCAAGAAATACCGAGACACTTAATTTAACCCTGGGCCATAACAACGTGGCTATGTTCACACAACCACCTAATGCAGCGGTTCTCAGACTTGGGAGGCCTGAAGATGGGCGGGCTTCAATCCAGAGAATTCTGGAGTTGTGGTTCACCCATCTTGAAGCTGCCAAGGTTGACAAACGCCGGTCTAATTTGCAGCCAACCAAACCACAATTGTCTGGATTGTGACCCCCGTGATGCATCTGCAGAAGAGGCCAAGAAGCCACAAATAAGACTGACTGTGTTTACCCGAAGGCCGAACCCACAAACAGTCATGGCCACTGCGGCGTTGGGGCCGGTTCCTTCCTTCATTTAAGGTCCCAGCAATCCCCGGCTCTATACCGGAAGCCTCCGCTAGCAGGCATAGGAAACGCCGGCATTGGGCTCAGAAGTCGCCGCCAAGGACAAGGCTCGCGGGCCAAAAGCCCCGGGCACAGCAGCGCGGAAAGCCCCTTCCCGACCCCCGAGATGGCAGGTAACAGCGCACCCGGGCAGCGCTCCATCCGCCCCGCTCACCCCTGCCTGCCGCGACGGACCCGACGAAGAGGCTGGGATGGGGGTAGGGGGAAGAGACCCCGCCCACAAGCGGGGGGGGGGGCAAGTGCGGGGCCCGTCGGGGGGGCGCCCACGAGTCCAGGCAGGCCTGTCCCGCCCCCACTGGGCATGCGCAGAGGCGGGAAACGCGCGCGGAGGGGGGCGGAGGACCCGTCCCCCAACCTTATCTCCAGCACCGCCGGATAACCCGCAGCGCGGTGTTTTAAGCAACCGCCGGCGGGAAGGTGGCTCCGGCTTTTAAAAAGCCGAGCGGCGAGAGTAGCGGCGTCGGGGTTTTTCCCGCCGCTGCCGCCGCCGCCATCCCCGCCTTTCTCCGCCCCTCACCCGGCTGATCTGCCTCATTCGGAAAGCACGCGGAGCCGACTGCCGCTCCCGCCGCCTACCTTGCGGGGTCCGCGGTCATGTCTCCGTCGCTGTCCTTCGCGGCCGGGCCGGAGCCAGCCAGCTTCAAGCGCTGAGAGGAAACAAAGCCGTTGGCGCCACCAACCCCGCCACCGTCGCCACCGCCGCCATCTTGTCGGCGAAAAGAGGAGGGAAGGCCCCTCCTTTCCTCCGCCTTCCTTCTTTCTTTCCGCATCTCGCCATTGGCTCTCGCGGGCTGGCATCTTTTTTTCGATTGGGCAGGTCACGTCGGCGCTGTTACTAGGGCGGTTGGCGTCATCGCTCCTCTCTACCGCTTCCCATTGGCTGCTATGGCGGCTGTCGTCGGCTGTTGTCACGGCGTATGACGTCATTGAAACAGACTGATTGGGTGTTGCACACCAAGTTTGCCAGAGCTTAACACATCCGTTCTTCTCACTTATTTTAAATCACTTTATAAAGAGAAAACGTTCTACCATTAGCGTGGAAATCCATCTTGTCCCCACTTCCAAAGTTGTGGGAGCTTCATCCCTGGAAGCTTTCAACAAGAGACTGGAGCGCCATCTGTCAGAAATGGGGCAGGGTCTGCTTGGGTGTGGGGATTGGACTAGATGACCTACAAGGTCCCTTCCAACTCCAAGGAACCTTGTTGGGACATTAGTAATCCTTCTACTAATCACCTGGCTTTGACCTGCCTTGCTATATCTGGACGAAATTCAACAGAATTAGGTGCGATACTGGAAGAAGCATCTGCCCTGAATCAGTGAGGATGGAAAAATTCCCCTTGTTGTGATTATGATGCTGATATGCAAACTATTAAACGCATGGTGCAAGGTTGCCCTTGGCGTGTGTTCTTTGGTTCCCTGGATCTGCATGAAGCAACCCAGAGACGAGGGCCTGGAGAGCAGAATTGGATATCCAGTCATGCGGAAATTGCCGTACCCTCATACAAGCTTTACTTGCAATTACGTGGACTGTGTTTATATGCTTACTTCTCTTCTATAATGTTCTCATCATACGCTAAATAATAATTTAATAAAACCGAAATTGGCTGAATTATGTCATTAATCTCTAAATTGTGGTTTATAAAGCTGAATGGTCAACATAGTCAACAAAATCATAATAGTCTTTATTTCTGTGTCATCAGTTAATAATTACAACTATTGTAATCTGACAATCATGGTTTATAGTTTAGTGCCATATGATAAGGAGCCAAAATATATATAACAATGGGCCAAAGTAAACTAAAATGAATATTTAAAATACTTATATCAAGATGACAAAGGTGTTTTCAAGGAACAATATACATTGTCCACTAACCAATCCCTGGTCATTTTCTTAGACAAATCAGCGTTGTTTCTTTGGCAACAATAGCTTTTTCTTAGAAACAGTCAATTCCAATATTATTCTAACAAATTGTTTTATTGGACTAGGAGGTATTACTGAGGAGATAAATTTGTGTTCAGGATTTGTAAAGATTTTCGGTCATCTAGGTTATGGTTATCCTAAAGGTGCTTTTTTCCCTAGAGGCAACTAACTGGACAAACCTTTTCTTTGAAGACGTTTCGCTTCTCATCCAAGAAGCTTCTTCAGCTCTGACTGGATGTTGGGGAATGGAAGGATTTATACTCCTTGCAGACAGCAGGTCATTTGCGCTCTTTTAGAGCAGAGGTATTAAACTGGTGGCCCACAAGCCAGATGCATCATGCACAGGCCACACCCACCCCAACTCCGCAAATGGGAAAAAAACATAAAACGTCACATGACGGCATGCGTTTGATATGTTTTAATCATTGAGGCTACTTCTGTGTTCTCGGGTTCACCTGAGTAGTACTAATGGTTCATCTAGACTACAATTTTTTTTTTCTGGAAAACGGGTGTGGGAGTATGGACAGATTTCCAGAAAAATTGCAGACTACAGGAACCAGGAGCACTACCTCCAAATGGCCTCAACGATCCTCTAAGAGTGCAAATGACCCGCTGTCTGCAAGAAGTATAAATCCTTCCATTCCCCACCATCCAGTCAGAACTGAAGAAGCTTCTTGGATGAGAAGCGAAACGTCTTCGAACAAAAACAAGGAAGTCCAGTTGCCTCTTTCAAAAGCACCTTTGTGTTCAGGATTTGATTTTCTACAATAGGTTTTTAACAGCAAGAGGGGATACTTTAGTTAATGAAATATAAGTAAATGTTGAGGCCACCTGACTCCAAAGTGGCTCTGGGTGGATTTAAAGGAACAAGAGAGGCAGTTTGGTGTAGTGGTGAAGGGGAGACTGAGTTCTAGTCCTGCCTTAGGCACAAAAGCCAGCTGAGTTTGGACCAATCACCAGAAAAGGATTTCTACTCTCGCCTTAGGTGTGAAAGCTTGCTGGGTGATCTTGGGCCAGTCATTCTCTCCCAGCTCAGCCCAGACCACTTCACAGAGCTGTGGGGAAAATAGGAGGAAGCCTCCACTGTTTATAAAGTAATAAAAAGTGAATTAAAAAATATAGTAAGAAAAATAACTAGTATTCAGAGGAGGCCTTGTTTTTCTAATAATAGCAGAACTGCTCTCCAAGGAAACCAAATCGAAAAGCATTCTTTTGTTTTGAATGGGACTTCATTGTGGCAGTTTCACATTTTACTCCTGTTTTTGTGCTGGGTTGTTTTAAATATTTCTGTACTCCGTCTGCATACAACAATATGCAGAAAATGAAATTTATTAATAAATCATTAAATAAAATGTAGAATTCAGCCAATTCAACAAATAGACCAATCTATATTTTAAAAAAGACCCTGTATCAACTGACATACAATCTGTTTTTTTTAAAATTATATTTCTAAAGAATAGCTTCCCAAATATATGAGGAATCTATTCTTGGAAATAAGGCTTGACACAATGCACCAAATTTGTAATTAAAAGCATCTAAATCAGTGTTCCCCAATATTTCCGGCTTTGCAGAACGGTGGGAGGGTGGAATGGTTCTGCACAAGCTGCCGGCAAGTGTGTGTGCATGTGCACACACTCAGAGCTCCATTTGCACACACAAGTGAGGCTGAGTGTGTACACACCCTTGCCCGCCGTTTCCGCAGCCCGGTTGCAATCCCCTCGCGGCCCACTAGTGGGCGATGGCCCACAGGTTGGGGACCACTCACCTAAATGAATGGAATCTTGATGCCAATATTGCAGGTGATTTGATGGCACCTCAGCTGACTGAACGGCAGGTGCTCAGCAAGCCCCCTTCTCCACAATGGAGGGAGAAACACTGTGCAGGAGAACATCTCTGTGTAGTGAGGTTTTCCAGGTGCAGTCAAGTTTTGCCCAAAAAATGCTGATTCAGGCTAAGAAATTGTTTATTGAAAATTGACAAATATCCATAATAGCCATTTCAATATCCATGCTACAACCTGGATGCTCTCAATCATATAAAAATGTATTTTTCAAACATTGTTGGAATCAAATACTGAAAAATAGCATAATGGTGTTAAGGCACTTGAAAGTAATTGAATACAGGAAACCTGTGTAAGAGAAAACTGAACAGCTGAGTTACAGTAGTAGCTACTTCAAGAGATACCTTTTTCTTGATCTTCCACAGCCCTTATTACACCTTGCCCAAAATAAACCGATGCTACCAAACCCAGGATGGGCTCTTTTTCCTATGGAGAATCTGGGCCTTAGCACAACAACCAAGCAGGACACAGAGAGGGAAGAGAGAACTATTCAAATGGCACCCAACTCTCACCAGAAGAAAACCAGTGATTACCGTCTCTGCTTATTTTGGGATTCTTTCTTTCCTCTCCAAAAGGTCTTGGAAGTAAAAAAAAAAAGTCCATTGAATAGTAATGTCTCCATTGCCATAGTTAGACAGGTTAGCATGTCTAATACCTAGTCGGGATTCAGAATGAGAAACGTTCCAATTTGTGGGTTATCCCCACATCAGCTATTTTTCCAATGAGGCCACCCTTTGATTTTGGTACAAATGCCAGGATTGTATACATAGAACCTACAAAAGAGATGAGGAGGGGATTGTTTTTGTGTTTCTTCCTCCCAATTGCTCAATTATGAAAATAATTTTAAGAACGGCAGTGATCTCTTTTGGGAACATAGTGGAGGACCTCAGACAATGTCCAGGACCAACACTGAGCAGGTGGCTGTTTGGTAAAGATCAGCACAACTATAATAGAACTGCAGAGTTCAATCTACAGGGCGATGCAGATCTCAACACTGTCCTTGTTTGACGGAAGGGCAGCATATGATTCAAGGAAGTTCAGCTGCAGAAAATGGCAATGGTCGCCCACATGGCATCGTCCTTCCTTCATTTCTCTTCAGAGAAAAGGCCAAAGGAGGCCACTTTATTAAATGCTTAGGGGGTTCCATAGTTATTTCCCTCTTCATGTCTATCTGTTGGTTCTGCTCTTTAGGTGAAAGCAAATCCCCTATTGCGCAGAACCAAAACACCAAAATCTGAGTCTCTTCCCATATCAAGAGATAGCATGCCTAGCTCTGGCAAGAGTTCTCCCCAGGAAGAAAGCTTGCTGAGAAATAAAATCTCTGCAGGTACTGAAAGAATGGCCATGATGGGAGCTTACCTATTAAAGGACCATCTTTGTCTGAAAAAGCCCATTAACCCAGATAAGCCACTTCTGAAGATCTTGCAGCGTGCAGAACTGCGAAGGGAAAACATCTGTACACATGCAAGGCATAAAGAAATGCACCGAGTTAAGCTTTTGGAACGGTGGCCTTTTTAAGGCTCCCTTGTTTTTAAAACAAGAAGCGATCCCTTGGCCTCAGATAAGTGGGAAAGAGAAATGTGCGGTAATATGCATCCTGATGTTTGGAGCAAAGAGTTTGTTTTGCCAAGGCACCAGGGATCTTTGGTTAGGTGTGCAAGGATTTCGTTCATTTCAAAGAGAGGTAGCACGATCTGGATCTTGGACGCCAGTGCTCCATTTTGGCGAATCACAACACAGCAACCTTCTTAATTCATCAGAAAGCTGAAAGGAAATACGTACACATAATGGATCCGTCTCGATGCACCTGGATCATTATCTAATAAAAGTGATTCCTTCCTAATCATAATGACACCAACCGAAAACAAATGTATTTTGCAGCATTCCTTTCGAGCATTACTTGAAAGGAGGATAAAAAGATACCAAATGAAAAAATGCTAGCCAATAGAAAGCAGGGAGCAGGAAGCACCACATGGCTCTTCAGCGAGAGGGGTTCTCTAGGATAACCCAAACCGTGCCCTTATTGGGTGTGCCATAAACTCTGGAGTTGGCGGGTGCATTTCATAATTCTACTAAGAATCCATTTCTTGGAACAGAGTAACTTAAAAGACAGAAGACACACATACCTGTATGGATAGCCATGATATTTGGATCTAAATATGGAGAGGAGCCAGCTGAAAAACAGCACCACAAGGCCAATGCCAGCCACGCACATTACTACGGAAGAGCAAAGAAGTGTGTTCAGGACTACCCGGAAACTATCATGAGAATGAACTGTAAGGAATAGGGGTCAGCACAGCATTGAGAGGGGGAAGGGGCCCTTTTTCAAACTGCAAAGGCTGCCACGGCCTTGATGCATTTGCACAACAGACAACTTCCTGCGGACCCCACAGGATGAAGCAGCAGCAGGAGAGGCGCTCCTGCAACGATACCCTTCTAACAACTGGCACCCCTTGGTTCATCGGTGCTCTGGGAAGGCAAATAGTCTGAGAGAAAAACTTCAGGAACACTAAAAAAAGGCCCTTAAATCCTTTAATTGAAAGGGATGGCAAACTTATTTTATGCTGGCCATGGACTTTTCCTAGGAAATGCTGTGCAACTGTTCAAATACTCCCTCTCTTTCCCGCGTGCCTCTAGCCATGCAACCCAACGAAAGCATTCGGCAGTTGGTTCTGATACTTACTTTTTCTCTTCCCCACTTCCAAGTCAGATGTAGCAGCTTCATAAAGAAGCACAATCCCCAGAGTGACACCTGCATCTTTGAGAAAGCAGTTAAGGGTACACACATGGACAGAAGAAAGCCTTTCCTCTTGGAGAGAGATCCCTTTTTACACAACGGTTGCAAACATTCAGATTTCAACCCTTTTACAGGAATGGTTAACAAAACATCTGCCCATAGTTTATGTTTCATCTGAACATAACATAGAACGAAAATCCCAACTAAGGTGCAGGGTTATGTTTACAGGTATTTCTCACTTAGTGACCACAACTGGAATGCAATGGAATAGAAATAGAATAGAAATAGGAGTAGGAAAGAATAGGAGTAGAATAGAATAGAACAGAATAGAACAGAACAGAACAGAATAGGAATATTTTATTGGGCCAGGTGTGGTTAGCAACACTAGGATTTTGTCTCCGGTGCAGAAGCTCTCAGTGTACATACAAAGCGACAAGTAATAATCACAATAATAATCACAATAATAATGCCAATAAGATGGGGATAAGGGTAATACTGCTACAACCCTATGACATGGATAAGTATCTTTAGACGTAAGACAGTGTTGTGGGAATCAGGTGCTGAGCAGAGTGATGGCACGAGGGAAGAAACTGTCCCTGGCTGTTTTGGCCTGCCCTGCCCTGCAGCAGCATCCTGAAAGACTACTCTGGATGTGAGGAGGGGCCTGTAGATTCTTCCTAGGGATCTCCTGCCCAGATTGGTAGGAGTGAATTTGCAGCACACTCCCCCTCGGCCCAAAGCCATTTCCTAAACTGTAAAACCGTCACAGGGCAGCACAAGGCTGGAAAAAAAAAACTGTTTCTGATTGTACTTTTGCACATTCTACTTATTCCCAAGGATACTAAACAGTAAAACAATATGCGTTTCAGCAACAAATTGTGCTTGGCTGCTCCCATGGATGTAGTTCTGGGAAATAAAGAGATCAAACACATGAAATTACTTCAGTGGGACAAAGCTCCAAACCTGCCTTTGCATGTGAGCAGAAACCCCCCCCCCGGCCCCCGCCCCAACCCCAGATCAGTTCTTTAGAAAGTGAAGCTGAGCTCAGAACAATTTGATGGCAGGTTCTGGCAATTAATGCTCTCAGCAGCAGTAACACCCCCCTCAATCAAACTTGGAAATTTCCCAGCAGAGGAGGGCCTGAAGCCAAGGGAAAACTAACTCACCATTTGACCTGTGTGCGGATTCTTATGAGCATATGGTGGCCCTCTGATGTGATTCCACATCTGTCCTGATGTCATAGCCAAAACAAAGCACTAAAAAACCAGAGAGTGAATCAGCTGCCAGGCATGCACCACCATCAAACCTACTAAGGGAACGTGGCCTACATATGAACTAACCTCAAACAGGGCTTTTTTCACAATTTCAGTTATTTCAAATGTTTATTCTTACAATAAATCTCAAAGTTGGCATTTACAAACTATTCCCATGTTAATTACACAATAGTATGATCGAATCAAGTATAATTTATATCCTATCAATAAAATAATCAATTTATTCTCAAAGGAACCAGAGGTCTAAAATGTTGATTTCCGGATCTGGCTGTTTCCTGCAAAAAATAACTCCCAAATAGGAATGCAGCAACTTTCTGTCCTCAAATTACCTCTTTTTAAAAAGGGGGAAAAGAACGCACAATGCAGCTTCTTCGGGATAGTTCATGCTGTGTGGCTGAGTAGATCAAGGAGTGAAAAGGGGTCTTTTAAATGTCAGATTGCTTACCAAAGCGGCAAAAGCCCAGCCTGTCTTGTTATAGAGGAAATCTAGGTTGCTTCTTCTTAAATAGACAAGGCCACCAATGACAGCCAGCAGCAGCCCCAGCATCAACGGTCCAGCATAGTTTGGTGGTCTTATTACTCGGATCTGTGACAAAGGCAGGCTGAAATGGTCATCTCGAATCTACGTAGCCCGAGAGTCATTATTTCCCTGCCATCAATGGCCTGGTTTATGGAAAGGGAACACATCAAATTCTTGGACATAGGGGCCCTCGGCCAGGTATGGCATGGAATGACTGATCCACAATATAAAGAGCATTTTAGAACACCTTCTTTATTAATATGTGTCTTTGTACCTTTTGAGGGACAGGGCAGAAATAATTAAAAGGAGTAATAAATACTATAATCCCAACAATGAAAATAGCTGCCACTTATTTCACTGCTCTCCTCATGTGATGATGGAGGAGAATCTGTACAAAGCAGGTTTACAGCAGTGTCTTCAGATCAATTTTCCAGCAAAGAAAAAGTTATATACTAAGAAAGGTAATAAAAATTTGAAAGTATTAGAAATGATCCACAGAGAAAAAATGCTGATTAACTTCTATAGTTAGACATTCAAGCCACTTTCATGTTTTAATTACTATTACAATAAGTAACTTGATTATTAAAATATATCCAAGCAATTTTACAAAAAATGTTCATTCAAAAAGCAAATATTCTAAGGAGCTTCAATTATAAATCAGTGGGATGAGCACCAAATTGCATCCCTGAACATTCTAGCGCATTCCTGACTTTTAAAACCAATACTAAATTCATAATAAAAAGCTCATTTTTATAAAGCATTGTCATGATAGGTTTGGCAGCAGCTGAGCACAACTGCAAAGTGGTAAACTCTAGAAGTGTTTGTTTTTTTAAATATTGGACCCCTCAACCTCTTTACCTTTCCACTTTGGGAATTAAAAAATAATTGTTTTCATGGTTTCACTTGGTTCATGCAAACTACATGGGTTCATGTATCCAGTTAGGCCAGGGTCTTATTGAACACATTTTACTGAATAAATTACAATGACTGAGTTTGCCCAACACGCAAAGACAAATTATGGTTTAGTTTGTCCTAATTTGTCCAAATTGTAGTCCCAATATGCTAAGACAGAATGTGTTTTGCTTAATTTTGTGGTATTGTACTGAATCCAGCAGATAAGATGGGAGTTGGTTCTACTTTCGACCAACTAATTGCCAGGACCCACATCAGAGGAGCTGACTATTCAGTCTCCTTGCATAGCAGCCCTACCCTCTGAAGCTGGAGGAAGACGCCCGGGAGTTCAGCAATGCCCGCACCCCGGCAACAACAGGATAAGAGACCGTCTCTTTGCAAGTCAGAGTTAAAAGCATCACATCAGAGGCAAAATCTGGTGTTTACTTACATTCACATCTGTTCGATCAGCCACCCAGCGGGCAAGCTGTTCAGCGGCAAAACCTCGCACTTGCAGCTCATAAGTGTCTCCTCTTTTTGGCTTCCCTTTTGGTGGGAAATTAATGAAGGTTGGAGCAGAATTCATGTTGAGCTTTATTTTTCAGCAAAATATACAAAAATATGTGGTTGAAAACTTAGTCTATAATGCCAAAGTTTAAATCCATGCTGTCAGAAGAACCCAGATTCTCAGCGGATGGAAGCAATATTTAGTTTATAACTGATTAGCATGAGCTCCTCTGCCATTAGGCTATGCGGGGAGTCCATTTAAACCTTTTGCTTAGTGACCAACTGAGAAAACTGACATGACGGGTCTTCACGCTTACAACCAACGCAGTTCACCCCTCCGTGGTCACGTCATCAAAATTTGGGTGCTTAGCCAGCAGCAGGTATGTGAGGCAGCTGCAGTGTCTTGGGACCATGTAATTTTTGAGACCTTCACAGCATGCTTCAGACAAGCAAAATCAACGGGGGAAGCCAGATTCACTTAACAACTGTGGCTTAAAAAATTGGGCCTGACTCACTTAACACTTGCCCTGCTTAACAACCGAAATTCTGGTCCCAACTGTGGTTGTGAGTGAAGGAATGCCTGTACAAGGATGGGGAAAGCCTTTGTCCACAGGAGCCTCCCAGCTACTCTAGTGCAGCGATTCTCAACCTCGGCACGACTCTTCCCTTTCAGATGCTTCCCGGGGAAGCCTGGGAATTGCAGTCCACACATCTTAAAGATGCCAAGGTGGAGAAACACTGAGGCAGACAAGCAACCTGCAGCTCACATTCTTGCAATCTTTACCATCACTGGCCTTAGGACAACCCCAAATATTTTAAATGAAGTAAAACAATATTTAGGGACTTGTTTTTGAATAAATAGAATCCAGATTGTTTTCTAAATATCTTAATATTTTTTTAAAATAAAAGCAATATTATCTTTTACTATCCTTTGTTGTAAGAAAACCCACTATAAGCTCATTACTTTAAAGGCACCAGAAACTCCTCACCATCTGAAATACATCAGCACCTTCATCGAAATCCACCATGGCAAAAAAGATCCTGTTGGTAAATGCACTTGAGTATCGCCAGGAGTTTGCCAGAATCTGGTACTCCTCATCAGCTTGTCTGTCAGAAATGAAAGGAGGCATCGATGAAGAAAGATTGGTTTGGAAGAAAGACAGGGCAGTCCGGACACTGGCATCAGGGCCCCAAGCAATGCATCAGCATTAGCAATTGTCAGGAAATATGTTGCTTGCCTCATTTGGATCCCCCAAAGCTTTAGATTAGCCCATCCAAAATTTGCCACCAAACACAAGTAAGGAAAAATACAGAAATCCACCTAACTGTACTTATTTGGTTCATATTTATATTTAATTTAAAACTGAATTTAATCAAATTTAGCTTTCTGCCAAAATACTCAAGGCCAAATGTGAGTATGGTACATTGCTATTTGGTGAAGCTCAAAATTTGGCACCATTTACATTTCACTAAAACAAAAGCAAGTGCTTCACTAAAGCTCTTGCAGCTCCTTATGTTGGATTCCTCAAGCCTGTGCCACATCTGTGAATATACTTGCACTCATGCACACAGGCGAACAAATGTGCTTCAGGCCTGAGATGCTAGAATTTCATTTCAGAATGGTGTGGAAAGAATTGTTACGGCCTTCTATATGTTTGTATTAAGGTCAGTGATGGCTCCTGAATAGCTGTGCCTTCGCTTCCCTGTTTAGTGTAAAGTCAACACATCCAGTCATAGTAATCTTGATTGCTAAGCCACCTTATAAATGCTACCACTATTCCCTCATGGCATAATTCCACCCAGAATCATTACATCAATTCACAGGCTGTAAGCTGCAAGACCCTCAAAGATAATGGGCGGGTTTAAAATCCTCTCCTTTACTATTGGGATAAGGTAAGAATAACAATCTGCTTGATTGGCATTCACGCCATCAAAGTCGTGTCTTTCCAAACAAAGAGATCCCATGAGCCCCAATTTATA
This sequence comes from Bungarus multicinctus, assembly GCA_023653725.1. Taxonomy (NCBI): domain Eukaryota; kingdom Metazoa; phylum Chordata; class Lepidosauria; order Squamata; family Elapidae; genus Bungarus; species Bungarus multicinctus. The sequence goes on from CM042841.1 coordinate 1,209,384, forward strand.
CTCCTCTCCTTCGTCAGGGATCAGGTGTGTACACGTGTGACGGTAGCCCTTGACTTACAACCAGTGTAGCATTTCAAACAATAGTCACTTAATGACCATTCAAACTTGGACCTGAAAATTACTACCAGTTCTCAAAGTTATGACGTCACACCATCCTCACAGCCATGTGATTGCACTTCAGGGTTAGCAACTAGATCCCATTTAGAACTACTTACACTGCCCCGCAGTTATGCGATTCCACTTTGCGACAATTTTTGTTTTCTGGGGGGAAAATGCCCATCGAATAAAATAGGCTGGTACTTACAACCATGTGCTTTACTTAACAACCAGGATCAGTCACTTAACAACCATTGCATAAATGATTGTAAACCTGAGACTGGTCATGTGGTGATTTGACTTACAACCCAATGGTTTATGATCAAAATTCTGCTCCCAACTTGGTTGGCCATCTCCGATACTCTGTGTTCTTAACAGCAGACCAGTGACTCATTCGAACTTGCTACCTTCAACAAAATAATCATTGGATCCCCTCCAAAGATCAGGATGTTCGTAAGTGATATGTTCTTTTCTACCCAAATAGCAGAACAGTTTTCACCAAGTGATCAGTTAAACATGAACTAAACAACAGGTTCTAGAATCATTTTATTTGGGGAATTTTAGGAACCTTATACAACTTGTTCAAAGAAATGCTGTTCTTATTGCAGGTTCAGCATAATATTCATCCCCATACATGAGCTCATTTTAAGAGGAATATTTCTAAATTACTATTTCATCAACTTCTAACAAGTATAATACCAGCATAACAATTCTTAAAATGCACTAATTACCTATACTTCTTCTGGTAATATGGTGATTTCTAAATAACTGAAATTCTTACTTGCACACAACACATTGTCTGTGAGGCTGAAGAGCAGTGAACATTATTATCACAGAGTAATTTCTTGGTGGTGCCTTTATCAGACGTCGAAATTTGTCCCCATTCAGTCGAATAACTGATCTTTTGCTGGTCCATTCAATCAACTGGCTTACTTTTTCAGAAAGCACCATCTAGGTTAGAAAGATATTCTGCAAGGTTAAATTCATGCCATTTTTCAGGCACCTAAATGGTCACACAGCTTAAATGTTAATTCATTCCATCTAAATGCACATCAGGGCTTATCGTGAGCAGTGCCACTCCCACTAATTTACCATGATGTGGTAAATCCGTAATACCACAGGATTACACAATTCTCTCTCTTCACATGAAATTCCATAATTTCTACCCTTTTTCCTCTTTCACCTTTCATTCTCAAGTTTACCTGCAACCAAATTCACATCCTTGGCAGGATTGAAAGAGATGCCCAACAACATATGAATATTCACATTAATTATTTTTGCATAATAAACCTATATGACAAACAAGGGTCTGCAAATTAAAAGAATAAACCCAGCAAGAAACTGGGGAGGGGAGAGCGGGGGGGAGAGAGCTGTGAGTTCTAGTGCCTGGGTGACTTTGGAACAGTCCCTCTTTCTCAGCCCAAGTCATCTTGCAGGGTTGTGGTGAAAATAAATGGAAGGAGGAATATTAGCTATGTTCATTGCATTGAGTTATTTACAAAAACAATAAAGTATTAGTTGTATTCATCACATTGTTTATAAAATAATAAAGACAGAATTAAAAAGAAAACATGTTGTGTAACCAAGCTGTGGCATTTGTGCATTGCTTTTCCTTTTCTGGCATACCATCCATCCATCCTCCTTTTTCCTCCTTAGCAACCACCCTCTGAAGAGGATTAGGCTGAGATCAACACCAAGGTTGCCATTTGTTTACTCTGCGACGGATGCCAGATACGCATTGTGCAAACAGCCACATCTTTGTCCCAAAGGTGCTTTTCCAAGAGGCAACTGGACTAACTAGCGCTCCTGGTTCCTGCAGCCTGCCATTTTTCTCTGGAAATCCATTCATACTCGCACAACATTTGAAGGATGTTCATCTCACATTGTATGGTTAAAGGTCTGTAGAGAGTCTCAGTCCTCCAGATCCTGGTTGTCCCAAAGGTTCTTTTTCAGGAGGCCGCTGGACTTTCTGGTTTTTTTCTTTGAAGGCGTTTTACTTCTCATCCAAGAAGCTGCTTCAGCTCTTACTGGATGGTGGGGAAGGGAAGGATTTATATTCCTTGCAGATAGCTGGTCATTTTAGCATTCTTTTAGAGGGCTGTGAGGACACTTGGAGTCTACCTGTATCTTCAGGTTCACCTGAGTAGTGCTCTTGGTTCCTGTAGTCTGCAATTCTTCCTCTGGGAATCCATTCCTACTCTGACACCATTCAAGGGTTTCAATGACCCTCTAAAAGGGATGCAAATGACCAGCAGCCTGCAAGGAATATCAACCCTTCCCTTCCCCACCATCCAGTCAGAGCTGAAGAAGCGTCTTGGATGAGAAGAGAAACATCTTCAAAGAAAAAACCAGAAAGTCCAGTGGCCTCTTGGGGGGGAAAGCACCTTTGGGACAACCGTGATGGGGATGCCTGAGAATCTCCACAGCCGCGTCTTCCCTCTCTGCCCTTTCAGCATCTCTGCCATGTTCATGATAAGGTTCATTTAACGATAATAATACTATAGTGCCCATTGGAGGCGGAGGCCCTTTGAGAACTGCATGCAACGGAATTGCATCTTCAGGGGGGTCGATTAGCGTCCATTCAAAGGGAGAATAAAGCTGTTCCAAGCCAGTCCGGGCCAAGGCAGAAAGGCCCTTATATTGCAAGCCGTCTGCAGACCAGGGCTCGCTAACTGTGGCTCCTTGAAGCCTGGAGGACTTCAGCTGGCTGGCGAATTCTGGGAGTTGGAGTTCCCCAGGCTTCAAGGGGCCACGGTTGGCGAGCCCTGGTCTGCAGGGCCCAGGCAGAGAAAACGCCCGGAGCTCCCTTTCCCCAGCATTCTGGGCCGAACTCCGCCTGGAAGACGGACGAGGCTCCCCTGGGAAGCTTAGCCGCGGCTGCCAGGCGGAGCGGCGCCCATCCCGGGGGGTGGGGGGGGAGGGCGGGGGACAGAGACTTTCCCTGATGACTATCGGGCTGCGGGCCGGCTTCCCTTCCGACGAGGCGGCAGCGGAGGCCCAAGACCGGAGGGAAGGCCCGCAGAGGCGCCGGCCCTCTCCTCGGCCAGGCTGCTCGGAGCACTTCTTGCCGCGGCGAGACGGGACGGCCGGATCTGGCACGAAAGGCCGCTGGGCGCCACTACAGCTGCCTGCCTCCACTTACTCCCCACGCCTTCCGCCGAGGCCCTCTGCGCGTCGGGCCAGCCGGGCTTCGTTGCGCATGATCAGAGGGCCTCTCCGCCCAGGCTCCGGGGGGGCGCTGCACCGGTGGGTGCGCGATTGGATGACCTCGGGTTACTCCCCCGACCCCCTCACCCGCGGCTGCCGCGCCGCTCACCTCTTTTTTCTTCTGCCCCTCCACTCCGGAGCCGCCCCAGCCGACCAGCAGCCCCAGCCCGCCCAACATCAAGGCCCGCAGGAGCAGCAGTCGCGACGCCGCCATGGCCGCCAGAACCGGAGAGAGAGAGAGAGAGGAGAGGAGAGACGGCCGACACCGGCAGCCCGGTCCCATTGGTCCGGGGAGTCGGGCGAGCTTCTGATTGGTCGAGCTGCCATTCCGCCGCCCGCCATTGGTCCATGACGCTTCCGGTTTTGCTCAGCTTCCGACCTTTCACCTTTAGGGTGCAGAAGGCGCTCTGCAAGGAATGAGAAGCGGCGATCTGGTGCGATGTGATCGGAGGAGCTACAGTCCAAATCGGTCTGGCCCCGCCTACAGCTATTGCGGGGGGGGAGGGGTGCTGAGGATCCGAATGGGGGGGGAAATGTAAATACAGGTAGTCCTCGACTCACGACATGTCTGAGCCCAACATTTCTGTTGCTAAGTGAAACATTTGGGATAACTTTCACTATATAATTTTCGGGCCTATTGTCTCGGATCTTGCTTTTCTTTTGTTGCTATCACTTCAAACTCAGGAAAAGTACCTTTTATCTACAAACATGGAGTTGGGGGGTTTCTTTCTTGGGTTTTGAATGGAGGCCTGAGTGACAGAATTGCCCAGGCAGGAAGTTTACTCCCTTAATCATAACTGTATAAAATGTGTATTTGTATATTGTTGACTCCTTTAGCTAAAGTTCTTTTGGTGAAGAACTTCAATAAACCTTCTTTGAACCGCCTCTCCTGTCTGGTTCTGATTCGCACCTGCGCCAGGCTAAACCTGGTTTGCCAATAGCAAACATACAATGAAGAATGAACAATGTTTATATTATTAAAACTCTTGTTCCCGTAATTTTTATTCGGGTGAATAGTGCAATATAGCAATGCAGTAATTTTTGAACCAAGGTAACTCAAATGGGCTAAGTTACACAATGCGTCCAAAATCCAGGACCCATGGATCCCAAAGGAATGAAAATTGGCCAATTTTATCAAACGTTTTATGACCTACAAATTATAATAAAACAGTTGTATTATATGATAGAAAAGCCATAAAACATTTCTTGTGTTTCCAAGCAGTCACCATGTTTCCAGTGTCTTTCTTCCCCACTTGGAACGGAACCCAGAAGGATATTTCTTCCAGCAAAAGAACTGTCCCTGCTTTACTACTATTTGTGCAGGTTCATTTATGTCGCCTGGTTGTTAATTGCCAGAGGAAGAAGCGGATTCCTGATCTTTGCAACCCCGCTTTCTACTTTGGGTTGTTACTTCCATTAGTGATCAAGAGGGCCAGAGACAGGGTGGAAACAAAGGTGTTTTTGACATAAACGTGTGGGGTGGGTGTATGTATAAATGTATATGTGTATATCTATATTATCTATCTATCTCGCAATACAGGAATCACATTTTGTGTATACATTTGCTAAATAAACGAATGCTGCAGAAACCAAGCCAGAATAAAAGAAGATGCTTTTGGGGAGAGAAGCCCCTCCCCATGTCTCCAGGTGGGTGTCCGAGGAAGAGGAGAGTCCCCTCCGCCCGACCACGCCGGGGAGCCCGCTTCTCTTTCCTTCCTGGAAGCGTTTATATCGCGCTTTTCTGCAAAATAATTCTCTTTCGACGGGAAGGCTTCCTTCCACCTGCAGACTCAGATGAGCGGGGGGCGGGGAGGCTACACTGCTTTGCAGATCGCGGTGTGGCACGGACAGAGCCAGCCTGCATGGCTGCCTGCCGGGAAATGACCTCCGCCGCCCTCCCCGGGCTCACCCTTCTCTTTCCTTCCCATTTGCTGCAGGGTTTAAACGTTTGCAAAGCCGACTCAAAAAAAAGCGAAGTCTGTCAGAAGTGGGATTCGAACCCACGCCTCCATTCGGAGACCAGAAACCCCGCCCTCCGGGAAGGCTCTTCGCCTTGAGTCTGGCGCCTTAGACCACTCGGCCATCCTGACAGTACGGGAAAAACTATCCTCACGGAGGCCCTTCAAGACTCCGCCGCACCTACGCGGCGGAAGAACACCGCACCGGTGAGACATGTCGTTCCCTCCTGAGCCGAGCTCGGTAGACGGAACTGAAACATGCCCCGGTCGGAGCCCCCCTCACTCTCTCACGTTTGCGATTGCGGTGCCCACTCCCCCCTGTTTCTCCCCCCAAAACTACATCTCCCAGGATGCAGTGGTCCTGGGCCTGCGCAGGAGCGTGGCATCAAAGCCAGCGGCCATTTTGTTCCCCTCTTGCCCGGCGAGGTGAGAGGAACGGGTCGGCTTCGCGGGGACACGCGGCGCGATGTTCCCTCTGGCGCGGAGAGCTTTGGGCCTTTCGGGTGAGTCTGCTGCCACCGGAGCCCCCCCCGGGGGGCGGGGGAGCTCCTCAAGGGGGACCACAGGCGGTCCTCGACCTTTAGTGACCGATCGAAGCCTCGAGGACGCGGATAAAGAGGGCTGAAGGGAGGGCCGTTTTTCCCACGGGACGACCGTTGCCGCATTCCCCAGGGTCACGTGGTCAAACGCTAACCGCTTGGCAGCCGGCGCATATTTATGACGGTGGCAGCGTCCCAAGGTCACGTGATCCCCGTTGCGACCTTCTGACAAGCAAAATTAACGGGAGGGCGGATTCGCTTAACGACCGTGGGACTAATTTAAGAACTGCGGTGATTCGCTTAGCAATCGGGACAACTGAAACGAGGCAAAACGCCCTTCACAAATGTCTCAGTGAGCGACATAAACCGGGTGTGGTCGTAACTCGGGGACTGCCTGCCGTCGCCTGGTCCGCAGCCTATCGGGCATCCGACCGGCCCTTGCAGCGGGAGCAAATGGGAGCCTTCCCTCCCCTCTGTGGCCCGGCCTCGTCCATAGCTCAGCTGCTCTGGGGAGCCTCTGCTGCCCCCCCAGGAGGAACTCTCTACAGTCCCCCCGCCCTCCCCTGGAGAGGATGGTACTTCCGCTTCTATGGACTCCGGGCCCACAAAACGATCCCAACAGGAGATAAAAGACGCCCAGCGTGGTGGGTGCAGGTGGGGGGTGCCCAAGCATCAGGGAGGAGCCCCCTTCCCGGGTCTTCCATGCCCGGCTGAGGGGCTCCAGCTGGGCCCTGGGGAGCAGCTCCCACAGGGGACAGAGCTGGCACGCTTCACGGGTCCAGACGGATGGCACCATCGACCCCAAGGGACCAAGCATGCACCAACTCTGCAAGATCAAACCAGCCCTGAGGTGCTGTGGGAGATGGGCAGCCCCTCCGCTAGCTGGGCCCTACACCATGGGGGGGTTTTACAGCTGGCAGAAGCAACCCCCGTGGCTCACAAGGCACAAAACCAACACCTGCCCATTATTGCCCCACCTGAAACATCTGAGTGGCCTTTAAGGGCAACCCCAGGAAGAGCCTGTTGCAGTAGTCAAGCTGCGAGGTAACTAGGCCCTGAGTGAGTATCTGAAGGCACCCTCTCCTCTATCTAGAAGATGCAACTGGTCCTGCAGATGGAGTTGGGCAAAGGTTGTCCTGGCTACAACTCACCTGTTTCTCATGCAGGAGCTGCCAGTCCAGGAAGATACACACATCCCTCCACCCACCCCCCAGGTTACTTTCCAACTTCAAAAGGAGAAGTATTATCCCATCCAAGGTCAAAGGTGAAATATCCTCAGGTCACTGTGGTGCTTCAGCCTGCCGATATTCCATGTTGGGCCTTCTAAATCCCTTCTCACCAAAGCTCAGTCCATTGCATGGTGCAAAAGGCGCAGAGGTTTCGGCACCAATTGCAGCCTGTGTTTGCTTAGCCTGCTCAATTCAAGAAGATATTGGCACCCCCTCCCCCCTCCCTGGCACCTGTTGTTTATGAAGCAGTCCATGCCCCCAAATGGGTGCCAGGCTGAGGCTTAGAAGCTGGACTTAGGTCCTTCCTCCTGCAATTGCTGACTACAAAAATCAGGCATTTCTTTTCTTCAAGAAAACACTGATTTTCCACTAAAAGGTTTAATAAAAATAGGTTTGCATAATTATGTGTGTTAAGGGTTCATGCACAAATACTGTGAATGCGCCGTCACAGTAAGTCATCTAATCTTAGATCTGGTTATAAATGTTGAACTCGGCTTCCAAATTAGAAAATATAAAAAGCAGCCAACCTCAGTTAAAAAATGCCAGAGAAGGAGGACAATAGCTCAGTCCCTGCATGATTGCCATTAATTGAATTTCAGAGCTGTGTATATTCTGCAGCAAAAGCAGGATAACAATAATATGTGCTTATGTCAATATACTTGGTTGATTGGTGGACTGGCTTTTCAACTTTGTATTCTAGCCCGTAGCATTCAGCATACAGTGACAAGACAGGCTCACCGCAAACTTGAACCTGATTTCCATGACAAGTATGGCAACCTCATTCTCCTTTCCGGGGTGGCGTTTGGCATTGGCACTTGGACCTATGTAAGTATTTGGCAGACTTCACTGCAACCAGGGCAGTAGTAGGAACTCTAGCCTTCATTCAACTGCTGGGTTTGCTTGTTAAAGCGGGCCTAATTGCATCAGTCCAAGCACTTGGGCTGTGGGTAAATGTGTTGTGTGAAGAGAATGGCTGCTATGATTATGGTTTTATTTCTGATTACTCTTGCAGGCTTGCCTTCAGCTTCCACTTGTATGGAATTTCTCTCCCGTTGGCCGACTTACTCCAAAAGAATGGAGAGAGTAGAAGTGATTTTGTGACTTGCCTTCTGGGAATGGGGAAGTAATCTGAGCTGTATTTGTGCCGCCCTTATGTGGCACTCTTCTGTGCTTCTTGTGATATAATAAAAGTATTGAAAATAAATAATTTGGAGTCATAATGTTGTACATACTCTTGTAATGCAGAACTGGTAGTCAAGTAAGTTGGGTTTTGTCAGGATGTTACATGTGCAGGCATTATGCAGACATCTGTGATGGAATGTAGTTCAGATTCCCAGGAGGGAAGGGAGTGCATTCCAGAGGAGCAGAAACAACTCAGTTCAGATAGTTTGTGAGAGAGAAAGAGGGTGAAAGCAGCCCGCCCTTAATAGTTCTGAGAGTAAATGCTTTATGACTTGGGTGTGACCTAGTATCAATTTACAAATTGCACTAAATCAAAGTTTGCACTTACACTAATTGTAACCTACCTGAACTGCTAGGAATAGAGCAAAAATAATTGAGAAATATATGGAATTGGGCCAATTTGAAGAATGAAAAAGGGATAATTGGTGGAATCATGCAGGAAAGGAGGCTGTGAGTGAGGCTGATACGAGATTGAAGCTACCTTAAGCTAAAGATAAAGCAAATATATAAGCAGAGAAGACAAAATTCCAGCAGTTTGTCTAAAAAGATCCCTTGGGGAAGATAGATAAGAATGAAACAAGTCATCAAAGGAAAAACAAATCACTTGAACCAGTCAAAGTAAATTGGGCCTCAGCTCATTGGAGGGGGAGGAATCCAATCCCAGCTATTCAACAAAGCAAACACCTGGGGATAAAAAGGGGTCCTAAAGTCCACCCCTTCTTGAATTGTTTTTTAATCCAGACTTGGTCGTTTGACATGGGTTTGTAAAGATGAGTGTATGTGTGAGAACAAATGTACATTTGAGCATTAAAATTTTGGTATTAACTTTTAATTCACTGGTCCCTTGTATACCAAAGAACCTGGGATGTCTCGATGTTCAGTTGGAATTTATTTGTGCCTCTCCCCAATTATTTCTTGGTTGTTGACCAGGACTGGCTCTTCTCTTTTCTAGCCACATCTATCTGGGAAGCCCAGCTGGAAAACAGGGGGGGAGGGTTTTTTTTGCCAAATCTGTCTCAACTGACTGAGCGACCATGAGCTGAATCTGGAAGCCGTGTAATAGTATCTGCTCGTTTTATGTCCTGCCACATTTTGCAACTGGCTAGTTCACTACAACTATAAAACCCAATGATAAAATTTTGATAATAAGTTAAAATTCAAATTAAGTTAAAATAAAATTAAAAATACATAATGAAATGTATTTAGTGACATTGAGTTTTTCAGGAGGATTATTAAGCAAATAAGAGAGCTTACCGGAAACAAATTCCTTGTGTGTCTAATCACACTTGGCCAATAAAGAATTCTGTTCTATTTCTATTCATTCTAATTCTATTAATAATTCTATTATTCTATATTATTCTAATTCTATTCTATATTCTAATTCTTTTTTATTCATTCTAATTCTATTATTCTATTTCTACTATTCTGTTCTGCAATTTCACCTCTACGGGGGACCAGGGCCATTGCAAAAAAACAAAATGCTGCCACCACACTTTCCACTCTTGCCATTTCTCAGGAATGGGATAGTGCTGAAAATTTCAATGGGAGGGAGGGAGGAGTAGAAGAGGTCAAATCCCACTGGATGAAGCAGCCACGAAAGTGTCCATGTGTCAGTCATACTAAAACCAGTACTTTGATGGCTGATACTTCTTGGCAACAGTGAAGGGCTTGGAGAATTGGTGGCAATGTGGCCTAATATCCAGTCCTTCCACAATACAGCTTTATTTGTTTGGTTGATTGATTTATTTAATTTATATTGCCACCTATTTGCCCATGGCAACTCGACGCAGCTTACAAAATGTAAAACCATATTTAAAATAAAAAACAATAAAAACTAACAAAAAGAATCAAATTAATAAAGTACAATAGAACAAAATCTGGAAAAAAATAAATAATCACCTCCCAACTCTCACCCCCCCCCCGCCCCACGACACCAGACTCCACAAGCCGTTTGATGGGCTCCATCCTGCTCTGGGTTCCGCAGGCCCAATGGCAGAACCAGGTCTTCAGTGCCTTCCGGAAGAGTGTCAGAGTTGGGGCCGTTCTAATTTCTGGGGGAACCATGTTGCAGAGAGGGAGCCACCACGGAGAAGGCCCTTCTGGGTCCCGCCAGGTGTATTTCCCTCAGGGATAGGACCCGCAACATTCCCCGCTCTGATAGGTCAGGTAGATTTGACCGGCAAGAGACATTCTCTCAGATAACCCGGACCCAAGCTATGAAGGGCTTTAAAGGTGACAAGCAGCACCTTGAACTGCACCCAGAAGCAAATCGGCAACCAATGCAGCTCCTGCAGGAGAGGTGACACCTGCACACCGGGGTCTGCACCAAACCACGCGGGCCGCTGCAATTTGCACCAACTGAAGCTTCCGGATGTTCTTCCAAGGGCAGCCCCATGTAGAGGGCATAAGTGACTGAGTTAGGAACTGCTGATCCAGGAAAGGGCGTAATTGGTGTACAACCCGCAGTTGCACAAAGGCCCTCCTGGCCACGACTGCCACCTGCTCTTTGACCCTAGATTACGCACAGGGTCTGTTTGGGGTAGTGCCACCCCATCCAAGACCAAAGATGGCAATTCATCCTGAGCCAACGAACCCCAAATCCAGAGCCACTTGATCTTGCAAGGATTTAGTTTCAACCCGTTGCTCCCCACCCCCATTATGGACCATTAGAGGCAGTTAGTTCTAGTGGTTAAGGCAGCCAGTGTCAGGCCTGTCCCAGCTTGGATGCTCAGGAAAGAAAGACCCTCAATTCCATTTGTAGGGAAAGGTATAACTTTTACTGATGCCAAGTGATTACAGTGTAGCAAAGCCAGATCTGAATATACCTACGTAAAGCCATTGCTTTTTCCTTCTCCTGCCTCTCCCCAACCCTCTTGGTACTTTTGTAAATGGGGTCCAATGGGGTTCAAACTAGGTGTTTTGGTAACAGTCTGGCACCTCTTTGGTGGGTGTCATGCCCCCAGATATAATTTGTGTATATACAGCAGTGGTGGGATTCCAATTTTTTTACTAACGGTTCTGTGGGCGTGGCTTGGTGGGCGTGGCAGGGGAAGGAGACTGAAATCTCCAGACGGGAGGTGGAATTGGTTGGTTCTTTGAACGACTCAACTGGTCAGAATCTGCTGAATATCACCTCTGATATACAGTAGTTGTTCTCTGGCCCCATCTTGTGGCCGGAGCCAAATACTTATCAGTACTGTTTGGAAGCCAACTGGCACTTTAAGAATCATCTTCCCTTTCACTCATCATCATCACTTTCACTCCCCAAACAAGTGCATCCTGGGAAGCCAGACTCCATTTCCTTTAGCATTCGGAAGGAAACTAAAGCCCCAGGAAGAATCCAGCCTAAGCTGTGGCCCATGTTCATCTGAGGACAAAGATCCGCTTCCCATACATACAGCATCACTAACGAGATTTAGATTTATCTTTATTCATTAAATTGTTATGCTCACCAGCAACTCAGTACTGCTTATTTTGTTTTGTTTTTTAAGTTGTGTTTTTATTTATATATAAACATTTTGAATAGAGTGTATTGTCCAGGCATGCCATTTTACAAAAGAAAAGAAAAAAAAATAGTAACATATACAATATACTGATAACAATAGCAGTAGTACAACAGAATAATTCTAACCATATTTATAATTATGTTAGCTTATTTATAATCCTATTGATATTAGCATACAGTTGTAAACAACATTCCCGTTTATTTTATATATAACTGCTCTTTCTTCATCTAATTTCTACCTCTTATCTCTAACCAGTGATAAAACCTATTCCACGTTAAGTAATACTCTGTATCTCCTTTATCTTTTATTTTCAATGTTAATCTATCCAACTCTGCACAATCCAGTATTTTCCAAATTATATTTTTATCCGATGGGGTGTTCTCATTTTTCTAATATTGTGCAAATACAATTCTCACTGCAACACTGCTTATTTTGTATTTGGGTTCTTACTGTATGTATTTCTATTTTTCCCAGTTTTACCATCTTGTTCCTTTAATAAAGCATCCAGATGACCTTTAATAAAGCACATGACCTGTTTTATTAGAGGATAGGTAGCTTTAGCTGCATGTCAAGCTGCCCAGAGGGTAACCTGTAGTGAGGACAGAACAGTGGGCATACGCGTTACGTTCTCACACTTGGGTCCTTGGATCTGCCAGGCTCTTTTTTGGGCTGGCCCCGTCATCCCTCCTCCCTACTCTGCCCCCGCCCTTTATGTCAGGATGCCATCGAAGCGAAGCAGGGCTGAAGGGAAGCAACTAGACACCGGGAGGCAGTGAGTTCTAGTCCTGCCTTAGGTAAGGAACATGGCTGGTGATCTCAGGCCAGCCACTCTCAGTCCAACCTACTCACAGGGTGGTTGTTGTAGGAAAATAGGAGGAAGGAGTATTACGTTCACAACCCTGAGTTGTTTATAAAAAATAAAAAAGGTGGGATAAATGGATCTTCCAATGTGCCATTGTTGCTACTTTGCTTTTTTGCCTGTGATCAACCTGTGCTCTTTTCTTGCAGCAACTAACCAACTGGTCCACTGTTTCCTCAGCTTTTTAGAGGCAGCATTTGTTCTCTGTTGCTTTCTGAGATCAGAAGTCAGATAACAGATCGGCAATATTTGGCATGAATAACATCTGGAAGAGAAACGACATCAATCTCTCAACCAAATGCTAAGATTAGTTAATTCAGATTAATTTTTCAAATTGCTACTTATGGTTGCATATCATACACTGTATCATGTCATGCTGGGATGATCAGCAGAAAAAAGGAGAAGATGTCGCTTAGGTACCCGCTGGCTGAACACTATAAAGGAAAACACTGGGGTGACCATAGCGGATCTGAAGGAGACAGTGCAAGACAGAGAGGCCTAGGTCTGCTCATGTGCAGGCAGAATTACCTTCTAACAGAGTTGGAAGGGACCTTGGAAGTCTTCTAGTATCCAACCCCTTGTTCAAGCAAGAGACCCTAACCCATTCCAGACAAGTGACTGTCCAGTCAGAAGAGAAGAACTGGAAGGGACGTTGGAGGTCTTCTAGTCCAGCCCCATGCTCCAACAGGAGAAGCTCCACTATTTCAAATAAATGACTGTCTAGTCTTAAAAACTTCCAGTGATGAAGCACCCACAACTTTTTTTTCTTTTTTTGTAAAGAAATGGTAAAGTTTTATTAGAAAGGGCAAAATGACAATAAAAAAACCATCATATACATACACAGCTTCTGATGGCAAACTGTTCCATTGGTTAATTGTCCTCATGTTTGGAAGTTTCTCCTTAATTCCAGGTTGTTTCTCTCCTGGATTAGTTTCCATCCATTGCTTCCTCTAGCCCTCTGGTGCATTGGAGAATAATTTCACCCCGTCTTCTTTGTGGCAGCCCCTGAAATACTAGAATACTGCTATCATGTCCCCCTTAATTCTTCTTTTCTCTAGACTGGTCAAACCCAAATCCAGCAGCCATTCTTCATGTTTTAGTCTCCAAGCCTTTGATCATCTTAGTTGTTCTTCTCTGAACATTTTCTACACTCTTTTCAAAGTCTCAACATCTTTTTTGTAATGTGATGACCAAAACTGGATGCAGCATTCTAGGTGTGGCCTTATTAGGGTTATGTGATTTTGATTCTATGCCTCTGTTTATACAACCCAGGATTGTATTAGCCTTTTTGGCTGCTGCTGCACACGGCTGGCTCAGATTCAAGTGATCCTCCTAGGACTCCAAGATCCCTCTCAGAGTTACTGTTTTTGAGCCAGGTCTTGCCTAATCTGTACTAATACCATTAATTTTTCCTGCCTAAATGTAAAACTTTGCTTTTCTCCAGATTAAAATTCATTTTGTTGGACAGAGCCCACTGTTCAAGGATGAATCAGCTCCTCTGACGCTTTTATTTCTTATGATTAAAACATGCCTCTTGCCAAAATCTCCAGCGACTCCGGGCAGTTGCAATAGGTCGAGGAGGGGGAGGGTCCTTTAGGTCAGGGGTCTCCAACCTTGGCCGTTTTAAGCCTGGCAAACTTCAACTCCCAGAATTCCCCAGCCAGCAAAGCTTGTGTAAGGTTGGAAACTTCTGCTTTTTGGTTGCTGCTGCCATTGAGCCCAGAACCTGGGGCCCACCTTGGTGTATCACGTGACGTCAGCCCGACACCATGACAACCAGGTTGGGGGGAAGCGTCCGTGGGGTACAGAGGGGCGCCCCCCGTCTCCCTTGCAGGGGTTCCTAAAGCAGGGAGATCAAAGAAGACGTGCCCCGCCTCTTGCAGGCGTCGCGTGCTCAGGTCACCTGACTCCTTTTCCCCCGTCCACGTGATGCCGCTCCCTTCCGCTTTGCTCCAGGGCGGCGTAGCAACCGTCGCGCGGACGGGGGGAGGGGCGTGGCCAAGAGGAGGGGCGTGGCCGAGCCGGCGGCCAAGGCGCTAGGCAAGGAAGGAGGGAGAAGTCCGGCGGCGGCGGGCGCGGAATGGGCCGCGGCTGAGGTACGGTGGGCTTGGGCTGGCCTGAGGGAGGAGACTCCCCCCGCGAAGGCTCTTCCCTCCCTCGGCCGTGGTCGGCGGGAAGGAGGGGGGGGCGGGTTCCTGCCCTGTGAGACAAGGGAGCTTCTGGGGGGCGGCTTTGGCGGCTTCTTCAGTCGGACCGACTGTCGGGGGGGGGGGCTTGTCTGGAAGACCCCCACCCCGCTTTGGCAGAAGGAGGCGGATTGCAGGGGGGTCCCGGGGACGGAAGGGAGAACCGCGCCCCTCTTCCCTCCCTCCCTCTCAGGGGAGGGGGCTGCCACTCCCAGGACCCCCGTGCGGGCTGCGGAGTCTGGGCCCTGCAGTCCACCCGCCTCAAAGTTGCCGGGCCCGTTTCTTCTCTCTGCGGGCTCGGCGTCTCCTGGGCCGGGGACCTTCCCCTTCCCTGGGGCCAAATTGCAGCTGGTGGGAGGGTTTTTTTCCGAGGCCTTCGTGCGGTGAGAAGCCCCCCCTCCCGTTTCCAGGGGAAGAAAGGAAGCCCCTTCCGCCTTGCCCGAGGCTGCTTCTCCGATCCTGCCCTTTGCCCCGGGATCCTTTGGGCGCTCCGGGTCCGGCTCTGCCCAAGGCTGCGTTTCCCTTCCTTCCGTTTCCTACAATGGTTCCTTGGTTTCCTTCGGAAATGTCGCTTCCTTCCTCCCTTCAGACTCCATGGAGGTAGCAATGTGAGGAAAGTGCTTTGAAATAAAAAACGTATTGAAAAAGCATTGCTAAAGCAGGCCTTTCGTTTGGGAGGCCGATCTGCATTGGGGGCCCTGGAAGACGGAGGAAGCCTCTTTTCCCCTCTTCTTTATGCTGGCATGAAGGGAAACTTTGAAGGCACTTTTACTTCTTTTGTTTTTGGATGAAATATTGCATCATATTTGAGGCTGAACCCTGCTCTGCAGAAAAACAGGGCGTCGGTAGCTATTAAAATTAATTAGAGGAGAATCTTTCTGATTTTAAGGAAATTTCTGGATTATATTATCTGTCTGGGTAGCTAAGCTGTTTTTCTTCGAACATGGTACCAGTATATAAGCACTAATGAAATGCAGTCCTACTATGGTAACGGAAGGCTACAATTGTATGCTCAGCTGATTTTTTTTCTGGTTTTTTTTTCTGTATTTTAATTAGAGAAATCTTTTAACTGTCTCTTATGTTCTTATCTGCTGCCTTACTTTATTCTCATTTCTTGATGTTCTTTGAATTCAGTCGTTTTCCTTTCTATGATTTTGCTAAGAAGCCAAGCTTGACATGTTAAGCACTGTTAATTGCTTAACAGGATTCTTTTCCAGAAAAGTTTAAAAAAATTATCCAGGTAGAAGAGAAATTCTCAGGATGGCTCTGATTGAATTTAAGGAAGGAATTCTGGGAACTGAAGGCTAAATTGCTAAAGTTGAGAAACCCTGAACTTGGGTATCTCCTCCAATAGCCCCACTCAATGGACAAAGCAATTTCTTCCTTTGATTTCTTCTCTGTTTCTTGGATGGGTGGCCTGTTTACACTGAATGCCACCTCTGAATCCAGGTCAAATCAGTTCAGACTGGCAGACTGCTGCCTGTCTCTGGCCCTGAGGTTATGCTGGGCTGAGAATCTCAAGGAGCCCCCTCCCAGATGGTAGAATCCAGGTGGAGGTCTTAAATGGCCTTGCTGAGTGAGGGACAGGGGATGGAGGGAGAATGTCCTCTGTGCTTATTATCATTTCCCTGCCAGGAAAATATTTTTGCATTAAAAAATCCAGCCCTTTAAATCTTTAGTTGTTTTAAGATAGTTTTACTACCGTGATTTGCTTTATTGTGCATTTATGACTTTATTTTAAAGGCTTCCTTCCCTTTCTCCTTTTCTTAAAACATCTTAAGTTATATTGGATTATAAAAGCTACAAATAGTGTGGTACAGTTGGAAATTAGATTAAATATCTGGTTTTCTTTACATTTATGGGGAAAAGCAATCAGTTGTTGGCTTAGCTGGAAATAAGTCTTATGTTTTCCTACATGCACTGTTGTTCGTAGGGTATTTCTTGTGCGAATCATAAACAATGGGATTTGCAATGTAATGTATAATGCATTTTTACAAAACCTTAGCAAAAAGTTGAAATACAAATGCATTTATTTGGAATTCAGAAAGTTGCTGCTTTTGAATGTTTTATTTGGTTTTCATCTATGCAATATTGCAAGGAGAAATACAGACTGTTTCAGCTGTAGACTTATGTTTCAATCAATCAATCAATCAGAATAGAGTTGGAAGGGGCCTTGGAGGTCTTCTAGTTTAGCAATCCCCAATCTTTGCGGCTTGGTGGCCCGACTGAGGGGGGGAGAGAGAAACTGGGATGCACAACGGTTGGGCTGGTGCACATGCCCGCAAGTGCCTACCAAACCGCTGCTCACACAAGTTGAGCTCTTCTGGGGTGTTGGCTATTCCTGCCAGCATAGTGTCATCTGCAAATTTGATGAGTTTCCCTTCTATTCCCTCATTTAAGTCATTTATAAATATCTGACTTGTAGAAAAAATAAAAGTTATAAATGTTATTTCTGACACCACAAAAGCTCATTTTCTATGATAATACATTCAGCAAACCTTCTTGCTCTGAAAAACTGTTTTGTCTAATTTTGTTTGTGCAACAATAATACCAAACACACAGCCAAGTGCTCAAAGAGTAGGTGGCAGCTGATGTCAGGAGGGCTTTTGCACAACACAGTTGGGCCCACTCCTAAATTGGGAAGTCATTCAAAAAAAATTATGCCCCAGCTGCATGGGATGTGTGTGATGGGAATACGACCATACCCACATGTGTCACCACTGCTCTGCAACCTTCGATGGTTACCCGTTGGCTTCTGGGTGCAATTCAAGGTATTGGTTACCACCTATGAAGCCCTTCCCAGCATAGGACCTGGTTATTGAAGAGGCTGTTTATTTCCTATGGTTTCTGCTTGCCCAGTAGAATTAGGTAGAGCGGCCCTGAATGGACCAGGAGGTCCATTCAAATGATCTCATCTCTTGGGACCTAAGACGTCGGCTTTCTCCATTGCCAGACTTGTCCTTTGGTACTGCAGGCCCCCAGAGATCCGGACCACTTTCCCCTGATATCAGGCTGGAAGCCTGGTTTTATTCCCAGGCCTGGGATGAAGGGGTCCTATTTGTTTGTTTTTATTTCTTTAAAAGTTTTACATGGCCATCCATTTTAAGCAATTCCGGGCAATCTATAACAACCATAAAACCAATAACCATAAAACAACAGTAAAATTGCAGAAGATGAGGTCTTGTTATAAAGTAAGTTGAATATGATTCTAGGATGACAGCAAAACAGGAAGTAAAGCAGGGGATCTTTGCTGGAATATTATTTATGCAGGTCTAAACTGAAGACATTCTGGATTGACTTGAAAATCAGGGAGTCTGAAGTCTGGTGTGGTCTTTGCTTAATGACCTATGCGGTCCTCACTTCATAATGGCCGCAGCGACTGTTGCCACTAAGTGGCATGGTCATATGACATCAGACCTTATGACCACGTTTCTGAATGCCTGTCCCAATTAGTTTCATTTAAGTGAGAGCTCCCTGCACAGCCATCTTTTGTCTCAGAGCTCAAGATGTCCCAGGCAGCTCTCTCCCTCTGCTTCTTGTCCTCCTAGGAAGAGGAATCCTTCTTGGCTGGGCCAAAAGAGGGTTCTGAGCAAGGCCAGTGCAGCCTGTTAGCCCTGGCACCTCGCTCTCGTTCTTGGAATATAACCTGTGCAAACCACATCCAGCCATGGTGCATTTTAGCTGAATTTCCACCCCCCTCCTTCCCAGTTAGGTTTGTTTACATGGAAGCGTCCTGTGTTAAAGCTTCATTTGCACCTGCTACTTAACTGCCACCTAAAATTCTAAATCTTTAATTGCTTTTAAAATGTGTTTGAAGTTTTTTAGAGTCATTGTTATGCAATAACAGATGCTTTTGTACTCAGTAAACCCTAAACAGCAGGTGAAGGGGAAATGCTTAAGAAATCTTGTCTTTGTGGTTAACTCTGAAAAGTTAAGGTTGAAAGACATTATTGAGATGGCTAATCCAGAATAGGAATCACTTTTTTCCCTGCTATAATTTCTGTGTTCTGTGGGAGAGTTTGGGGTATAGTACTAATAGCTAAGCTAATTTTAGAAGCCAGACGTAGATTAGTAGGAAATTTGATTCCAGTAATTTTATAATGGGCTCTGTACTATTAAATATCAAGGTAATATTCATTCCTTATTTACTGAATCGGACCCTATTTGGGGGTTTGGAGAGAACACCTCTGGATGCTCCTGCCCACTTTTTGTGATAGCAAAGGAAAGTTGGGGTATCTTTGTCTGCTTCCTAATGGAGAGGTATTGAAAGTGTGCCCTAATATTGCATTCACATTTAATTATGGATCTGGTTTTATTCAATCCAGATTGTGACTTCCAATGTGTTGGTTCCTAAGGTGAATTATACCCAGACACACCCAGATAGGTATGTACCTCAAGCAGGCGCTACGCTATATAGGATCCTTAATTATTTGGTTGATCAATAAGCATGGAGTTGCCTTCACTTCTGCAGATTACAGGGAAACTGTAACTAAGCAAAAGGTAGATAAAAATCTTTGCACATTCTGGATGATCAAGTACTGTCACTTTGAGAATTAATGTAAACAAGGGTTTAGTCCTAGGGAGTAATTGCATATTCCACATTTCTTATTTGGGTCACTCCTCTTAAGTGTTTTCCACATACCAGTGAAAATAAACTTGTCAGCCTTGTATTTATTGCTGTTGCTGCTTTTGAGCAACTCGGGTTACTTCTCATTAGCATTTGTAATGCTTTGCTTTTGGAAATAGATGGTGCAGTTTACACTCCCCTCGCCACACCCTTTGCTCTGCTTATTTATACATTCATTTCATTTCTGCCTCTTTCTGTGCTCCAAGCAGCTCAAGGCAATTCTTTTCATTTTCCAATAGCCCTGTGAATCAAGCTGGGCAAGGAATTGATGTCGACCTAATAGCTGGTCTCCATCTTTCCCAGAGGTTTTCTTGTAGGTGTTCTGTCATTTCCATATAAATGGGGCATCTGATTTGTGTCTCTGTTTGATTTGTGCCATTTTCTTTTTCTTTCTAATTTTCAGGAATGTAAAAGGATAAGAGAATGGATCCATCATCAGGGGCCAGATCAATTGTTGTTCACGTGGAGGGAATGACATGCAATTCTTGCGTGCAGACAATTGAGCAGCATATTGGGAAGCTAAATGGAATTCACGTCATTAAAGTAAGTAATTTTGCTTTTATTAATGATCAGAGGCTAGATGGGACGCAGTAGTGGAGGCTTTTCCACACAGCAGAATCATCTTGACAGGTTTTAGATTCAGTATTCTTAAGAGGGCGGAGGGGAGAGGACGGGCAATTCGGAGAGCCTGAATTTGGTTATCTTCCATGTAATTGGCAGTAAATCAATCCATGATACTAGAGCCAAAGGCGGAAGAAAGAAACTGCAATATTTTAAAATGGTTACATTTGTGTAATTAGATTGCACAGGGGCTTCCAGGTTGTGTTTTGCCTGTGGCAAATGGGAAATTTGCTGTTAATTCAATGGGCTTTCCAGTAATGTCCATTTGCCCTTTTAAAAATTGAAGCAGCGGGATATGTTGACGGTCTGCTGAAAAACAAATCAGGTTTTAGGTATTGTGAGAAAGTTTCTGACATTAGTAAATCTGTGAGGGGTAAAAGTTCAGAGAAGAAGTTCCTCCTACGTGTTGTAATCTTGGCATCTCAGCAGAATTCTGACTTTTTTGCCGAAGAATCGGAGCCCAAGTTCCTTTTACAAAAGCATTTCAGTTTCAATCCCAGCCAGGCACCCAGGAGAGGGAGAGGCTCTTTTTACTGTGGCTTGGATGGAGAAATCACTGGTGGGACAGGAACCTTGGGGTGCTAAATGGAAATTTTTGGTCTGCTGGGATTTATAGATTTATAGTCTAAATTTAGATTGGGAAAGCTTGGATCCTGCCCTACTTCCCCCATTGGAACCTGGCCTAGAGCTTGTATGTGTGCCTTGGCATGTGTTTATTCCCTTACAATATCCATGGCACATAAAATAACATTCATTTAAGTTTTTAAAATAGCTGCAGTATTCTGAAATTACCAAATATCACCAGATGCGAGAGTTTGGGTGAGAATGCCAACATGTTCTGAGATTTGCCAAGAGATTGAGGTCCTTTCAAAAACATTTTGCCACACCTTCCTGGGACACATGTGGTCCCCCCACTACAGTTTGGGGACTGTTGTTCTCTGCTTAAGATTCAAACTGTCAAAGTCTCTTTTTGATATGGGTGTATGGAAGAAAATCAGAGTAATAATAAGGTTGTTTTGGGAGGAGTCCTGCAAGGGAAGCTACGCAGGGCTTTGATCATCCACCTCCCTGGCCCAGTTTCTTTTGCCCTTGGACACTTGGCGTGGGACCCATCTGAGCTTTCCACCTGAGGGGAACCTTCACTCGGCTGCCCCAGATTCCAGAATAATAAGTCAAGCTATTTAGGATAGCTCCCTTAGTTTCTCCTGTGGACTTGATCTTCGTTTCCCTTTCCCTTCTTTGCGTGTACAGTATACGTCTGACTTGCCATTCCATCCTGACAGCTTTTAGTTCTTTATTTCCGGTGTGTTTGCCACTTTTTATTAAACTATTAACATAGTTAATATTAAACTTATCATTACTATAGTAATATTAAACACATGGCAGTTCGTGTCAGGCATGAAAAACCAGGTCCACACATGAAGGTCCAATTAAACTGATGCCCAGGGATATTCCCAACTAAGTTAGCTGCCCCTGTTTGGAGCAGAGAAGGGTCAACAAAATTCAAGGGAGGGTTGGACTTAGTCCACTTGTGACTCTGTCGAGATTCCTGGCTCTCTCTCTTTCACTCCATCCCCAGGTTCTGTCACTACATCCCTTAAAATTTGCTTTCCTTTTTTTTTCAATGTGTGTGAAATTTCAACGCCCATTTTCCTAGTTAAATACCCACCAGTATTATGCCACAGAATACTTCTAAAAATTGAGGAGGGGGGTTGCTCTGTTCATCCCAACCTACGGTCCTATACACAGCACACCACAAGTCATTACAGCATTAAATGTAACGTCATGTTCCATATCGGCCAGCTATTTAACTTTCTGACAGTTGAAGATTAGGCTAATCTTGATGTGTCATTACCATACTGTATATAGATTGTAATGTATACTTAAGGCGCTGTAGAAAGTTCATGTGAGAAGTGTATCCTGTGTTATTGTGTGAGAGATTTCTGAAATCGTTTTGCAGCTTTTATTGTGGCTCGCCCGGTAGCTAGTCGTCTTGTCTTACGAATAAATCCGAGTTAATTTATGGTTTCATAGGTACCGCCTTACACTTCCTCCTTCTCAGGGGAGTGAAATTGCCATTCAGGGTGTCAGCATAATAAGCCAAAGCTGCTTGACGTGTTAATGCCCATTTAAGGCCATCTTAATCTCGCTTGGCTCAGTTGCCTTTTCTCTTTGTCTGCAAGGTTTCTCTGGACGAGAAGAGCGCCACCATTGTTTACAACCCCAAAGAGCAAATCCCGGAGTCGCTCCAGGAAGCCATCGAAGATATGGGGTTTGATGCGGTTCTTGGCGACACCAACCCACAGTCTGTTCCACATGACACCACTTTTCTTACAATTCCCACCCAGGCAACTCTAACCTGCGAACAGATTCGTACTGACCTCCTGAAGGTCAAAGGCATTCTGGACGTGAAAATCTCTTCTGACAAAACAACTCTAGTTGTAACCTTTATCTCCTCTATTCTAACTAGCAAACAGGTTAATGAAATAGTGCCAGGATTAAATTTGGACAATGCATTACAAGATAAAAATCAAGGAACATGTGAAGATGTAAGTTTAAACCAAATAAATGACGTGGTGCTAAGACTGAAAATAGAGGGGATGACCTGCCATTCCTGTACGAGCACCATTGAAGGAAAAATTGGCAAATTGCAAGGGATCAAGCGGATTAAAGGTAAAAATAGAGCACTTTTGCAGCTTTTGTCCTTTTAAACCATTTTCACCAATTCTCCAATATAACCTGCATAGGGCAATTTAACTTCCAAGGGGTACAAAATATGGATGACAATTCTGTTTATGGAGAAATCCACCTGTAGATCCTTCATGAAGCCACCATTCAGAAAGCTACAGTAGGGAACATCCAACCTTTTGTATTCTCAGACAGAAGTGAGAAACAACTTACGCTGAGACCATACAGATTTGAAATAATCCTTCCCCCTCATTTTAGTAAGTCACTAGGACTAGCAAGAATGGAGGGGATGGCAGCCTTCATGGCATGATGTAACTGCTCCAGACCCTAGCGCTTCTACTCCAAAAGCTAAATTCTACCTCTTTGCTCTGATTCGTTTCTGTTGCCTGCTGTCACAGCAGTGATATAGTCTGCAAGTTCCTCCAGACTCTTCTAGCCGAAGAAACGGATGCTAAACGGAGGTAAAGCTGTGCAAAATGCTCCGTTACTGACTAGTCTTAACTCCCAAATTGCCTGTGTCAAATACTCTGGAAGTTACCTGTTTGAAAGGCCTTTCAGAACACTCACAGATACTTCTGGACTGCTGGGAAGGATCAGCATGCAAACAGCTGGCTTTAGGTGGTCCAGGCCCAAACTGCAATCAAGCTTTTTCAACCGTGTTCAGAATGAAACAGTTGTGCTTTTTTTCCAGGCATGGAATGAACAAATGTAGCAAAAGCCCCAAAAACATTCATTCTCAACTCTAGCAACTTTAAGATGTGAGGATGTCAACTCCAGAATTCCCCAGCTAGCCATTTTGGCTGGGAAATCCTGTGAATTGAGATCCCCACGTCTTAAAGTTGCCAGGGTTAAGAAGCCCAAGGATACCGGTGATGACTATGGAGGGAGGGAGAGGAGGAGCAGAAAAGCAGTGGGAAAAGCCAATGCCTGGCTGGTTGGTGGGATGTGACACACTGAGAGCTGCTGAGGGGAGGGGGGGAGGAGCAGACTGCACTCCCCCCTCCTCCCTGCCATGGTGGGCACGCCTCTGCTCAGAACCACCCACTGCCAGAAAGCAGCAGCAGCCTCTGAGCTAGGCGTTGAACCCCCTGATTTCCAGCTCCTCCAGTTAACCGGATCATTAACCTACAGGAAGCCTCTTCACGGATAAACATTTCACGGACTACCAAGAGGAACCATACCAACCCTTTTTCACTTATCTTTCAGTTTCCCTGGATAACCAGGAAGCCACGGTCACTTACCAGCCTCACCTCATCACATCAGAAGAAATAAGGAAGCAAATAGAAGCAGCGGGATTCATGGCCTCCGAAAAGAAAATGCCGAAACCGCTGCAGCTGGGCTCCATTGATATAGAGCGGCTGAAGAGCAGCCACACCAGGCGCTCAGAAGGGGCCCCGCAGGAGAGTCCGGAAGGCAAGTCGGAGGGGAAGACCGTCGCCTTCCGCGTGGATGGCATGCACTGCAACTCGTGTGTCTTCAACATCCAGAGCAGCCTCTTGGCCCTGCCTTCGGTGAGCAGCATCACAGTGTCGTTGCAAGAGAAGTCGGCCGTCGTCCAGTATAACCCCGGCCTCATCAGCCTCGGGGCGCTCAGGAGAGCGATTGAGGCCGTCTCCCCGGGGACTTTCAAGGCCTGCGTTTTGGACGCGCACGAAAAGGCCGAGTGCCTGAGCAACTCCAGGTCTCCCCCGAAGCCGCCTCTCCCCGCAGCTGTCCACAACATCGGGGCCCGTCCCCTCACGCTGGTGACCGTCATCCGCATCGAAGGGATGACTTGCCACTCGTGCGTGCAGTCGATCGAGGGGCTCATTTCACAGAAGCCTGGCGTGAAGTCGGTCTGTGTGTCGTTGCGGGACCATAATGGGACTATTGAATATGACCCAACTCTGACCTCTCCGGCCGACTTAAAAGTCTCAATTGAAGACATGGGCTTTGACGCAGCCGTAGCTGGTAAGCTATTCCTTAGGTTTCAGGCAGGCTTGAGAGCCCCAACCATTAGGTTTCTTGGAGGAGGCTTTTTATACGGGACAATGTGGTTTAGAAGGGAGGGGAGGCTTGCAGTGCAGGCACATGAGTTGTGCTTCAAGGCGAGCAGTGGACGGAAGGGGGCAGTGGGCATTTCAGGCAAGTGGAGAGGCGACGGCTGCTCCCCTCCAATCCTGCACTTCAGGCCAGTCAGCCCACCCAGCCAGTGGCAGGATCATTCCAGGAAGGATTGGTAGCCAGTGTGCCTGCTGACAATACGTTGGTGCTTCTTGCTTTTTTGTTTTGTGGGGGGGGATTGAGGGATTGCAGGTGGTTTTCACAACTTCTATAACGATCCCCCTGCAGGAGTAATCCTGCTCTGCGCCCAATTCATGTCTCCTGCATTTTCCTTAAAATGAATTTAAAGATCAATCTTACATGTTACAACTTTCTGAGTAGCAAGTGGCTGTTTCATTTCCTTTTGAGCAGCTGGTTTGTCATCTCAGTCCACTGTAGGGAACTCACTCTTGGTGCCGTTAAGGGAGGCCGGGTGGGAAAGGCGCAAAGACAGGGACCTTCCGGTAGCCCTCCCCAGTTGTCCAGAGAATGACTTGCATCCCCATGACTTGCTCTGTTCTGTGGGCCGTCTTATGATTAGATGTGGTGAAGGGGATTGGTAACCTCCTTTCCGCTATCTTAAACCACCTGGTCATACTAGATTTTTTTTTGGGGGGGTGGGGAATGCAGAAAGTCTCCATATTTCAGTATCTTTTGAGAAAACGAAAACAAAAGGAAAGTAGCAGCAAGTCCAATTTCCTTGCTGTTTACACTTTCCTTTTGCACCCTGACAAAACCTAACATTCCCAGGCAGCATTCCCCCAAGAGCTTTTTTCATTCTGCAATCCGCACTTAAGACAATAGCCAGGGGCCCTGGGCACAGTTGGGCATCTTTTGAAGCTCATGGGGACACATTGGAATTTGGAGAAATTCTTGAGACAAATCATCATCATCATCATGATGCATTCAGACTTAATGCCTCCTGTGCAATGGAACCTTCCTGGCTGATTTTTGTCTAGTCTAGTTGCTCTCTCTCAGCCCAGCCTACCTGACTAGGTTGGTGCTATGGGAGCAAATGGCAGGAAGGGGAGCTGTGGGAGAGGCCTAGAGTGTCTGGAGGAAAGACAGAGATGCATCTAACCGATCAATATAAAGGAGTCTTTCACAACATGAAGACAGGATAGGCTGGCCAGTTTCAAGGTCGCCCGGGTCTTTCTTTCCTAATCCTGCAGGATGTCTGTTTATGGAGTAACTAGGCACACTTCTGGAAAGAAAGGAGCAGCATATCCTTCCCCATTATTTGTTCTGTTACTGATATAAAATGGGGACGCATTGGCTCAGTGGTTAAAGTGGCTGAGCTTGTCTCCTGGAGAGCTGACACTCTGTGTATCGGGGTGAGCTCCCGTTACTTGCCCTGTCTCCTGCCCATTTAGTGGTTTGAAAGCATGCAAATGTGAATAGATTAATAGGTACACTTGGGTGGGAAGGTAACAGTGTTCTGTGTGCCTTTGGCATATAGCCATGCTGGCCACATGATCACAGAAATTGTCTTCAAGCAACCCTGGCTCCCTTGGCTGAGAAATGGAGATGAGCACCGGGCCCTAGAGTTGGACATGACTGACAGGAAAACCTTTACTGTATTGAGAGGGGCACGTGGCTCAGTGGTCAAAGACACTGAGGTTTTCAGCTGGAAAACTGACAGCCCAGGTTTGAGACCTGAGTTCTGCACGATGGAGTGAGTTCCCGTCCTTGCTCCAGTCCCTGCCCACCTAGCAGCTTGAAGGCATGCACATGCGAGTAGATTCATGGGTACCACATGGGTGGGAAGGTAACAGCATTCTGTATGCCTTGGCTTATAGTCATGCTGGCCAGATGACCATGGCAATGTTTTTGGACAAGGCTGGCTCCCTGGGCTAGGAAACTGAGATGAGCATCACCCCTAGGGTTGGACTTGACTGGACAAGGGAAATTCTTTACTTTTATCCACTGTGCTAGTTTTACTTTTTAATTAAAAGAAAAATTCTTTAAAAACTAAGGTCAGATGGGGCAGGGAGCTTAAGCATCCAGAAAGATCAGCATATCTACTTCTGTCATGAGAATGCAGTTGGTTGAAGAGCTGGGACCTTGTTTGCTGATGATAATTTTCTGCTGCCAGTGCCGCCAAGCCCAGAGCCCATAGTGCTAATCTCAGAGCCTTCCCAGGAGAGGCTGGCTAAAAGTCAAGAGAGCAAGCCGCCCAAAACAGTCGCTCGCCCCAGCCTGACGCCGGTTCCGAACAGACCGGGTTTGAAGACGCCGTCCAAATGCTACATTCAGATCACTGGCATGACCTGCGCTTCCTGCGTGGCCAACATTGAGAGGAACCTGAAGAGAGAAGATGGTAAGAAACCCTTCCATGAGCCTGACTAACATTTGCTGCCCCAGAATTTATGGCTGACGTTGACCAGATTCTCAGGTAAAGGTAGGAGGAGAGGTCTTCGGATTGGAACTCCTGCTGGAGGATGAGGCAGGGGCCCATGTGGGAGTGTCCTGTCTCCCCCCCTCCCCCCATGCAGGGTTAACATTTGGTCTTTGGGTGGTGCTGATTCACTTGGACCGTAAGTCACCCTTTTTTCCCTGAAGGTTGTCACTGATGCAGGCCAGCAATAGCCCTTAGGCTTATAGACCGCTTCCCAGTGCTTTCCAGCCCTCTCTTCGCAGTTTACAGGGTCAGCCTCTGGCCCCCAACCATCTGGGTCCTCAGGATGCTCTAAACCAGGAGTGTCAAACTCACGTCATCACGTGATGTATCAGGACTTCCCCCCCCTTCGCTAAATGGGGCCTGGGCGTGGCCAGCATGTGACGCATTCAGCCTGCGGGCCGGGAATTTGGCAGCCCTAAACAGAGTTCAGAACTTTTACTGTGCTAGAGTTTTTCAAATTTCATTTTCCATATTTGTGGAGAATAAAAGGAACCACTTGTAAAAGGAGTCCCACCAATCAAGGTTTTGGGGAGCAGCAGCGCCGCAGCTCTGGGCCTGGGCCAGGAGATGTCCTAAGAAAATCAGTTTCACTCTGACGAAAATAGCAACACTTGATTGTACAGCATCCTGATCGTTTCCCTCCCAATTGTTGCTAAGTGTGCTTCCCTCTTTCTAGGAATATGCTCTGTGCTCGTTGCCCTGATGGCTGGGAAGGCCGAAGTGAGATACGATCCTTCCCTCATCCAGCCCCCGACGGTAGCAGAGAGGATTAGAGAGCTGGGGTTTGGTGCTCTGGTGCTGGAGGATTATGATGAAGGCGATGGCATCTTGGAGCTGGTTGTAAGCAGATTGTTTCACTATCAATACATATGCATCTGGCAGGGGGGCTTTATACCACATATGAAAAGGATGGAAGCACTTGGCTACCGGCAATCTATCAGGGCTTCTGAAAAACGTGGAAGTCCTGCTGTTGTTCTATCTAAGTGAGATCCTACTGAAGTGGCAGAACCAGCCCTCTTACGCCACCCTCCCTTCTTGCTTCTCTTTAGCGGAACTTGGCCTGAATGTAGGGACCATTACTCTCAAAATTATAACTAAAAACCATTTCATTTTGCTGTTATATCTATTTTTGCCTGTGTATCAAAAAGTCTGGGCATCTTTCTGTTGCTCTTTCCAAGTTTCTAGTTCTAGTGGGATATTTATTTTCCCTTTCCTCAAACAGACGTGTGCTTCTGTATATTTTCATTGGTTTGCTTTTTTCTCAGTGTCTATATTAGTTTTCCCCCTGATGGTCAGGAAGGCAAAGAATACACTTTGCAGGATAGGGCTATATAAAGACTGGGAAACACAACTGCTAACTGACCGAATGGGTAGGTGTTGAAATGCAGAGCCAACAGCAGTCTTTCCCAACTCCCCTAGAGAGGAGGACAGTTTGTCCTTTGGTGGACAGTTAAAATTCTCAATCATATCTATTTATCTATCTGTGTCTTGTTTCTATTCTGCAGGAGTAGAAGGAGTGATTTATTTGTTTGTTTTGCTTGCTTCCCAACTGTATTACTTTTACAAACAATTCAAGGCAGGGAGCATGTCTAACATACTTTCTCTTCCTATTGTCCCCACAACAACCATCCTGGGAGGTGAGTTAGACTGAGAGAGAGTGACTGGCACCCAGATGGCTTTCATGGCTAAGACAGGACTAGAACTTACAGTCACCTGGTTTCTAATCTGGTGCCTTAACCACTAAACCAACTGTGCCTCTATTTACCTGTTTGAATAGCAGGACAAGTACAGAAGAATAACAAAAGCAAAGATAAGCTAGCATAAACCTTGAGCTAGGGTTAGGGGTTGTTTTAGGGAATTTATCCCCTTTCATCATGTTATTCTCTAATTCATTATTTATCATGCAGGCAAAATTATCCTTTAAGAAACAATATTCTGCAAACCGTTTTTTTTTCTGTCCTCACAGGTCAGAGGGATGACTTGTGCCTCGTGTGTTCATAAAATAGAATCTACCCTTATGAAAACAAAAGGGGTTTTGTACAGCTCGGTGGCTCTTGCAACCAACAAAGCCCATGTTAAGTATGATCCGGAGATCATCGGCCCTCGGGATATTATACAGATTATACAGGTAAGTAATTTTTGTTTTGTTTTGTTTTTTTATTTTCTAGATTTATTTTTTCCACAAAGGTAATTTTAACTAAGTAGAGGAAACTCTGTGAAAGAAGAGGCTGAATATGGACGCTGGTTTGAAGTTGGAATTTTCTGATCCCACTATGTGGATATAACAAAATGCTAAACTTAAGACTGAAACTCAGGTTCTCTCAGTTTGGTTTATGTTCTTATTCTCCCACCCCCACCTCCCCACCCCTTATATTTTCTTATTTCTTATATC
The DNA here is from genome assembly GCA_023653725.1 of Bungarus multicinctus. Classification (NCBI taxonomy): domain Eukaryota; kingdom Metazoa; phylum Chordata; class Lepidosauria; order Squamata; family Elapidae; genus Bungarus; species Bungarus multicinctus. The sequence continues at coordinate 1,238,957 of CM042841.1, forward strand.
TGTTTGTTTAGGCTCTAAGCTGTTGTCAGTGTTAATTTATCCTTGTTAATTTATATCATTCAGTCTAAAGCAAGAAGTTTTTGGACAATGGTTGTTAAATAATATACAGAAATGTCTAAACTTATAAAACATCTCTGATAAAGAGTCAGTTTCCCTTCGTTGGTAGTATATGTCTTACTGGTTTTTAGATAAGATCTGTGTGGAAATATGCTTATTCACATTATGTCTCTTTCCAGAATCTAGGATTTAATGCTACATTGGTAAAGAAAGACCGATCTGCTAGCCACTTAGACCACAAGCAGGAAATAAGACAGTGAGTCCTTGTTTGTGTTTATTTGTAGCTTTGCACATGCTTTTCCCCCCATAACTTTAAAGCTTTACCTAACTTCTTAAGTTACAATGGTTTATTCAATATTATCTTGTCACTTAATATTTAGGTGGAAACAGTCCTTCCTTGTGAGCCTCATTTTCTGCATCCCTGTAATGGGGCTCATGATCTACATGATGGTGATGGAGAGTCACATGTCGGCCATGCAGGAGGCTTCTAACCAGACTCAAGAAGAAATAGAAATAGAAGCTCACCACCCATCCATGTTTCTGGAGCAGCAGATTCTTCCCGGACTGTCTGTGATGAATTTTCTCTCCTTTTTATTGTGTGTTCCTGTTCAGGCAAGTAGAAAGGGATGGCCTGAGTCACTCAGAAGGCAGAGCATAAACATCACGCCTCAGTTCCCTTTAGGGTTAAGAATTAATTGCGCTGCTTAATCGTGAAACACTGACTCAGTCTCTTTGGGAGAGTAAAATTTAGAGAACCTCTTTAGTGCTTAGGTAGAGCTTGTGATTGTATGGTTGTCACCCAAAAGTGCCAAGGGTCCAGTCGGCATCTTCCTTTAACATTTGACACCACTCTTTTGCTGCTCCCACCAAAAGACTAACCCAGGGGTTCATTTATTGAAATAGTTTTCATTTTCTGTCCTTTTGGAAGAAAGCCAAGAGTAATATTTTTATCTTGCATTTCGAGCATCTCTGTCCACTTTTTTGTTATTTTCAGTATCATTTTCCATGGACATACAGGGGAGACTTTGCTTCCAGGTGAAAAACCTCTAGCACTACTAAACAAAATGCATTTCACAATTATTCTGGCTTTTCTTCCTGAACCAAACATTAGGTTTTTTTTTTGTTTTTTTTTTTTGGGGGGGGGGGGAGGAAAGGATGGAAGAAGCAAGGAGAAGGTGGAAAATAAGGGTGGCCCTGTTAGATTTTGCCAATGAGGCAGAGCAGCCGCAAAGAAGAGGTTCCCCTAGGACTCCCGAGCTGCTCCACTGGATGCCCCTTGGGAAGCTGCTGCCTGCCTGTCAAGTCCAGGGTGGATGGGGGATGGGGGTCTTCTTGAGATGCCCATGCTAAGGGGGGAGTTTTCTCTTGAAATGTGACAGTGAGCAAACATTTCTGTGTTTTAGTGTTACTTACCCTGCTGACATTTGCCCTTCCTACAGTTCTTCGGAGGCTGGCACTTCTACATTCAAGCCTACAAAGCGCTGAAGCATAAAGCAGCCAATATGGATGTGCTGATTGTCCTGGCCACGACCATCGCCTTTGTCTACTCCTTTGTGGTTCTTCTGGTTGCAATGGCTGAGCGGGCAGTGGCCAATCCGGTGACTTTCTTTGACACACCGCCGATGCTCTTTGTCTTCATTGCGTTGGGGCGCTGGTTGGAGCACGTGGCCAAGGTCAGGGCAAAAGGGCTCTTCCTCTGGTTCAGGGGGAAAACTGGGTGGAGGGAAAGCATGCTTTCAGATTACTGCCCTGTTCTGTGCCTACCTGGGTCTAACTACAATCTGGGTGTTATTAATAAACGTGCTTCAATTAAAGACATATAACAATAATATAGTACTACACGCACACAATAATAATAATAAACATCACAACGCTGGCTGCCTGCCGCCCCTCTCCTGCACCCTTTCTGCCTTCTTGTAGAAGGCCTGGAAGGGAGCTCAGTGGCATTTGTGTGCATTCAAGCAGCTCACAATTGGTCTCCCATCAAGCAGGAAAGGAAGGGAAGGAAAACTAGGGAGCAGCAGGGCGGTGAAGGATCAGGCCATCGCACCGGGTGCTATCTTCTAAAAACTTTAGCCCTCAAATTTGCTCAAACTGGAGGCCTGGAAGTTAAAGTTTTTTTTTTTAATCTACCAGTGGCTGGCATTACAAACTGTTAATAAGCAAATGTATTTCAAACAAATGTCACACATCCAAAAACAGAAGCCAAATGAAAGGAAAGATTATGCTTTTCTTGGAACTTCGATTTTCTCTTTCCTTGCTAGCTTGTGAGGAAAGTCTCTTGATTAAAGACTTCTTGCTTAACCTGTGATTTTGATGCTTGCAATGCATTTCTATGGTGCTTTGAACGTAAAACACTTTAATCCTTTTTAGGGTAAAACATCAGAGGCCCTTGCGAAGCTAATTTCACTACAAGCAACAGAAGCAACCATTGTTACTTTAGGTCCAGATAATATCCTCATGAGGTACTTCCAGTTCTGTGGTGGCTTTTTAATGAAATATTTATATGCTACAGTGCTTCGTCCCCTGTAATTTCCTTGCAGTCTTTATTTGTGTATTGCACCACTGCAGATAACATTCTGCCTATGCAGTTCAATGTAAATTATAAATGTAAACAAAGCAAGAGTAGCAGCTTGACATGAATTTGCATATAAACTCCCCAAAACATAATTTCAGCTGGGGATTTCTTTGCATTACTCTAGCCTCCTGCAGAGGAAGAAGGCTTTGAACAGGAATTTAAAAGAAAAGGGTTTTCTGTTGTGCAGGATTTAACAGTCTGAAATGCCACATAAGCTTCCATTGCTGAGCCTTAAATGTTCTGACTTGTCTGCAGTGAAGAGCAAGTGGATGTCGAGCTAGTTCAGCGGGGCGACATTGTGAAGGTGGTCCCAGGCGGCAAGTTCCCCGTGGATGGCCGAGTGATTGAAGGACACTCGATGGTAGACGAATCGCTCATCACAGGCAAGCCGGAATGGGTTTCCCATGGGCCCTAGGCTCCGGGCTGGGTGGAGGAAGCTGTCAAAGAGTGGCCTCCCTTTTGTTTTGTTCTGTTCTGTTCTGATCTGTGTAGGTGAAGCGATGCCCGTGACCAAAAAACCTGGCAGTTCAGTCATAGCTGGTTCAATAAATCAGAATGGATCCCTGTTGATCTCAGCAACCCATGTTGGGTCTGACACTACCCTCTGCCAGATCGTGAAACTTGTGGAAGAAGCTCAGACATCAAAGGTATTTAGACTACAGAACAAGGACAAATAGGCTGAAAACAGCTTCCAGGACAGTAGCTCTTTTGAATTCTGCTGTCTAGTGCAGTGTTGGTATGGTGTCGGCGTTTCCTGTTCAATGTGTGAAGGGTGAAGGATGTGTGTTTGTGTTTATTTTCATGGTCATGGTCATGATGTGCACTGTAGATGGTGTTTGATTTCATTGTACGAGGTGCAGTGACAATAAAGTAAACTAATAATAACTAATAACCAACACATTTAGGTTGCCATGATTCAAGAAAGCAAGTTGGTAGCCTAAAGTTAGCTGCAGTATATGGTTATATAATATGCCAAACTGGCCTATCCAGTGAGATTTTAGCAAAATTCTCTGTCTCCTTGGGGTTGTGGTTTTTTTTTTGGCCCTGCCAATAATTATAGCACCAGTAAATACCCTTCTCACTAAAAATCATGTATATTATTTATTTACAAAGTCTAAAACCAAAAACCAACTCAGCCTCAAAAAAGACTTCCAGAATTAACGTTGCTTCTTTTTCTCTCTTTCCCCTGCTTTAGGCACCAATTCAGCAGTTTGCTGATAAACTGAGTGGCTATTTTGTTCCTTTCATTGTTGGTGTTTCTGTGATTACACTTCTTGCTTGGATTGTGATTGGCTTTGTCAATTTTCAAGTGGTGGAAACCTATTTTCTTGTAAGTCTCTTCCCTTTCGTTTTTAATTTTTGTAAAGAAATGACCTGCAAAATCTAATTAACCAAAAGATTTGCTTTCCTAACTATAGTTCATATTCCCTATATTATGTATGATAGATTAATTTGAATTTAAATAGCAAAAAAATAAATGATTCAGATGCATTGCTTCATATAGTGATGTTTTTAAAATGTTGCTTTGCCTGCATTACTTACATTTACATTTTTGCTGATTTTTGCCCAATATTTAAACATGATCTATGATTATCTTCTAAATACTAATAATCACTAATAAAGATCCCTCAGGATGTGACTGGAAGACACCAGCTTAAAAGGAGTCAAGAAGAAAATGATCTGTGCTTGCCCAAAGGGACTCTGGTTCTATAGGTCTCTCAGAGTGGGAAGGGGCCATTTGGAACTTCAGCTGATCACCTGCTTCATGAAGAATAAATTGTGTAGAGAGGCAGTGAAAATTCACACTTTCTGTAGTATTTTGTAATGCTGGATCACAACATTTTAGTTGTATTCATGGTGGTTTGTGATATGCTTATCATTGTACCCTCCTTTCTGCAACCTTTGGAAGTTACAGCAAGAGGTTGAAATGTATTCCTTGAATGTTTCTCTTTGCTGGCATTTGTTGACTGACCAGCTGGATAGTTTAGTGGCTGTTCCTAGGTCAGGTGCTCCCAGGCCCCATTGGTCCTCATAGGCCTTTGCTGTAGGGGAGGTGGCAGAGTCCTTTGCCCCCTCTTCTACCAGACAAAAATGTTTTCCCACACTTTCCTCTTTCTGTGTTGATGTTACTTCTCCCTATATTGTTTGATAACCTTCTACCCGCTTCCCGCGGCGAGAACTGCACTCTTTCACACATACACAGCTGATGTATAAAATCAAGATGACTAGATTCACACTTTACACAATTCTGGTCAATTAAATAAATTGTGGCTGGGTTAATGCAAAAAGCTAAACTATACCCCCTATTTTATTGCCACGACCAATGAGTTCCCATATTATATTAACTTGAAACCAAAAAAACCACATTTAGGGCAGCGCGTGACCTCATCAAATGGAGACTTTCTTTAAAACAAGTGCCCATCCAGTCCTCTCTCTGTGTGCCAACAGGGCTACAATAAGAGCATTTCCAACGCAGAGGTGGTGATCCGCTTTGCTTTTCAAGCCTCCATCACCGTGCTGTGTATCGCCTGCCCTTGTTCCTTGGGGCTGGCAACTCCAACGGCTGTGATGGTGGGAACTGGCATAGGAGCACAGAATGGCATCTTGATCAAAGGCGGAGAACCGCTGGAGATGGCGCACAAGGTGAGACAAGGGCGGGTCAGAGGCAAAAAGATCTCGCATCTTGTCCTGTGTCCAAGAATGCTATGAATCCTCCCCCCAAACCGTTGGCTGTCGTTTACAACTCTAAAGTACGATGGGCATATGGGTGTTTTGCAGGTTAAAGTTGTGATGTTTGATAAAACAGGAACCATCACCCATGGAACCCCCGTGGTGATGCAGATGAAGATGCTAGTGGAGAGCAACCGGATTCCCCGCAAGAAAGTCTTGGCCCTGGTGGGGACCGCGGAGAGCCACAGTGAGCACCCTTTAGGAGCAGCAATCACCAAGTACTGCAAACAGGTAGAAGAGCAGATTGCAGAGCATCGAATCGTAGGGCTGCAAGGGAACTTGGAGGTCTTCTAGTCTAACCCCCTGCTCAAGGCAGGAGAGACCTTATACCATCTCAGTCAAATGGTTGCCCAGTCTGTTTTGGGAAACCTGCAATGATGGAACACTCCCAACTCTGAGAATCAAGTATTCTATTGATTAATTCTTCTCGCTGTCGGAACATTTCTCAGTGGTTCTAGGTTGGATCTCTCGGTAATGATCTTCCACCCATTCCTTCTTGCCCTGCCCTCTGGTCCTTTGGAGAATAGGTCACCCCCTCCTTCTCTGTCAGAAGCCCCTCAAGTACTGGAAGACAGTTATCATGTCCCACTGAATCCTTCTCTTTGATAGGCTAGAGATACCTACCTAGGTCCTCCACCATTTGTCACAAGGTTTAGCCTTCGGATCCTTTATTGCCTTTATTGCTCTTCTCTGCACACTTTGTAGGGTCTCGGTGTCTTTTTTATATCATTGTGACTAGAACTGTATGCAATATTCAAGTGTAGCCTCACTAGTGCATTATAAAGTGGCACTGTCACTTCTTGTGATTTGATACAATCCCTGTGTTGGTGCAGCCTAGGATTGCATTGTCTTTTGGGCAGTTGCAGGCGCATACTGAAGTGCTGGTCCGCCAGGGCTCCTAGATCTCTCTCACAGTTGCTCCTCTTGAGCCAGGCACCACCTATTTTGTGCCTGTGCATTTGGACCTTGGCTTTTCTCTACACTGAAGTCCACCATTGTGACCGTGGTGTGTTTTCTGCACACCTCAGCTAGCTGATTAGCAAAGAGTTCAATCATTTCCTCTGATTGGTTGGGTGGCCTGTAGTGCACACCTATAGCAAAGTCATTCCTTTTTCTTTTAATATTTACCCAAATACTTTGAAAAAGGCTTTCACCCTTAGCGTTGTGTATTTCTGTGGAAGGGTAGCAATTCCTTCCATATAATGCAACCTCCCAATCATCTCTTTTGTTGGATCTGTTTCTTTTGAACAATTTATTATTTATTTTACATGGCCGCCCAACTCACTTTCAGTGACATGGATAGTTTAACAAAGATAAAAGCCCAATATAAAAAACCAGTAAAAAGCAATACTTCCCCCCCCAAAAAAAATAACCTTCCAACAATAATCAGTCAATCAAACAAACCCCTTGATGAGCCCCATCCCGTTCTGGGTTCCTGAAGCCCATTGGCAAAATCAGGACTTCAAAGAGTGTCAAAGTGGGGAGCAGCCTGATCTCTGCAAGGATGAATGTCATGGCCCCATCAGAGCCCAGCTTGGAAGAGGAGGAGGAGCAGTTGGAAGTGGGAGGATCTGACGGGATGGCCATCTCCCTTGGCCTGTGGAGAGGCCAGGGGCTGAGGATGATGCTCTCCCAGGCCCCTCAGGATTGGGGGAGGGGGTGGACCGCACAGAGAGCTGCCTGCCCTCACAGCCCCAGGGGAGGATCGGTTGCTGACCGGCAGTGGTGCCGACAGGCAGCAGATTCCCTCTGAGGAGGAACAGCTGCCTCCCCTGCTCGATCCAAGGGCACAGAGAGCGGAGCGCAGGCAAGCCCAGAGAAGGGCTGCAAGGCTACCGGGAAGGAGATCGCCCTGCCCCTCCTCACACCTGGAGTGGAGGGACTTCAGGAAAAGCCCGGGGGGCGGGGGAGGGAGAGAGTTAGTCAGGCAGAAGTGTTAGTTTTGGCTTACACTAATAGTCCTTTGACGCTGATTTCAGGCTCTGCGCTGTGTCATTCTTCCCAACATGGAAGGTGAGGAAGGGATAATAATCGATGGGCTTGATTATTTTATTGAGCTTCTCTGACGTATCTTTGATCTTGGCACCTGGGAGTCAACCCTTGATGTAGGTTGTCTGGTCTACAAATGGCTGGTTCTGTTCCTCTGAGAAGTGAGTCACCAATCAGCCCCTTTTTTCTCTTTGTGACGGTCTGAGCCACTTTTCTTCCAGGGGAGGATGTGACATTGTTCAACTCCAGTGGTCCCCAACCTTTGCGGCTTGGCGGCCCAGCTGTGCGGGGTGACGGAGAGGAGAGCTGGGCTGCACGAGCAACAGGCTGGCATGCATGTGTGCAAATACCTACCAACCTGCACTCACACCAGTTGAGCTGTGCACGCTCCAGCCAGCCACTGGCATGGCCCAATTCAGCCTGGGGCTGGGGACCTCTTCTCTAAACCTTCCACTATCTTCTTTAGCAACCCAGTGAGTTTGCATTTGGTGCAGATCTTTTATGATGTTAAAATTCTCTTCACCAACATGACCTGGTGAACCGTTTCCACCACCTCTTGCTGGCATAGCACTTCTGTACTCTGAGACAGATGGATGCTGAGATCTAGTACGTTGTGGATAACTGCTAAGATAAGTCAGAGTGAATAGTTCACTGTTACACAGAAACATTGCCAGGCTCCTGTCTAGAAGAATTGCAGATTGGAACTCTTTCCTCTATTCTTCCATTGAGGCAGAGCCAATGAATTCAGATCCTATTCAGAAGTGTGATGACTGGCAGATCTTGAATCATTCTCCCATTTTCTTATTCTTAGCCTAACTCACTCCTCAGGAGTGATAAGAGCATGCAGGAAGGAAAATGAGATTTAAATGGGCTACCTTTGCTCCTTGGAAAAAAGATGAGTTCAAATATAGGTAAAGCACAGGCAGAATGTACAAGAGCTGGACTTGGCTAGTGAAGTATTCAGATACTTTGGGCATATAATTCAAAATTGCCTGCAGATGTCCGAGGTCTTCATTCCTCACGTCCCCCAGATTTGGGAAAGCTTATTACTGCTTCAAGCACCCCTATATTTTATTCCCACATCTTATATTGGAGTCGTGGTAGCACAATGGTTAGAATGCAGTATTGCAAACTAATTCTGCTGACTGCCAATTGCCAGCAGTTCAAGTCTCACCAGCTCAAGGTTGACTCAGTCCTCCATACTTCCCAGTCCATAAAATGAGGGCACAGATGATTGGGGGCAAGAGGCTGACTCTGTAAACCGCTTAGAGAGGTCTGTAAAGCACTGTGAAGCGGTATATAAGTCTATTGCTAATGCTGTTGGAATCTGGATGTGGAACTCTTGTTCCAGATGATGGTCCTGGTTTTGCCCAGGTGAGTTTGTTGAGTGGTCCTTTCGTTTCTCTAGGAATTGGACGCAGATACCCTTGGGACGTGCACTGATTTCCAGGTGGTGCCCGGCTGTGGTATTAGCTGTAAAGTTACCAATATTGAAGCCTTACTCCGTAGCAAGAGTGAAACTGTGGAAGAGACCAATGTCAGGAACGCTGCTCTCCTGAGCATGGATGAGAAGGCTGACCCACTCATGCAGCCAGCTTTGATCATCAATGAGCAGGTGCCAGGTGAGTTCACGTGGAACAGGTGTGCCTGGTAAATGAAAGCTTGTGTTCCTGGCAAGGATTTGGCTTCTGGAGAGAGGAGGGGGCCCAAAACCCAACAAGTTCGTTCTCTGGATTGGCATGTTATCGTGCCTTGTAAGACAACTGTGTGGTAATACTTCCTCATTCAATCTGTGTTAATTCACAGCCAAACACAACCATGTGAATAAAATGCTCCTTTGTTGCCCCAACAGGAAGCTGCATAGTGGTTAGGGATATACATTGCTACAGAGAGATTCTGCTTTCCAGTTGGCACAAGTTACATTATGATGTCCATTAAATAGTCTGCTTTATGTCATTGGAGTACAAGAGTTTGTAAATGAAGCCTGGGATCCTCTTTTGGGGGATGGTGTTGACAGTCCATTTTGAAGACCCAGAAAGCAAAGGACAGTTGGGCAGGATTATCTTGTAGCTTTCCCTGGGCTTTATTGGCCCACGTGGGATGTTCTGAGAATGGAATCTGGTCTAGATGCATTTGCTTTGGGCTTCAAAGAAGCCACCATTTCCCAATTCACATGAAGAGGAAGATGACTCCTAGGCAGAACTGAAAGTAAGGAATGGCCAGCCCTGTGGCAAAGGGGACAAATGCACAATCCCCAGGCCCACTGGGGCTCTTTTTTTTAATTTTAAATGATGATCCAAGCTATTGTCTTCTTTACTACCTTCCTGAGACTAGTTTATTCTGTGACCATTGAAGCAAATGCAGTTGACTTTGCACAATAAGATGTTCAAGAGCTCCCAGGGGCTTTCATTTCATTCTGCAGATGGAAGGGACAGCTGATTTTTCTGGAATACATGGAAACAGAATTAAGCATAAGATGACATCACTTACAGCTTAAAACACTCCAACTAGGGTCACGCTAATTTTTATTTTTGTTCATTGGCTTTAAGCATATTTAGGGGCAATCTCCTAATCAGGCTATTCAGGTTGCATTCATCCCTTAGCTAGAAGTGAATAAAGATTCCTACAAACTTGCCATTCGTGAGCAGTGCCATTTATTATTAAATCAATCTCAGTAGGAGTTTGGGAGCATCTTTTCTAACTAACAAATATTATTTAAAAAGCAGAAGCTTTTGTGAGCTGCAGCTTCCTTGATTAGATGGAATGGCTAGACTGATGTACAATTGAAATTATGATGAGATAGGCAGCAGAAAGGAAGAAAATGGTTCGGTTATGAAGATTCAGGACACATGTGAGACGGATTACCTGGTTCCTTATCAATTATAATTATAATTATGGGGCTCCCAATAACCAGGCAACACCCCTCCCTTCGGCCTCCATATAAGAAGAGGACTCCCCGAGGCTAAGCCCCCGGTTTCTCCTGCCACTTCCAAGCAGAAGCACTTCCAAGGGTCCCTCCCTGTGTGGAGGCTGAAGGGGGAGCAGGAGTTGAGCCCAGAAAAGCTGGAGGTCTCGCCTGCACAGACAGGCTGGTTATTAGGAGCCCGTCTTCCTCGGCCCTCTTGGTCTGTGCATTTGGTGTCCCCCCTCCCCATGCCAAAGGAAAGCCAGCCGGGCTTCTCCTTCCCTCCTACCTTTCCCTCCACTCAATTTTCCTTCGGGACAGAAAGAGAGCGCGCTGGCCCGCAATTCTTCACGTTCCTCCAGGCCTGGCTTGCTGAGGGGGGAGAGCAGCCCTGACATCTCTGCAACCCCACCCCAGGGAAAGAAGGAGATGAGAAAGAGCTCTCGCTGGGGCGAAAGAGCACAGATGGGAAGGCAGCGCCTTTCTCTTGCCTGTGCCTTCCTCGCTCCAGCCAGCTTCTGCTCGCCTTTCCTGTGCTTTCCCGAGGCAGCGATGGCTGGGGCCGTGGGGGGGACGAAGAAGCATAGGCCTGGCCTGCGAGGGGGTGGGGGTGAGGGGAAAGGATCCTCTGAGTTGGGTCACCACGCATTGAGGAGGTTGAGCGGCTGCCAGCAATGCCCTCAAGGGAAGATGTTACAAGGGGGAGGCTCGACCCTCCTCACCAGAAGCAAAGTGCTCACCGCCCCTCTGGCCCCCCACAATCCGTCTCCTTCCCGCCAAGCGTGTGAGCGCTTCTGGTAAGGAGAAACAGGGGAGTCTCAACATCTCCACCTGAGGGCAGCTGCTTCCTGCGGCTCAGGAGGTCCAGGCTCTTCCTGTTGCTGCTCGGCCTCCTCGATGCGTTGAGTCAGCAGGCAGCAGCCACGACATGGGAGACTGCAGGATTTCCCCACCTCAGCATGCTGCGCCCCACTAAAATTTTCTCGTGGCACACCAGTTGGCGACCGCTGTGCTATGGGGTGTCTTGAGAGACTGAAATGCCCCGTTGCCACTTTGCCCTTCTTTTGAATCCTTGTTTTGATGACCAACCTCTGTCTATTATTCCTCTTACGCATCTGTTGTGAGGTAAACCTTATGAACATCAGTAGTACCTGTGAGAGGGGGTCCAGGTGTCCTCAGGGTCCACCACTACCTATGAGCCAGCAGTGTGCTACACTTTTCCAAAAGGGCCAATGTGGCCTTAGGTTGCATTACCAGAAGGACACCATTGAGAACGCAAGAAGTGCTAGTACCGCTCTCTACTGCGCTAGGAAGGCCACACCTGGCACCCTGCAGCCAGTTCTGGTCACTACAAAAATTGATTCTGAGACCCGAGAAAGAGTGCACAGAGCAACCAAGAGGATAAGGGGTCTGGAGGATGAACTGAACGATGGGTTGCTAAGGGGACTAGGGATGCTTGATCCCCCAAAGCACCTGAGGACACAACCAAGAACAGAGGGTGGAAGCTGCCCAGAGAGAGAGCCAACCTGGAACCAAGGAGAAGCTCCCTGACAGTGAGAACTGCTAGTCAATGGGACAGATTGCCTCCCAGGGCTTGTAGGAGCGCCATTGCTCTGGTTTTCCCCCCAAAAAAATATTGGACACCGTTAATCCAGGATGGAAAAATAAGCCCTGGGTTCCTTCCAGCCCTATGATACTCAATCCCATAACCTTTAGTAACTTTTATTAGCCTGAAAGGGTGCAACATGCTCCAGATTCTTGGCTGCCTTCTTTGACTGACACTGTTGTTAGTGTTAAACTCTTAGTGTTAAATTGTTCCTCTTTTTTGGGGGGATAATGGAAGTTTTCCTTTCAGACACGTGGATGTCTCACAAATATTCTGTTCTCATTGGAAACCGAGAGTGGATGTCTAGGAACGGCCTCCTTCTCAGGAGTGATGTTGACGAAGCCATGACTGAGCACGAGCGCCGAGGCCGCACGGCGGTTCTTATAGCTGTGGATGGTAAGTTTGAGAATTTGGATAGTCCGTATTTTAATTTGAAAAGGCCAAAAGGGGCGCAGGGGAAAAGGACGTGTAACTGGGTGTGTGGAAACAGTTGGGCAGGATACAAATGTTCATTGATTGCGAGGGGAGGGGGGGGATTATTTCCAAAGATGCACCTCATAACAATTCTAAATAATGAATAAAACTCCAGAGTATTTCTGAATGGCTATTTAGGAGTATTTATTGCATTTACAATAAACATAAATGCCCAATCATTTGGCAGTCTAAACTTAGTTAACCCTTGTCATTGATTATTTCTCTCTTAAATAATGTAAATATATATACACTATCAAATAGTCTTCTCTTCAAATATCCAAAAGAGTTGTTTCAATATGAGATGGACAGCAAATAAATTTAATCAATAAGTGAATTGATTCTTACTAAACTCTTTTAGAAGTAAAACATTCTGTGTTTCATTGGAATATTTCAATATGTTGGCCTAAAATGAATGCCACAATTAACCAGGGTTAAGACCAGCTTGGATGAAAAAAATATTTTCCTATTTCCATTTGCTTAAAAAAAATTAGGTTTATTCTCTATGAAGTTGTGTCATTAATGTGCAAATTGTGCCCTCCCTAGACATATATACGATCATTGCCTGTGATGTTTCTAAATACTGATTTTATGTTATTTTTCACATTTTTCCTGCAATAATGATGATACGCAGCTGTACATTTCTACCCCGGGCCACCCCGATGAAGCCGTCGAAGTGATGACCCGGTGCCTGGAGGCTGTGCGGTGTTGGATGGGGCGGAACAGGCTTCAGCTCAACCCATCTAAGACTGAGTGGCTGTGCTTCCCAGCACCCCGGTACAGCCAGCTGGTTCCATCGCTGGCTGTGGGGGGGGGGGAAATTCTTGCCCCCACAGAGAGGGCCCGCAATCTGGGTGTCCTCCTGGATGTGCGGCTGTCATTGGAAGACCATGTGGCGGCCGTCGCCAGGGGGGCTTTTGGCCAGGTCCATAGGATCTACCAGTTGCGGCCCTTTCTGGATCGGGATGCGCTTCGCACGGTCACCTCCGCCCTGGTGACCTCCCGCCTAGACTATGCCAATGCTCTCTACATGGGGCTGCCTTTGAAGAGCATCCGGAGGCTCCAGTTGGTGCAGAATGCAGCCGTGAGGGTGGTAATGGGAGCTCCTAGGGGCAGCCATGTTATGCCACTTCTGCGCGCGCTGCATTGGCTCCCGGTGGCCCTCCGGGTGTGCTTCAAAATCTTGGTCACTATCTTTAAAGCGCTCCATGGCTCGGGACCGGGATACTTGCGAGACCGCCTCCTGCCACCATCGGCTTCCCACCGACCGGTACGCTCCCATAGAGTCGGTCTCCTCGGGGTGCCGCCGGCTGGACGGCCGGCGACCCCGAGGGCGCGGGCCTTCTCATTGGGAGCACCCCCTCTCTGGAATGAATTACCCCCGGAGGTAAGGGCCGCCCCTGATCTCATGGCCTTCCGTCGGTTACTTAAAACTCACCTATTTTGGCAGGCTGGACTGGCCTAGGGGTCTTTTAAATTTTAACCTGGTTTTAATTTCTTTTAACTCTCGTTTATATTTTAATTAGAGCCACACTATATTCAATTTTTAAATTTTAATATTATCATGTTGTATGTTGTATATGTGTTCTATATATGTATTTTTATTTGCTGTTCACCGCCCCGAGTCCCTTTGGGGAGAGGGGGGCGGTATATAAATCAAATAATTAATAAATAAATAAATAAATAAATAATTATTAAGTTTGACACATTTATTTTGCCCAAAAATGAGAAATCTTCCCCCTCTTGGTTCTTCACTGCTACCCCTGTCTCAGCTCCCCAGAAGAATAATTTCCTCGGCCATTTATAGATCTGTACCTTGTTCCAATATTGACAATTGCAACAAGAGTGAAGTAATGCCTGAGCCTTCATTGGTCTGACTGGTCCTGAGGCCTTAAGCCTAAACAAGACTTTTTTTCTTTTTTAATCCCAACCACATATTTGACTTTAAGTAATTTTGGCTTCTGGAAATCCTGTTAATCTTCTCATCACTCCTTATCACCCATCCCCTCCCACTTGTGACTATAACTTTGTTGCTTGTATCCTTTGTTTCCTGGTATTATTTATTTATTTATTATTAAGATTTATATACCGCCCTTCTCCCTAGGGACTCAGGGCAGTGTACAACCAAATCAAAATTAAATAGTGGCTGTTTAAAATTAATACAACCCTCCCCCCAAAAAATTAAAACCCAATTAAAACCAAATTTAGGAGACAATTAAGATTATCTCAGCCCAGGCCAGTCTGCTCAAAGAGCCAGGTCTTCAACGCGCGCCTGAAGGCCCTCAGGTCCGTGCTGGTACGTAGTTCAGGTGGCAGATTTATTTATTTATTTTATTTATTTATTTAATCAAACTTTTATACCGCTCCCTCTCCCAAAAAGGGATTCGGGGCGGTGTACAGCCTACTAAAAAACATACAATAAATATATAATAAATACGATTAAAAATAAATTAAATAATTAGATCCGGCTGTCTATTCAAGATTCAATTAAAAATTAAAAGCTAATAAAACCCCAATTAAAATTAATTAAAAACCAAAAACACAGTTACTGGGCCAGGCCAGCCTGTTTAAAAAATAGGGTTTTCACTGCGCGCCGGAAGGTCAGAATATCCGTCATAGCCCGTATCTCCGGGGGGAGATCATTCCATAGGGAGGGAGCTCCCACAGAGAAAGCCCGAACTCTTGGGGCCGTCAGCCGACAGCGGCCAGGTGGTGGTACCCCAAGTAGGGCAACCCTGTGGGAGCGTACTGGGCGGCGGGATGTTGACGATGGCAGTAGGTGGTCCCGTAAGTACCCAGGTTCCGAGCCATGGAGCACTTTAAATACCATCAGTACCACCTTGAATCGAATCCGGTAGGCCACAGGAAGCCAGTGCAGCCTGCGGAGAAGCGGTGTATTGTGGGAGCTCCGAGGGGCACCCACAATCACCCGCGCGGCTGCATTCTGGACCAACTGTAACCTCCGGAGACTCTTCAAGGGGAGCCCCATGTAGAGAGCATTGCAATAATCCAGGCGGGAAATAACGAGGGCGGACGTGACCATGCGAAGTGCGCCCAGATCCAGAAAGGGCCGCAACTGGTAAATCAGACGTATCTGATAAAAAGCCCCCCTGGCGACGGCTGCAATGTGCTCTTCTAAAGACAGCCGTACATCCAGGAGGACGCCCAGATTGCGCGCCCTTTCCACGGGGGTCAAAACCTCTCCCCCCACGGCCAGCGAAGGAACCAGCTGGCTGTATCTGGGCGCAGGAAACCACAGCCACTCGGTTTTGGTCGGGTTGAGACGGAGCCTGTTAATACCCATCCAACTCCGCACGGCCTCCAGGCACCGGGACATCACTTCGACGGCTTCGTTAGGGTGGCCCGGGGTGGAGATGTACAGCTGAGTATCATCAGCGTACTGATGGAACTCCACCCCGAAGCCACGGATGATCTCGCCCAGCGGCTTCACATAAATGTTGAACAGCAGGGGCGAGAGCACCGACCCCTGAGGCACCCCACACAGTAGGGGCCTCGGGGCCGACCTCTGCCCCGCTGTCAACACAAATTGCGAACGGTCGGAGAGGAAGGATGTGAACCACCGCAACACGGTGCCCCCCACTCCCAACCCCTCCAACCGCCGCAATAAGATACTGTGGTCGACAGTATCAAAAGTCGCTGAGAGATCTAATAGGACCAGGACAGACAACCCCTGTCCCGAGCCCTCCAGAGATCATCAACCAACGCGACCAAAGCCGTCTCCGTGCTGTGCCCGGGCCTGAAACCCGATTGGAGGGGGTCAAGATAACTCGCTTCATCCAGGTACTGCGGGAGCTGACGTGCCACCACACTCTCAACAACCTTCGCGACAAAACGAAGGTTGGAGACAGGACAATAATTAGATAACAGTGCTGGGTCCA
The DNA here is from genome assembly GCA_023653725.1 of Bungarus multicinctus. Classification (NCBI taxonomy): domain Eukaryota; kingdom Metazoa; phylum Chordata; class Lepidosauria; order Squamata; family Elapidae; genus Bungarus; species Bungarus multicinctus. The sequence continues at coordinate 1,255,192 of CM042841.1, forward strand.
GGGACGGTTTCTTGAGGAGGGGCCGCACCACTGCCTCTTTCAAGGCAGCAGGCAGCAGCCCCTCTCTCAAGGAAGCGTTTATAATGCCCTAGAACCAGCCTCGTGTCACCTCCCGAGTGGCCAAAACTAGCCAGGAGGGACACGGGTCCAACAAACAGGTGGTGGCATTAAGCCCCCCCAGTATCCTGTCCACGTCCTCCAAAGTAACAGGGTCGAACCCAACCCAATTGACCTCACCGATATCCACCCCCACCCCCACCGCCCGGAGATGCCCGATCGGAGTCCAGTTCGCTCCGGATCTGAGCGATTTTGTCCTGCAGAAACCTGGAAAACTCCTCAGCCCGTCCCTGCAAGGGGTCCTCCCGCGCTCCCACCTCCAGGAGGGAGCGGGTCACCCTAAACAGGGCGGCTGGGCGGTTTTCCGCGGACGCAATAAGGGTGGAGAGGTAAGACCTCCTCGCCATCCTTATCGCCACTAAATACGTCTTAATATAAGAACGTAATAGTGTTCGGTCAGACCCAGAGCGGCTAGCCCTCCAATTACTCTCTAGGCGTCTTTTCCGGCGCTTCATCTCCCTTAGCTCCTCAGAAAACCAGGGAGCCACATGGGATCGGCACCGGGTCAGAGGCCGCAAGGGCACGACTCGGTCAAGGGCCCCAGCAGCCACCCTATCCCAGGTGGCAACCAAGCCCTCAACCGAGTCGTGTGTGTGAGCTTCGGGAAATGGCCCAAGCTCCGTCAGGAACCTATCAGGGTCCATCAGGCGCCTGATAGGCGCCTGGCAGAGTATTCCAGAGTATTCCAGAGGGCAGGGGCCCCCACAGAGAAGGCCCTACTCCTGGGGGCCGCCCGACGACACATAGCGGCCGACGGCACCCGGAGAAGGCCCTCCCTGTGAGAACGCACCGGTCTGCTGGAGATCACCGGCAGAATGCGGTCCTTCAGATAACCTGGCCCAATGCCATGGATCGCCTTAAAGGTCAAAACTAGAACCTTAAAGCGAACCCGGAAAGCCACCGGCAACCAATGCAGCTCGCGCAGGAGAGGCGTCACATGGGAGCTACGTGACGCCCCCATGATCACCCGCGTGGCCTCATTTTGCACCAGTTGGAGTATCCGGGTGCTCCCCACAGGGAGCCCCATGTAGAGAGCATTACAATAATCCAGGCGAGAGGTGACAAGGGCGTGAGTGACCGTGCGCAGGGCGTCCCGATCCAGAAAGGGCCGCAACCGGTAGATCCGGCGGACCTGGAAAAACGCCCCCCTGGAGACGGCCGCAATATGATGTTCTAGCAACAGCCGTACATCCAGGAGGACACCCAGATTGCGAGCCCTCTCTGTGGGGGGCAAAATTTCCCCCCCAATAGCCAGTGAAGGTGTCAGCTGGCTATATCAGGGCACCAGGTACCACAGCCACTCGGTCTTGGATGGGTTGAGCCGGAGCCTGTTCCCGCCCATCCAGTCCCGCACGGCCTCCAGGCACCGGGACATAGCCTCCACAGCATCATTGGGGTGGTCTGGGGTGGAGATGTACAGTTGGGTGTCATCTGCATACAGATGACACCGCACCCCAAGACCACGGATGATCTCGCCCAGCGGCTTCACATAAATGTTGAACAAGAGAGGGGAGAGGACCGACCCCTGAGGCACCCCACAAACCAGGGGCCTAGAGGTGGACCTCTCCCCTCCCGCCAACACAAATTGCGAACGGTCGGAGAGGAAGGAGGAGAACCATCGAAGGACGGTTCCCCCAATCCCCAACCCCTCCAACCGTCGCAATAGGATACTATGGTCGATAGTATCAAAAGCCGCCGAGAGATCTAACAGGACCAGGACAGAAAAGAACCCTCTGTCATGGGCCCTCCAGAGATCATCAACCAACGCGACCAGTGCTGTTTCAGTACTATGCCCAGGCCTGAAACCCGATTGGAACGGATCGAGGTAAATCGCTTCCTCCAGATACTGAGGGAGCTGACGTGCCACCACACTCTCAACAACCTTCGCTATGAAAGGAAGGTGGAGGACTGGACGATAGTTGTTTAAAACCGCTGGGTCAGGGAAGGCTTCTTGAGGAGGGGCAGCACCCACGCCATCTTCCAGGCGGTAGGGAGTGACCCCTCCCTCAAGGAAGCGTTGGTAATCCCCTGGAGCCAGCCTCGTGTCGTCTCCCTGGCGGCCGAAACCAACCAGGAAGGGCACGGGTCCAATAAACAGGTGGTGGCATTCAGACCCCCCAGCAATCTGTCCACGCCCTCGGCGGTCACAGGATCAAACTCGTCCCAGATAACACTCACAAGATCTGCCCCGGACACCTCCCCCGGGACCATCCAATTGGAGTCCAGCCCTTCCCGAATCTGAGCGATTTTGTCGTGCAGAAATCGGGAAAATTCCTCTGCCCTGCCCTGCAAGAAGTCATCCCGCGCTCCCGGTTCAAGTAGAGAGCAGGTCACTCTAAACAGGGCGGCAGGCCGATTTTCTGCCGACGCAATAAGGGCGGAGAAATACGAAGATTTCGCCGCCCCTATCGCCACAAGGTAAGTCTTAATATAAGTTCTTACCTGTGTTCGGTCAGACTCAGAACGGCTCGCCCTCCAAATGCTCTCTAGACGTCTTTTCCGGCACTATGATTTGATGTTGATTGTACCCTATGACTATCATTAAGTGTTGTACATTATGATTCTTGATTCTTAACGAATGTTCCTTCTTTATGCATATTGAGAGTATTTGCACCAAGACAAATTCCTTGTGTGCCCAATCACACTTGGCCAATAAAGTATTCTATTCTATTCATATCATTCGTGTAAATGCAACAAGATACATTTTTAAAATTTATGATTTTCCAATGCATCATTGCTGCTACTCTGTGATGCTGTTGTTTGTAGTTCGTCTGTGCGATCTTCTTGTAGCAACTAACCAAGTGGCCATTTTTTTTACTCTTTAAGCTTGTAGGCTGCCTGACTCTCAGCATTTGTGAGCAACTCACAACCCTCCACCCATGTTTTTACCTTGTAAAACACAACTAAGTCAGATCCCCGTCTAGGAAGGAACACATTAATGGGACAGCAGGCCTTCATGGGACCCTGTTTGCCTCCTAGGGGAGTTGTGTGGCCTGGTCGCCATTGCTGACACCGTGAAGCCCGAAGCGGATCTTGCTGTGCGGACCCTGAAGGGGATGGGCTTGGAGGTGGTTCTGATGACGGGGGACAATAGCAAGACGGCCAGGTCCATTGCTGCTCAGGTAAGCGGCTAGATGCCCGAGGCTCCCCCGGACGCCCCCAGTTGGCTCCCCATCATTGATTTTCATGTAATGTCCCTTCCATTCCCTGCCTGCTGATGACTGGAGAGCAGAGTCTCTTGAAATGCACGGGGGCCTCGGCTCGCCCGGATGCCGGAGCCCAGCGCTGCCCCCGAGAGAGTCCTTCCATTGGGCTCTTCAGCCTTCCCTCCTTTGCTTTTAGGTTGGCATCACCAAAGTATTTGCTGAAGTGCTCCCCTCCCACAAAGTGGCCAAAGTGAGGCAGCTTCAGGAAGAAGGGAAACGGGTGGCCATGGTGGGCGATGGCATCAATGACTCCCCAGCCCTGGCCATGGCTAATGTCGGCATTGCCATCGGCACAGGCACAGACGTGGCTATCGAAGCAGCAGACGTGGTTTTGATCAGGGTAAGCTGTGCGCTGGAAGGAGAGATGCTTCCAAAGCCTGAGAGGAAGGGAGAGGAAAAGCTACGAGGGGATCCAAGGGCTCTGCTTGGGGAAGCGGCTGGTTGAAGGGGCCCAGGAGGACTCCTTGAGGGAAGGTGGGTCGCGGCCTCTAGGCCACTTGTTCCGCCCTTAAACGGCTCCTACTTGGAAAGGTTTCCTAGCTGGCGGCTTTTCTTCCATTGAATGAAGAGCGCATAATGTTCTGGGGGCCAAGAGCCCTATTTGGATGAAAGGGGAAAAGGCCCAGTGGGTGGAGAGGTGGTACACAGTGAGCCAGGATTTCTAAAGATTATTTTCTATGTCCTTTTCTTGGTAGAGTGCCTATTTAGTCTTCGCAGCCTATTCTACCTAGCCTTAGGGATCCCTTTGGTGTGTCTCTTCTCCAGATGAGAGTCAGCAGCCCAGCAGTCGAGTGGAAAGTAGACAAGGGGGGAAGGGATGCCAAACAGGCCTCGGGGTGACGGGTTATCCCCCCTACAGTTTTCCATTATCTGTGCACTTTCTAAAATGGTCCAGTGGGGTCGAGTTAGCAGAGATCCAGAAAGGGATGCAATCTGAAGCGTTGATGGATAGGATCAATCCTGTTAAGTAATCTCTGAAACAACAACATATTTTGCAGAATGATTTGCTGGATGTGGTGGCAAGCATAGATTTATCACGGAAAACTGTTAAAAGGATACGGATCAACTTTGTCTTTGCTCTCATATACAATCTTATTGGCATTCCGGTGGCTGCAGGTATGTAGCATTTCTTGGGGTTGAACTGCTGCGTGGTGTTCTCCAGGAAAGGCCTCTAAATTTATGGGTATAGACCTAATAAGTAAAGCAAAACACTGCAGGAAATGGTGGCCAAGGAAAGAAGCATTAAGAGCGCATTAAATTCCAGACCCCCCCCCCCACTTTGTTTCAGTTTGGGTGGAGAAAGGAGGAATTCTTGAGTTCAGGCAGACAAAATAAACGAGGCTGAAACGGGAGAAACTTCCTCTGTGCAAGTGGTTTCCTAAATCCCCTCTTTTCAATTTGCATTCTGGTTTCTCTCCTACCTCCCCCCACCCCCTTCCAGTGACAGGAAGTAGTTGTGAAAATGCTTCACGCCTTCTGAGTATTTGAGGTTCCTTGAACTCTGCCATGCTTGTCTCTAGGCGTCTTCCTGCCGATTGGCTTGGTCCTGCAGCCCTGGATGGGCTCTGCAGCGATGGCGGCCTCCTCTGTGTCCGTGGTGTTGTCTTCTCTGCTGCTAAAACTGTGAGTAGCTCTGCAGACGGGGCGGGGGGGCTCCACCGGGCGACTTGTGCAGGAGAGGGGAGGGTTTCCTTTTGGGAGGGTCTCCCTTAGCGAAAGCCCCCCCCCCCCCCCCCCACCAGGGCCTGGTCTTTTGCTAAATGAAGAGAAGCCAGGATGCTTTCCAGTTGCCTGCCTTCCTCCTGGCCGCATCCTTTAGGGAAAGGGCTGGATGGGGAGGATGGTGGAGTTGCTGGTGGGTGGAGGAAAGTGGAGCTGAATGCATAACCTGCAAAGGAAACTGGCCTCAGGGGCAGCCTGCTCCGAGGGGGGCAGGGAACCAGACTCCTGGGCCAGGAAGGCCTGTAATAATGTTGTGTTAAATAAAAGCTTTAGTGACTGACCTGCTTCAAGCAAGTAGGAAAATGTTTGGAGGCTACAAAAGCCATAGCCAGAGAAGTCAGGACGTTTCTTGGCTGGGAGTAGTTTTGTGGAAGAGTTGCGCTCTTCAAACTCTGACACAAAGTGTGCCCCCCCCCCCCCAATGTAAAAGGGGCCAGAAAGACCAGCCTCCCCCATGGGGCTCCCGGGGCTGCACGGTCTGGGCCACCCGTGGCTCGAGTTTCCATGGAACCCCCCACCAATCTAGGCTGTGTTCCCCTTTAGTTATAAGAAACCCACCTGTGAGAAGTACGAGCGCCATGCCCGCACCCAGGTGAGGTGCAAGAGCTCTTCAGAAATCAGTGTCCACATTGGGATTGACGAGGCTGGACCCGGGTCTCCGAAACTGAGCCTCATGGACCGAATTATCCACTACAGCCAGGCCTCCATCAGCTCCCTCTTCTCCGACAAGCGCTCCCTCAGCAACATTGCCCTGAACGAGCCCGACAAGCATTCGCTTCTGGTTGGCAATTCCCGGGAGGAAGACGACACAACCGTCTGAGGAGGTGGAAGAAGGCCAAGAGGTCGGCTCTTTGGGCATCTCTTGCGCTTCGCCTGCTCAGCTGAAGGGGGGCCTTCTGGGGGTCTTTCCCCCCCCCCCCCCGGGAGATCAGGGTGTTCTACAGTGCTTTGCCCTTCTTAGGAGCCAGAATGGGACAGAAGGTTCCAAAACGGAGCAGAAACCGGAGCTACAACATCGAGTTGATTTTCCAGTTGATTTTTTGGGAAGAAGCCAAATAAGGGCATTTTCTGGTTGCTCCCAGCCCATCGTTTCTAGGTCTTGCTGTTCTTTTCCTATTTGCCAAAGAAGCGTGCCTTACTTCTACACCGAAGCGGAGGCATTCTCAGGAAAGGTCTCGTCTGGAACTGGGCAAGAGAAGAAGCAGAGCAGTCCTCCTTCTGGATGCCTTGCCTCTTGGCCAACTATGGACTGGGCCCTCCTCCTGCTGAGGCTGTGGGAAGCCAGCCAGGCCCTGATACCTCCTGGGCCTCGGCAGGACCGACTCTGGGGGTCAGCTTGCCCTTCTCCTTCCTGAGTTGCAGGAACCAAAGCTGTGCCACCCCTTCAGGTTTCTCCCCTTCTCCTTTTGTGTGGGAGTCCAGCAAAACCAGCTCTTCCTTTTTCCTCTGATCACCGCCCAGACCCCTAGAGAACTGAAGTTGCCTCCCTCTTGTTCCCAGCCTTTCTCATGGGTTTCCATCATGCTAAGACTAAGGTGTCAGATTTGCATAGCTGGGGGCATTCAGAGGCAGATGAGTCTTTCTCCAACACTAACGTCAAAAGACAAGACTTGGCTTGATTATGAACAGTTGTTTGGAGAAACAGAATTGGCCTTGCACATGCCTTGATGCTTTCATAATTTTAAATTGGCAAGAATTGCAAGAATTAGCCCTGTAAGATCAACGGTGTTTTTTAACCTGATGATGGACTTGTGTTCATTTAACATGGGGAGATACACCTATCAAGATCAAAGTTCATGGGGAAAAATGTTTACTTAATTGTTTTAAGTCACAAAATTTAGGCATTTTAACTTGTAAAAGCATTTGGAATACTGAGCTAGAGAAACGTAGCCCAAGCCACAGCTTTTAAAAATCCTTTCTCCTCTTTTAGCCCTCCGGGATTGGCCTCCAGAAGAGAGAAGAGTCAGAAAATTGCAGGGATTGTGCTGATAATACACAAAGAAAGAATTGCAAAATTCTTCGTAGATTAGTGAAACGCCACTTCCAGGGGTGTCTTGCACTATTTATTTATCTTTCCTGGAAGTTGCACATAAAAAACATCCTGCATCCACTAAGGACTCCAGGAGAGAGAGAGGGAAAATAAGATTGTGTCCAGGGAGAATTAAACCCTTCCTCCTGAAGCCCTTCCTCTCCCCCCACTTCCCAAGCCTGTTGGAAGCGAGTTTTCGCTCTCCAGGCCCTGATTCTGCTCTTAGTTGGAGGTGGATCATGCCTGGCTTACCCCTGCCCAAGGTGGCCCCTTCCAGGAGGCTGTGGATTGTGGTTCCCGATATCTGCAGCTTTTCTCCTTCTGCTTGCTGGTCCAAACCCCGCAGGGAGACAGGCCCCGGATGGCAGCACCGCTGAGCTTCGCAGAGGGCCACTGGCTGGCCCAGGTTCTGGGGGAAGAGCAGGCATTGCTGCTTTTGGGACGGAACAAAGTACATTTGGGTTTTTAAAATGTATATAAAAAATTATGTTCACGCAGTGGGGCATGTCTTATTATATATTAATGTAAGTAGTAATATGCCTCAACTTAGTTCGAAGACTGAAAGTTCACATGGTGAATTGAATCCCGTAGTTTCTGGAGGAAATCGTCCCTTTTTCTTTCCTCCTAAATCTCTCTTCTCATCCAGTTCCCTGCCATCTTGGCATGCCTGGGTAAGATTTTTAGAGTCTTTATCTGGATATATTTGTGAATAAGGTTTTATACTTGACTTCGTTTCAAAGAACCCAAAGTTGCTTCTTTGCTTTGAACGTGCAATGCTCATCGAAAACGTAGTTACCGTTTCTGTAAGAAAAAAAGTTTCTTTCCTGCTGCATGCACATTTGTTTATCAGGAGTCTTAGATTATCCAATGTCAGCCAAACAGCTTCAAAAGCAGATTTTAGAACAAGCTATGTATTTCATTTAAATGTATTTATTTTTGTTATTTGCTTCTGGTAGTTCCATGTATCTGAAACTTGTTTCTCTGATTTATCTAAATTGTTAGACAAAGCGTATATTCAGGCATATATGCAAGTCAGGGTTTCCCCCCTGTTCTTCCTTCCCATTTTCTATCTGGCTTTTAAATTCAAAAGTCTTTTCTCTTTCCCTTCCCAGCAGGGTGTCCACTTCTCTTAAAATACTGCACATCCATATCTCCCTCCACCTGGATGCATTTCAGGCAGAACCCAATTTAAAAAACAGAAATGCTGAAAAAGGGCTTCAGGGAGGCCAGGGTTAGTGGTGGCGCCTTTAATGTCTTTTAGCCTTAGATCTTCCCAGCCAAGCGCCGGATTGGCTTCCTATCGTCACCTGGCATCCAGAGCAGACTCCTTACTCCAGCCACGTGCCAAGAGTTCTCAGCTGAGCAGCCCTCATTCAGACCAGAATTTTGGCCATAAGTAATTACGGTTGTAAACTGAGACACCCATATGACCTAACCAACTTTTTCAACTTTTTACAGTGGTGATTGATGGAATCCCACGGCCATTGAATGAATCCTTACTCCTGAACGGACAGTTTCTCAAAAAGCATTGCTAATCGCAGTCACGTGACCATGGGATACTTCATCCCGTTGGCTGCCAAAATGAAGTCATTTGACTGTGTGTGTATGTGTGTGTGTGCGTGCATGCTGGCTGTTTGTGACATGACAGCTGGAAGTGCTTTAAGTCTTATGATCACAAGCCAAGGATTATCTGTAGATCGTACGCAAACATCCTTCATCCAAAACTAAAATAAGGCAGAGTTTGTTTTATGGCACCTGTGATGATGGGGATTTCTGCAGGTTTTTGTGTCTGTCCTGCACCTTCCATGGTGGCAGATATTCTTCCTGCTGCTGCTCATCCCAGTCTGGTTAAGAGGCCTGTCTGAGACAGACACCAGTTGACCAAACATTTGGGGTAAATTGAGACAACAGCAAAGAGGATCCCTTGTGGGGATCAGAATTGTCTTTCACAAACGAAGGTAAACCCCTTTCCCAAACTGGAGAGTTGAAAAATTAATTGGATGGTGGTGTTGGTGTTTTTTTTTAAAAGAGCTCGGAATTGTTTTTGCCTCCCTGATCCTCTTTGCTTCCTGCAGTCGAAAAGCTGAAGTCCCTGATTCCATTTTCAGGAAACAGTCAGAGGTCATGGAAAGAAAGCTAAAAAGAACTTTAAGCAGCTGTGTGCAATATTAGTTTATGTGGAGCATATGTCGTGACCTTCTCCAGAATGTGCCTTCACTTCTATAAATGTTATTATGCTGAAACATTGAATGATGTGCTAAATTTTTCTTTTTAATTATACTTTCTCTCTAGAAAAATATATTGTAGCTAAATATTCTTGTCCGACAGAATTATTTATTGCATTCTGGAACATTCTTGAGCATTCCTCTTCATTTCAGCCCTTCAGGTCCTTGAAGGAGATCATCATGTCTCCCCAGAGTCTTAAGAAAAGGTGGAGCATACCCAACGCCTCCAACTTTTGAAGGGTCACAAATTCTCCACCAAAAGCCCCCCCCTCCCCCAAAGTCCTAATACCCTTTCCCCTGACTTTACTAAAGATACCCAACAATGCAGATATATTGCTCAAGGGAAGAAACATCAATATTTCAGGTTTCTGGCCATCTCTATTTATCAAAATCATCCCATACCTATAGATAGTCCTTCATTAACGATAGCAATTGGTTAAGTGATGCAGTCAAAGTTCAGTGTCACACAACTGCGCCAACTTACGTCTCTTTCCTAAAGGATGAAAGAGTGAGACTACTCTGATTGGAAGGGGGCGCATTCATAGTGAGCAGAGGATGCTGTTCAATCCTCCCTAGTTGCACAAATATAATGGAATAGAGTGGAAGTAGCTAAATTGTGTTTTGCTGAAATGTTGTGTAATGTGTTAACCCAGTCAATCTGAAGATTGTTCCACTTTATTTTTTTTCTCTAACACCAATATTGAAGAAAATAAATGCTGAACAAAATATTAGCAAATGCTAATACTTTTTCCACTCAAAGGTATATATATATATAAAGGTGCAACCTGCAATTTCATTGCAAGTAAGAACTGATGGTTCTGGGAACTAAAATCTCAGTGCACCAGAAAGCTTGCTGGTTTGGGAAAGGCATTCCATCTTGTATCACTCACAGCTGACAATTTGCCCAATATTATTAACACTATTCATACACCTGAATTTCTTAAAGTAGCAGAACATGGAAGAGATTTGCTAGAGGCCAGCTTAATGCATCAAGAAATTATAGCATGGTTTAGTTTCCACAGTGTCTTGTGAGCCCAACTATTATGCTTTTTAAACAATTGCACTGAGCTATGAAAAGTACAAGTCCAGCCAACTGTGACTTAAGACAATATTATTTACAAAGATTTGGAAAACTCTTAGTTTTCCCTTCTAAACCGAAATATTCCAAGTTGATATACTATATACCGAAAATTGTGCCATTCTCCACGGCCTTGGCCCAAATAGGGGTGAGAGTACATGTGCAGCTGATACTAAGATTGGAAGGACCTTAATCAGATTCTCCTCCTTGCTGTCAACCAGCCACCTGGCGCTTAACAAGGGGGAGCCTCCCTGATACAGGCATGCACCGGGGGCTAAGAGTAAACTGCTAGAATCTCCTTTGTGCTTTGCCTAAAGCCAGACTCACAAGAGAGGGGGACACACATGGAGCAGGTCAGCCAACCATCGGGGTGGCGGGGCTTAGCCTGGATCATACAGACTGGCACAGTCCCTATCTTGATGTCGCCCTGCTATGGTTTGGACGGCAGCTCTTGCCCACGTCCAGCTCTTGTTCCCAATGCACCTGAAGGGCTGGAAATAGGTGGAACTACCCAGAACGCCACACACGGACGGACGGTGTTTTTGTTTGGCTACTTAACTGCTAAGGAAAAAACAAAACTGCTAAGAAGAAAAAAGCAAAAGTATTTTCTTCATACTGTAAATACAGTACAATTACAATTATCATGAGAACTATGTTCTAGACATTAACACACATTCCTACACAGGTACAGAAGAAATATATAGTTGCAAAAAAATAAAAACAAAACACATGCAACAAGTTTAGACATCAGCCGCCATCTCCAGGTTCAACATGTTCATGAGCAAAGAAATTGGCATTTCCCTAACAACTCGGCATTCTGGCACCTCCAGGCTCAACAGGACTGTTTCTCCTTGGATAAAAACTACATCGCTTTCCATTACACAACTTTGTATATCCTTGTTTCTATTACCCGAGTTTGTGTTAAACTCTTAAGTCTAAAGCTTGGTTGCAGCACAAATCCAAGGGAGACAGCATCCTGCCTCGACTCATTTTGATCACAAATTGGCTCTGCGGGAGGGAAGAAAGGGGTGCACCCCAACTCCTTCAAGGATCCTGTATAATTCGCCATCTGGATTCTCCTACTAGGTAAAGCAACCTTCCCGAAAAGTCTCCAGAAGAAAAGTTACAGCTATATGATCTCTAGGCTCTCTGATAGCCAAGAATGATTGTAAGGAACAGATTATGGCTTCTTACAAGCAAAGCAAAAGCTCAGCTTTCTTAAAACACACTGAATGTTGGATGCTTAAGGCACTTCTCAGGAGGAAGAGGATGGATTTCAAATGCTAACTGAGTTGCAGGCAGTCATGGGCTTTGGCCTTCTCCAAATTAATAATCTCTGAGTGCTGCCAAAAAAAAAAAAGATGCCTGCTAATTTAAGAATTGCCTCCCTCTCCCATCCCACTCTTATGTAAATCCAGAAACAGTGGGGTATTTAGCAGCACATGACCTCTCTCCCCCCTTTCTGACTCCTGAGGGGATGCCACGGAAAGCACCTGATGCAACAGGCCAGCCATTAAAAGGCTCCTCTTCAAGGAGAGAGCAAAAGCCCAGTCAAAGGCTTAAAACAGATGTGCAAAGATTACAAAATTTGCTCTTTTCAGCCAAGTCCCCCAATTTAATATCCATCAATCTGGGATCTATTTGAACAGTCATTAACATGTGAATAAATGTACTTCTACTAGAAATTAAATGTAAACACTAAAATGTACTTCTGCAGTGTTGATTACCCTAAAATCAAAATTTACTAAATTCTCAAAGTATACTTGTGTGGCTGGAAGTATGGGCTGGGGAACAGAAAACCTTGAAGTTTAATATCTATTTTTATTTTATTTTATTGTGAGGAAAGGAGCATTTCAGAAAATTACAAGTGTTTTCATCCACCTTTTATTATTTCTGGAAATACTGACCCTGCTGTAAATATTGCCTCAAGTAAGGCACTAAATCAGGGGTCTTCAAACTTGGCAGCTTTAAGACTTGTGGACTTCAACTCCCAGAATTCCTCCTCCAGTCATGTTAGCTCGGGAATCCTGGGAGTTGAAGTCCACAAGTCTTAAAGCTGCCAAGTTTGAAGACCCTTGCACTAAATCATAGTATACAAGGATTTAGAGATACAGTCAAACCATTTGGGAATGAAAAAGTGGAAAATGGAACACAAAAAAAAAAGAAAAAAAAAGGCCTTTTAGCCTGGTTTCATAAAGATTCCCCTCTTCGGTGTCCAGAGGTTGCCTCGGAGCCTCCCTCGAGCCCGTCTGGTGGAACGATCTGGCTCCTTCAGGACTGGCTTCCTCTCAGGCTTTGTCATCCAAAACTGCACAGTGGACATTATTCCTTATCATGATGCATGAAAATGACACCCCCTAAACCTTTGCAAGACCTCTCATCAGACAAGACATGAACATTAAAGGAACAAAATTCTAAGTGCAGGCACATTGTAAAAGTCTTTTTGCCTGGATATTTTTTCTCCAGTTCTGGAATGTTTTGCAAAAATGGGACATTCAACTTGGAAGGAAAACATGGAGAGAAAGTTTCCCTTCACCTCTTGGAGGCTCAAAGATTTCGAGGAAACTGGAAACTTTTGGAAATTTAATACTCAAAACATGGCAGCACCATTGCCCATCTTCTGCAAAAATGGCGGGCTTGGAAAGGCATTATGGATATCCAGAGAGCTAACAAGTTCCTCTTAAATACAAACTTTTTAAAAAATACTGTAATTTTAAAAATTTAGTGCATTTAAGACCTTGGTTTACTTTCATCCAGCTGCTACCAGATCCAGTAATTTAAAAAAAAAGGTAAGGAAAAAAATTCTTAATCTAGTTTAATAATTTTGGAACAAATTATAAGTTAAGTTGTTCATCACTTTGAGAGAAAAGTATATACACAAATAACAAAAAAGGTTCCTTTATGAGACAGTAACTGTAATTTCTATCTTAAAAAAGTATCTGAAGAAATTATTCTTGCTAATGTTTTCAGCATGTTCTGTTCAGATAAGATACTCCACCATTTCTGCATCTTTGAGGTCCTGCCCCAAATTCTGAGGTGGGTTTTTCCGTTCTAGGGTGCTGGAATGGAAAATGGAGCCATCTGCAGATAAGAGAAGAAGGCAAAGTGTCACCATGATTAAATGTAAAAAGGATGGTGAAGAAACTGCTCTTGAAATAAAACGGGCAAAACATTTGTCATTTATGACCAGGTTTCACTGGCCATCTATCTAGCCAACCCTTTTAACATGAACGCCAGTGGGAAGAGGGGTCTAAATGGGTGTGCCTTTACTTGGACCCCCTTAGTATGAGCTTCAATTAGAATAGAGAGCTGGAAGGGACCTTGGAGGTCTTCTAGTCCAACCCCCTGCTCAAGCAGGAGACCCTATACTGTTTCAGATAGGTGGCTGTCCAGTCTTTTCTTTAAAAACCCCCACTGATGAAGCACCTACAACTTCTGGTGGCAAGTTGTTCCACTGGTTAATCGTTCTCACTGTTAAGAAGTTTCTCCATAATTCCAGGTTGCTTCTCTCCTTAGTTTCCATCCATTGTCTTTTGTCATCCCTTCTGGTGCTTTGGAAAATAAGTTGACCCCTTCCTCTTAGTGGCAGCCCCTCAAATACTGGGATGCTGCTATCAGGTCATCCCTAGCCCTTTATTTCTCTAGACTGGCCGTGCCAAATTCCTGCAGCCGTTCTTCCTGTTTTAGTCTCCGGGCCTTTGATCATTTTAATTGTTCTTTGCCCTTTTTCCAAAGTCTCAATATCTTTTTTGTAATGTGGTGACCAAAACTGAATGCAATACTTTAGGTGTGGCCTTACCAAGGTTTTATAAAGCGGTACTAATACTTCTTATGATTTTGATTCTTTGCCTCTGTTTATACAACCAAGGATTGTATTAGCTTTTTTGGCTCTTGTATAAGAGATCATCCACTAGGATTCCAAGGTCCCTGTTACAGTTACTGAAGCCAGGCTGGCCTAATCTGTACTTGTACCTTTCCTGCCTAAGCGTAAAACCTTGCTGTTCTCCACATTCAATTTCATGTTGGATAGGGCTCATTGTTCAAGTCTATCAAGATCTTTTTGGATTCTGAGTTTTTCTTCTGGGGTGTTGGCTACTCCTGCCAGCTTGGTGTCATCTGCAAATTGGATGAGTTCCCTTTCTAGCCCCTCATGAGAGTCATTTATGAAGATATTGAAGAGTCCTGGGCCTAAGACAGAACCTTGTGGTACCCCACTGCTTACTTCCCTCCATGTGAATGTAGTACCATTAAGGACTACTCATTGAGTATGGTTTGTCAGCCACTTACAAGTCCATCTGATGGTGATGCTATCTATCCCACTTTTTTCTAGCTTACCAAGAAGCAGGTTGTGGTCTACTTTGTCAAATGCCTTGCTGAACCAAGAGGATGCGGGGGATTGTGCAATGAGCTGTCCTGCTTGACCTCTTGGAAGGGCTTCAACACTCAAGCAGCAGCATTGACCGTCTGAGGCCTGAGTGGCTCTGAGGGAGGGAGGGAGGGAGGGAGGGTGTAGCATGCTCAGTGCTGCCATGCCCATTTTCTGTGGCTGTCAAAACCAGAAACCATGCCAGCTTCCATCATCCCCCAGATGGAATGAACCTACAGGGACTCATCATCATCAACTGACGTTATGCCGGTGATGAGAAAGGAACTTTGCCATCCATTCCCACATTTATGATCTTATGTCTATAAAGCAAAGGAAAGCTGAAGTCCGATCGTAAGCACCGGTGTGCTTTCTCTTAGTGACCACTCTGCTTAATGACCGAGTTGCTTGTCCCAATTTTGCTTGCTAGGCAAAGATGATCTGCATAATTCCCAGACAGCCAGGAAGGCCAAGAATTCTGGGCTCCGAATGCACCCTGGGAGGAGTCGTGCACAGTGGCCAATTCTGTCACCCCTTCACTGCTCCACTCGCACCGGCGCTTCTCGGCCGAAAGCGTGAGGGCCAGATTCCCCGGAGGGAGAGGCTGCCTTCCAGAAGACCAAGAGAACCTGAAGGGCGGAGACTTTGGTCGGAAGAGGTTGGAGACGGCTCCTCCCTAGCACTTCTCAGAGTCAATCTTGAATGATGCAAGCGGCCTGCATCCGCGCTTGGCAAGGTTTCCATCTACAGGCGAGGAACCTTCCCTGACTTCAGGCAGCAGCTTTGGGCTGCAGGCCCCAGGAGGGGAGGAGGAGACCCTGGCCGGTTTGCTCGACTCCGCCGTGTCCAGTGCTGCAGGCCCAACTGAGAGGAACACCCCTCCGTACCTGGTTTGTCGGCCCCATAGGCCAGGTTCATCACCGGGAGTCTCCCTGGCGTGGGGGGCGCAGGGGAGGTGGCAGCGGCCTTGCTCTGCTCTCCGCCCCGGTCCGTCTGTGTACTGCAGTCCCGGCTGCCCGTCTTGGAGTGCACCGAGAGCAGCGGTGTGGAGGGAAGAACCGGTGACGGGGTGGAAGGGATGGACTCCGAGCGGCATTCTGTTCCCAGCAGAACACCTGGCAGGGAAGAGGGGCAGGGGGTTACCTGGAGTTTGGCTCTGCCGTGGACCGGGGCCTGGCTGCCCCTCGCCCCGTCAGCCCTCCAGGGAAACGTTTTACCAAGCAATCAAGCATGTGCAGGACTGAGGAAGGAAGCAGGCTATGCATCTGCTGGTTGTGTCAATTGCAACCTGCAAGCAGAGCTGAATTCCACATCGGCAACCTATAAGGAGTCAGGCAGCCGTCAAACGGGCTTTAGTCCTCCTTTTTATCCTCAAAGTCTGTCAACTTATCCTTAACTTTCCAGATGCCATGCCCAGAAGCCACTTTCAAAATCTTAGTTCAAATGTAAATCTTGCAAGTAGCATTGTTAAAAACATCATGGGGAATAGGAAAAAGATCAGCAGCAATATAGGTGAGTTGCAGATTGCCCTGCTCTCTGTGTAATTATGTACATAGGTTCCTTCTCGTTTTAGGTTTTCTTACTTGATTAATAAAAAAAAAACATTTATTGGAAAAAATTAAGTATATGTAAATTTGGAGCACTTTACTCAATCTACAAAATTTCATAATTTGTGGCAAATAAAAGCATGTTGGCCTCTGCTTCAGCTGCCAGAGGCCCACCTGCCCCAAATGGCAAGTCTCTCCCTCCCTCCCATGGGGACAGTGCAACATTTCATAGCAAATAAAAATAATGGAAGTTAGAAACTAAACATATACTTCATGTTTTCAATACTTTTTTGTGTGTTTGGCAATTTTAATCAAATTTTATTTACGCTCCAAGATCAAACATATTAGGAGATTGATCTTTCAATACTAAAATAATACTAAGATACTGGCATTTAGCTCTGAGATTTAAAAGGCATGTAAAAATCATTTCTTTTTTTGTTAAAAATAATTCTTCTGCTTCTTTGGTTAACCTTTCCTCAATAAAATGCAGAGCACTCTCTTGCAATTTCTACTTATTGATAATCTTTTTTCTTTTGGCTTGTCTATTCAAAGAAAATTAGAGAATCACCTAAGCTGCCTTTCCAGCTCTTCTCCTCCCTCTTGTCTTCCAGGATGGGGGTGCTGCTGAGGGTGGAAGAGTGGGAGAGCAAGCCAGAGCCAGCGTTGGAGATGGAGATGAGGGACTTGGCTGGCCGCATGGAGGACAGCTGGTCAGTCTTGCTGGCCTCCTTCCGGGACCGCTGCTGGAGGACCTTGATCATGGCGTCCTTCTCAATGATCTGAGCGTGAAGAGTCTTGATTCTGAGGGGGGGTAAAAGAACAGCCTTCTTATTTCAGCCACCCCTGGGTTTCTCAGGCTACAGAAGTTCTCCCCAAGATTCAGAAAATTGGGCCCATCGGAGCCATCGGCTGGTTGGCGAGAGGCCTGAGGCCTGCGGGGCTGTAGACCTCAAGCCGCCTTTCTGCAGGTTCCGAGGTCAACATCCAAGTAATGGAAAGGGGACGTGGCAGGCCCTGAATATGCTGCACTGCTGTGTAAGCAAAGGGACTTTCCAGAGAAGCCCAGCCAAGCCACGTCAGCCTCGCTGCCCAGTTTCCAAAAGAGGAATTGAAATAACTCTAGGAAAACCCCCCAAAAGGGAGAATACCGAAACTAAACACTAACTCCACCTACAAAAGCAAAAGGCTGCTCCAGCCCTTTCCCCAGGTGTGATTCTTCGCCCCTCCTCCCAAGACTTCCCACTTGCAAACGGAAAGGCCAGATCCCTGTCAGAAGGGAGAAGCCACCCTGGTAATCTAGCCAAGGAGCAGAATCTCCTTCCTCCTCCTGATTGGAAGAGAAGTTCCTTCGTTGCTTTGCTTTATCTTTGGTAGGGGGGGAATGCTAGAATGTGGGTTGCCAACGTCTTTTCCTGGCACGGGGCTTCTGCCTCTCACCGTCCCGAGGATAAAAAACGGGCAGGAGGACAAGATGTCTTTGCCACTCGTTTATGGGATGGAAACACTGCGTGCCAATCATTCCCCAAGAAAGGGCAGAAGGGAGGACAAGGTAGCACAAGGTTTTCAATGGGACTGCACCTCCAAGGGGCCTCTTCACGAGGCTTAACCACCAGGTAGGAGCACCGCATGCATGGGTTGCCCTAAACCAGGGGTGTCAAAGTAGATTTCTTCCAGAGCTGCCGGATCAGCATTGCAATTCTACTCCGTCGGTCGGCCCCACAGGCCAGATTTGAGCACCCCGCAGTTCCGGGCCCTGAATGACACTCCTGCCCTAAACCCATTAAGGGCTTTCTAGGTCAGTGCAATCACCTTAACTGTGCCTGATAAGCAACTGGCCCTTGATGTAGGTCTTTCAGCTCTAGAATCCTATGCTCTTTCTTCCTTACTCTGGTTAGTTTCTCTACTGTGTGCAGAACCTCCTGTGGTGGAATGTAGTCTGGATTCCCAAGAGGGAGGGAGGGAGGAAGGGAGGGGCTGCATCCCAGAGGACCAAGAGGCAGTTTAGACAGCTTGGTTGGGAGGAAGAGGGTCAAGACAGCCCTCCACCTGAAATTCACAGAGCACATCTTTAATGAGGCAAGTAGTTAGTTTGGCAAGATTTCTGTCTACAGGTGAGGACCAATAACAGAAACCGCTTAGAAGTATCCCTCTGTAACTCCCTTGGGTTTTGGAGCCTGGCACTTCCTCAGCGGTCAAGAACTCCATGGATTTCTGGGTAATTCAAGAATTCTGGATTTCAGAATCCCACACAATGCAGAGCAGAAGAAAGAAGCGGCTGCCCTTACCTGCCCTCCATGTCCAGGCACCTCCGGTTGGCCAGAAGAATCTCCTCCTCTTCCTTCTGGATCCGAGCTTCCAGGGAAGTGTCATAGCTGGTGTTGGGCGAAGGGCTGATTACGGTGGTGTCCCTGCAAACAGTATTGGATGGAGAGTCAGGGGTCCCTGCTTGGCTTTTGGGCACAGAATCTTCCCATTTACCAGGCAAGAAGGAACCCAACTTGTTCCATCTGCAAAATACAGCTGGCTGAATTAGGCCACTTCCCACTGGAGAGCAGGGCAAAATAAGATAATCCAAGTTCCCCTGCAAAAGAAATCCCCATGTGCAGAACAAAAAAGTTTGTCAGATTCTGAGATGCTAGAAAATACGTGTGTCTTTAGCTTAAGGTGATGTATGTGGCAAGGTATTTGGGTTATTACTGACCGTAAGGCAGCTTCCCTAAGAGGTTAGGGTGACACGAATTTTCTAAACTAGCTAAAGATGGGTTGGGGTTTTTTGGGGGGTGGATGTTGAGGCCACAAACAACGTTCCAGCAAGGAAGGCTGTTCCCCTTCCTGATGACCAGATGCTCAGGTTTGATCCAACAGCTGTACAGAAGGTCCTGCGGAAGGTCAACACTCAAAATAATATCCCTGGCTGGTACTTAAGGAGCGTGTGTGCTGAGCAGCTGGCCCCTGTTCTCACAGGCATCTTCAATCTCTCGTTGCATCAGGCCGTGGTTCCATCCTGTTTTAAGACAGCCATCATTCAACCGGTGCCCCCAAAATCTATCATCACGTGCCTTAAAGGTTGCCGTCCAGGTGCTCTCACTTCCATTCTGATGAAGAGTTTTGAGAGAGATGGTTTCACGCCTTCTCCCTACCTTTGACTCATTACAGTTGGCCTATCGGAAGAACCGCTCTGTAGATGATGCTTCTTTTGGGGGGGGGGGGGGGATGAATGAGGATTTATGTTTAAAAGGGGATATAAATTGGAGTCAGCATAATAAGCCATAGACTGGAAGTGGGAAAGAAGAACTTGGGTAAATATTTCTGCTATTACATGCTCAAAATGTATCGTATTAATTGGAAACTGGATTTTCCCCAACTACCAACATTCCTTAATTCTCTTTGGGTTTGATCTGCCAGGATGAAATTGGAAGTGTTGGTGGTTCAGTGAGCATTCTGCAAGCTGCACATTTCTCCTGTCAGATTTTATATGATTTTTTTTGTGCAATGTTGTCTCAGTGTGTGTGTGTGTGTGTGTTGTGTGTCCATCCATGTGAGCACTCTTACCGGTGAGCCGCCACAGTGGCTGCCGCATCCAGCGCGAACTGACGCATGACGCTTTCCTCCAGATACTTCTGCTCCCACTTTGTCATGTCCGCCTCCAGAGCCAGAATCCGCTCCTCCTTCTCGCGCAAGAGCTCCATCAGGGCGCCAGCGTTGTACTCGGAGGCGGCGTTGGCTGTCTGAGAGCTTCCCTGGCGCTGGCAGGAAAAGGCGACAGAACAAGCGCACTGAGAAGCAAGCAGAGCGGCAGCACAAGGGGGGGCGCCCCTTAGAAAGTCGAGGCGGGGAAAGGGACACACGAATGACCCGGGACTGGGGGGCCTCCACGGTCCCTGGCGATTCTAGCCGTCTCCCTTGAGCAGCGAGCGAGCGGTTTGCTCTCTCCACTTGGCCAGAAAGTCACACCCCTCACATTCTCCAAGGTGGCAACAATCATGGGGTGCCCTACGTGGCGACTCTCTGGCAACAGTCAAAATCCAACCCCCCCTCCGCAGCCTGGTGACAAAGGCAGGAACAAGGCTCCTATTTAGGGACTGGCCACACAGCATACGTCACACCCCAGATAAAGCAAAATGAAACCATCACTATGAAATAAATGAATGAAAAAAGGACCCCAATGTTGCAAGAGATTTTGAAATCGTGGGAGCTTTTCTTTCTTGCATTTGGCGATGAGATCACAGGAAGTTCAAAAAAGATTTGATTATCCTGCAAGTGGTAGAATTACTTTAAAAATATAAAACATTTCAATTTTTATTGCGCATGGCACATGGATTTGGCAACCCCTCCAGTTAAAGTAAAGCTTCCAGACTGGCTCCTGGTGGAATCACGAAGAGGGTTACCTCTGCCTTCTCTGGCAAGTCCTTTTTCTTTAGCTCCCTAGAACCCAGAGCACTGCTGGTGCCCTTCCATCCATGTCCAGCCCCATTTAGCTTCCTGGGGGATGGCCAAAATTGTCTCAAGAGCTGCACTTCCCCGGTTTTTCCAGTCTGAAGGGAAAAAAGACTTTTAGTTTTCCACCTCTGTCTGAAAAAGAGTCCTTGACCAATCAACTCCAGCCCCTCGGTGTCCCCAGACTGGACTGAGGCACCACACCCTACAGGCGGTTGCCCTTGAAGACGCTCCAGGGGTGCAAAGGGCAGCAGGGGAGGCAGTCAGATGTGGCCCCTCTGCTCCCCAAGCTGCAGCGCTGTTGCCAAGTCAGCTCCCGGGTCAAGTCTGAAGTGGTGGTATTGACCCTGAAAGCCCTCCATGGCATGGGGCCCGTCATGGGGCCCGTCCATTTGAGGGCGCGGCATCTCTCCCCAGCTCTATCAGGTCTGGCAGAGAGAGGCCAGTGGGCGGGTGGCATCCGGGGACCCAGGAGACCCGCCTTCCCTGGGGTGGCGTCCTCCTTGGGGAACGCCCTTCCTCCCCTCCATTTTGACCTCAAGAACTGGCGAGGTCATCAGGCCTGGGCCGCCCAGGGAACCGGAGACGGGTTCAGATGGCTCCTTTTGGTGGCCGTTTAGGGTCCTGTCTCTACCTGGGGGGAGGGGCAGGGGGGGTGTTGCAGATTTGTTTATACCATTTATTCCTTACTGAGGGTTGTTTCATTTTAAAACATTAGTGGTTTTATCCAATTGTGTGCCCCCGAGAGTCGCTTCGGGTGAAGTGGGTGGCTGCCCCAATGCAATTAAGAAACGGGGACTTGGGCTTTTCGGACGCGTCCCAATGGCTGCTGGAGGGCAGCAGGAGCGGCGAACCTGCCTCTTGTTTACCTGCTGCATGCGGAGCGATTCCAGTTCCCTTTCCAGCCGAGTCCTGAGCCGGTGCTCCAGCTGCTCCCGCTTCTCACAAGCAGCCTGTAGCTGAACCAGCGCCTGCTGCATCTTCTCCACCTTCTCCACGTACACCTGCTTCTTCTTCAGCTGCAGCAAAGGAGGGAGACAGAGGAGAGTGAGGGCTTGTCAACTGGGCTGGTTGTCTCCGACCGAGGAGAGAGCAGGAGCATCGCATCCGGAGGGTCCCCGTTGCTCTCTGCCCTCTTCAGTTAAGCCTGGAGGAAAGGCGCCCCAAGTAACAGCCCCCTTTCTTGCCAGTCTCACCCCACAGAACAACCCGCCGGGTTCCAAAAACCAAGAGAGACACGTGATTCTTCTAAGCAGGCTTTTTAAAACTGTTCCTCGCCTTTAGACAGAATCTTGCCAATCTGAAGCAAACTACTCATACCATGAAGCATAGGGAGGAGGCGCCATCTTCACCCTCTTTCTCTGACCCAAACTATCTACATTTTGCTGCCGGTTGCTCCTTTGGGATGCATCCCTTCCCTCCTGGGAATCCAGACCACATTCTATCACCAAGGCTACTTTGAGAGTCTTTTTAATGTATTTTAATACAACATTGACAGACACCAGTGAGATAACTAAAAAAAGAGAGCTATTCAACAAACAAGATCATTAAAATACTTATTTCAGCACAACATACTATATCCTAAGAAATATTTACCTTAATCAAATTAAATGAAGAACATTATGCATCATGAACACATTCGAAGGAGCTGTGCTTTACTCGGTTCTTCATATACATGTTAATTTTTCCACAGCTATGGATATGTGGTCAATGAACTTCAATGGCAAGGGATGGAGAACAATCTGATTTCCAAACCTGGCTGGTACCAGCAGGATAATTTGGTTACAATAGGGCACCAATGTGCCTGCTCAGAAATGTTGCCCTAACCAAATTGTGCAATATTCCTCTCCGAGGAGAGAGTAATATTGTTAAAACACTAGAAAATTACTCCCTACCCAAAATGCAGGGCTCCAGAAAGCAGTTTAAAAATGACCCAGCCACTTCTGTCATTATAAATGTACAACTCTTTCTCAACAGATGGTCCCCATCCATATTGGTCCATGCAAAGTTTTCTAGAAACTTCCTAAAATTATGCAATCTGCCCATGATGCATTGGGGAGGGGAAGGGAAGAGAGGGGCAGGACTGGGGCTCATCTCTGGGAGGAAGGCAAGGGTCATAAGACCCAGAGGCAGCGGGGGCGAATTCAGCAGATTCCGACCAGTTCTGGAGAACCGGTAGCGGGAATTTTGAGTAGTTCAGAGAACTGGCCAATCCTGCCTCTGATGGGAGTATTTACAGTCTCCTTTGCCTGCCACGCCCACCAAGCCACGCCCACAGAACCGGTAGTAAAAAAAAGTTGAATCCCCCCACTGACCCAAAAGCATCCCAAGCCTTGACCAAGAACTGCCTGTCCAGGGCAGAGTTGTTTTCGTATCATCTTGGGGGTCATTTCCAGCCACTCTTGAGCGATTCAGCCACTTCAAAATCTGCCCAGAATTTCATGCTCCAACCCATCCCAACCTAGTAAAGGAGG
Source organism: Bungarus multicinctus (assembly GCA_023653725.1). Classification (NCBI taxonomy): domain Eukaryota; kingdom Metazoa; phylum Chordata; class Lepidosauria; order Squamata; family Elapidae; genus Bungarus; species Bungarus multicinctus. The sequence goes on from CM042841.1 coordinate 1,278,390, forward strand.
CGGCAAACTATAGGTAGTCCTCCACTTACAACCATTTGTTTAGTGGCTGCTCAAAGTTACAACAGGATTGAGAAAAAAGTGACCTGTGACTGGTCCTCGTTCTTACAACTGTCTCATGTCCCTGGTGGAGACCGACTCTGAGGGAGAGGAGGAACAGCCAACAGGGAGTGGAAGTGGGGCTCCGGAGGTTGTGGAGGAGGCTGGGGAAGGGCAGAGGCTGGCTGGGCAGTCAGAGGAGGATCCAGGCCCATCCTCTCTCCATCCTAAGGCACGCAGGGAGGAGAGGATAAGGGAGAGATGTGGTCTACTCTGGAGGAGAGGGCCTTGATCCTCTTCATGGGCTGCAGGTAGGAGATTTGCATAAGAGTTTGGACCTGCTTGTGCTAACAGACACTGGAGACAAATTCATGTTTTATTCCAGGATGAGGTTTATCTTGGTTGATGGACTGTCCCTGGTTATCTTCCTGAAGTTTGTAATTAATTATCCTGGTCTGTCCTGGAACTTTCTTCAGTGCGGTTTGTTTTTGGTTTTTGTTTTATTATCTGCTCTTTGAATTTGAACTGTATTTCTTTCATTTGGAATGTTATTTTGAAAATAGTTTAATCTTCAACTGTGAACAATTAAACAGTGAAGCCAAGTTGAAGGCATTATAGGACCTTTATTTATGTTTTGGTTTTTGTTATATTTTTGATACACTCCGGGTCATCACAAACAGTCACGGCATCCCCACAGTAACATGATCGAAAGAGGGATGCTTGGCCACAGGCAGGTGCTTGGCCACAGGCAGGTGCTGAGGAGCGATGAAGAATTGCTCGTCTTTGGCAACCTTCCCAGTCGGCTTCTGACAAAAACGCCAACAGGAGAAGCTGGATCTGCTGAACCACTTCAGTGATTCACTTAAGAACCATGGCAAAAAAGGTCATTCCCTGAACAACGGCCTTGGATATTCTGCTCCCACTTCAGTGATTCGTATGCCTTGTGGGTGCCAGATCATCTCAGGCACTCACTATGCCTGAAACCAAAGTACATTTTACAAAATGACCTAGTTTTGAGCCAACGTGTGCCCAGGGTGAAACTGGCCTCTCACACTGAACTTCAGGCTTTTAATCTGAGATCTTGCGAGAGTCACTGAACCTCCCACCAGATTTCTAGCCCAAATGGCAGCATCTTGGGGGGAGGAATCCCCTCGTTAAGATCCGGGCAGCTCTGGCGCCTCTTGCCAGGCTCAAAAGAGGTTGGGCTGCCTTGAGGCACTGCAGAAAGGGGGGCGGCCTGCCCAGCGAGTCCCACGGCAGGCCTTCCAGGTCAGCTGGGAGCCAGGGAGGCCCATGATTGAGGAGACGCCCGGAGCCCAAGAGGGACGAGTCCTGCTCTGGGAGGATGAGGTCCAAAGCTAAACAATACAAGAGCCCGATTTGCTTTCAAAAGGGGTCTGGAAAAGATTAGGGAAACTGAGGAGAGCCAGGAAAGGAAGGAAAACACCCAAGTTACAGGATACAAGCAAGCCAGGGGCCTCCAGGCGTCTCTGCCGAAAAACAGCTTAGCTAAGCACACCTTCCTCACCAAATGTCCTCAACAATTAGCAGCTCAGAAACATATAAATAAAGAAACTTTAATCAAACTTTCTACAATACCTTCATTCCTCTTATCAGTTTAACCAGAGACCATCGAAAGTTCACTTGTTGTTTCCAATTTGTCTGGCAGTTTGGGATTACCCGACAAATCCAACACAGGGACGATGGTTTTAACGTTGGGTGGGGCTCAGTCCGGCAACTGGGCCTTTCCCCTCCCCTTCTCGGGGCACAGCATGATGGAGGTTGGTTCTCCTTCATAGGGGAGCTTTCACATAGGTTGCCAGGAAGAAGGGAAGTTGGTGCCTTCACCTCTGGCAGTTTCCACCCAAAACACAATTAGAAGTCAACAAAGCAGCTCTTCCATGCCAGACGGCATCTCATCTGCCGGAGACGGAAGAGGACGGTTGTCTCCCTTCCAAGACTTCTCCTCCTTTTCTCTGCGGATGTGAACAATCCCGCCTTTCCCCCCACGTAAAGTGAGCTGCTAAGGACGGGCTGCTCGATGGAGGAAGGCAAGAGTGGCTACAGGAGCCCAGCCCTGCAGCATCTCACTCCCACAGAAAACCTGGCATAGTCTGCAAACTACCCTGAAAAGTGGTAGGAACTTTGCCAAAATCGTCCTGGATACAGCCGAGTGGTGGAAATAGCCGCTCAAATCTGGGCTCTTCTATGTCCGAGATTCTCAATGAAGAACAATCTGACGCAAGGGAAGACAAGGCCTCCCATCCAGGAAGCCCCAGAAGGGAAATCTCTGAGCTTGGCGTCCTGCTCTTGATATTGCAGAGGCAGCGCCTCCAACCCGATGACTCCCCTCTTTAGGGGAAGCCCAGCAGCAGCACAGAACCTGCTTAGCCAGCAGAAAATCCCCCAAAACAAGGAAACTAATCGCATTGCCTGCTTTCCCTTTACAAATGCAAGCTAGCAAATTCTGGGAGAGGCATGGAGAACTGACGCTCAGGTTGCACAGAGCAAGGAACCGGCGACTGGATCAGTTCCTAGGAACCTCTCTGAACGAAGAGAGCACACAGGCTTTACTCTGAACAGAAAAAAGGGCTAATTATATATTCAGAAACATAAAGAATTTGAAACAAACAGCAAAAAACTGAATAACATTTTGATCTAAGAAAGGTATAAATGGATTAAGAGGCCAGATAAATTAGGAATGTTTGACATCTACTATAAGATTTTGGATTTAACAATAAAAAAATAAAGGGTTTCCTGCGGGAAACAGACTTATTTTGGCTAGCCTAACTATTGCAAGTCATAACAAAAATAAGTGATGATTTTAGAATAGGACAGTAGAAGAGACAAAATATTTTAAGCAGAAGAAAAAATGGTTTGTGTGTATGTATATATATACATATACATATATATACATACATATATACATGCATGCATGCATACATATATAATAAATAAAAATCCAGTCAATATCAGGGCTTACAAATAACACAAAATGTCATAACATTAAACATTAAAATATTAAAGATTATCTTTGAATAAGGGAGCCAGAAATTAATAACTTACAATATCAACACTGTCATTAATGATACCTATCAACAAACTAAAATACATTAATGAAGGAATGTCAGATGGAGAACAAATTTTATCTGACAAGGCAAAGAAAGTATCAAAAGAGGAACTATAAGTGAAGGGCCAAGAGAAGGATCCTTGACTTACGACCACAATGGAGCCCAACATTTCCATTGCGAAGCAAGACAGTTAAGTGATTTCCCCCCCTATTTTGCGACCTTTCTCGTCACAGATGCTGAGTGAAGCACTGCAGCTGTTAAGTTAATAACAGGGCTGTTAAGCGATTCTGGTGCCCCCGCTGACTTTGCTTGTCAGGAGGGCGCAGAAGCTGATCACGTGACCCCCATGGCAGCCATCATAAAAATATGCCAACTGACAAGTGCCCGGATTCTGATCCCATGACCAAGGGGAGGCTGCAGTGTTCGCAAGTCAGGAAAAAGGAAGAGACTTCATAAGTCACTTTTTTCAGTGCCCTTGTAACTATAAACAGTCATTAGACGAATGGTTGGAAGTCAAGGACCTTGCACTGTACATACAAAAGAAACTGACTGAAGCTTTAAAAATTAAATGGAAAATACAAGGGAATGACCTGGAAAATGTGTTCTTATTAGATGTACAAAAGAGCCTTTGTTGAAGTAATCTGTGCGATAGGATAAAGAGGAATTGAGGAGAAATTAAATCCCACAACAATATTGGAATGAATTAAAGGTTAAGATTGTTAGAAGTGAAAGCAAGGAATATAAAGTTGGTTTATGTGATCAAGATAAAATAAGAAATGAATATGCTCATTCTAAAATTGAAGGAGAAAGAAGACTCTGAATATTTTTTAATTTGGCACAAATGGTATGATTAGATAATGAATAGAAATAAGAAACAAGATGTGAAGATTAATTTGTAAGAAACCTCAAGAAAACGAATTGTAGATATGTAAAGTATATAAGAATATAATTATTGATAAGGATATTAATTAGATATTGAAAAATGTATATGCAGTATATTAAGATTTGTAAGATAACAACTTTTGTAGATGTCAAAAATGCTGTTGAAAATATGATGATTTGAGTTGTAATGATAACAATAAAAATATATATTTTTTAAAAGTGTTATTTTTGACTATTCTGTTTGGACTTTCTGCTGATACCAGGACTGGAAAGATGATGCTTTTTGAAAAGATACAGTTTTGTAACCTTAGAGGGGATGAGGCTAAACATTTTAAGCATCTTATAAATGAGGCAGGCAGAAAGGGACAAAGAGCATTTTTCACCGTTTAAAGAAGTGGGAGCTTCTTTAAAGAAGTTAATGGAAGGCTTTTGTGTTCCTTCTCTTCAGTTACTCAAAGCACAATAATCTTGCAAACCATGGGGAATGAAGAAGTGCAGGACAATCCAAAGGTTAGGAACACTAGAAGGGAATAAAAACTGAATGAAAGGCAGAGAAACAGTACAGAAATAGCTTTTGGAAATTCCGAGTCTATATAACGAGATTTCTTTCTAGTAGGAGTAAGTATCGTGTACTGGTAAAAGTCAACCTGTTACTGCTTTTAGCAACCACTGAGAGCTTCACTGCTATCCATAGACCTCTCAAATTTCTGGAGGTTAGCAAATGAAGTTTGTAGCCCTCATGACAGCAAAATATAAATATATAGGACTGTTTGTGAGGGAGCCAAACTTACACAGGATCTTATCAGAGCCAGATGCTTGCAATTCATTCCTCTCCAATCTGCTTCAAAATCAGTCCTGGGACTCCACCAGATATTAGATCACCAATGTGTCTGTACTAGTAATGGTACTTTAACGTCAAATTACAGACATCGATTTCTACATCAAGTGGGTCTCTCTTCATCAAAGAAAGCCCATGAGGATTCTCATGCAAGATTTCAGAGGAGGAAGCCAATACTTTCAGCTAAACTTTTTCTCTAATGAAAATTCTTCTTTTGTGCCTTTATGGGACTGCCAAGGAGGAGAAAGAGAAACCACAGAGAACATCAGGAAACCAGACTTGCAACAGATCATTATGAGGAGACAACAATATATTCCCTATCACCTGAAAATTGGATCTTTCTAGGTCCCATCAGCCCTGCACTTTCTCCAGCCAAAAACCTGGAAAATGTTCCCCTTCTTAAAATGGAAAAACACTACTAAATCACTTTATGGCTTTAGGGAAAGCAAAGCATGCAGCCCTTCCTACAACCCCACCAAAACATTCTGCAATTTTTTTTTCTTCCTTACTGAACTGGGTCTCAGGTATTCTCCACTATCATTGGCTTTTAGAATAGAATAGAGCTGGAAAGGACCTCAGAGGTCTTCTAGTCCAACCCATGCTCAAGCAGGAGAACCTATACCGTCTCAGACAACTGACTGTCCCGTCTCTTCTTAAGAACCCCCAGTGAGGGATCACCCACAATTTCTGGAGGCAACTTCTGTTCCACTGATTAATTGTCCTCCCTGTTAGGAAGTTTCTCCTTCATTCCAGATGACGTTTTTTACTCTTGAACCTGAAAAAGTCTCTGAATGCTTGCAACACATGGATTAATCCTGCAATTTCAAGTAGGCCAGTGGCGTCCTTCTTACTATTAAGACAGCGTTTTTCTCAAATTTGGCAACTTCCCTGGTCTGCAAGGGGATTGAAGTTCACACAGTTTCAGGTCACCAACGCTGAGAAACACTGTATTAAGGACTCAGTCAAAACTCCAAGGATGCCCGAGAACAAAATGGGAAGACTTACTTCTTCCTCCAGCTTCACCACCTTGGCCTGTGCGTTGTTCAGGGCCTGGTCCCGGATCTCAATGTGCCTCCGTTGCTCCTCATTAGTTGAGCGAACCCCAGCCAGCTCCACCTCCAACTTCTCCTTTTCCCGCTGGGTTTCTTTATCTGTGTAGGCAAAGTAGAAGGGGGTGTGTGTGTGAGAAATACGGCTCTGAGAGTTGCTGGGAGCAGAGCTCAGAGGGTGAGCGATGAGCTTTGCGTGAAGGGAAACGTGCACATTTTTCAAACAATGATGATGACGCTCTTATTGTCATCGGAGGGCATGAATTGCATTTCTTCAATTAGGTTTCGGAAATTAAGCAGTAGTAAACAAAGGAACACTCTTCTCTGTGTGTGTGTGGTTGCATATGTTTGCACAGGGCACATAGGTATGTATGATTTGGGAGATCCTGTTTGCCAGACTCAACAAGAATGCTTTCCTTCCGATGCTCTATTTTCTGTGAAGCCCTCACAGCTGCCATTACTGACCTCGCCACCAAGAACGGAGAACCCCAAAGCTGCCGGGAAGGGTATGTGGCTGCCTCTTGGCAGGAATGGGAGACAAATTCATTCCGTTCTGTTTCCAACATCTGGCATCCATTAACAGCTTCCCAACATTATTTCTACATTATAGGGGAAAGCAAAGCAAAGGCTGATGGGAGACCTTTGTCCTCCCACATGGTCCATTGTGCACAATGACCCCTCCAGAGTTCTGCCCTTTTAGCCCGGCAGGCAGAGATGGTGGGACAGCAGAACCACCAGGAAGCGTGACGCATCCGACCCGTGGACCAAGAGCCTGACAGCCCCGAGACAGAGCATCAGCAAAGGAGGCGTTTCATGACACCTGACGTCATTTTGAGGTTCAAAATGTTTTGCCCAGTTAAAGGTTATGGACACAAGGGTCTCTGCTGTATACTGACCGTTCTAAAACAACAGTCTTAGCCCAACAGGTGAACCTCAGCATGAGGAAGGGGGAAAGCAAGTTGGCTCAGAACACCTTGTGTTTTTCCAATATACCTGGCAGGGCAGAACATAGCAGAGCAGGAATGGCAGCTGAAATGTCTAAGTGAATTCGAGAAGGAGTTCTCTTACTAGCAAGAGACCAAGAATGCTTGTTCCTGGCTCTCACCAACTTCTCCTGGGAATTTCTCAAGCCTACTTTCTTCTGCTTTCAGCAAGCACTTTGCAAAACCATTAACCACAGCTCTTGGTACAGGAAATGTGATGGACTCACTTTGTGCAAAGAGCTGGGAGATGGTTTTCCTGTTATCCTCCGTGCCTTCAAATTCTTTCTCTGCAAGTTGCTTATTAGCAGTATCCATACGCTCTGCAAAGGAAGGAGAAATGCTGGGGTCACTGAACTGTTAGGGCTGATTATTTAACTGTCTACCTCACAGGTATCATTCCTCCAGCCACCTGGCACAAGTGCCTACTGGGGGGAGGGGGGGGGGGCTGGACTGAGAGAAGATTACTGCAGCCCAAGGCACCCAGTGAACTTCCATGGCTGAAGAGGAGTTGGAATGTGGGTCTTCCTTGGTTGTCCTGGACTTGCTCACCCCTAACCCAGGGGCTCTATGGAAAGCTACCCAAGCAGTTAACCTTTCTTGCCATTCAAGAAAGGAGACAGTATTTCACCCTCTAATCTACATTAAGAGCTGCAAGTTCAGGCAAAACTGTAAAAAATAAGCAACGGCACACGAATATACTGTATAGATGGGTATACAGGGCATTCAGAAAGTAACCAGTAATCGTTTAGAGTTTGTTCCTTACAGTCTGAGGGTCCTTCCAGTGCTTTTTTTGCCAATTCCAAGCAGGCTTTCATGTGTTTTGCACTGAGGAGAGGCCTCCACCTCCACTCCGCGTAAAGCCAGATTGGTGGACGGCTGCAGGGATGGTTATCCTGCTGTCCCATCTCCACACAGGATCTCTGGAGCTCAGTCAGAGTGACCATCAGGGCCTTGGTATTTCTCTTACTAAGGCCCTTCTCCCCAGATTGCTCAGTCTGACCGGGCAGCCAGCTCTTGGGAGAGTCCTGGTTGCGCCAAACCTCTTCCATTTGAGAATTAGGGAGGCCCCTGTGCTCATAGGGCAGCAGAAATTGTATTGTAGCCTTCCACAGACCTGTGCCTTGCAATAATCCTGTCTCTGACTTCTGCAGAGAGTTTCTTTGACCTGGTAGCTTTTGCTCTGCTACCGCATGCGTTGTCAGCTGTGAAACCTTCTGTAGAGAAGTGTCTACCTTTCCAAATCAGGTCCAATCAATTTACAACGGGTAGACTCCATTCAAGGTGTAGAAACGTGACATCAAGAGAAATGGGAGGCACCAGAGCTAAATTTCATGTGTTGTTGTAGGGGGTCTGAATACTTATCCCAGTCTGATATTTGTTTTTTCTTTTTAATAAATTCTAAAATTCTGTTTTCACTTTGTCATTGTGTGGTACTGAATGTAAATTAATGAGAAAAAAATGAATTTCAACAACTGTAGAATCAGGCTGCAGCATAATAAAATTGACAAGAGTGAAGGGGGCCTGAAGACTTTCTGAATGCACTGGATGCACACAATAACTAGCACAAGAGAGACCATGGGCCCCTGGCCGTAACGGTGGCCTGCCTGCTGTCTAAGCTACAGAAGCTAAGCTGCCCAAAGGGATGAAAGGATTCCTTGCTCACTTTTGATGCCGCCAGATGGGTCGAGATTGCAGGTGAGGAACTGGGTGTGGCTTCTCTGCATGGGAAACGGAGGCCAAAATGGCCTCCCTTCCCTTCCCTTCTCTTTGCTATCCATGCTTTGCAACAAGAAGACAGGAAAGAAAAAGTATACAATAATCCCTGAACGCTTCCTTGTGAAGGGAACGTGCTGCACCCATTTTGGCTAGCAGGGGTCAGTGTTGCTAAACTTTTACCTATCGGCTACCTAAATGCAAAACACGCGATGGTTTCAAAGTGCCTTGAATGCAGCACAAGCAGTTGTAACCCGAAAGAATGGAACCCTGTCTTAGCCAGAGCGGCAAATGCTCTGGAAACACAACTCTGGTCCCAGTCCAGACTCTTTAATAACCATGTCACAGGGTGACCCATCTCCAAATCCTTTCAGGCAGGGTCTCCAATCCAACCTTGGCAACTTTAAGGCTCATGGACTTCAACTCCCAGAGTTCCTTTCCTAAATGTTTATACGGCCACTTTCCTTGTTGTCTGGACACTGTGCAGAGCAGAGTATCTGTCAGGGATCGTAATGCAGTGCTTTAAAAGAAGGTGATTACTATGCTATTCTCCTGTGCCACATCGATAAAGATGGTTCTGAACTTTTGAATGCTGAGTCCTCTTTGAGGGCTCTTTTAGGGCCTCCAAACTCAGCCAACTGAGGCTGAACTCAGCAACACAGGTTGAACTTTGTAGCTGGGCAGGAAACTATCCCCCCCCCCCAACTTAAGTGATGATGATTCTGAACGGTCAGAAGAGTACATATAATGTGAACACATAATGGATTTTGCAAAGGGAGAAAAAGGGAGGTGCAGAATTATGTCACTGACCTTCAATCACTGCACAGCAACAAGAAGAACTCTAAAGTTTCTTTTACCTCTGAGATCACGGTTAAAATCATGAAGTCTACGGATTTCGCATTCCAGCTTGTTTCTCATGGTCTTTTCCAGAGATTCCCGCTTGGAAGAAGACTTTTCCAGATTTTTGTAGGCCTCTGAGACTTGTTGGATTTCTGTTTCTAGCTACAACAAATAATTATATGAGAGTAAAACACAAAAAACATTCAGCAGCGTGTTCTCAGCTCTGACTCCCACCAGCCCCGTGTAAAGCTCCGGGAAGGGTTGCTGGCTGGTTTGCACAATGCAAAGAGGGAGCCCTCCGGCCTGGCAGCTCAGCCCCAGAAAGGCTCCCTGTCATTGGGCGCACAAGGCCAGGCTGGCCCCGAGGTGGGCAGCCGGACTCCAGGGTGTCTGCAGGGGACACCGGCTGGGAGCCAGAGGTGGCCCTGCCAGAGGGAGTCAGCATACAAAAGCCACTGGACGACATGCATCAGCAACACATCCTGGAATGCGCCTCCCTTGCAGCCTTCCAAGGAATTGTGAATCAACCTTCACAAGAGACGTTTCAACACCTTGACAAAACCTGGGATCGCAGGGTTTGGACCCAGGAGGCTTAAGCTGCTTCACGCTAAGGCATTATTCACTTCAAACATGTTGAACGAGCCCAGTGGCTGGGCTGGCATTTCAGGCTACGTCAAAACCAGACAAACTGCACGATGGCTCAGCATAATACAGGAACTCGGCCCTTGCCCCAAACTAGAGGCTCCTTATCTCTGAATGGGCCGAGTTAGCTTCCCCTCAACCAGGCCTGAGTTTCATCTGCCGGGATTCCCAGAGAACCTTTGCTGACAGCCTGGTCCGAAAGGATGGGAGTCCAGAATTAATGGCGGGTTGGAAGGAAACCGCCACCTGCAGCCCAGGAGCCAGCGGTCTTTCCTCAGCCCTACTGGAAGCACCAAGGCCTCAGCTCCAGGCTCTCTGCACACCAACCACGGCCTTCTGGCGTGGGGCGTTCGCTTCTCTCTCTCTCTCAAGGTGCACCTATTAAAGTAGCCCAAAATGAGACAAGACAGTCCAGGTACCCCTCAGCTGATGCCCACAATTGAGCCCAACGTTTATGCAGCTAAGTGGGGCGTCTGTTAAATGAAGGTTGCCCCATTTTACAACCTTTCTTGCCACCGTTGTTAAATGAATCACTGCAGTTGTTAAGTTAGTCAACTTGGTTAGGTGAATCTTGACTTTGCTGGTCAGAAGGTCGCAAAGGGGATCCCAGGACCCGGCAACCTTCACAAATAACGAAACAGTTGCCAAGCACCTGGACTTTGATCAGGTGACCATGGGGGATGCTGCAATGGTCGTAAGTATGAAAAACGGCCGTAACTTTGGCTATGACTTTGAACCGTCACTAAATGAAGTGTTGTAAGCTGAGGACTGCAGATTAAATCAGGACATGGAAGATGGGTGATGCTGTGGAGATGGGTGATTTGCAACAGCGCTGGCTACTCCAAAGTACCATCCTTGCGATTGACAAAAGCAGGGCTCCCCAGACATGGCCGCTTTCAGACATGTGGACTTCAGCTCCCAGAATTCCTCCTCCAGTCACGTTAGCTCAGGAATGCTGGGAGTTGAAGTCCACCAGTCTTAAAGTGGCCGCGTTTGGGGAGCCCTGGTCAAAAGAGAAGCAGAGGGAAGAAAAGGGGCGTTCCCCTACCTTTTGCAACCTGGCCACTTTCTCATAGCATCCGTCCAGCTCTTGCCGTAGAGACTTGTTCTCCTCGGAGAGGATCTCCACCATCTGCTGGGCCCTGGAGACAATGACATAGGGGTCCACCGGCATTTGCTGGTAGGGGGAAGGGGCGGGTGGGGGCCTGGGCAGGGCCGCGTAAGAGTCCACTTGCTGCTGTCCAGTCAGAGGCTGGCAAAACCGGTACAGGTCACCCTGGTGGATCTGGCTGGGCAAAAAAAGCTGCTGTGTCCGGGGCAGAGAGAAGGGGTCCCCTTGGCTGGGGGTCAGAGGCGGCTGGTGTTGAGATGGGGACAGTCTGGAAGGCGGCAGCGACTGCAACAGCGTCAGGGACCCCAAAGAGGTCAGGGAAGAGGTCGGGCTGTGGTGGTGAGGAGGTCGTGGCTGGAATGGCAGCTGAATCTCCGGGTTTTGCCTGTCAAGAAGAACCAACACACCCTTTAGACAAGGACGCCGCATTTGGACCTACAGTGTCCCTAACCTGGTGCCCCCCAGACACGTTGTGGATGTCTTCTATGCCATCACCATTTGAGCTTTGGCCTTCAGTCCTGCTTAGACCTTTCTGAAACAGCAGAGCTCATGTTGGTTGGGTTATGGTGCTAACGGCGGTTGGGAGTGGATGGCACTAGTCCCAGCTTTGGATGCTCAAGGGATACCTACACCTTGACACAGGACCTCTTCCAACTTCAGTGATAACATGAACACCCAAGTTGCATGGACAGATGTGATGAAGCGCCAGACTTACGTACAACCCTGTTTCCAATTTTGTCTGAAAATCTCAACAGGGTCAGAGAATCGTAGCCAAGTTGGTGACCCAGGCAGATAAGTCTGAATGGACTTCACCTACATATAAGACATCCATGGATTGTTTATAGGTGCTGTGCAAATACTGAAGCTCTGTCTAGTCTGAGATCTGGCTGGTATCTATAAGATGCATTTCCCACCCCACCAAAAGTGTGTGGAAATGTCTATGCGTCTTATGGAGCGAATATTGTGGCCAGGGGGAGGGGGTTTGGTGCGATGGCGGCATTTGTCGCCCCCACCATTTGCCACCGCCATGGAACGCTGGAGCCTTCGCTGCTGAGCGGTGGTTGGATCGACCTACCACCAATTAGCTGTTCCACCAGTTAGCTGTTCTAGGGGGCAGGGATTGCTGCCACCGTTCACCGCCATTTGCCGCTGATCGCCATTGCTGAATGATGGCAGCAGCGATTGGCAGCGGCATCCCCACTGCCTAGAAGAGCTAATTGGCAATATTCCAAGAGGCTGATCCAACTGCCCATCAGCTGCTCAGCGGTGAAGCCTCCAATGGTTCCGGCAGAGGCAGGAATGGCAGCGTTTCCGGTCACCCAGCCCACTGATTGGCGGGGCTACGGGAGGCTGGGATCCAGCTGTTGCTCAGTTGACTGGCTGGGGAATTCTGGGAATTGAAGTCCGCCAGGATTAAAGTTGCCAAGGTTGGAGACCCCTGATTTAATGTGCCCTGAACGGCCCCAAAACAGGGCAACAACTATTTTAAATCAAGAAATCCCTTTTGTAGCAATCCCTCTGCAGCTGCAAAAACAATTCTCATCTAATACTTCCCTAACCCTGTGAATGCAGACTCAGGCATACACCAAGATGCACTATAACTCTGAATAATCATTTTGCCTCAAGGGTGGCTGTTCTGTGAATCTGAGATTGCCAAAGATCATTTAGGGCTGTGAAAACAAAGGAAGACCTGGAAAAATTGGTAATGCAAACCCAATGTAGCATCCATTTTGGCCAGAACAAGAAGCTAGGTATGAAAACACAACAAGTCAAACTTTGGATAGGTTGGACCACTTATTGATTCATCGTCTGGTCCCACGATGACAACTGTGGTTGTGGTCATCAACTCATCTGAGCTACTATCTCACAGGTGCCTTTTCAGGTACCTGGTACCGACTGTATCCTTCCATCCTCCACCATCATCACAACGGATGAAGCTTCTTGGAGGAGAAGCGAAAACGTCTTTTTCTCCTCCTTCCTCAAGGAAAAAAGAAAGAAAACCAGCCCAGCTGCCTTTTCCAAAAAGTGCATCGTTGGAACAACTCTGACCTGAATGACGGAGGATCTCCAGAGCGACAGGTCTGAGCTAGTTCTTCAAGGCAGATGTGTTGAGAGAGAAAACAAACCAGCACCTTCAGTTTCAGCTGGAAGTGACGGAGGTGACTGGGGGCTTCACTCACCCACTTGCTGGCAAAGAGACCGGTCTGCAGTTGCAGGTGGGGCCCCAGTGCCCGGGCTGCAGCCCTCAAGGTAACTCTAAAGCCAGCTGCAGCTAAACTGCAATTTCTGACATGACAGAAATAGGACCATAATTAACCCGGAGATTAATTATGTCAATAAAGGTCTGTAGGGATTCTCAGTCATCCGGGTCATGGTTGTCCCAAAGGTGTTTTTTTTTCCAAAGGCAGCTGGGCTTTCACAGGGAACAAGGAGCTCCACTCAGGTGACCCCCAGGACACAAATAAACCTCCCAAGTGGCCTCAATGACTCCCTAAAAGGATGCAAAGGACCAGCTGTTTGCAATGTGTATAGCTTCTTGGATGAGGAGCAAAACATCTTCAAAGGAAAACAAGGAAATCCAGTTGCTCCTGGCACAACCATGTCAATACTTTTTCGTTAATTTATCTTAAGGTAGATGACTTTGAGTTTTTCTTGAATGAATGCACTTAATAGGAATCAAGAGTATTTTATTTCTTTTTCCTAGTCCAAAATTACCATTTTTTTGTGCTTGAGATACCAAATATTTCTATTGCAGCTTCAACATTCTCCACAGATTGTCAATGAACCTGGATTCTCAGGTTTATTTAAACCTGTTTTACTGGAAGTTCTTACCAAAGAAGCTTCTCAGGCCTCGTAAGAGTAAGGGCAGGTTCATGATTATCCTATGCCTTGTTGGAAACAGGTTTTTCTGGAGGTTTGACTGAACCCTTTTTAATAATAATGAAAACTTCTGTATTTTCAATGTTCAATATTGTTCGATCAGTGTATTGTTTTATAACTGCAAATATTGTAAACATATTTACAGTAATTTTTTTTGTAAAAAAATTACAATAATTACAATTATTATGCTATTCTGGAAAAATATTTTGAAAAGTGAAAATTTAAAGTTATAAGTAAGATTAGGTTTTATTATGATCATTTTTGTTGCTCTTGTCTGCACTTTTTCCAGAGTCTCAATGTGTTTTTTTATATCGTGGCGATCAAAACTGGATGCCATATATTCCCAGCGTGGTCTTACCAAAGCCTTATAAAGTGGTGTCAACCCTTCCCGTGATCTGGATGTGCTACTAGCTTTATTCTGCTCAGGTCCATCCATCCGTCCCACCCTGGACTTTCGTAAATTTTGCTTATGGGCTGTTTCAAACTGTTAATAGGCAAAAGGGTTTGGCTGCTGAGCCCAGCACAATACAGTCTCCTGGAAAGGGCTCAGAGAATGAAATTCGGTTCCAAGCGGAAACTTTGAGAACGGCGGCTCTGTTGTTCACCTGGCCAGATGCTCCCAATGGCCTGCAAAGACTCCTCCTGAAGACACCTGCCAAGGCCTTTCACAAGGCACTGTGTAACCTGCCTGTTCTGGCATTTTTCCCTAGTTATTCAACAGGGAGATCAAAGACCTTTTTCATGACCTCTCATGCATACAAACCGAGCATCTACACAACCAGCTGGGCCCTGAGGTAGAGAAGCAAAGCATCCATTCCCACAAATATTGGGGCACCATTCTGCCAAGCACTGAGCAGGCAGTGGCTCAACTGCTAATTCACACGGTTTTCTTGCCAGGGGATTAAAAATAATAATAAAACAAAGCATCCCTGGCATTTGGTGTGACTGACGCCCGTTTCCTGTCACGAGAAGGAAACGCAGCCTTTCCTTGCTGGGTCATCAAATTGTTCAGGGGAAAAAAAGGCTGAATTGGCTTGACAGAGTTTAGTTTCACCCTCTGGAACAGGAAAATAAATCGGGGCAAACTAGAAGCAAACCACCCTCCACAGCTCCCCTTGATCATTCCGAAGAGTCCCCTTCGAGCAGGGGTCCCCAAACCTGGCCACTCGAAGGCTTGTGGACTTCAACTCCCAGAATTCTCCAGCCAGCTTTGCTAGGAGTTGAAATCCACGAGTCTGCAAGTGGCCAGGTTTGGGAACCCCTGCCTTAGAGTACAGGGCGAGTTTATTCCAAGCAAGACGTTGGGAGCACTCTAGTATTTTTTTTTTTTAAATATAGTCTCTTGATAGTAGATCAGTTGAAGATCGGAAAGCAGGAAGGGTCTAAAGCAACTCAAACTTTGCCTCTCTGGAATCCGTAACATCCCTGCTTTCAGAGCCCTGAACGCCGTGCCTCAAAACAAGCACTTTGTGGCTGAATTTCCGTCGTGCCCTATTTTCGGTTTGGGGGGGGGGGGGGATCAGGGAAAAGGTGAAAAGCTGGGAAGTGGTACAGAGCCACTGATGCACAACAAAGGCCCCCCTTCCCATTGGAGAGAATCCTCCACAGAGGAGGAGCCTCCAATCCCTAGATCCAACACTGCCAGAAGTGGGATTCAGCCGGTTCTGACAGGTTTTGGAGAACCGCTAGCGTAAATTTTGAGTAGTTCGGAGAACCAGCCAATCCCACCTCTGACTGGCCCCGCCAACCCCAACTCTTCTCTGCCTCCCATTGAGTCCCAGTTGATCGGCTGGATCTCCTTTTGTTGCCCTGCACAGGAGAATGAAGCTGGAAAGCAGGTTAATGGGGTGGGGAGGGAATGGGGATTTTGCAGGATCCGTCCCCTGTCATGCCCACCAAGCCACGCCCTTGATCCCACCACTGAACACTGCCATCCTGGTGCCCAATTGCAACAAGCCCGAATACCACCCTTTTGACCAGGGCCCCTCAAGAACACCTGGCAGGAGAAAGGACAAAACGGCAGACAAGCGGCCTAAACCTAAACCTCGGCACTTGCTTAGGGCCGCAAGGAGCCTGAACTGCTTACCGGAAGGAGCCGTATTCAGGGGGGTGCTGATACCTCATGGTGGGCCCGTCGGAGCGTCCTTGCTGGGGCAGGCGGTGGTCGCTGTAGAAATGCCCAGGATCCAGTGGCTTACAGCCCATGGACGGGCTGGACACGTTCTTGTAGGGATATTCAGGAGGAGGCCCCCTGTGCTCCAACCCTTTCACCCCGGGCTGCGGAGGGCCTGCCCCAGAGGTCTTGTAGAAGTCATTGGTCTGCTGGGAGGAAAGTGGGGAGAGGGGGGCGCTGGTGACGGGGGCGTGGGCCTTCACGCCGCTGGTGGCCAGGGACAGCTGCATCAGCCGCTCACTCAGGGAGCGGACGTGCCCCTGCTTGAGGTCCTTCAGTCCTTCATCCTGGTGGACCTTCCCTGGGCTCAGCCGCTGCACGGTAGGGCGCCCTTCGGTCCTCATCTTCTGGTTGGAGACTCCGGTTACATAAAAGGCCGCTCCAACGCTGGCGTGTGGCTGGCCTCTGAAGTACTGGGACTGCACTTTGGCTTCTTCGTAGGTCGGGAGGTCCTCGCCTGTTTGGAGCCTTGGCGAGAGCTGCTTCTCCATGATGCTGTTGTCCATTTGAATCTCCTGGCCCTGGGGCTCTTGGCGAGCAACATGGGTCCCAATGGGGTGGTCCTGGCTGCTCAGCCCTTCGTTGGGAGCCCCGGGGCTCCCGTTGCTGGCAAAAGGCAGGGTGGCCTGCTGGTGCAAAGCAAGGAGGGTGCGGCTCTCGTTGGGGTTCCCATACCGGAGCTGCTCCTGCAGCAAACGCTGTAAAACTGTCGTCGTGGTTTGCTCTTCTGAATTCCTCATCTCCACTGCGGTGCCCCCTGGGTGGAATGCAAAAGGGGGCCGTGGCTGCCCTGGCCCTGCAGGGGGAGAGGAAGGAGGTGTCAGGATTCTGGCAGTTCCCCCCAATGAAATCCTGAGTCTCAAGCCAAACTTCCAAAATTTCAAAGTGATTTATTGGGAGTTAACATGTCCGGCACTGCCTGGAGGTATTATAATTCATATCCTCCAATGGGACACCTCCATAGCCAAGAGTGACCAATCATGTTCTCTAGTTAGAATTTTGTGGGACAGAAACTTCAGTCACCCAGTTACTATCTTTGAAAACATGTATGGAATGCAGTTTCGGTTTACAAACAACTACACTGCTTCCCCCTTCACTTTCTGTTGGCAACTCTAAGAAGACCATAGAAATACTTTATGAGTTGACAGAAGGGTTACTGGGGGAGCTAATAAGGGAAGGCAGGGGGGAAAGAAATGTGGGGAGAAAACTTTGAAGTTGGGAGAGATCAATAAAAATAGGAGGACCCTCTCACGAAAGGCGAGTTTCATGGGCTTTTTTGTAGCCACCTTCTACGGGGACAGGCAAGAACCACCCTTTTCCCAAGTTCTTTCTGAGGGGCCCAGGGATACAATAGGTGGCGGCACCTCATTACAGCGGGAAGGTCTGAGATGTACACCTCATTTGGGAGCAGAATTTGGAGGTCAGCTCCTTCCCTAAGCTTAAGGGCCTCATTTTCCAAGACCGAAATTATCGGGCTGAAAAGGTTGGTGCTCTCCACTCAGGGGGGAATCTGTGGGCTTCGAAAAGAAGCGGGCGGTTAGACAAGCCACCCGGGATGCCCATTCTGTCCCCCACGTCAGCCAGGCCTGGCCTAGATGTGTTCCCAGGCTTCCCCCTCCATAGGCTCATGAACTGGGCTGGAGGGAGTAAAAGGTATGAGAAGAATGTTTCTCAAGTCACCGTTCGCGGAAGGACCTTTTTGTAGCTGCTCCATAGTCAAGGCTTTCATTTGCACTTTCTCCTCCCAAAACGTAGTGTACGTAGAGCATGAAGGGCAGTTACTGGCAGGGGGAAAAGGATGAGCCCTCTCTGAAGGGAAGCATGACTTACTTTTATTGGTGGACTCAGAAGAAGAAGAAGCCCTTCTGAAACATGAGGAGAAGCTGGAGCTTTTTGGCAAAGCAGCAATAGGGGTAGTAGGTATATTCAATCTTCTTTTGATTGGAGTTACTCAATTATTTCTTCACCCTTTAGAAAGACCTGAAAACAGGAAAAGGTGAAAATTAAAATTCTCTCTATAAACATTTGTGTGTTTGTGTGTGTGTGCTTGTTGTATCCCCCAATACCAGGTTTCTTTCCTTAATTTCGAGCAGAAAAGCTGATCTTGGGACACTACAACATTTATTTATTTGTTAAATCCTTAATACCTCAGGAATGTCCTTTTATTTCAATACACACACACACGATTATGAAATCTGCCAAGGTTTTAGCATTCTTGCCTGAGAATTTGCAAGGTCTAACTAAAGCATCAAACATCTTAGAGGTGAAACAGGGGCCATTTTTAAAATCTTATTTTTATTGCCTACCTCTGCAAAAGTTTTCAGACTTGCATCTTAAGAATCTGTCAGGGTGGATAAAAATCAATGATTTTTTTAAAAAATTAAAAAAATCAGATTTTTTTATTTAAATCGGATTTTTTTTAAACAAAATGCTTTTTGAGGAAAATATATTACCATCCAAAGGTTATTCCATCATGAAATAAAGATTAGTTTTTTAATTATGTAGAATAAGGCTGTATATGTTTAATTTTTTTGGTAAATAAATTCCATTAATCCATTCATGCTCTTCCAGAGGTTTTTGTAAGATTATTGGGCAGTTTCTCTGCCTATAAGATATTATCACAGATGTTTGGTTTACTTTTGCAGTTCTCAAAACTGAATTTGACTCAGCAGAGATCACATGCCTCTTCTTCACAGCGAAAATGTTATAACATGAACAGAGTTGAGAAAAAGACCTTAATCCTATTGTTCTACAAACCTATGAATACAGAATCAACCCCTTCAGTGCTAACTTGAATAAATCTATTTAAATTGTTATTACTAAGGTAATGATTATTTTTCTCCTTCCTAAGTACAACAGAAAAGTTGTCCAAATATGAATGATTAACCTATTAAACTGGGGATAAAAAAAACTAATATGAAAAGTTGTTATTCTAAAAATCTTCATCTACTTGCATATTAAAGTTATACCAGCAAGAATTAGTCTTTATTAGTCTTCAAGCCTTACTGACTAGTGATTTAAATCGTGAATTAAATCGTGAATTAAATCAGTTTGATTTAAATCAAATCTACTCTGGAATCTGAGATACCCAGATGAGAAAGAATTCTAGCCACAGGCAACAACCAGGCGAGGCCAGGAAGCAGAATGTACTGAGAGAGGCTTCTAGGCCTTTGGGGCATCGGTCCCTGTGTGCGCCATGTATCCCCAGCCATTCTCCCTCAAATTAAAGGACCTCCTAATCCAAGGAGCAAATTCTTCCCAGGGCAAAGGGAATGGACTCCCTACCCTTATGGGGGTGGGCTTTTAGGGCAACTGAGAAGTCTTCCCACTGAGCTTGGCTGGCCCTTTGCCCAGCAAAGCTCATTGCAGGCAATAGAAGATTGAATTGGCTACTTGTGGCCCCAAAGGAAAGGCATCAAATGGGTGACGAGGACAAAGTTTTGCTGTCTCTGTAAAGGCCAAGGCATGGAAATAAAATCAGTTATGGTTGGATTTGGGTAAAAAATTGAGGAAGGGCATGAAATTTCCTAATCAATCAAATTTTCTTTATTCTACTTTGAATGAAATTGTAAGGAATAATATCAACCTTTAAACAATTCGGTTTAAAAGGGAAATACTCACAATATTCCTAATACGCAAAGAGTCAATGCTGTATGAGGCAATGACTATAATAAGAGTGCCAGGACATGAAGACCCAGTTAAAATCCATGTATTGCATGCTTGATGTCTCCAGGGTCAGTTGAGGCTAGTTAATTCCTTTCCCAGTAAATATATGTTGAAGAGTTAATGAACATGCAACACTGGAGAATGAGGTAAGAGGGGGAAAAAAGTCTCCTTCATTCCTTGGAAAAGGAATGGAATACATTTCTTTAAAAAATCAAGCCATTGCAATGTTTAAAATATGTACACACTGGTTTGAATTAGGAGCTAAGACAATACAAACAAGCCATGTTTATGGCTTGATATTCTCAATGGTTTACTGTAAAGTAGAGAAAGTAGATTTAAATGGATTGAAGACTTAAAACTCTGCATTTAAGCAAAATTATAGCTGTTGGTTGGGTTGGGTGGATTAGGAGAATAGTGAGTAAAGTTATGGAATGCTTTTAGAAAGCAGCAAAGAGATGTAGTGATAACAATGGGCATTTTATCTAGACTAGAGAGCTTAACTATGATTAAAACTATATACAAATGACTGTAGAATTCATGTGACCAAACATAGGAAGACAATGAGAGATAACTCATATCTTCTTCTGACCAGTTCCTAAGAGAGCTACTAAAGGACATACACACACATACACCCCTCCTCAAAGAGCTAGGAGAAGACAGGAGTGATAGCATCATCAGCAAGTTGAGAAAAATGTCTTTAAAAACACAGTGAAGTAGAACCTAAGCAAACAGCCTCCCCCTCTCCTCCCCAATACTCTAAAAATCCTGAAAATTATTCCTAGGATTTATCCTAAACAATAACACTAAAAGAATAGCAAAAGGAATGAAAAGAATGAAAAAGAGGAGAGAAAAGATTCCAACTGAAACATGAGGATAAAAAGCTTAACATATCAGAAGATGAAACGCTTGTAGGAAAGCTAGAAAAATGGCCACAGAAACATCTTAGTTAGAAAAGAGCCAAGGCAGGAAGCTCCCAGACGGAAAGCAAACTAAAACTCTGCATGAACCCCTGGAATGAAAGCCCAGGGGCTGGTGGCTTGCAAAGTACCTATTCGGAATGGGTAGAGGAGTGATCAGGCTCCCCTGGGTTAGCTTTGTTCTATCCTGATGCACAACTAAAGTGCATACAAAGTGCACAACTAAAGTGCATGGGTACAAAACCCATTGTTTTGTTCTAGATCCAGCAGTATCTTGAAATTGCAGTTGTTTCAAGAAGACAGGATATACTCCACATCAGGGATCTCCAACCTTGGCAACTTTTAAGATTTCTGGACTTCAATTCCCAGAATTCCTTAGCCAGCTTTGGGAGTTGAAGTCCAGAAGTCTTAAAATTGCCAAGGTTGGAAACCCCTGCTCCACATAACTATCTGCAGCACGCTAGATCTGCAGAAGATTCCACAGAATTTCCTCTGGTGTATCTGTACATCTATCATCTTTGTTGGTCAATGACTGACATCTGTTCATCCTAGACAGATCTGAAACTAGGCAAACTCTTGTCTAACCATTGCCACCATAATATGAGAGGGAACTAGGAGTCCTAGTGGGCACCTACATATGAACCAGCCATGCGCTGCAGCTGCCAAAAAAAAGCCAATGCAATCCTACACATCCATCAACAGAGTGAAGTGTCTGTACCGCTTTATAATGCCTTGGTGACACTAGGAACAAGGTGTCCAGTTTTGGTCCTCGCATACAAAAAAGATGGTGAGACTCTAGAAAGAGTGCAGGGAAGAGCAACCAAGATGAGGAGGGAGCTGGAAGTTAAAGCATATGATGAACGGTTGTAGGAACTGACAAGTCTAGTCTAAGGAAGAGAAGGACTAGGGGTGATATGATAGCAGCCACCCAGCACTTGAGGAACTGTCATACAGAAGAGGGGGCCACCTATTCTTCAAAGCCCCTGAGGGAATGGCGAGACATAATAATGGATAGAAACTTAACAAGGAGAGATCCAACCTAGAATTAGGAAGGAATTTCCTATCAGCGAGAACCATTAGCTGGTGGAACAACTTGCCTCCAGAAGTGGTGGATGCTCTACTGCTGGAGGTTTTTAAGAAGAGAGATTTGTCCCCACTGGTATGGGGTCTCCTCCTTGTGCAGAGGGTGGGATTAGAAGGCCTCCAAGATCTTTTCCAACTCTGTTACTCTTACTTTTTTCTTGTTTCCTACATTTTTTATGGTTGTTTCCCAATTGAAGACCTCCCATGCCTTAAAAGCTTCTGTTTTCCAAATGAGACCATCCATTTCATCCTGCTAACTTGCCTTGCTCCACCACCAACGGAAAGAACCTTAGAGCTTGTTTCGATGTGACACAAGCTGTACCTCCCAATTATCTAGAGTTTGGATAACCACAGTGGCTCGTGTGGTTGGGAAGCTGAAGCAGAAGACTACCATCAGGTCGGCAGCTCAAAACCCAAAGGGTCCGTGCCACATGACGGCATGAGCTCCATCCATTTGTCCCAGCTCCTACCAACCTAGCAGTTCAAAAGCCTACAACTGCAAATAGATAAATAGGTACCACTTCAGTGAGACAATAACAGCCACATGAAAGGAGCCACTTTGGCCTTCTGCTGGGCAATGGCGACGCCACCAACTAATCCTTTCAACCCAGAAACACCTGGGTTGGTGCTTCCAACATGAATGTGATAGTAACTACAGTTCGCTCTTCTATTGTCCACTGGCAAACAAATTGTTCTTTGTGAACAAAGGTTTCAAAATACTTCTGCAATGAAAATCATGTAGAATAATTCTACTTTGAAAATACACACTACAGATTCATGGAGAAGAATGAACACAAATTTCCCAGAAGAAGAATAAACAATGTTCTACCTTCCCCCCAAGGACAAGCACTCCCTGGAAAGGGAAATAAGTTGTCACATCAAAGTAATCTTGAAACTGATTTTACAGAGAAGATTGCATACATAGAATTTTAAGACTGAATTTGTTCCATTCCGTTTCAAGCACCTTCCACGTCTTTCCTTGTGTCTTCTCTCCATTTATCCTGTCTTCTAATACTTCTTCTTACATGACTTTTACTTTCTTTTCATGCAATGATACTCTCATTTCTTTCACTTCTTTCCTTTTTTTAATATGTATCCCTCCCCACAAAGATTCACTCTCAACTCTATCAAAATTATCTCCCACATTCAGTCTCATCATTCCGTGCAGCTCTTTCATTATAAATACCCCACTCAACCACTCTTTTAGTTTTATATTCATTACCTCGCCATTTGAATATTTATGCTTAAACCTCATTATTTGAAACAAACATCTTTTTAAAAAGGTACTCAAACATTAATCACTATTCTCCTCCACTCTTGGCCCAGCTGCATTTTCTTGTTTCATTGCCACTCATATATTCATGTCACTCAGAAAAATATCCCCCCCACTGCTCTAGATAGTATTATTTTGAAATGTTACACAATTCTCCCAGAAGCATGTTTTTTTCTCTTTCAATATCATTATGTTTTGAAGTGTAAGATGCAACTATCACTAACCTATGAACTTCTACATTCATAGCACTCTAGATGACACCAATTCAGCTTCTCAATATGTTTTAACTCTTTTATTCAGAATTAAAATTCCCTCTCCAGGGGTTCACCCACTCTGCTCCTTCAGAACAAACCCTTTTCAATCAAATCTATTACTTCCTTCTTTTCTCTTTTAGCTTTAAATACCCTCAACATCACTGCTTTTATTTCATTTCATTCTTCATTCATGCTTCTTACAATCCATCCTATTACATTCCAGGTTGCAACCGTCCATATACCAGGCTCATCACCAGATGATATATTGGCCTCCATCACCCCACGATGTCTTTATGAACAATTAAGGCTCTTCAAATAATGTTTTGATAATGCTACATTATGATCCTTGGGGTTACTGTCCACATATAGGGGCCCCTGGTACACTGGAGCTTTTACAAGACCTTACTGCCATTCCAAATTACGGTAACACTTTAAAGTCATTAAAAGTTGATGAATGGTAAGAGAACTAGGCAAACAGCAAGAGGTGACAAAATAACAACTGAGAAATTGGGACATAAGCAGATGCAGATAATTGTTTCTATACTTGCTTCCAGCTTTCCACAAAACTGAAGCAAAAGAATTTGTGATAAACAGGAAGCTATTTTGAGAACTTATATTTGAAACTGGACAAACGTTCACAATGAAATGTTAGTGAATGCTTTTAGAAAGAGAAAAGACCAACCACACAATCATCTTCAATTAAGCAAACCGTGTAGTTGGAAGGGCAAAGGATTGTGCCAGGTTTCTCATCTTACATGTGGCTTCCCCTTTCTTCCCCAATTTCTCTGTCTCTCTGCCAACTATGATTCAGATGAAAATACAGGTGTGGCACCAGCAGGTGCATGGATGGAGGCCAGATTTTACATCCTCATTCCATTCCTTCTCCCTTGGCTGATTTCTCTCATTAACTTGAAACAAGCAGCACAACGACTGGCAATAAGTGCATGCCTTCTGCACTCTGTAGGATCTTGACTTCCAACTGTTAAGGACATATTGTTCCAAAACCAGGCGATCATTTGTAGATATTTAATCCATAACTGAAAAGTTCCTTGTTGTTAAAGGTCAAACTTTGCACTGCCTTGATGACTACAAAGCTGCCGAAGTGTTTTCTAAGCTATCAGAAAGGATATGAGAACTTGAACACCCAAAATGCTTTAAGTTGGCCTGTCCCTGCTTGACATTTCTATAACATCACTGGATGCTTTTTATAATGTGCCACATTTTAGCCCAACTTCCAAAAAGTGGTGCACTGGGAATACGGACATTCTTCCCCATGTAAAGTCCAATTCTAATGTATGAATACCTGGGATTAAAAGAATTTGTTCACAAGAAAGTCGGCACTGGATTTGCCACCTGAAACAAAACCATCGATGAAAGAAATGCTTTTTCTGGAATCCCAAACAGAAACCCAGGGACCAAACACTTCAACCGAGCAAGGTCTTGCCCCACTGTGACCCAAAATCTTCCAAAAAGGAGTAGTAGAGCATTGCCGTTTAATATTTAGACTCTGTTCTTTTATTCTGTTCTTTTAGGTCCTACTTTTCTTTGCTTGTTAGCAGCCACATCCCACAAGCATTCCAAGAATGCACTGGCGTCATTCTCCTTTCTTCCAGTGGTTTGGCCATTCCTTTGCTAATTTAGACCAGACCTACGTGCTGGGCTGACCATTAATGAAAAGCAGATGAGATAATTCTCCAACCTTCAAGCACTCCGAATTCTCCTCCAAATTCATCAAGAAAAACAGAAATGCTTTCAACAAAAACTCTGATCTTTCTCATTGGCGTAAAAAGTATTTAAAAAGTGTTAAGCTGCATGGGGCGGATCAAATAACATACTTTCTAGCCAGGCATTTATTTACTGTGGGTTTTCCCTTCCCCAGATGAACTTCAACTGTTGACATGGTTCCTAGGGTTATTACCATGAAAAGGCTGCTTTACAGATGTCAGAATTTCTGGCCTAAAATATTTTAGACAAGTATTTAGGAGTTTGTTGGGATGGAGCCTGTACACAAATACCACAATAAATAAATACAATTTAATGAAACAATCTGTGAGGGAACAATCAGGTAGCCCTGGATTGACCACCACAACTGAGGCCAAAATCTCCATTGCTAAGGGAGACATTGTTAAGTGAGGTTTGCCCTGTTTTACATCCTTCCTTGCTTTGCTAACGTCCCCATGACTTGGCTTGTCAGGTCACAAAAGGTGCTTACAGGACCCTGAGACTCCACAACTGCCATAAATAGGAACCAGGTGTCAAGCAGGCCCTGGGGAGGCTGCAGCAGTCGTAGGTGTGAAAACTGGTCCTCTGCAGAGGTGAGATTCAGCCGGTTCTGACAAGTTCTGGAGAACCCTTAGCAGAAATTTTAAGTAGTTGGGAGAACCGGCCAATACCGTCTCTGATTGGCCCTGCCCCATCTATTCTCTGCCTCCCAAGTCCCAGCTGATTGGCTGGGCCTCCTTTGGTTGCCCTGCACAGGAGAACAGAGCTGGAAAGCAGGTTGGTGGGCTGGGGAAGGAATGGAGATTTTACAGTCTCCTTTCCTTTCCACACTCATCAAACCACACCCACAGAACCGGTAGTAAAAAAGTTTGAATCCCAACACTGGTCCGAAGTCATTTTTCTCAATGCCACTGTAATGTCAAATAGTCACTAAACGAATTGTTGTAAGTCGAGGACTGCCTATATTTGTAGCTGCTCCGGCGCAAGGGCTCCCGTCCTCACTGGATCCTCACAAAGGCTGTCGTGGAAATTCTTGGGCAAGAGGATCAGGCACTATCAAGTCACTTACTATTAACATGTTGTGTGAGTCCAACCAATTGCATCTCATTCAATACACCACGATCAAACAAATCCCGGCTTGGATGACTTTGTCTGAAGCTCAGATTCAGATTTCTGCCTCCCAGAAATCCCACGGGTGAAATCGGTAGGACTTTTAATCGTGAATTCAATCAATAAAGTTATATCCCACCCTTCATCCAGGAGCTCAAGGCAGCTTCTAGTTCAGGTTGTGGGTTTTGTTTTGTTTTTTCAACTTCAGCAACTCTGATAAGGCACAAGAATTCTGGGAGTTGAAGTCCACTTATCTTTTGCTGAGGTTGAAAAACGTTCTTTTAGATGGAGCTCTAATTGTTTTTTTTTATCCTGTAAGAAATCCGGGAATTGAATTATGCTGGAACAAGGTCTGGCCTGGGATCACTCAGGGGTGTGAACAGATCATTGAACAGCAACTATGCCTAGGCCAGGGCTCTCCAACCTTGGCCACTGTAAGACTTGTGGACTTCAACTCCCAGAATTCTCCAGCCAGCAGAGCCAGGACTCCACACACTTGAAGTGGCCAAGTCTGGGGACCCCTGATCTAAACAGAACCATTGGCTAGGACAGAAGAAGCCATGTTTCCCTCGAAGCATTACAAGACAGGGTGACAAACACTGCTCACTTTTGGAAAGCTTTAAAAGAGGACTAGATCAATACAAGGCAGTCGAATTATATCAAGAACTTTAAGTCTCAAACACACAGTGTGAACTTATTTAATAATACTTGGGCTCCATTCACTCTAATCATAACAACTCTGAGCAGCTTAAAAATACCCCAACATAGTATTTTGGATGAAAACACAATCAAGTAACTTTTAAAAGCCAGGGACATGTCCTCTTTCATCTGAAAGGTCCTCAAGAGAGAGGCTTCTGCTTCGGCTGGACATGCATTTGGGAAAAAACACAGGGGGAGGGAAGGGGGGGGGGCTTTTCTGGTCTCGGTGATTGATCTGGAATCTATGATAGGCCAGGCGAGGATGACTTCACCTTGTAGTCTGACCATCGGTGGTCAGAGAAATACCCTGGCTTTATGCTCCATCCTAAGCTATGAATTTAAACTGTAACTTAGTGTTCCTTGACCATGAAGTTCAGACTAAAATGTAACAGCAATCTATAAAGTTGGGTCCATATAGCTAAAGTTAGCTAAAGAAATAAATCATGTTATGTCTTAAACTTAACTTCTATGATTCACTTGGTCCTGTATGTTGAAGGCAGAATCTTTTTTCTGAATTAGGCTTAGTATGGCAAGTGTTCTTGTTTTTCAACGGATTAAAAAAAACTATGAGCATTCATTTAGCCAATTTTAATGTTTTAAAGCAATCTTACCGTCTTATCTGAATGTTACTTGTATTGTTAACTGCCTTGAACAGAAGTTGGATGGACCCAAGCATACCAGCCTCAATGGCCGGAAGTCCAACATGTGGGCCAGCAGAAGTCAGAAGGGAAAAGCAGCTTGGGGCGGGGGGCGGGGGGAAGAGAAGTACAATGGCTGCCTCCGTCCTGTGCGAAGCCTGGAAGCAGCTTTCTGTTCTGCTGCTTCATAATGTACAATGGATAATGACAGCAGGCTTTTATTAAGAGCTCAATTTTCCCTTAAGGAAAATCTGTGCAGTATGACAACTTGGAAAACTGGCTTTTTAAATGTCGGTTATTAAGTGCAAAAACAGCCCGGAATCAAACTTGGCTTTTGCAGATTATGAAAACACATCTATGGTATTTTTCTTGGTGAGAAAACTGAAATGGTTGGCCGTTCCCTTCTCCAGGAATATTTTGTGGCTTTTCAGTTTAGCCCAGGGGTCTCCAACCTTGGCCACTTTTAAGACCTGTGGACTTCAACTCCCAGAATTCCTCAGCCAGATTTGCTAGTTGTGCCCTGGGAGTTGAAGTCCACAAGTCTTAAAGTTGCCAAGGTTGGAGACATTTGGTTTGGCCCATAGGCCAGGGGTTCTTCCACCGCCTCTCTCTCCACTACTTATCAAGTTCAACCTGCTTAGAGTATGCACTGATTATCCCCTTTCTGATAAGCCTCTTTCTCACCTGGGAAGGTGGGAATCTGGAGATAATCACAGATTAAGGCATGCAGGCACTAACAGCAGGAGCTGCCCTGGGCTAGTTCCACCTTCTCCTCTTGTGGTCTAAGACAGCTATTTCAACAGAACCTGGGAGGATCTTTGTTGTGCTCTGAACAGTAGACGCTGGGATCCCCGTGGGGCATCTTCGGGCCGGGAAGCAAAGCTTCCATCTTCCAAAGTGACTGGGCCACCAAAGGCCTCCCCGTGCTTTAACCAAACCATCTTTGTTAATGTGACACAAGGGGGAAATCTATGATGGGAATGTAACCCCCTTTGCCAAGTTTAATTCAATAAAGAATAAATTTTAAAAAATATATAATTCTGTCCTGACCTATTCCTTTTTTTTTTTTTTTGAAGGGTGGATCCTGCCAGATACTCAAAAACCTAGCCTGGCTCTAAAGCCAGCAGCTGTGCCCTAGCTAAATGGCACCTCTTAGTACTGAGGAAGATCACTTTTATGAAAATTGACATTTCAAATGAACATTGTTTTTAACAGGCAAAGAGGAACTCGTGATGTTGTCACAGGAATGCCTTTTAGAAAGGGATTGTTTTTGTGTTAGTTTTTGATGGTGCTAAATCAGGCTAATATTTACTGTGGAGGGACAACAGATGTGATCAGCTCTTGTGCAATGCAGTGTGACATCAGTGGCCTAATTTCTGGGAAAGGATGGCCAAAAAGAATTTAGAAAGCATTTGTGTGACCACAGGATGCCCAACCTTCTGCAGGGGAAGTGAAGAGGTCTGGAAAAGATTCAACAGGTGCAACATCCAAGTCTTCCATTATTGATTACGTGCATTTAACTCGCACCAGGATCTCCAGAAGAAACACAGAACTGTACTAGAGCCAGGTAATTTTCTGTTTTAGCAACCCAAAAAAGAGAGAGAGAGAGAGAGAGAGAGACTCCTTTGGATTTCTCTAATGCAATCCTTGAACAGAATTCAGGTAAGGTTAAATTCCCCACACCAGCAGCTGATTTCAGCCTGGATCTCCATCAAGCACCTGGAGCTGGAAACGGTAGTTCAAGGTAGGAAAAAGCCATCCAATTCTCTAGACCAGGAATGGCCCCCAGGGCAGCTTTTCTGCTGCTTTGAGGATACAAAAGAAGTAACGCTTACTAAAGCCCAGCTTCAGTCAAGAACGAGATTGGAGTGAACAGCAGTGTCACTTGCCAGATAGAAAAAAAATAAGAGTAGCTGTTCTGTATCTTAAACAGAATATTTTGCATCCTGGAAATGAGTAGTTCCTCATTTGCTAGTTAGGGACAAGAAAAAATGAAACTAACTGATCACACAGAATAAGCAACAGAACACAGATATGCAGATTGCAATTTTTTTAAAAAAATCTGATTGCAAAACCTGAATAAAACATATTCCCAATGTTAGTATTATATACTACCCTCTTCTTTACTTATGAAGGCACAAATGTACAGGTAATCCTTAGCTTACGACCACAAAGGAGCCCAAAATGTATGTTGCTATGTGAGAAATGTGTTGAGTTTTGCCCCCATTTTATGATTTTTCCTGCCACCGTTGCTAAGTGAATCGCTGCAGTTGTGAAATTAGTAATCCGGTTGTTAAGTGAACCTGGCTTCCCCATTGACTTGGCTTGTCCAAAGGTCGCAAAAGGGGATCACGTGACCCCTGGGGACACCGTGGCCATCATAAATGTGAGTCAATTGTCAAGTATCTGAATGTAAGTCATGTGATCATGGGGGGGGTGCTCCCATGGTCCTAAGTGTGAAAAGTGGTCATGTCAGTTTTTTCAGTGCCATTATATCTTCGGTCACTAAGTGAACTTCTGTAAGTCGAGGACTATCTGGGCTTGAACCTTCAGATATCCGAATCCATTTTAAACAGAACTATGTCCATCCCAAGGAAAAACTCTTCACACCCATCATCCTGTTAAGAGTCCAGAGGTCTCCAACCATGGCCACTTCAGGACTGGTGAACTTCAACTCCCAGAATTCCTCAGTCAGCTTTGCTAGTTGTGCCCTGGGAGTTGAAGTCCACCAGTCTTGAAGTGGCCATGGTCGGAGACCCCTGCGTTAGACAACGAGCATCCCAGGTGTGACTTCATAACATAGAAAAACAGACTATATATCGAGTGCCGTCCAAACTTTCTACAGCGCCGCATTTCTTTTCTATGCTGACTCAAGGAGCATCCCCGAGGTAAGAGGGGAGGCCTGCCACATGAGCTAAGGGGGATTATTTATTTATTTATTATTTATTATTCATATTTCTATACCGCTCCCTCTCCCAAAAAGGGACTCAGGGCGGTGTACAGCCTACTAAAACACATAGAATAAATACAATTTAAATAGAATTTAAAACTAGATTAAATAAACAAATCCGGCTGCATCCCATCCAACTACAATTATGGGTATTGAAGTCCATTGGTACAAACATCCAGGACACCATCCTAAGGGAAGCCAGCTAAAATGGAACCCGACATCAGCCTTTCTTAAGAAGCACTTGGGTTAAAAACTAATTATGTTCACCTAAAAGTTCCTGCTCCATGAACTCGGAGGCTCATTTTTTGAATGATTTATTTTAGCAAACCCTTGGCATAGATTCCCTGTTGCAAGCTAGCATTGCCAATAAAGTTCTCCAAACAATGGCTTTCCCACTGCAACGAAGTGGCAACCAAGGTGGAAGTTTGTGTCCGTGTAGCAAAAGCCCAAGGGCTGAGAGATTCCACCCTTGGAGCCCAGCCCAACAAGGGCCAGGCCTTGCCCACCGGACCACCCTTTCCAGGCCTGTCCTATCCAAAATTCAAGGAGGCCCCCACTGCAAAGAGCCCGGCCAGGGTCACACCCTATTGTGGGAACTCTTGTGGGGTGGAGCACCTGCCCCACAACATTCCTCTTCTCCCTGCCCTACCTCCCAGTCTGGGAATAACCCAAGATGGAGCTTCCCGATGTCTACGGGAGGAAGACTGGGCCAGGGGTCTCCAACCGGGGCCACTTGAAGCCTGGCGGACTTCAACTCCCAGAATTCCCCAGCCAGCGAAGCTTCACCTTTAAGCCTGGTGGACTGGCTTGGAAATTCTGAGAGTTGAAGTCCGCCAGGTTCAAGTGGCCCAGGTTGGAGACTCTTGGTCTAGGAGATGCTTTGCGTCCAAGAGCCGTCCTTCGGTGGCACCTGACGGCCGCTTGGGTGGTGCCCCTGACCCAGATTCCCCATCGCATCACCTCCTAAGAGGCTCAAGGTCCTCGGTTTACATCAAGCCAACAATTCCGTTCTTTCCTCCATGCGCTTGGGTCCAAGGCACCCAAGAGGACCGCTATGGCCACAGGTCAAGGTCACAACCGCCCCGGGCCCAACACCACCCTGCCCGCTTCTACCTGCCTCCTCGCAAGGCCCCAAGAGGCCCCTCAGCCCTTCCCGTCTCCGGGCAACTGAGCAGAAAGCCCCCTCCCCGCCTGACTTGGTTGCCCGGGATCGCCTGGCACAGCAACACGCAGAGCCCAGCCTGGACGAAGCCCCCTCACTTGGGCTGCAACCGGCCAGCCAGGGGCCCCCTGAAACCCGTGCAGAGCAGATGAAGAGGGTTGGAAGGGACTTTGGAGATCATCTAGTCCAGGGCTCTCCAACCGGCTCTTCCCCCCCCGCGAAGCCTTTGCTGGCTAGGGGATTCTGGGAGTTGGAGTCCCCCCAGGCTTCAAGCGGCCCCGGTTGGAGAGCCCTGAGCTAGACTAAGCTGTGGCCGCCCGGAGAAAGGCCGCGCTCGGTCAGGCCGATAACCTCCCCGCCCTCCCGGCCGATGGCGGCGGCGCCGCAAAAGGGTCCCCGAGGCCGGTGCGACCGCGTCCCCCCCCCCGGACTGGCCGGCCTCGGCGCCCCGTTGCAAGCCGCTGGTCCCGGGCGGGGCTCCCCTTCCGAAGCGCCCCTTTCCCGCCAGACGGGGAGCCGAAGCCCGCGGGCTCCGGAGGGCGCCTCGCACCCAGCGAGCCTTACCGGGGCGGCGGAGAGGAGTCTCGGCTCGGCGCTCCTGCGGCCGGGACAAAAGCGGGAGGCCCAGCGTCCCCGGCAGGCCGAGAGCCATCGCCGCCGCGTCCGCACGAAGCTCGGCCGGCCCGCAGCCAGCAGGAGGAGGAGGCGAGGCAGGCGGGCGGGCGCCCGACGTCTTCAGCGCCGCGCCCGGGGCTCCATGGCGGGGCGAGGCGGGCGGCGGCGGAAGGTTGGCGAGCCCGTCGCCCCGGCCGCCCCGCGGTGCAGATTCTTCCCCCGCTCGCGGCGCCAGCGGGGGTGGGCAGGAATGGATGCCCGGAGCCGCCTGTTCACTGGCCCGCGCCCGCCCCGCCGCCGACGCCGGTTGGCCGCCCGGCCTGCCACTCCCGCCCGCGGAGAAAGTGGGGAGGGGGACGGCCAGACAAGGGGCCATTGTCCCCGCCGGGCCGAGCCCCGGGCGCCCCCCGCAGGCCACGGGCCGGGAAAGGTGCAGGCGCAGCCCGCCGGGGTCTCTGCCCGCCTGGCCGAAGGCTCCGGCCGGTTCTCTCCGCCCGCCCGGCTACATCCCCCCCACCCGGGGCCCAAAGGCAGCCGAGATGCCCGAAGGACGTGTGGAGGGGCGCTGGGCAGACCTCCCTCCCCGCCCCGGCCAGCCTGGAGCTTTAGGGACGTTCCTGGCGGCGCCCGAGAGCTCGGCTGCTCAGTGGCCGTGCCGGAGGATGGGGGCCTCTCGGTGGGACCCCCGCCGCATCCTTGCGTCCCCCAGGAAACACCGGAGGGGCGAAGGCGGCGAAGCCTCCGTCCCAAGTCCCCGCCGGAGTCCTCAGCCCCTTACCTCCGCCGGCCTCTCCGCGGCGCCTTCGGCATTTCCCCGGCCCAACCAGCCGAAGGGCCCCGGGTGCTTTGAGACGGAGGAAAGGCTCTGCCCTGCTCTTCCCAGCCCCTCCTCACGCCCCCCTCGCACAACCAAGCGGAGAGGGGGAGGCGGAGTGGAGGGGCTCCTCGGAGGCCGGACCCTCCCAGCCCTAACTAGACCATTTCCCCCCAGAAAGAGGCTCGTTTCCTTCTGGCAAAGCGCTTCCCTTCCGGACATTTTGATCCAAGGACACGCGGGCCCCTCCGTTCAAGCGACCAAAATGGCTGAGTCGTTAGTGGAGCTCGGCTGGAGGGGCTCTTTAACAAACATCCCACAAAGACCGCGGGGGATGAAGTGTAGTGGCCTCCAGAAGGCCGGGATACAGACTCAGGGGAGCCTGGACACATCGGCTGCCCGATCCGTTTCTCCAAAAGACTTGCATGTTTCCCAACTTGCAACCTCTCTGCACCAGGGGCGATGGTCTTCCAGCTGTGCCTTGACCAGGGATCACCGCTTACATTCTTGGGCAGAGAGACAGTCAGGAGGTGTGTGAAGTGGCCCCTTGAAGGGCTGTCATGGGGCAGGGGGAGAATTGCATCTCCGCAGGTCAGGGCTCCCCAAACTTGACCACTTTAAGCCTTGTGGACTTCAACTCCATTCCACATTTCAATTCTCCAGCCAGCTATGCTATTGTGCACCACTAATTTGCTGTCATGCCATTATGGGGGAGTCATTCATCTGATATAAGCATTTTTACTCTGCTTTGCAGATTTGCTAAAGACGCATCTCCAATAATCTACATTCCAAGTATATTTTAAAGTACCAATGGAGCATTGACACATGTAGTAGAGCCAGCTTGGTCTAGTGGCTAAGGCAGGGGTCCCCAAACTTGGCAACTTTAAGACTTGTGGACATCGCTGGCTGGAGAATTCTGGGAGTTGAAATCCACAAGTCTTAAAGTTGCCAAGTTTGAGGACCTGCCGTAGGTAGAAAAGGAGCAGCAGAGTCTACAGTCCAGTTAAGGAGGAGTTTTCGGGTTATGCACGTCTGAGCCTCCTGGAACAGTGGGGGCTCCATCATGGGAGGCTTTCAAAGAAGCCTGGAAGATCATTGGTCTGGAATGATTCAGGGATTTATCAAATTCCAGCTTCCAAAACCAGAAACATTCCCCATCCTACCACAACGCAGAGTTCCCTTTAGCCAGAGTTAAAATCAAAAAGCTTGCAACTATTTTGCAAAGTAGGAGTTCTCACATGTTTTTATTTCTATGAATCTTGGTTGCATGCTTGCTTTTGCCCTACACAAAATGGCCACTTTTTATGCTTGTTATATGCTTTCTTATGTGACCGGCTGATCCTGAGGAGGGAATCAGAAATGTTCCTCCAGGCCATTTCATAAAGCACATAAAGCCTCAGCCTTTGTGGAGGGATGCGGGAAGCAGCTTTGGCAACCGTCTTCCTTTCAATGGAAGGAAATAAGAGCGTGGTGAAGGTTTCGAGCCAAGCAGGAAAAGAGCAAAGAAAGAAAGCAGGACATCCCAGGCCTCTTTTGCCAAGTCCCCTCCCCCCGTCCCCTCCAGCCTTCCTAAGCCACGGCACATACTCCAAGGGCCGGCTAGAGAAAGGAAGTTTGCAATTTTTCCATGAATAGATCATGCTGCAATGTCAGAAGGCAGGAAAGGCCACAGGAAGAACCACTCCGCTTCAGCCAGGTTTTCAAGTTACACAATGAAGCAAAAGGTTACTTCAGATCCAGAGAAAGGAGCCCAGAACAGAAGGATGGCTTTGAAAGCCATCAGTCAAGAAGGCCCCACAGGGGTTTTGCGGCTGATGCCCCTGTCCTCCAGAGGAATGCCGCTGGGAGAGAAACACCTCTGGGCCAAGAGGGGTGGGGCAGAACAAAGGCGCCCCAAAGGGCACACGGACACACAGATTCACCTTCTCCAGCATTTTCCAGAGGGACAAATGTTTTTTTGCAGCCACATTGGCCGACTCTTGCAGCACCTTAAAAATGAATGGATGAACCGTTGTGTAAATGTGGGGGGGGGGGGGTTCCTGAGTCCCACAAGTAGAGTCCAGCTGAGCAATGGGGAAAGTGGAAAGGATGGGAGGCAACCAAAGTCCTCTATAAGGTCCGGCATAAAGCCACAGGGCACGTATTTGTGCACTAGGAGGAACCCGTTTCACTCAAGAGAATCTACTAAATCCTCCAATACAGGTAGCCCTCAACTTATGACTTCGCAACCATGAAACGTTACTAGACCTCTCCAGGACTACTAATGACCTGGATTCAATGTTCAGGTGGCCACCTTCTTCCATGCGATGATCCCATTGCGGGCACTTGGAAACCAGACAGCTGTTTATCATACTCAGTGGTCAGGCAACCCCATTCTATGACATTTCTTTGTTCCTAATGAAACACATCTGTCTGTACGTAACAGATATTTACTTGTCTCAGTTGCAAAGCACACAGCCTTTAAATACAGAGCTGCAAAATCTCCTAACCCGTTGGGTACAGTCAGGCAAATGGTGCTTGGCCATCAGCATGTATTTACCACAGGTGCACACGCCTGGAATCATGGGATCACAACAGGTGATCTTCCCGACTGTCTTCCAACAAACCAATGGGCAGAGCCAAACTCGCCTAATAACTGTTTGATTTGTGTAACAACAGCAGTGATTCATCGAATCACCATGGCAAAAATATTATAAAATCAGGTGTGACTGAACAACCATCTTGTCCCAAGTGTGGTTGTAAGTCAAGGCCTAAAATGGCCCTTCAATCCGTGTCTGACACTGTAGCCAACAGCAAGAAAACAATTGGCTTCCGGGATTTGCGTAGGATGGCTTTTCTGTTAAAAACCTCCAAATCCACACCCCAAAGTCCAAGAACCCCTTCAAAATAAAGAAATGAGCGTAGACATTCAGAGAAGTAAGAACTAGAATGCCTTCAAGTTCCAGATTGGCCAAATCATGGTTTTGGATAAAAACTGCATAAAAATAAATCAATAGTTGAATAAAATCACCATTCCCTTTTTTGTTAATTTCCGTGGTCTAATAAGATAGCAGTGAATTGCTAATGTTATTAAAGTGGGGAGAAACGCCTGCTAATCCACCACAAACCAGCCCAAGATTTATTCCTGGATAAATCTTCAGCTCCGCTATTTTAGGCATCAGCAACCACAAGTAGGGTATTGCCACAAACGTTAAGACCACCCGAATTGCTCAAGTGGCTGTTAGGGAAATGCATGGAAGACAGGATCAAAGAACCGCTTGTAGCCACAAAGGCTAAAGGCAACCAACCCATTTAGGATGGAAAGCAGGGAGCAACCCACAGGCAGAATTCTTTTTGTGTGCCAATCTCAGGAGGAGGAGGAGGAGGGTGATATCTGTTCAGTCGAGTCCGGTTCTTGGTGATTTGTGGGTCTGGTCTCTCCCCACTTTCCAATCTTGCACTATTCCAAGCTCAGGAACTTCCTCCAGCCACTACTGGAGACTAGAGGATGGAGCTGAACAGCCTTCCACTGGATCCAGCCAGGAGATTCTCACTGAATCACAGCATTGGAAGAGACCTAAACACCATCCAGTCCATACTCCTCCACACTCACGTTCCCACCCGCAGCGCTGGCCCGGCGGAAGGACGGACGGAGCCGGCCGGAAGAGCTCCGTGGTTCCCCCGGCCCTTCGCTCCCGGCCAGGCTCTCTCCTCAGGCAGGGGCGTCCTGGTCCAGGCGAGGCGATGCATCCCAGAGGAACGAGGCGCTGCCCCTCCCCGCCCCCGCCTCACCTGGCCGGGGCTTGAGCGCGCGGGGGTGGGGGGCGCCTTCCCTCAGGAGGAGCCGTTGCCTTTTCGCGGCGAGGATCTCCGGCGGCCCCTCCTCCCGCTGCGTCCGCCCTCCCCGGCACCTCCCACGGGGCCAGCCAGCGCGCTCGACCCGCCACTCCGCGGCCTCCCGCAGATGCAAAGCCCAGCCCCGCAAGCTCCGCTCCTCCCGGGCCTTCTTACCGCGGGCCTCCCGCTCGGCTCCTCCCGGGCTCCGGCGCCGCTGCTTCCCCGGAAGAGACGCGAGGGGCGCCTTCTCCGGTTTCCGCCGCCTTGGTTTCAATGAGACTTCCCGACGTGCCTTGCGAGGCCAGGTGTGCCGCAAAGGCCTTCGGGAAGTGAAGTTTCCCGCTATTCCGCCAAGGCCTCCCAAGGCGGCCTTTGCCGGGCCAGAGTTGGGGTCTTCTCGGTCCCCAACGCCTGTCTTTTGCGCACCCCTCACGCCACAAGTCCGGGCGGGGAGCCGGAGGGCCGCGCAAGGTGTCCCGGTTCAGCCAGGCGCTTTGGCAAACTTGAGCCCCCGGCGGCTCTGCGGGCCTTCCTGCCTCCCTCGGACCGCTTGCAGGCGGTTTTCTGCCGTGGCCTTTTCTGGGATGGAAGTCTCGTCTGTGTCTTTTAATAATGTTCCCTCAGTGCTTTTAGTCTGGATTTTTTTAAAAAAATTCCACTGTGTTCTAAGGTATTTTTCATTCACTTGAGGACTTGTTTGAACCACCGTACAAACCGGTTTACAGAGACATCTTTAACTACCATCCTTTCACAAAGGGATCCTGTCAAAGCATTTTGCCAGCTGTAAAATGTGGCAGTAAAAATGCTTAATATAAGCAACATTTTTTCCAGCAACCACCCAGATCTTTCTCATCTACTGCACTGAAAATTCTGGGTGTTTTGCTTTTATTCCAAGCACATCCCAATCCCTGCAAGAAGACTTGTAGGGTCTCCCGCTTGGGTGGGTGGGGGTTGGACTAGATGACTTATAAGGTCCCTTCCAACTCTGATTATCTGTTACACATGAAAACAGATGGAAAGGCCTAGTGGCATGTAGTGGCTGCCACTGGGCGTATTTGGCCCCTTTTGACTAACAACATTCTTATACAACTCTTCCTAGTCCCACAAAGCTTTCCTATGCCAACACCCCAAACTGTCTCAGCAGCCCAGCTATTTCTTCCAAAATCATTTTCTTTTGGCTAATGTACTGTATCTTAATGGGAAACCTATTTAAAGTCACTGAAGCTTTGACAATTGTCAAAGGGAAATTCTACTCCCCCTATTTTTGAAAACGATAGTTGAAGTTTTATTCACTCTCCAAATAAGGCACGACATTGAACAAAGATGATTACAACACTCCAATTTTGAGAAGAACTAGCTTTTGTGGGAACACTGAACTACTGAAGCAATTTGATCAATTGCGTAAGAAATAAAACCAGATGTTGCTAGAAAGATTTCACAACAATTTATCTGCTGTGGAGAAAATAAATCAAGTGTAGTTCATATATAAAATAACAGTGGCAGCCATCAGTAGACTTGGGAAACAACTTGTATAGGTTGTACATACTTCCTATAAAGATTGTCCCACCATCCAAAAAAGAGAAGTTAAAAATTCTGTGCAGGCATATGTACTTTCTCGATATATCAAACTGTAGTGTCAATACTTAAAATTGCAATCATTAGAGAAAAGCAAAGAGAATAATCTGAATATTGCTACAATCCCTCAGTAATTGGACATGATTTTTCCTAGACATGTTAAGGGTCGATTATCTTGGTGAGTCCTTAAAACAATTCCTGGAGGACTTCCAGGGTCCCTTCCAGCTCTATTCTATTCTAAATATGTTCTAATGGTATAAACTTCGTACTATGTGGTGAAATTTAGAAAAAATACACCCAAAAAGGAAATATTTCTACTCACACGTAAACATTTATTTGAAAGCTTACATTCATATCTTGAAATGTATGTTCTTTGCTTGCTTGTGGATTATGTGAAGCAGCCAAAGTACCACGGAAGCAAACTGGGTGTCTTTGAAAATCTGACATCAGGGAACTCTGCCTACGTTAAAAGGCCGAAATACAGTATGAATATGTACACTGTGAAAATAACAGAAGCTGTTTTAGCAATACAGTAGTTCAGATGAGAGCAACAGACAGATCAGCGCTAGGTGAACAGTCATCTTTACAGTACAGAGCCTGATTCCGCTTGCTTCCAGTGTCCTCCCTGTGCTCTGCTGCTTGTGGTGCAGGATCTACGTTAAATGCAGGCGCAGAGGAACAGTCGGAGAAGTGGTGTTTGTTTATCCCCCATTCTATGCATTACACGCTGCTCAGAGCATCGACACCTGGAAGTTGTTTACCTGCACATGATTGAAAAGACATAAAGATGAGTAACTGACTTCAGCACAGCTCATTGCATCAGAGTCAAAGGTCCCCCCTCACCTCCCAGAAGCCTTTGCTTTCTCCTGCTGAAGAGTTTAGAACTCTGAAGGAACGGGGGCCATTACAGAAAATTTTAAGGATTTCTGCACCACAAAGACAATCAAAAGTGAATTTCAATGATAGGTTTTCAGTCATATGTGTCATATTACCCAGGATTAGAAGACACATTGACTCAAGAATTTGAATTAGCCGCTCCAACTGATAACGTCTGCCTGGAGAAATATGTTCTCTTCGTGCTTGTGGAGCAGAAGGAGCAACAGAGAGGCAGCCCAGGTATTCATTTCAATGGTCCTCTGTTTTTGGTTTGACTTGCCCACTGTCTAGTATGTACTATGTAGCAACACACAGGGAAGGGGGCTTTCAACAGGGAAAAGACTGCCTATCACTGAAATAGAAGTTCATCAAGGGCATCTGGTGAGATATTAATCACAAATTTTTAACCCAAATTAGATGCTGCACCAAATGTTCTTTAAAATAACAAAAATGGAAAGAAATCTATTATATGTTCTAAAAAAAATCACACCCTAATTTTCATATTCTTTAATAATGTA
The DNA here is from genome assembly GCA_023653725.1 of Bungarus multicinctus. Classification (NCBI taxonomy): domain Eukaryota; kingdom Metazoa; phylum Chordata; class Lepidosauria; order Squamata; family Elapidae; genus Bungarus; species Bungarus multicinctus. Next base: position 1,318,296 of record CM042841.1, read on the forward strand.
TTTTAGGGAATTTAGCTAATGTACACCTTTACTAAGCATGCGTTATATCCTGAGGAAATTTCACCACACACGTTTAGAACCACCGAGGAAAACCTACATTTTGAATGCTAACAGTGTAAACTAATTTCACTTTCACAGGCTCTCTCTCCAAGTGCACATTCTTTCCCCTTCATTGTTAATTCCCAGGCAACAGAGACAAAGAACCTGTCCAGCATGGCATTTCTGGTAGTAACAGTTGCAGAAGACTTTAGTTTGGCTTATTTTTCAGACAGTAAGTAAAGGCAACAGAAAGACAAAACGTGTATATATTGGGAAACAGCTTAATTACTAGAGGAAATAAAATCGTTCGCAGAACAATGCAGCCCACAAAGACACATCTATAAATTTTCCCCCCAAGAGGTGACAGCATTAGTCTTTGCCAACAAACTAGGAATCCGGTAGCACCTTAAAAGTCATACCTTTAACTGTCATAAATTTTCATGGATACAGTTTATCAGATGCAAATGCACTACACCAGTGAAAACTCACTACATAATAAATCTGTTCACTTTTAAGGTTCTAAAAGGATATTTTTTGTTACAAATTCTTTTCACTTTAAAATGTAAATTTTGGATGATACACAAGAATTTCACAGTAGTGCTAGTGAATGGTAATTTAGGCTCACATGTTTTTGTTCTGACCTGGCTTCACAAAATCACGAAACAGACTCCTCGTCCTAATAAAACCCCTTTTTATTAGGCTGGTGAGAATTCCTATCATTCACATCCAGCAAAGTCTCAGTGAACAATCTTTCAAGGGTGAGTTACAACCACAGACCTTATCAGGCTTGGAGAGTTGCCAGGCCAATAGCTTCCAATTGCAATGCTGTACAAGAAAATACTTGGCAAGGAGTCTCTGAGAGTCACGAACAAATCTTCACACTAACTAAATGAACTAATTGTCTCCTGCAAACACCATTCCCCTTTCGCTCCTGTTTATTCCCTATGGGAGGGGCCATTCACTGTCCACCTGTGCCTTTACTTCTGAGTCGACCCTTGTTCCTTAACTGTTCTCTTCTCCTGGCAGCTCTGCGCATGCGCACACTGGGAACAGGCTCCAACTGTTCTTCTTCCTCACTGATCTCTGACTCTGAAGACAGCTAACTGTCAAGACGTCCTTGGCCTCATCTCTGCCTCCGATGCAGAGCCCTCGTCAGATCCTTCCCCAGATTCCAGGACTGGACCATATTCCTTCCCAACCTCCTCACTGTCCAAGTCTTCCACCAGCTCTGCTGGTGGGCCACAACAGTTTTAGACTGGGCTGCATTAATGGACCCAGTGACTGCACAAAAAAGTTCTGCTTACTTTTAAGAAGCCAGTTTTATCACCTTGCTTAGGCAAAGTACACATGCCTAAATTAAGCAATTTAGAAAATCAATAGCTTAATATTTTTTACACAAAGTTGTTGTGGCTATATGTTCTTCCTATCAACTGTCTAGACCACAAGAGCACTAGCAGCCTTCAGCCCCTTCATGGATTACTGCCTTATCATGGTGAAGGGGCTTGCACAGCTCAAAGTTATGAGCTAAGCCACGCAGGGCCACCCAAGACGGACAGATGACTACAATAGAGTTCTGACAAAATGCTGGCCCCCACTGGAGAAGGAAAGGGTAGCCCACTCCAGTATCCAAGAAAACCCCATCGACAGTACCAAAAGCTAAAAGATATAATGCCAAAAGATGAGCCCTCAGGTCGGAAGATGCCCCCTATGCTACTGGGGAAGAGTGGAGGGCAATTACAAGTAGATTCAGAAAGAGTGAAGCGGCTGGGCCAAAACCAAAAAGACGCTCAGTTGTGGATGTGACTGGTGGGGAAAAGAAAGTCTGATGCCATAAAGAACAATATTGCATAGGAACGTGGAATGTAAGATCTACGAATCAAGGTAAGCTGGATGTGGTCAAACATAAGATGGCAAGTTGAACATCAACATTTTGGGAATCAGTGAACTAAGGTGGATGGGAATGGGTGAATTTAATTCAGGTGGCCATTATATCTACAAGAACCCTTCAGAAGAAATGGAATAGCCCTCATTGTCAATAAAAGAGTGAGGAAAGCAGTACTGGAGTACAATCACAAAAACAACAGAATGATCTCAGTTTCAAGTCCAAGGCAACCACCGATGCTGAAGAGGCTGACATTGACTGACACTATGAAGACCTACAACATCTTGTAGAACTAATCCCAAAAAAAGATGTCCCTTGGAATGCTGAAGTAGGAAATCAAGAGGCAACTGGAATTACAGGCATGTTTGGAGTACAAAATGAAGCAGGGCAAAGGCTAACAGAATTTGGTCAAGAGAATATGCCAACCGCAGCAAACATTCTTTTCCAACCACCCAAAAGGCAACTCTACACATGGACATCACCAGATTATCAGTCCCAAAATCAGATCACGTACTTTGCAGCCAAAGACGGAGAAGCTCTGTACAGTCAATAGAAAGAAGACCTGGAGGCAACTGTGGCTCAGATCATGAGCTTCTTACTGCAAAGTCCAGGCTTAAATTGAAGAAAGCAGGGAAAATAACTAGGCTACTTGGGCTCAGGTGTGACCTAAATCATATCCCTTATGAATATACAAGGGAGATTTAAGGGATTCGATCTGGTAGACATAGTGCCTGAAGAACTATGGATGAAGGTTCAAAACACTGTATAGGAGGCAGCAACTAAAACCATCCCAAAGAAAAAGAAATGCAAAAAAGCAAAGTGGCTGATTAGGCCTTATAAATGGCTGAGGAAAGAAGGAAAGCAAAAGATAAGAGAAAGGGAAGGATAGACCCAACTGAATGAACATTTCAGAGAAAGCCAGGAGAGATAAGAAGGCCTTCTTAAATGCAAAGAATGCAAAGAAAAAGAGGAATGGGAAAGACTAGAGCAAGAAAATTGGAGCTATCAAGGGAATGTTTCATGCAAAGCTGGGCGCCCATCTTTAGAGACCTAATAGAAACAGAAGAGATTAAGAAGAGGTAGCAAGAATCCACAGAACTATACTGTCCCTGATAACCATGATGATGTAATCGCTGACCTTGAGCCAAGCCTTCTGGAGTGGGAAATCAAACTGGTCTTAAGAAATATTACCAACAACAAATCTAGCAGAGATGACAGTATTCCAGCTAAGCTATTTAAAATCCTAAAAGATGGTGCTGCTAAAGTGCTGGATTCAGCATGCCAGCAAATTTGGAAAACTCAACAAGCCATAGGACTGGAAAAGGTCAGTTTATGTTCCAATTCCAAGGAAGGGCAATGCCAAAGAATGTTTCAACTACCAAACAATTGTGCTCTTTTCACATGCTAGCAAGGTCACACTCAAAATCCTACCAGCTAGGCTTCAGCAGCAACAGATTTTGTTTCCTTGGCCTCCAAGATCACTGCAGACAATGACTGCATCCATTAAAAGATGCTTGCTCCTTGGGAGGAGAGCTATGGCAAGCCTAATGGCCTATTAAAAGGCAGGGACATCACCTTGGTGACAAAGGTCCATACAGTCAATTCCCAGCAGTAATGTATGGCTGTGAAAACTGGACCATAAAGAAGGCTGAGCACCAAAAAATTGATGCTTTTGAGGTGTGCTAATTGTGGTGTTGGAGAAGGTTTTGTAGTCTCTTGGACTGCAAACAGGTCAGATCAGTCATTCCTAAAGGATATTAACTTTGACTGTCCTTTGGAGGACAGATACTGAAGCTGAAGCTCATATACTTTGGCCACCAAATGAGAAGGGAGGACTCGTTGGGAAAGACCCGATGTTGGGAAAGACCGAAGGCAAAAGGAGAAGGGGACGGCAGAGGGTGAGATGGTTAGATAGTGCTACTGAGCAAGAATTTCATGGAGCAAACTTCCAGAGACAGTGGAGGATGGGTGGACCTGGTGTGCTATGGTCCATGGGGTTGCAAAGAGTCAGACACAGCTTAGCAACTGAACAACAAAAAAGCCTTTGGCAGGGGCAGTGCTGAAAGAAGCTAACCCAAAAAACACACTATTAACTCATCAGGGGTAATTTAAAAAGAAAAAAAGAAACCCATTACCTTCTAGAAGTTCCAGACTGGCTCCACCGCCTGTACTAACGTGGCTAACTTTATCTTCCGTATTCCATTTAGCACAGCAGGTAGCAGTGTCTCCTCCACCTGTAAAACAGTTTGGACTGTTTGAGGACACACAACTGGGCTAATACCAAAATGTGCTGTTTGTTGCAAAAACCACTTAAAATAAGGGTCAGAACAACCCACTTCCAGCCAGAGGTTCTCTCCATGTACCATTCCAATCATTCTTTGTCGGTTGGATATGTCGCACAATCCAAATAAAGGGCAAAAAAGACAGATGGTACTGATATTCCTGCATTGGCCAATGAAAGGCAGTGCCCTCTGTTCCTTCCATGAAAGACAAAAGGTAATAATCAAAATCTGACACCCGGAAGAACAATAGAAAGATTTGTACCGATAATGGTGATGCAGCCTTTGCTGGTAACTTCCACTACTTTATCCATCACGGCTTTGGTTCCTTTGGCAAACTTCTCCCACTCAAAGACACCAACTGGACCGTTCCACACAATTTGCTTGGCTCTGCCCACAGCTTCAACGAAGAGCTTAGTGCTTTCAGGGCCACAATCCAATCCCTAAAACCAAGGGAGCAAATTAGACCATTCAGCTCTCCCTCCGGAAAGCGCAGAGAAGAAAGCAGCCTAGCCATAATTTCTTCCACTCACCATCCAGCCTGCAGGGATGCCAGAGGCCAGTGTAGCTTCCCCAGTATTAGCGTTCTCATCAAATTTATCTGCAGTGATGAAGTCAACGGGCAAAGTGATCCGGACACCATTCTTCTCAGCTTTGGCCATCAGGTCTTTGACTATTTTTGATCCTTCTTCATCAAACAAAGAGTTGCCAATCTGGAAGAAAAAAGATGGCACGTTCAGTATCAGACAAATGGTAGTGCAAGCTGCAATGAAATCAACGAGTGCCACAAAAGACCCTGGCAAATATGTATTCTTAAAGAATGAAGGGAAGGACAAGGGGGGAATATGATCAAAGCCTTTAAATATATTAAGGTTCTAGAAGGCAGTATTTTCAATATTAAGCAAAGATCAAGAACACTGGAGAATAACCTCAAACTGACAGGAGAGAAATACAAAAGTAATGCTAGAAAGTATTCTGTCACAGAAAGAGTAGGGGAAGATTGGAACAAACTTCTAATGGAGCTGATGAGACAATCATCAGTAATTGAATTTAAACATGCTTACGATAAACACATATCCATCACCCAACAAAAAAAATAATTTAATGAAACAAAACTCAAAAGGCAGATTTGATGGACCACTAGGTCTTATTCTGCCATTAAATGTCTATGAAGATTCTGTTATCCAGGTCATAGTTGTATCAAAAGTGGGGTTTTTTTTTTATTTTGAATAGGCAACTGGACTGGTTCTTGAGGAAAAACAAGATTTTTCTCTTCCTATCCTGGAAGCTTCAACAGTTACACTGGGTGCTGTGGGAGATGGAAGGAGAGTTACTGACAGTTGAGATTAGTAGTTTCTGACAGGAAGCTGGGGTGGAGGGTGAAATGAAAAAGGAAAATTGTCCCTCTTTGTAGATTTTGAGGAGTCCATATATTTGATAAGAAAACAGTCATCAACTTTCCTGCCAAAACTGCTTGAGGACAATGCAACTGACAAGCCACAATACTTTTGCTTTTACCCTGGGGAAGCCACTCATGCATATATATATGGATTCCCCCAAATCCACAAAGAGGGAACTCAGACCAATTGTCAGCAGCATCAACTCTTGTCACCTACAACACTGCAAAACATCTAACCTTCTTATTAGCTCCTTTGGTTGGGAACACCATCCATCACATCAACAACTCACAGGACTTTGCAAGCAAGATTTGGAAACTAAATTGGATCCAGATGAAGCTATGGTTCCTTATGGTGTGACCTCACTCTTCTGAACAACTGAAGCTGTCACGACAATGAAGAAATGTCTGCTACAAGACAGCACATTAGGTAACAGAACTAACCTCAGCCTTGACCACAGATGTACCATGTTGGGCCTCTGTCTGACAACTACCTATTTTAAATACAATGAAGGTTTCTACAAACAAAAACACCAGCTGTGCCATGGGTTCACCTGTGTCCTCCATTGTGACAAATCTTTACATGGAAGAAGTAGAAACCTAAACTCCTTCCCAGGAATTTCACCAACTCACTGGTACAGGTATGTGGATGATACTTGGGTCATGATTAAAACACAGGAAGTGGAAGCACATCAAGTCTGTGGACAGATGCCATCCAGAAGATGTTAAGGAGATGGCTTTCCTGGACTGTGCTGTGCCCATTAAGGAAGACTATTAATGTCAAAGTTTACAAAAAAAACAACCCACACTGATCAGTATTTGCACTTTAATTCTCACTACTCACTAGAACACAAATTGGGAGTGATCAGAACCTCATGCCATTGGGCTCAAAGTTTGCCTACCAGTAAAGAGGGAAAAGAAAAAGAACTAAAACACAAGGAATTCCTCAGAACCTGTTGCTATCCTAACCAGGCCTTCATCAAATCCAAAAAAAGACCCAGCATGAGCTCCTCTACTGCAGACAAGGAAAATAGCAACAAACGAAGCAACACTGTCATTCCATATGTTGCTGGAATATCTGAAAAACTCAGGAGGATTTTCAACCAACATCACAAATTTCTACATTTAAAGCCCACAAACGCATAACGGCAGAAACTTGTCCACCTGAAGGATAAAACACATTTATGATGCAGTGAGACGTATGCAGATCTGTACATTGGTGGAGCAAAGCAACCACTTCAGAAGCACATGGCACAACATAGGAGATTTAACCCATCAGAACAAGATTCAGTGGTCCATCTGCATTTGAAAGACAAGGGTCACTCTTCTGAAGAGAGCAAAGTCCAAATTTTGAATAGAGAAGGCCACTGATTTGAAAGAGGGGCGAAAGAGACCATTTATGTTTAACCCTGAGCAGCCCTCTCTCAACGGAAGAGGATGGATAAGATACCACCTACTCCTATTTACAATGCAGTCCTTTTGGCTGTTCCAAGATTCCACACCTCTGATTCAGGTGACCCTGAATCACAGATAAAACCCCAAGTAACCACAATGGATTTCAGAGAGTGTTAAGACCAGTTAACTGCAAATACCCCCCCCCAAAAAAAAAACCCTTTTCTTTTCCACACACATCCCCAAATTCAGTCCCACCAACTAATCTCAACTGTCAATAACTGTCCTTCCATCTCCTACAGCATCCGATACAACTGATGAAGCTTCCAGAATAGGAAGTGAAATGTTTTGATTTTCCTCAAAAATCAGTCAATTTCAAAATAAAAACCATTTTTGATACATTTTCTGCCACCAGTTTTCTATGTTTCTATGAAGTGACTGGTGGCAGATATGAAGTGAGAGGCTGAAGAAAATCATTTTCAGTGTGACTTCTGAAAGTTCAGATCTAAATTAGGCGTGTTACAGTAGTTTGGTCAAAGAAGCGATATTAGTCGAATATGAACTTACATGAAAATTGTCTTGTTTAAGCATATGGCCAACAACTTACTAAACATGTAACACTGATTAATACAAAGAATTGTTCCTACATATTTACTTTTCTCAACTAAAGACAACATTGTAGCATACAGAGCCACTTGTATGAGATGGACACCTGTAGAAATTAAACAAATAAATACCTCCATATTGTTGAGTACTTTGAGGAAGGTGAAGGCCATTCCACCACCAATAATCATCTCATTGACTTTATCCAGCATGTTACTGATTAGCTGAATCTTATCCTGAACCTTAGCTCTAAGAAGCAGGGAGAAAAAGAGATCCAAGTTGTTAAATGTTTCTGTAGAATATTTGAAATAAAAATGTTTGACAAAGAAAACAGCCAATCAGACTGTAGAAATAGTATGAAAAATCACGATTTCATGTTTTATTGTTAAATGAGAGAAACATGTAAACTCATTTACTTTTATTTATACAAAGCTTAAAATAGAGACAAAGGCGTTACACAGACAGACATCCATAGATGTGTCTCCACCTGGCTCTCTTCAAGTCAAAAGAGTTGAAGCTCTAAATTGATCTGACACATTCATTCTCCACTTTGGTTGGAAAAATCAAAATATTATCTATTATCAATACAAATAATTTATAATTATCCAAAACATATTGAGGTAGGTAGACCCTAACCCTGTTGTTCCAATCCCTTTTACAGAATGTGTTTTTTGGATGAAGAAATGTATTAAAGAAACGTAAGAAATGTAAAGAAATGTATTAAAAGATGGACTTTTAAAAAAGAAAAAAAACCCAAAAAGGAAGACTCCAACATCTCCTCTCCAAAAGCTGTTAGCTGTGCTAGACTGCCCTCTTCTGCCCAAATGTCTCACTCTGGTAATCAGCAGCTAAAGCTGCTCATGGCTCTTCAAGCTGCAAGGGCCAAATCTGGACTAAGCAGATTTCCAACCCCTCCCTCTCTTTCTCACAAGTAAGTGCCTATAATAAAGCGATTCTGGAAATCTACTCGATCGCCAGAATTATGGATTTGTATTTCTCCAAAGTAAAATATAACCAGGAAAGCACGTTGTTTCCTAACAGCAATTCTTAATATCTTTTGTCTTAATATCTATTGACTACATGTAGGGTTGTATTTTCTTTAAAGTTATTGTGATCACCAATTAATAACTATTTAATTATTACTGGTGTAATACTCTATTTTGGTTTGAGTTCCACAGCTGCTGTTTTGTACACCGTGGGATGCCAGATGAGATGATCGTGGCAATGGACTCGATGGACGGGATGTGCAGACAACCAGATCCAAGTGGCCAAATATGCAAAATGGTGGCTTGCTTATAAACCAGCAGATTGTTTAGGATGCCCTTTATCTAGCAAATGCCAGCACAAGATCTTTCCAGGAGGAATGGGACAACTTGCCACAGGCAACTCTCTGTGGCAAACTCATCCCAGGCAACTTGGTGCAGGAGAACTCGCCATGGCCAACTCACCTTAAGACAACTTGTTGTGGAACAATTTAACAATTCTATGTAATCATTTAAAATAAATAACAATTATTTTTATTTTTGTTGTTCACATTTCATTCTGTCCCTCCTTTTGTATCCTTTCTTTAATGATTCTATTCCACCATTTCTTTGATACTGTGGGACAAGAGTTACACTAGTATCAAAGAAATGGTGGAATAGAATCATTAAAGAAAGGATACAAAAGGAGGGACAGAATGAAATGTGAACAACAAAAATTAAAATAATTGTTATTTATTTTGGCCGTGGCAAATTGGCCATGGCGAGTTGTCATTGGCCCTTTCCAGATGGTACTAAGATTGCCACCAATGCTCTTAGACAAGGATAGGAAGAGCACGGGTCATTTCTGCTAAAGGAGCCTGGGGCATGTTGACCTCCATCCCCATGTGCCATCCAGTCCCTGCATCCATTGCTAAACTGATGCCTGAGACAGAAAAGACATTCGTGGATCTTGTCAGCCTTGGGAATAGAGACCCAAATGATTCCTTGAGCCAAAGTCTTAAGTGAAGCGAGAACCAAGCTGAGCCAGATTCTGCTCTTGGTTATTGTTGTTTTTAAACCTTCTAGACTCTAGAGTGAAGTGCAGGAGAAGCTGGGCTCTGAGGATAGTAGGGCTTTATAGCTCAACTTCATGCTGAAGTTTTACATTAGAAACCCTTTGATTCCAAGCGAGCATTTTTGAAGTGGAAAACTGTATTGGTCACCTCCCCTAGGAGAGCTCCTTGCTAGGTGGAAAACAAAACACTGGGCCAGGTGCAGGAGGAGGGACTGGACTGTCCGGCATTCGCTCCCACTGTGTAGCTGTACTGAGGACTGTTCTGGTGCTGAATTCCCTTCACGTCAGTTTTGTGCAACTAATTTCAAAATCTGCCCCTACTTAACAATATTGGTCTGATATTCTCTCGTCCACTGAAACATCAAATAAAACTGAATTTATACTGCAATTCAGCATATTTCCATTAAATACTTGTCTTTGAATTAAAAATATTAATCTGCTATTTGATACGTTCCCTTGTAAAAAAATCCAACGTGTTTCTCTTAAACACTGTAGGAGTTGTGTGTCCAGTTATAGTACCATCCTGGCATAATGGCAAAAGTTTCACTTTACACATAGAACTGCTGAACAGGCGGTATATGCGCTAACCCTGCTTGAAAGGCCAAACACATACAGAACTATTTTAATTGATCCAACTCATAATAGTGCATACCAAGCCTGGGGCAGGTTTTTTTTTAAGTCACCAAAAGATAACATGGCCATAAATGTTAATTTAAAATATTTGTCCATATCATAAACCCCAACAAACTAGTAATTCGAGGGTCGTTCCACCAAGTTTAATGAAAACAAAGAGCTGAAGGGAAAAAACAATTAGGTTCTTACCCTCCAAGGATTGCCAAAAAGGGGTGTTCTGGGTTTTCTAGAGCTTTAGCAAAATAATCCAGCTCTTTCTTCATTAGAAAGCCAGCAGCTTTTTGAGGCAGATTGACCCCAACCATGGAACTGTTGCAAAAGGAAGGAAAACATCAGTAACTTGCAAAAGCACCTGGGCCCATTCGTTTGATCCCACAAAAGTAATTCAATTAAAACAAATCTATTCAAGTCAAGTATTCAGTTAAAATATCAGCAAACCCACCCAAATATATCAAGAGCAACGTACCCAACACTTACAAGCAGTCAATATTTTCTATTGAGCTGAACTTCATCACTAACACAAACGATTAAGAAAAAACTCAACCTAACAGAACCAAAGTTTTGAAAAGATTAGATTGTCGTGGCTGCAATTCGGCTGGCTTCGCAATCCCCACTCACAGCCCGACAGCAGCAATGGACAGAGGGAATGGGTTAGAAGGCAGGGAGGTCATGGTGGGCAATGCCAGCCTCCCCAGGTCACTTGCTGGGAATGTCTGTGAAACAAAGAGTCCGTTTTCCAAACAAAATGAATGAGCTGATTGGATAGTAATTAATAACTGTGGGAAGGACAAAAGAAAAGGGAAAGTTAGCCAGGCTATTTGCGTGAGAAAATATCAGAATTGGTTTCGCGACTTTTGTAACCATGTTGGTCTAGTTATAGTCATTGAGAAAAGTAATGTCCTTACTGTATTTACTGTATGAATCAAGTGGGACGGTTGACATATATTTTCTCAAATGTAAAGCATTCAAAATAAAAAAGTTTGTTATAGTAACTATTACAGGAACAGTCTTCCCAGTATTTTGAGGTTTGTCCTAGAACATGGGTGTCAAACTCGGGGCTGTCCTGTGACGGTTTTCCCATTTGCAGAGCCAGAATATGTGTGGCCTGCGCATGACACACCCGGCCCACAGGCCACCAGTTGGACACCCCTGTCCAAGAAGAATGGTTAATGCCACAAGAAGACTTCAACTCAGGGTCCAATGTGACAACAAAGGCTCACCTGTGAGCTCTATGTGCAGTTCCAAAAGCATCATTAATGTAAACATCTCCTAATTTAGAAAGTGATGCTCTGAAAGCATCCACTTTTGCAGAATCAGCCTTGATCTGGAAGAAAATAAAAAAGGGTAAGTCAACTGACATTCATTCCTCAAGCCCCCCCCTCCCCACCCTCCTTGGTTATCACAGCATCAAGGTTTACAAAAAGACTCCCTCAATATAAAAATACTGCTACGCAAAAGGGAAACTTTCACCAGGAAGAGGATAATGAAGTAAAAAGTAACTAGCAGGTATGTTACCTAGTCACTTTGAGCTTTTTGACCTAGCCACCCAGCATGCCCCCAATTTAAAAAAAAACAGGTGAAAGAAACTTTTAAGGTGCTCCCTCTCCTAAAGACAAAGAATTTTGAGATAAATTGCCCTGAAAGCGATGTGGGCTCTTCCCATCTTTGTGATAAGCAGAAGAACACCGCTCTCTGGATAGGATCTGCTCTCAAATCATGACAGGTTTGGAGGGGGAATGATGAGAGGAAAGAATTCTTTCAAGGTTACTCGAGCCATCCATGCTTTATTTATTTATGTATAGATTTGCATTTTATGTGGCAGGATGTTTCACAATTCCATTGGGATCAACTAATTAAAACATGTTTTAAGATGATTACTCGGGCTCATCGATGTGCATAGTGCTTTATAGATAGCATCACCTTTGAAGCTGATGCCTAGCAGAGCTTTCAAACCAAAACAGAAGGAGAAAAGGACGGCAGCAAAGGATCAAATGTCAGGTGCAAGAACCCCTTCATATGAAAGAAGAAGCAACGGGATCTATAGGAAGAAGTTCAAGTGGGAATTAAGGTGGCCTTCAGTTCATTTCATTTGCACATGATTTTACAGCACTATATGGGTAGTCTCCACCAATCTGTAAAAGGGCATCGTACTGTATAGCAGTATTTTAAACTCAAAATAGTTCAAGGCGGAGGCGAACTTGAGGCTTAATGGGGTCAGAGATGCTAAGAAAAGAAACTGACTGGGAACAAGTTCTCTCAATGACCTTCAAGAAAATGTCAGCGGTGCAAGATAGCATGGGCACCAGGTGGCTGTCTGAAAAATATGTGGATCCTAGTCAAAGGTTTCTCTTAGCACAGGATATATGAAAACTTCATCAGATAATAAATAGAGCCTTTTGTCAAACTTTTCTTGCATAGTTACTTTTAATTTAGACTCCTCCTTTCTTTGCTTTAATCCAAATTCCATCTCTTTTAAAGCCTCAATACTATTATTTCACCCAAATTTATTTATTTATTTAATTTTTAAAATATATTGGCCACCCATCCTGTCATAGGGTAACTCTGGGTGGCTTACAGTTACATATAAAATATAAAATGTTAAAATCAAACCTTAAAACTAAGAATACATGGGGAGAATGGGGGAATTGGGATCTGTTATTACTCAATACCCAACACCTCCATTGTGCTGTTCCCCACTGGGGCCCCAGGCCAACTGGCAGAGCCAGGTCTTTAAGCCCTTACAAAAAGATAGGAAGATGTGGTCAACCTGACACTGGGGGGGCAAGATGTTCCAGAGAGCAGGAGGAACAGCAGAGAAGGCCCTCCTCTGCACCCTGTAAGCCAAATAGTATTAGCTCTATGCATGCCTTTTAGTGCCCGTTACTAGAAAGGATAAGAAATAAGAGGTCTAAGATCTGACAATGCAATATTAAAATTGTTTTTTTCCAGCACATGAGGCTTCAAGTGGGATAGAAAATGGGGGCAGCTTGGTTTTTTTCCATGGTAAAGGAACAAGGAAAGAGCCAGCTGTAAATGAATGGACACACTTCAAACTGGCCCTGATGTTTCCAACTTAAAACTCTGGTGGATGTGGGAACGCATTGCTTGAAGAGCACTAGGTACCCTTAAGTTGTAATGCCAAAGAAGCAGCCATGGATGGCTTCCTTTCTGGAAAAGATAAACAGTAACAGAACCCTCTCTTGAAAGTGTATTGATGCTTTCAAACTGGGTTGCCCAACAATGCATGCGCACCCCATGGTCTTTACCCAGGAATGTGAATATTTTGTCACTGCCATGTGGAAACAGGGCCTTAAAATTCTGCACAAAACAGGGCTATAAGGGGAAATGTAACAGTGCACCTCTCCTCTCCTCCTTCCCAAAGTCTAAGGAGGATACAACTGAATGAGAAAGTGGCCTCAGAACTGTGCTACAGAGAAATTAATTATTCTTCCTGTTCCATTCACATCAGAAAGCATGAAGTATTATTAACAGATTATCAAACATGGCTTAATTACTTTTGTAACTTCTTTGAGAGGCACACAATATGATGCTGGTGGCTGTCAATCTCACCTTATTGCCTGAAGGATCCTTCCCTTTTCCTTCTTCTTCTACATGGAATCGGAGGTTTTCCAAGAGAATAACGGAGCCATCTGCAGGATTGGCACAAGCAGCCTCTACCTCTGAACCCACACAGTCTTTCAGGAATTTGACGTCTCTAGAGATGATCCAAGATTTAGACTTAGTTTTTGAAGCGGAAAATATTTTATAGCAGCATTTCTATCACATAATATCTTGATATCTTTTACCTGCCAAGCAGTGATTTGAGTTCAGCTGCTACCGGTTCCAAAGAGAATTTATCAGGCATTGCAACTCCGTCAGGCCGACCCAGATGACTCATCAATACTACAGATTTGGCACCTTTGTCCAGACAGTGCTTGATGCTCGGGACTGCTGCCTTGATTCTATGAAATCGGAAGAAAAACGGGAAAGTTTAATTTATGATCTTCATTATATCAAGGGAAACCCTCCTGCTGTGTAGGTAAATATTTAATACAGAATGATCCATGGGCTCTGCAATGTAAGAGTCTGTGGGTCGTGAATAAACAATGAAGCTCACAAACACTCAGGACTCTAGTTCCATAAGTAATAGCCAGCAGGCCCATCTGTTAGTAGCCAAATTACAGGCAATCCTCAACTTACAACCACAATTAAAGCCCAAAATTTCCACTGGTAAGCAAGACAGTTAAGTGAGTTTTGCCCCAACTTTCTTACTACCGTTACTGTGAATCACTGCAATTGCTAAGTTAGTAACAGGATGTTACGTGAATCCGGCATCCCCACTGACTTTGCTCATCAGGCCAGAAAAGATTATCATGTGACCTCAGAACACAGCAAGCATCACCAATACAAGCCGGTTGTCCAGCATCAGATTTTTGATCACGTGACTATGAGAATAATGCAATGGTAATTAAGTGTGACTTTTTTTGGTGCCATTGTAACTTTGAATGGTCACTAAAGGAATGGTTGTAAGTTGGGGACTATCTTTATAAACTAAAACATCTAAGGGCCACCAATTTGGGCTATACATTATACCATCACATGATCTCTTGCCATCAAAATCCTACCTATAAACTCTTCTTCTGCTCACTAATTTGTATATCTTGAACTACTTGAATCATTTAATCAATATTATGTAATTCAGAAGATTCAGTAATCCTGCTACACATAAACCATTTTGATCCTATAAACATTATCAAAACCATTTGGTGCCCCAAAGAGGAGCTCTTGTGCAAGAGAACTATATATATATAGATAACTCTACAAAAAGACATTTTCAAACAATTGCTTAAAAAGATGAATAAAGATTTACTATCACTCAAAAGCAAAACTTTGTTTTGCACCCAACCACCCTAAAATTCGATCCTGCAGCAGAGGTAGAGTTCAACTCATTAAGCCAAAAGGAAGATGCTCTCTCGGGAGAATTTCTGTGGGCATATTTGGAGCACCTTGCCTCGTCTTCTTTTGTCAGCCTAACAGAAAGATGCACAACACAGCATACATAACATAGAAAGGAAAGTGACTTCCAGAAGAAGTCACTTTTAAAATTGGTGGATCAGAATGCATCTTTATGCTTAAAAGTTAGATGGAAACAAGGAGCAGTCTCATATGAAGCCAGATCAATTGTTGTCAAGTCTACAAACTTAACAGAACAAAAGAACTCGCAAAATATGTAAAAGCCTGATTTGGAGACAATACTGATTGATCTTTTTAACAGATAAACAGAGTTGGAAGGGACCTTGTAGGTCATCTAGTTCAGCCCCCCACCCAAGCAGGAAACCCTAAACCATTGCTAACAGATGGCAGTCCAGTCTCTTCTTGTAACTCATCTTAAAACTAAAATTAAAAACCCCTATAGTCTCACTTGCAATCCATTGGAAGACACAGAACTACCCAGAACTCTTAGGAATTAAAAAAATAACCACTTACCTTTGATTGTTGGTTATTTGATTATTCTTCATTGGTACATTGAAATCAACCCTTAAAAAGAATAAGATAAAATTTTACTGTTATTAGTAGATTAAAGCATTGCATTGGCAATAATAAAATCCTACAAGATTTTTTAAAAGGGCCTACATCTGATTATATTTGGGTACAAAATGATCAGATATTGCATTATGCTAACAGGGCCATTCCTAGGTACCTAATAAACGAATTAAGAAAACTATCTCAGTCATCCAGGTCTGGTTGTCCCAAGGGTGTTTTTTCAAGAAGCAACTGGACTTTCTGGTTTTTCTTTGAAGATGTTTCTCTTCTCATCCAAGAAGCTTCTTCAGAGAAGAGAAACCAGAAAGTCCAGTTGCCTCTTGAAAAAGCACCTTTGGGACCAACAGTAGTGTAAAAATGTTTTAAAATAACGGACAGGTTTTGGATTCAGGTAAATTGTTATGGTCAATGTTTAATGTACCTTTATATCTGCATTTCTGTTGCAAACTCTAGTTTTCTTGGCTAAGTGTTTAAACCCCTTTCTGTTTGCTGTACCTCCCCCCCAAATGTCCACACCACCACTCTTTGGATACATAAAGCAGGGGGTAAATATGTGGATCAGATTTCCTGGCCAGCTTTTAAAGGCTGTTAATTACTTCAGTCTCAGCTAGAACTGAGGACTATTCCTGCTCTACCCTTAAATTGAAGGGGACAACTTAAACATGTAGAAAAGTCAATAATTCAAATAAATAATAATTGAATAGCAATTTAGGCTATAAATATGGGTGCAAGTGAGATGGAGAAGGAGCTAAACAAAGAGGTGTTGACCTCTGCCATCTGAATCAAGATTCCATTACTCTACAGGATCAGAAATGGGAAACCCACAGCTTTGTGAATCAGATTCTCAAACTCTGTCAGAACAGAAGGGGAAGTACACCCCTTCTTTTTTTAAAAAAAAGTGGAAGGACTTTGATCCAGATTGCAAGTAGGCAAACACTGGGTATTAGCACAAATCATTTTGTGAAAGAAAAAAAAATAAATTAATGAATTATGTCAATGCACATTGTCTCTGGGACAAAATATTTTTAAAGACAAGAAATGAATCATTAGAGATTAATTTATGAACTGTATTGAGGGTAATTAAAGCGGGTTCCAGAATGAAACTTGCAGATTTTATGACGAAACTCCCGCCATCCAACCCACTTTCAGCAATGCATTAGAAGGGGTTGTTGCTCGGATGTGGTTAAACTGCAACTCCTAGCAGGCAGCGCTCGCATGTTCAATACTGACAGATGTTGGCAGTGATACTGCAAAATCTGGCAGCATATCCGTTTTATATGCAGCAAGCAACAGGAAAAACAGCCAGCCCTCAAGGCAAGGAAAAACACTGATGTGGCTGTAAATTCAGAGAGCCTTTTTCTCTCTCTACATAAAAAGACAAAACATCTTGAGTAGGGAAATGGCTTCAAGAGAATAATGGTAGTATGCAAAATCCTAGCTAGTCCTCAATGACCTTGAGCAAATGTTTCATTTATTTTAAGGTCTCAGCCTTAAAATTATTTAAAACACTATCTCCGTTCCACACAAAACTGCAGTTATCCTAGTAGTTGTTCGTTTCCTTTTCAGGCACAGATTTTAAAAGTTAGTTCTTTTGTCTCCGTCTTATTTTGCTAATGAGACCCTTGATTTTCAATGGCAGATGGACTATTATCTATCTATTCTATCTTCTTCATGTGCCCTATCCATCATCGGATGGTTGGCGATCCTATTTTTATCTACAGCCGCAAGAAAAAGTGCTGCTGAGTTTTGTTCAAACCAGTGCCTTGAGCAGGGCCCCTTTCAACTCCCAGAATTCCCCAGCTAGCTTTGCAGGCAGGGGAATTCTGGGAGTTGAAGTCCACCAGGCTTGAAGAGGCCCAGGTTGGGAGACCCGTGCCTTAGATTACCTATAGATCATTATCTATGTATCAATTGGAAGAGATTTATTACCCTTTCCCATTTCCACAGACCCTCCCTCGCCTCCCCACTTCGGGCCCCGAGACCCTCGCACCTCCATCAAGCCCCGAAGGGAGGGCGCCTTCCTCCCCGGCCAAGCACTCCCCAGCACCCCCGTTCTCAGCATGGAAAGGCGGGTCCCTTCTTTGAGCGCCCTTAGGCGGCCTTATTTATGAGGGAGGAAGGTCGGCCAGCACCCGGGACGGGATATACCGGCCTCCTTCATTGGAGGGCCGCCGATGGTAAAACTCTTGCTGTTGATCAGCCGTAATGTGGGGAAAACGGGATTATGGTATTAATGTTATTCCTGGGCGGAGAGCCCCTTCCTGCCTCTCGCCGGGATGGAGGCGCTTCAGGTTCGGGGACCTGGAAGGCGCTCGGAGCCCCTCGGAGCAGCGCAGCCCCCGCGGGTCCGTGTCCCCCCCCCCCGGGAAGACCCCCCCCTTCGGAAGGGCAGCCCCTTCCCCCCCCACACACACACACACACAAGCCACGGGGGGGGGCTCCCCGCTCGAGTGTCACCTCATGACGACGCGCTTGCCCTTCACGTCGACTTTGTCGAGGGTGAGCTTGTGGGAGAGCGACATCTCGGCGGCTCCGGCAAAGCAAGCGACCACCGGCTGAGCAGCGAGCGAGGGAGGCAGAGAAAGAGCGAGGGAAGCCGTCAGGGTTCTTGGGCAAGGTCGGGGGGAGGCCATGCCACGCCCCCGCCTCCTCTGGATAGGCTGAGCCGCCTCCCCGGGTTTCGCGCGATTAGCCGAGCCGGCCTGTCAATCCCGGGCGGCGGGGCGGGGCTGCTTGGCTGATTCGGAAAGTCGCGTTTGGCTTGGCCGGAAAGCTCCGTTTCCCTACCCACCGCTCCTTTTGCCGAGTTTGGATTGGTCGCCCTCGGCATCGCTCACGGCGATGAGTGTTCAGGTTGGACGATTTTCTGGTCCAATTGGATTGCTTTCGGAGGTCGGCGGTGAGAAACTTCTGCGCCTCTTCTAGGGTCCCTTTGACGAGCATGCGTAGTTTTGCTTTCATGATTCCCGCGAAGGGAATTCCGGAGTTGGGCCGCCTTTTGCCCCCCGTCCCCCCCTTCGCCTCTTTGAGCCAGCTGAGGCGGCTTCGTTGGCTTCGTCCGCGGACGTTTCCCTCCTTTTCCCTTGTAAATGCCCATTTTCTCTATGGGATCTCTGCAGGCGCTCCCCCTCACCGTTTCTGGATCGCGCTTCCCGTCATCTCGCTCAACCTGCGTAGAGAAAGACAAGAAAGTAAAATCTGGGTACCTTCCTCGTACCTCTGCTCCGCCATTGCACCTAAACATTGCCTGCTATACTTTAAAATGGGTCTCCAACCTTGGCAACTTTAAGACTTGTTGATTTCAACTCCCAGAATTCCTTTTTTCTTTCTCTCTCATTCTCTTTCGTCTTTCTTTCACTCTTTCTTCTTTCTCTTTCCTTTCTCTCTTTTCTTTCTCTTTCCTTCTTTCTTTCTCCCTTCCTTTCCTCCTTCCTTCCTTCCTCCATTCTCAATCGCACCCTGCTTTTGATGCTTTGCTTGGGTGGCACAAGATAAAATGAATAAAACCGTTCGCAAAAGTCTTTTAGTGTGCGTATTAGTTTCACCGTGCCATTGGCTACTTTATTGATCCTGGAAAAGGAAAAAAAGGTCTCTATGCAATTTGTATTATGAAAGGAATCCATAATTACCATGGTTAAAACTGCCAAATCAAAGTCAAAAATATTGCATTCTTTGATATTCTTGAAATAAATTCATTGCTCCCAATTCTGCATTTCACCTTTCTTGCCCTTGGTGACAACTGGACTCAAGAGCTGAAGTCAGAAGAACAGCAACAATGGAAGGGAGGAAAGACCCACTAGAGCTCGGGTGTCACATTGCCATCACGTGACGTTTTCCCATTTGCGGAACTGGGGTGGCTGTGGCCTGCGTGTGATGCATCCGGCCCGCGGGCCACCAGTTTGGCACCCCTGCGCTAAAGAAACCTGCAGAAAGAAGTTACGCCAGATTTCCTTCCCTATTATTTGAGCAAATCGGCAGTATGCCAGAAACACTTCTGACTGAATTGACCGGTTTTGAAAAAAGAATAGTGGGAAAGACTCATAAAACTGAAAAAGGAGATGAAAGATGATGATAAGCTGTGTAAAACAGGTGTTTGGAGTGATAAAACTAATAATAAAATGGACATTGTAGAGAATAATATACACGGAGTTGGAAAGAACTAGAAAATCTGGCTCTTTGGAATTGAGAGAAAAGGTATTTATTTGAGGCTTAAAGCAATCCCAGAGGTTTCTGGTGGACATATTGGAGAAAAGTTATTAAAATCTTAGCAGTTTTTTTGGATTTGAAAGAACACAGTTAAAAACTGATAGAATGTGTGTGTGTGTGTATACGTGTGTGTGTATGATGTGTGAGAACAAGAAATGTTCCAATATATGTTTTACATTACTTTGTTAGGAAGAAGAGAAAGAATCAGATTTTGTGGCAGCATTTTAATATAAGACCTAATGTTGTATAGGTAATCCTTGAGTAACATGGTAATTGGGATTGGAATTTCCATCACTGTTATGTCATAAAGTGAGACATCATGTGACTATTACTTGGAGAGCAATTCCATTGGTGTTAACCAAATTCCACTTGAAATTAACTAATCCCAGTCATTTTGGTACTTCCAAGGTAAGAATCTGCCTCCCCTTCAATTCCTCCCAGTTGCCTTTTGGATGGATACAGGTAAGTTAAGGAGGGGAAGGAGGCTTGCAAACATTGAAGATACAGGGGAACATCAATTTGGTAACAGAAGATTTGTTGGCAGGCAGGAGATGGGCTGCATTGGGGAATGTGGACCTGTTGTTCAGTATTGGTCAGCCGGATCTCCAGCATGGGTTTCTACAGCGTAATTGCTATCAGCTGTCATAGAAACAGGGAGGGTGGCATGGACATTTGGGATGGGGAAATGAGCTGGTGTGTAGTAGTCCCATGAGAACTGGAAGGGAGGCTTGCGCTCGTGAATTATGGCACTGCTGAGTAGAGTTGTTTATACTCCATCAAGGCCAACCGTCCTGAGACTCCAGATGTGAGAAATACTCGAAGAGCATTTCCCATAACTTCACACTGGACATTGGTTGGACTCTCAGTGCTGGACCCTGGGGGCAGGGATTTGGGGTGTCCTTCAATGTATAACATTCACACATTTTGGACCAGATCTTGCCTTGCTTTCGCTGCTTTCATTTCAAACTTAATAAAGTACATCTTCCCTAATTCTATGGAGTTGGGTGTTTTCTTTCTTGAGTTTTGAACAGAGGCAGGCCTGGCATATGGGGTTTTGGTATTCTTCACTTGTCATTGAACATCAGAGGCATGGGCTTTTTGTTTGTGGTGGAATGTAATCTAGATTTCCAGGAGGGAGCGGCTGCTTTCCAGAGGGCAAAAAGGCAACAGAGCTTGGAAAGTTTGGTCATCAGGAAGAGGGTAGAAAGTTTGGAAATGTTTTTGGAGTGACAAAAAGAATAATAAAAGTTTTAAAAATGGGCTAAAAATATTATTGGGCACAACTTTCCAGATGAAATTTGTCCCTGCAATCTAGAAGTCAAATATAACATTCTCTCAAGACCTTTTTCTTGTAATCAATATTAGCTGCATGAACTGCTAATGAAGAGAATTGTGAAGTTCTAAAATCCTGTTTGTCTTTTTCAAAGTTGAATTTCTCTCTGTGGGGAATGCAGACTGTGACCATGCTTATATCCACCATTCATTCGGGGGGGAGGGGTGGGGGGGGTTGTACTCATTTTGTGATATGTGTATATTGAGCACATATTAGAAGAAGATTAAGAGTTTTCAATTGTGTGCCATTTATTCTTCATTGTTTGAAGTGTTTTTAACCTTATCAACATTTAGGCAGAACACTCCCCCCCTTCAGACTTTCTGTTTGCTTTCTATTGGTTGAAAATCAAAAGGAAGGGAAAGGCAACAACAATAGGGGGTACAATATCATGTTTCCATAGAAAGCCCTTTCTCCTCTCCCCTTTATTCATTATTTTTGCAATGCTTTCACACACATCAAATTCAGTCCTTTCAGTTTGCATCAAGATTTCACTGAGTGGCTACATCTACAGAGTGCAAACCATAGGATTGAAAGTACCTTACTCTTGCATATTTAGGTCTATAAAATTAATTTCTGTTGAATTACAACTGTCAACTCCCCCATTGGGTTAGACAGCAAAATAAATTCCTGGGACATTTTTTTTAACCTAGAGAATTACTTTACTGAAGATTCCATATGGGTTCAGAAGTAAAAAAGCCAGTTCTAACGATTTCACATGAAAATAGCAAAGGAAAACTTTCACTTTCCCCCTACATCTATGAGACACTGAATCATTCCATTCTGTAGAAATTATTTTCTAGTAATCTTATGAGGCAATATTTTAGATACTCTCTTCTTTGACTTCTACATAATAATTTAACTGACCAGTTGGATAATCCCGATTATCCTCCTAATTTGGCTGGGTGGTGTCTTTGTATTTTCTTTAGATTGATGATATGAGATCTTGAGTCCAATACTGCAGATACCCAATTGTAGAAAAAAAATTGATACAAATATAATGGTAGAATTTCTAGAGTTCTTTCTCCAATTACTTCTATCATATCAACAAGATTCCCATTGCACAAGTATCATGTTTAAAATAACTGGGTGTGGTGTTTAAGGCCTTAGGAAGGCTAAGGGCACAAGACAGATATTCTATTATTATTCAAAAGAACTCAATGACCAATTTGTATTTCTATTGGACAGGGATAGGGGACACTATCTTCTAGCTGTCCTGTAATTATTTCAAGAAAAATTGTTGGCCCACTCATGTATGGAAAATGGCTTGGACCGTTTTCTAACTTTGTTATATTGAGAGTTGAAAATTCTCCATCTCACATTTCCACATTTCTTCTGGTCATAAGCTGCTCTTTTGTATTCAGGTCTAGTCTCAGAAGGATAATGTAGCATTTGGCAATGAAGATGCAGCCCAGCAGGCCAACACTGGAGCACAAGATGGAGAGGATCTGCACAGCCCCCATGTATTTCCCTTTGGTGCTGAGGTAGGTGGGCTCCAGAGGCTCTCTGGAAGCCAGAAATGGTCCCATTTCCAGCCTTCCCAAACTTCCATTTTTCACCCTCCCCAAACCTCAAAGCGCCCCCTGCACTTACCTGCATCCAAAACAGGCTGTGTGGGGACTCCAGGGAGGGGCGGGAGGGGAGGGGTCAGCCAGGAGTGGGATTTGGGGGTTCTCCTAACTGCACAGAATCTTAGCTAGAGGTTCTCCTGAACCCCTGCGAACCCCCAGCAGCCCACCCATTCTGACCAATGGCAGTCCAGTCTCTTCTTGAAAGCCTCCAGTGATGAAGTTCCCACAACTTCCGGAGGCAACTTCTGTTCTATTGGTTGTTTGAAAAGAGTAATCCAGAAGAGCCATTCAATATAGAAGCCATCCTCTAGTTCTTTAAGGATCAGTTAGGCACTGACTATCAATAAGCTGTTATAAAATATAAAAATGAGGTGGGCAAGGGAAACTGCAATAATTACAATGAGCTTAAACATAAGTCACTATGGGGACATTGATATGGACACTTTGACTAGAAGATTGAACTGGGGAATGACTGAGGGGGTAGCTGATCATTGGAGGAAGTGGAATGGATGAAGAATTCTATATTCTGTTTGGCCCGTTTCCAGTCAACCAGAGCTCAACAAGATGTTTTGAGAACTCTGGGGTGTTTGGGGTTAATCTGTGTATTTCTCAGGGCACCTGGCCTTGGGATGCTGCCAGTAAAAACAGGGTTCTGTTGCTCTGGTCCTTCTCACCTGTCATTCCCCACCTCCTAATTTCCTATCATATACACACAAAGCTTTATTGTCCTTTTATCTTTCCCTCTTTCATCCTCCCCCTCCTTCTTCTGTGAGGCCTGCTATCTGAACCAGGCAGATCTGACACAGATGACTTAGATCAGGGGTCCCCAAAGTTGGCAATTTTAAGACTTGTGGACTTCAACTCCCAGAATTCTGGGAGTTAAAGTCCACAAGTCTTAAAGTTGCCAAGTTTGGAGAGCCTTGACTTAGGTGAACCCATGAGATCAGCTCACTGCTAGGCTTTCCACCTTGGAGAGAGACACTCCTTTCTCTGATGGTGTTTGCAACACATTCAATCTCCTGCTTGCAACCGTTCCCACAGAGGGGCCACCGGTAGCCTCCTCTGGTCATAATGTGGTCTGACTCACTCTTGGGTGGATCCCATTGAAAAGCCTCTTTCACAGAGCAGGGGCAGCTATGGGGAAGGTGAGCTAAGTGGGCCTCATGGGAAGAGAAGCTCTAAGCGAGAGGACCTGGAGGCACCAACCCTATCTGGCTTGGTAGGACAGGCATTGGTTCCCATGGAGACTATTAAACAACATGGTTGGAGCTTGGTTCCCACAGCTTCTATCTTATCTCTTTTCCTGCTCACTCTCTCACAAACATGCACTTTTAGCAGCAGCCAGTAGGAATAATTGCTCAAATCATTTCTTAAAAGGTAAGTTTATTGTCAGTTGCTGAAAATCAAATTCCTCTAAATGATTTTTACTCAGTTCTCTTTAGCAAGATTTATTGAGATGAAAAGGAAGGGAGTTACAAGAATTACAGTGTTCAACCATTTTGAATTTTGAAACATCCTCATATGATTTTCTTTGACTTCTGCATACTATAAGAGGAAATAATTAGTGTTTTATTTCAAATAAAATGAAAATTTACAATTATTTAAATACCATGGTGCTATATGTCATGTTTTACATTTACTCTGGCTGTAAGATGCTCCTTTGTGTTCAGGTCTGGCCTCAGAATGATAATGTAGCACTTGGAGATGAAGATGCAGCCCAGCATACCAGCACTGGAGGCCAGGTTGGAGAAGACCTGCACAGCCACCATGTATTTCCCGTTGGTGCTCAGGAAGGTGGGCACAAAAGTCACCCAGACACTGCAGAAGACCAGCATGCTGAAGGTGATCAGCTTGGCTTCATTGAAGGCCCCAGGCAGATTCCTGGCCAGGAAAGCCACCGTGAAGCAGATGGCAGCCAGGAAGTCCATGTAGCTGAGGGTGACATAGAACATGACGACGGCCCCTTCGTAGCATTGCAGGATGATCTCTCCAGGCTGGGAGTGGAGGTCAGAGTCAGGGAAGGGGGGAGAATCTCCCAGCCAGATGGAGCATATGATAACTTGGACACCAGAAGAAGACAGGATGATGGAGTTGGCCAAGCTCTTCCCCAACCATTTCTTCATTTGGTTTCCTGGTTTTGTGGCCAGGAAAGCTAGCACCACAGTGATGGTTTTGGCCAAGAGAGAAGAAACGGCAACTGAGATGATGCTGAAGACTGTTTGTCGGAGAAGGCAGGTGGCTTTCCTTGGTTGACCAATGAAGAGAGAAGGAGACAAGAAGCAAAACAGGAGGGAGAGCAGGAGGATGTAGGAGAGGTCCCGGTTGCTGGTTTTGACAATGGGAGTTTCTCGATATTGAATGAAGATGATTAAAACAAGGCCTGTGGTTAGGAATAAGAGCAGGGCAAAAGATTCCAGGATGTTGCCCAGATGTTCTTCATGAGACAAAAAGGTTATAACTTTAAGAATACATTGGATTCTGTCCTTATTTGGATATTTATCATCGGACACTTGGTGCATTTTTCCGTGTCTGAGAAAAGCAAAAAGCAATATTGGTTTAACATTCTGTCCTTTCAAATTTCAAGAATTAGATTTTTGGGGAAATAATTGATACCATGAATATTTTCCAAGATGAATTGCTTAACAACTCCTCAGAAAAAAGATAAGAAGAATACAATTTGTAAATATCTATATAGGTCTATGATATTAGGGAAGTCTTAAAACTTGATAGATTTCCTGTGTAACGTGCTGAATCTTCATAGAAACCTACATTACTAGACGTAAATAATAAATCAGTTAATCTTTCTACATAAACTTCCTGGGCTCTACCAAGTGGCACTTCTGGAGATATTGGGCCCAGATGATGCCTATCTTGTGAAATGTAGTTGGTTGGCAGGGAAAGGTAGTCCTGCAAATAATCTGGAAAGGCTATTCGGAGAATTGGTAATATACACGTAATGAAGTGCATTCCTAACTATCCACATCATCTCACTGTTGACCAATGACATCTTCCAGTGATTCTGAAGAGGATCCTTCCAGAAGGCAGGCTTGAGGCAATTCTTCAAGTTTCCAATAACTCAAGTGTTCCCTAGAGAGGTACACATGGCAGGAAACATCAAAACAAAAACAAAGAGATATTTTCTCTGGTAGTAAACTTGCCCACTCTGCCATAAAGAAAAGGTAAAGGTGCATGCTAGTTGTTTCTGGTTCTAGTGGTGGTGCTCATCTCCTTTTCCAAGCCGAAGAGCCAGCGCTGTCCGAAGACATCTCCGTGGTCATGTGGCTGGCAGGACTAAATACCAAAGGCACACAGAACGCTGTTCCCTTCCCACCAAAGGGGTCCTTATTTTTCTACTTGCATTTTTACATGCTTTTGAACTGCTAGGTTGGCAGAAGCTGGGATAAGTAACAGGAGCTCACTCCATTAGGCGGCGCTAGGGATTTGAATCGCTGAACTGCCAACCTTCTGATCGACACGCTCAGCGTCTTAGCCACCTCATCCCTAATTTGAGCCACCTCATCCCTAATTTACCATACCTCCTATCTATTCCCATAACTTCCTTCAATATCTTTTTCTTCTTCTTCTCTTTAGGATAGAAATTGTGCAGGTTGAAAATAAACAAGAAAACAGTTGAGTTTCAATCTATCTTTCAACTTGCATTTTCATGAAAATTCTATGGATAAAGCCATTTCTGCAAAACATTCCTCTGGTGTCACGCACCTTCCTGAGTGGAGATGGTCCCCTCCGGGCAAGGAATGCAGTCATAGCAGCAAACTGGTTCTCCTTCTCATGTCCTTATGACAAATCCAGGGTGACAAATTTCCACACATTTGGACTGAGGCAGAGACTAAGCAGAAGAAAACAGAAATGCCAAAGAAAATGTGTTAGGATTCATCATTCATGGAAAAATAGATAGAAATAAACATTAGACAAGTAGCTTCTGGTCTTCATCAAGGTAAATATGAAATCTCTAACTGTCTGAAAGGGTTACAAGAGATACAACTACAACCACTTTTCTACTTAATGAAGACTGGAGGAATGGAATTGAGAAAAGATGGAAGCATTAAGAGACAACCTGGAGTTCCTTCTTCTGGCCATATTAATATTCATCCCTCCATGCTTCATATGGCCATGACTTTTTCAGAATGATAAACTATTCATGTTAAATTTTAGAATAAAATTTATTCTATACAATTAATTACACTTTTGTTCTATTATATTTATTAAAATAGTTTAAAACTGTGACGAAGAAAGAAATCTTTGACCAGTAGGATATGGGAACTTTTCTTTCTGAACTGCATAAAACTTTGCAAATCTGCTCCTTTTTGAAAGTAGTCCAAACAATCTCTGATTTAAGTTAAAAAGACACAATTCCTTACAAATCAGAATCTACATATTTCATTACCATAGAAAAGTTGAGCTTTGAAAAAGAACAGCGAAAATAGTATTGAGACTGAGGTTTCAGACGGAAATTGGGTTCAAAGGCGTCGTCCTTAGGCCTTTTTTTCATTTGCATTGGAAAGCTCCAAATACTATGTATGTGTTTCAAAACTTTGTCTGTTTTCATCTCACATAATCCCACGCCTGTCAAGATCCAGCATCAGCTGACACAGACTTTCCCTTCAATGGGTCCTGGCAAATTTTCCAGTGTTGAGTGGAAAGATTGGATTCTCTCATAAATGAAACTATATTCTGTGAAGTGAAGAAAAACATTGACTTGTCTCCACTTAGAGAAGGCATCCATGAGGACTTCTGTATGACCAGTTGTTGAGAACAGTTGTGATATAACCACACAAATTCTGTTCCTGAAGAGCACAGAAGTGAAAGTCCTCAGGAAATCCACTCCGTTCTCAGTGTTGATAGAAAAAGAGACCAATCAAGATCCATCTGAAATGGAGGAGCAGTTGGACAATTCCTGCATAGTGGAATCCTTCCTTGGGGACCATCCTATAGAAAAAGGGGAATTGACTTTTATCACTCAGAGCCTCTGAAACAGTTTGAATACTGATCTGAAAAAGCAATGAAATATGTTATATTTAGGGTCAGATCAAGTCCTAAATATTTATTTTTAATAAGTCTAAAGATTCCCATGAACATATCACAATAATTGTTGATTAGCCATTAGGCAATAGAGAATAAAAAACTGACAAAAAACATATATAAAAATAAAATGAAAATCAAATCAAGGTAAAAGAATAAGAATAAAGACTGCAAATCATATTTCCGTAATACCCCTAAAATTTAATACAATCAGACTCACTGATGTAGATTTCAGCTGAATTGTGTTTTTTTTTTTCAAATAAGGGTCTGTATGTATTTGTGTATGTATGTATGTGTGTGTGTGTGTGTATATATATTCTTTTGAATTTTGATCACACAGAAAATATGTTGTGTACATATAAGGATCCCAATAAGCCATTTTCTAATGTGTAGACCAAGATACCGATCTCTCTCTTCCTTACACAACTGACATTGAAATAATTATGTATGTTATATTTGCTATTTATGGGGCTGCACAAATAAAACTCTGTTCATTATAAAGGATTTGATAAAATCTTCCATATATAACTCAAGTAGATACCACTCTAAGATACTTTGTACTTCTGCAACACTTGGCAATTAGAAAGGTTTGTTGGTAGCAGCTCATCCATTTCAGTTTTCCAACCTTACAAAGGATGGCTATATCTTTTTTTTGCTTTGATCTTTGAGATTTTTTGGGTAGCAATCATTTGAGCTACTTCTCCAAGTATACAAAAGACAGGGAGATCACAACTCCTAATATAATTTCTCAGATATAATAATCTTTAATTGAGATTTTGTTTGTTCTAACCAACAGAATTTTGAGGGATCCTTGGTCCTTTCTGAGCTTGGTTGGTTTCTTGCAGAATTTTCATTACCCAAACTGGGTAACACCAATAGTCTAGCACTGATGATGCTACCTATTTTGGGTAATGAAATGTCTGCAAGAAAACAACCAAGCTCAGAGAGCACCAAGGACCCCTCAATTCTCCCCTGAGCTACAAATATTCTCATTTACAACTGAATTTTGGCATTCTCACAATTCCCCTAGCTTTATTTTCAGATCAGTTAATAATATGTCCTGATTTTATAGGAAAAAAATGTATAAATTCCCAAATGAGCTCTGAGGGCAGACGCTGAGGTCCTCTTATTCTTCTCCAAGATACTTTCCAGATACTGTGATTGGGTTTGTTTTAGTAATGATGTGTTTTAACTACCAAACTTCAGTTTGATATAAGAGTTTGAGGGTAACCTGGATTAAACAAAAATGTAAGCAGCAAATTCACCTAGTCCCTTTCTCTAAATGAGCTTCATTGATGAAGAGGGGGCTAACATCCAATTCCAGAGAAAACTACCCTAAATAAGGGAAGATGCTAATTCTCTCTATTGACTCACCAGCAAATAACTATCTATGGCTATGATGTCATTTTCCAAAGATCATAACTTTTGA
This sequence comes from Bungarus multicinctus, assembly GCA_023653725.1. Lineage (NCBI taxonomy): Eukaryota > Metazoa > Chordata > Lepidosauria > Squamata > Elapidae > Bungarus > Bungarus multicinctus. The sequence continues at coordinate 1,347,677 of CM042841.1, forward strand.
CATTGGTTTATCAATAATCAGGGAATTATTATGACAGCAGGAACCAGCTCTTTTCAACAAATATCCAATTTAGCATGAGGCTATAATAATAATATCATATTGTCAGCATAAAAGAGGTGTTTAGTTTCTTAGGCATGTTTACTTCAGAATTTTTCATTAGTCTTGGCAAGTCACATCTAGACAAAATAACTATGGTTCATGTATCCATCTTGTTTTACCACTTCACAAGCGTGCAGAAAAAGTTCCCAAAGCAAGGGGGATGGTATCGTGGTAGGGTAGGTCTGTTTTGATCCTTCCCACTCCCCACTGTAAATCCTAATTGCTAGCTATGACACCCAGAACAGCCAGGGAGAAAAGCAGCTCTTGAATTCCATATAGAAGATATGGCTGGACCTATTGCTCACCCTCACAATTCAACTCAGCCTACCAGACACACACACACACACACACAAACCTGTGGGATTTTGTAGGTGTTGGCTAATGTTGACATCTGGATGGAGATGTCCATGTTAGCCCCATTAATCAGGGCCATAATGTTGTCCTTCCTTCTACAGCTGTAGTTGGGAACATTGGCTTCTCCAGTGGAGAGTATGTCCAGCAAGGCATCTGAAGTGCCAAGTATGTTGAAATTTTTTTTTTTAATTTGCATTTATATGCCGCCCTTCTCCGGAGACTCAGGGCGGCTTACAGTCTATGGAGCACCATGCTAAGTGCTCAGCAATAGCCTTCATTCCATTGTATATGCCTGCTTATTACTAGGGCTTTTGGCCCCCCCAAGTGGCATTTTTACAAAGTCAGCTTATTGCCCCCAACAATCTTGGGTCCTCAATACCCTGAGAGGATGGAAGGCTGAGTCAACCTTGAGCCTGGTGGGATTCGAACCTGCACTGATTGCAGGCAGCTTGCACTAAGTGCTAGATGATTAACAGCCTGCACCACCAAGGCCAAATAGTTGTCATGGATGTTGTAGACCAATGTGAGATTGTGTAAGAGCTGGGGATTCTTGTTGACAAGTTGAATGGCAAAAATACAGACTATTATATAAAAATGGGACCTTCCACTGTAAAAAATTATTATCAGCATTATAAACAGAGTGAACAAAGCAGGTTTTTTTCAGTTTAATCCTCTGTATCAATTTACCTAAAGCCAATACTGATACAAAAACAAAGGCAACCGAGTCATCAATCATGACAGTGTAATCAAACGATAGATTAATAAGGATATTAATGTATTTAAGAATATTTGATAGATAATATGAGAATATATACAAGTAATTGTAAGTGATGACTACGAAGTGGATGCACAAAAAAATTTGTAAACCAACCGACACACTGTATGTAAGTAAGTGGAAGATGGGTTGATGTTTTTATGTTGTGTTTGTGTATGTTTGTTTAAAAAAATAATAAAATTTGTTTTTTAAAAAAAGAAGAGGATTTTGAGAAGTTAAAAAAAATGCAGTTTAGAAAACGTCATTTGTTTATACAAGGATCAGGAACTGTATATAAATGAGCAGTTATAAAAGTATGAAACTGGGTTATGCAGGTGCAATACAACCTTTTCAATCACTACCTTAAATAAAAGTTAATATTCAAGCGATGAATTCAAGTTTGGATGGAAAAAGGAAAATAATTTGAAGTTATTACAGTTTTTATTTTGTCTCATCTTTGGATTTCAGTTACTTCAGTTACACAAAATAAGACCAAGGATGGAAGCCATGGAAATTAAAGTGATTTAGGAAATTAGAGACCTCCTGCAATATAGAAGTAAGTGAAGTAAGAGGGGGGAAAGGAGAACAAACAAAGGGAATGCAACCCCATCACACTGAATGACTTACAAGTGAAATTCACTATGAGGAGCTGTGTTGAAAGACAATGTTGTACGCAATATTTTTGCTGCAGAGAGGATCATACCAATGAGATGGTCTCCTGGCCTGTAAAAGCTCCATGGTTTTTTCTATTTTTGGTGCTCCAAACTCATTGGGCACTTCATTCTCCGCTTCCTAGAGATTGGCAGGGACAGCAGCAGTATCAGAAGCATTTCATAAGGGGAAATCAATCTCCTTCCTGCTTCTAAATATGAGCACGATTTAGAAGATTTCAAAGCACTCCCAAACGAAGGAAATGCCAGTGGCTTTCCTGATTCAGACAGAGACCAACTGAGCTGCACCTGAAAAGAAGAGAAAGGTACAATCAAGAGCATAATCTCTCCCTGTCCCAAAACGCGTGCCACACAGACACAAGTGACCTGAGGCATTTATCTTTTTCTGGTACAAGATCCCTTTTGTATTGCTTCCGTCTGATGTTAATATCTGTAGGAAGTTAGCATCCACCCCTCTCCTAGAAAAATTGAAAGAGCCTAGGAAATATTAAAAGGCAGAATATTTCTCCTAAAAAGGAACTCACCCCAGAAGCAGAAACTCACCCCCACCTTTGTTAATGGGTGGGCCATTAAGGCCTGGGCCAGAATACTTTACATAAGAAGGAACTCCAGGGTGATGGGATTAAGGATGGCCCTCAGGAAATGATAGGATTACCCATCTCACCACATGGTTTGGGAAGATTGCATTAGCCAGCACTAAGGTAAAGCCATGTGGTCCAGGCCAAGCCTACAGAGTTAAGACCCCCGCCCCTGGGAGTCTGACAACCAATTAGAATACAAGCTCCAATTCGAATCCAAACAGAGAGTATAAAACCCAGGCACTCTCAGCACCTCAACACTTCTTTTCCTTTTTCTCTTTTTCCCCTTCTCTTCTCACCTTGAAGCATGTGATCATTCTTCTCTGGACCTCCAGGCCATGTGGCCCTGTAACCATTAAACCTTCCAAGCAGCCTCCATGTTTCCAGTGTCTTTTTTCCCCACTTGGAACTGAACCCAGAAGGATATTTCTTTCAACAATTGGCGACCCAGATGGGACTCCAAGCTAACCTAACCAATGGACCAGGCCCAGGTAAGATTCCCTTGCTAGCAAACAGACCCATTGAGTCTGTGGGTGAGTTTTTCCTGGACTTTGGCCATTTGGAAAAAAGGTTTTAAAGGGGTTTTGAGTGTTGAGCTCAGAGGCTGCTTGGAAAGAAGGTGAGTACCTCTAAATTTTAATTTTAAAGCATGGAAAAATGTGGGAAATATGTGTATGGTTGCGTGTGTGTGAGAGGGTCCTTCTCCCAAACACAACTGGATCTTGCTTCCTCTGTGCATTTCCTAACCGCAGAAAGACCAAGAGTCTGGAGAGCATGGGGGTTTTGCCAGAGTACAGGACCTTTTGTTAGGGAAGAAGGAAGAGCATGTTTATGAGTGGCTTCATCCTTGGACAGCAGCTGGATTTCATTTCTTTGTTTGGCCTCTAGCCGCCCTCTTACCTGTTGTTAGCTCTACAGAGCCATGACCTTCAGGACAAGAAAAGCAAGGGGGGGGCCATCAGAGTGTGGGACCTTCTGTATATAAGAGGAAAAGCCAAGCGGGTTATGATTGAAGGGACGGAAGAAAATTTTTTTGTCATTTTTTGTTCAGTGTATCCCAAAAGCAAACCCCAGGATTTTAGGTAATTTTAGTGTAATTTGGACACTAAATTAGGAGCGCCAGTACTTGCCTGCATAAGAGCAGCAAGTTTTCCTCGGATCTGAGCTCTTCCAGATCTGTAAACGTGGGCTAGGAAGAAAATAATAGAATAGAGAAAAGTGGAGTACTCGTACTTGTCTGAGGGGGGCAGAGAGTCTCACGGGCTGTTTTTTGGGGGGAAAGGAAAGTAGGCTGCATTGACAGCAACACCCCCAGTCCGAAAACCGTGGTGAAGTGAGAGAGAGAGAGAGAGAGAGAAAAGTCTCTCGGGAATTTTTTTACTAAAAAGGGGAGCGCGCATACTTTGGGAAACACCTAGTTTTTTTATATATTTTTGTTCTGAGGTTAAAGAAAAATGTTTGATTCCGTTGCGCCAGGAGCAACGACCAAAGTCTCCCCCAGACACCCTTCTTTTTTTTTCTTCTTCTTGCTCGGATATTGCTTGTGTCTGAAACTGGTTCGCCTAGCTGACTGACCTGACTAAGCCAAAGTGTGAAACCCCACATCTAAGGGGAACATGGGAAGCGGTAGTTCGAGGGTCCTGGATGGAATCCCCCAGGGAGAGCTATTGGAGGCTTGGGATGAGCAGCAGATGCTGACCCTAGCCGGCATAAGCAAGAAAAAGGCAAAATGTATAGGTAGAGAATGGGCTTTGCTGAGGGATACAGGAAGACCAATGTGGTAAATAAAGGTACTTAAAAGGGCAATGTATAAACAGGATCACATGGAATTTTCTTAATTCTTTCTGTCTTTCTTTCTTTGTCTTCTATGCAACCACGTGGTTTGTTCCTTAAGTTTTATGCCTTCCCCAATTTAACTAAGATATTTATTGTGGGAATGATCAGTGTGTGTGTACACCTCAGAATTTTGTTTTCCTCTCTGTGTCCTTGTTTCTTTGTGTGTGCGCGTGCACGTGTGTGTGTCTAAATCTTTGTGTGTCCTCGAGGTAACTGTTGCAACTGTTAAAAGTGTCTGACCTCTTCAGATATTAATTTTAAATTGTTAAGATTTAAAAACACTGAGAGAAATTGTCTTCTCCCGGTCTGGTCTGGCCAACCAAACTGGATGAGGAACAGTCAATTTTCTTTCCTCTCTGTGCTTTTAAGAAAAACCCAAGGTTATTAGTGAATGTTTTAAGTTCATTTACAAGAAAAAGTTTCATACTGTGTGTTTAAATGATTTTACCTGTTCATCCTTTTTCCTGAAGCTTGTGAATCCAGTTTTTTTTTCCTTTCTCATCTGCTGTGTCTCCATTTTGTTGAAACTGATTTATCTTTTTAATAACTGCAATACTAATGTGTTATTCTTCATCCTCAAACCATGCCTGCAAGCTATCTAACCCCCCCGCCACAGACACCAAAATCTCTAATCCTTTTACAATGCCTTTCCTGGTAGAATTACCAGCGAAGGGGGAAGGGACCCTTGTTCTGTGTGTTCCATGCCTGCCACATGTGGAAGCAGATACTGCCTCTACAGACATTCCATCCATTGGAGCCAGGACTTGGGTTTGGATCCAGCCTCCACTGAAAGTCATTACAGCAAACCAGAGTGGGCAGACCTTCCCAAGCCTGACTGACCATCCATACCACCAGGCCAAGCCTATGCCACCCAGAGACGTGAAAGAAAGGACCCTGAGATGGACCAGTAAAAGACTAAAAGACTCTTTTCAATCCCCAGAAGACAGAAAGATTATGGGGGGAGGGTGGAAATTAATTGTAACTGAAAATTCATTGTAATGTGAAATCCATTGTAATGTTTTCCTTCTTGTATTATTTATATTGTAACCAGTTTGATGTACTCATGTAAGGATTGTATTTGAGAGTGGCTGGCCCAGCAAGTTCTGAACACCTTGTACTTCTGTCTGGTGGGAGGGAAAATTGTCCACATGTTTGTATTATCTGTATTGTAAAACTAGCTGCATACACAGGCACATACACAGAGACACACCACTTAGAATTAGATAGAGGCTAACCCCTTTCACCTACATGCACACAAAGCTGCTCCTAGCTTCCTTTAAAAAAAAATGTTTTTTTGTTGTTCTGTGTTTTTTTGTTTGTTTTGCTACTCTGAGGCACTAAGGCCCAAGCAGTCATATTACCCTGCTAATTCCATGGGGGAGAGGGCATCTCCCTCAGGCAATTCTTGAAGAGATAGCAGAAAAGAGATCTCCAAACCCCAAGTCCTGATTGTGACTCACAAATGATGCTGCCCAGTTGCCCAGTAAAGCAGGATATGTTGCACTGGTGGTCTCATGAGTAGAAGTCCCAGGGCTCATTGTGTGTAACTTTAAAAATACAAAATAGCCTGGTTTGCACACTGGCTAACCTCAATTTGGCCTCACAAACCCTGGAAGCTAAGAGCTAGGCAGGTAGTAACCATAACCTTGGATATGAGCAGCCTGTAATTTAAAGGTTGTGAAGACTATATAGAGGCTTGTGTTTACAACCTGACTGTAAGCTCATAAAAAGTATATCAAACATCTGAAAATCATTTGGCAAGAAAAATTGGATACAACTAAAAAAAAAAAAAAAACCAGAAGTTTTCCCAGACCTTCATGGTTGAAAGCTTTTGGGAGCCACTGAAGAAATCCTTTTCTGTTTCCTCTTTTTCAATGCCTTTCCTTTGTATCAGAGAAAAAAAAATTTTTTTTTTAAAGCACCCATCAGGTTTCCCTGATCTGATCACCTTTTAATCTTTTGTCAGAATTCTCACGTGTTTTCAAAAAAAAAAAAAAATGAGGGATTGTAGGAAGTTAGCATCCACCCCTCTCCTAGAAAAATTGAAAGAGCCTAGGAAATATTAAAAGGCAGAATATTTCTCCTAAAAAGGAACTCACCCCAGAAGCAGAAACTCACCCCCACCTTTGTTAATGGGTGGGCCATTGAGGCCTGGGCCAGAATACTTTACATAAGAAGGAACTCCAGGGTGATGGGATTAAGGATGGCCCTCAGGAAATGATAGGATGACCCATCTCACCACATGGTCTGGGAAGATTGCATTAGCCAGCACTCAGGTAAAGCCATGTGGTCCAGACCAAGCCTACAAAGTTAAGACCCCCGCCCCCTGGGAGTCTGACAAACAATTAGAATTCAAGCTCCAATTCAAATCCCAACAGAGGTTATAAAACCCAGGCACTCTCAGCACCTCAGCCCTTTTCCCTTTTTCCCCTTCTCTTCTCACCTTGAAGCATGTGATCATTCTTCTCTGGACCTCCAGGCCATGTGGCCCTGTAACCATTAAACCTTCCAAGCAGCCTCCATGTTTCCAGTGTCTTTTTTCCCCACTTGGAACTGAACCCAGAAGGATATTTCTTTCAACATATCCAAGGCAATCACTGGAGGATTACAAGAAGAGGAGTCAGTCTCTGCTATTGTGATAATTACAGAGAGACACAATTTGACCTCTGGAGCTTCTTAACTTCTTCCTGGGCTCCATTTGTAGCTGGAGAAAAATATGCTAGTGAATAATCAAAGATGCACCCAGGAGGCCTTGTTCCATAGTGGTTGTGGTCCTTCCTGTTAGGACATGCCCAGAAAGTGATGCTGGAGGAAGATTTATTTATTTTATTTTTATTTATTTGATTTGTCAATCGCTTAGAAGATACAGGTATAAGAATAAACATAGTTTTGAATACATGAGATGGATACTTATAAGAAAAATAAAAAGAAACAATAGGACAGGGAGGGTAGGCACGATTGGTGCACTTCTACACGCCTCCTACAGGCCTCTTAGGAAGGGGGTGACAATGCCAACAGCATATAAAGAAAAAATGTATAAGATGTTTTACAGGTGGCATCTAACCCCAACAAGAATAGCAAGAATGTTCAAGAACAAGTCAGAAAAGTGTTGGAAATGTCATCAGATACCTGGTTCATATTACCGTATGTGGTGGATGTATGCAGATGCTAAAAGATATTGGACTAAAATCCACACATGGTTGGGAAAAATGAGAAAAAAAGACTTGAAATAGACTTGAAACCAGAAATTTTCTTATTGGGAATCTTACCTGAAATATACAGTAAGGAATTGAAATATTTGATTGTAAGTGTATTAATAGCGGCTAGGATTGTATTTGCTAAAAATTGGAAAAATGAGAAAATACCAACGCAGGAAGAAGTTATTAAGAAAATCATGGACTGTGCTGAAATGAGTAAATTATCATTTGAAATCAGAGAACAAGAAGATAAACAATTTTATAAGATTTGGGATTTATTTTATCAATGGTTAGACAATAAAATATGGTAATGAAATATGTAGAATTTTAGAAATATATAAAGATGTATTATTATAATACAACTATGGGATAGATTTGGGGTGATAATATGAATTGTCATAAAATAAATCAACTAAAATATGGATTATTTTGCATAACATGAATAAATAACAGTATAGTCAAATGATAGATTAATACGGATATTAATGTATTTAGGAATATTGATAGATAAAATGAGAATATATACAAGTAATTGTAAGTGATGACTATGAAGTGGATGCACAAAAAAATTTGTAAACCAACTGACACACTGTCATAAGTCACTTTTATTAGTGCTGTTATGCTGTTTTGAACAGTCACTAAATTAACCATTGTAAATCAAGGACTACCTGTACGTGATAACTGGCAGTGAACATCATATAAATGTATTGGCTGAAAGAGATGTGTTGCCATCTCTCACAATCCCTGGCTTGAAGGGTTTTGGAAATGGGTAGTTTTCAGGGAGAATTCCCCCACCGTGAAATCATGTAAATGTATGAAAAAAAAGAAATAGATGTGTTCCCGTCTCCCACAATCCCCTGCTTGAAAAGGTTCAAAAGCCTCTCTTTTCAAGGGAGCATGCATAAGCGCACCAATGTGCCTACCATCCCTGTCCTATTGTTTCTTATTTTTCTTATATGTACCCATTTCATGTATTCATAATTATGTTTATACCCATTATCTTGTAAGCGATTGACAAATCAAATCAATAAATAAATAAATTCCTCCACCGTATTTTTCCCTTCAGCGTTTTGCCTCTGCTGGCTAGAATTTGACCCCAAAAAGGACTTTGGAGTTGGGCTTTTTTATGATCCTGGGTGATTTGGACAACGGGTGTGCAAATCTTTTGGGTTTTCATTGTTTCCTTTACCTGATTAAGCTTAGAATTGACTGATAAAATACCTGCAGCTGACTGAAAAGCTTTTATGAACAGGATAAATCAGGGTTTTTCTGCTTAAAAGATATTATTATTATTATTATTATTATTATTATTATTATTATTATTATTATTATTATTATTATTTATTTATTTATTTATTAAATTTCTATACCGCCCCCTCTCCCCAAAAAAGGGACTCGGGGCGGTGCACAGCCAACTAAAAACAAACAATATATACAATTAAAAACAAATTAAAACAATTTCATCAGAGGCCGAAATACAATTTAAAATATAAAACTAATACAAATTTAAAAAATTTAAAAAACCTAGTTATTAAAAACCCCAAAAATCGTTACTGGGCCAGGCTGGCCTGTTGAAAAAACAGGGTCTTTACTGCGCGCCGGAAGGTCTGAATGTCGGTAATGGCCCGTATCTCCGGGAGCAAATCGTTCCACAGGGAGGGCGCCCCCACAGAGAAGGTCCGCATCCTCGGGGCCGCCAACCAGCAACGACCAGGCAGCGGAACCCCGAGGAGGCCAACCCTGTGGGAGCGCACTGGGCGGCGGGAGGCTGTTGATGGCAGCAGGCGGTCCCGTAAGTACCCAGGTCCCAAGCCATGGAGCGCTTTAAAAACAATCAATACCACCTGGAATCGGATCCAGAAGGCCACAGGAAGCCAATGCAGCACGCGGAGAAGCGGTGTTACATGGGAGCTCCGAGGGGCTCCCAAGATCACCCGCGCGGCCGCATTCTGGACCAACTGCAGCCTCCGGACACTCTTCAAGGGGAGCCCCATGTAGAGAGCGTTGCAATAGTCCAAGCAAGAGATGACGAGGGCAGAAGTGACTGTGCGAAGTGTGTCCAGATCCAGAAAGGGCCGCAACTGGTAAATCAGACGAATCTGACAAAAGGCCCCCCTGGCGACGGCCGTAATGTGATCTTCTAAAGACAGCCGTACGTCCAGGAGGACACCTAGATTGCGAGCCCTTTCCATGGGGGTCAAAATTTCTCCCCCCACGACCAGCGACGGAATAAGCTGGCTGTATCTGGGTGCAGGAAACCACAGCAACTCGGTTTTGGTCGGGTTGAGATGAAGCCTGTTAAGACCCATCCAACTCCGCACGGCCTCCAGGCACCGGAGGGCTTCGTTGGGGTGGCCCGGGGTAGAGATGTACAGCTGAGTATCATCAGCGTACTGATGGAACTCCACCCCGAAACCACGGATGATCTCACCCAGCGGCTTCACATAAATGTTGAACAGCAGGGGCGAGAGCACAGACCCCTGAGGCACCCCACATAATAGGGGCCTCGGGGTCGACCTCTGCCCCCCTGTCAACACAAATTGCGAGCGGTCAGAGAGGAAGGAGGAAAACCACCGTAAAATGGTGCCTCCCACTCCCAACCCCCCCAACCGTTGCAATAGGATACTGTGGTCGATAGTATCAAAAGCCGCTGAGAGATCTAACAGGACCAGAACAGAGGAACAACCCCTGTCCCGGGCCCTCCAGAGATCATCCACCAATGCGACCAATGCCGTCTCCGTGCTGTGCCCGGGCCTGAAACCTGATTGGAGGGGGTCTAGATATACCGTTTCATCCAGGTACTGAGGGAGCTGACGTGCCACCACACTCTCAACAACCTTCGCAACAAAGCGAAGGTTGGAGACCGGACGATAATTCGACAATAATGCTGGATCCAGGGACGGTTTCTTGAGGAGAGTATGTGTAGAATTCAACCGAGGGAATGGAATTCCAGAAGTTACCATGTTGGAAAAACACTGGGGTGGATGGTTCCCTTATTTTTCTTCTCTTTTCTTGGTAAGCTTAGTTAGATTTCCACAAATTATCTCTTACTACAGTTAAGCCTCAACATACAACCACAATTTTGCCCAAAATTTCCATTGCCAAGTGAAACATTTGTTAAGTGAGTTTTGCCTCATTTGAGGACTTTCCTTGCCACAATTGTTAACGACCGGCTAATAACCCGGTTGTTAAGTGAATCTCGTTCCCAATTGATTTTGCTTGTCAGAAGGTCGGAAAAGGGGATCACGTGATTCCTTGGGACACTGCAACCATCATAAATGTGAATCAAGCATCCGTTGTCAATGTAAGTCACATGACCCTGAGGATGCTGCAGTGGTCGTAAGTGTGAAAAATCATCATAAGTCAACTTTTTTTGGTCCTGTTGTCGAACGGTTACTAAACGAACCATTGTAAATCATGGACTACCTGACTCTGATTAAAAAAAGATTTTTTTTGCTCACTATTGTTCAATTTTTTGGTGCAATTTCTCTAAAGCCGGGGGGTCAAACTCAAGGCCCGTTGGGTCTGCCCAGTGCGAAGAGGAAAACATGCCAGCAGTTTGAGGAATGGCATCAAACTGGCCACGCCCATCTAGTCAGTCACGCCCCCTGTCATCCTCCCCCCACCCAGGCCAACCGCAGCCCTGATGCAGCCCTCATGTTCTAATCCAATGTTGCCAAGGTTGGAGAACCCTGGCTCTAGTCAGTGCGGTAAGGGAATGGATTACAATGGATTAGCACATAGCTTCTGCAGTGCTCAGTGTCAGCCACCAGGTGGTGCCAGTGCTCCACAAAAGTGAAGAATGAACCCAAGCAAAGTGATGGAGAAAGGGCCGGCTTAGAGGAATAAGGCAGAGGACACAACGCTCCTATTAATAGAGGAGAATATGTGCAGCTCAGGGTTGACCTTTGTACTCTCTGGCCTTAGTTGCTTGTTTGCAGAGGTTTCATTACCCAGCTAGCCAATTACAGTAGTCCTCAACTTACAACAGTTCATTTAGTGGCCGTTCAAAGTTACACTGAAAAAAGTGACTTTTGCAACCTTCTGACAAGCAAACTCAATGGGGAAGCCAGATAGACTCAACAACCAGGTTACTAACTTAACAATTGCAGTGATCCACTTAAAAACTGTGGGAAGAAAGGTCGCAAAATGAGGCAAAATTCACTTAACAACTGTCTCGCTTAGCAACAGAAATTTTGGGCTCCATTATAGCTGTAAGTCGAGGCTTAGTTGTACCCAAAGTTGGGTTGTGAAATGTCTGCAAACAACCAACCAATCTCAGGGAGCGCCAAGGATCCCGCCAGGCCCATATTTTGTTTCTTCTGCAAAATCTTCCTCAAAAGTAAAATATTTCAAAGGTTTAACATGTCTGTTGCTTGCAGAGGATTGCTCAGCAATGGAGATGCTCATGCCTCATGTTGAACTTCCATTTGTTCTACCTTCATTTGTTGTAATCCATTCCCGTACAAGACTGACTAGAGAGTCAGGGCTCTCCAACCTTGGCAACTTTAAGACTTGTGGACTTCAACTCCCAGAGATGAAAGACCTGTAACCAGGGTCCCATGAAACCTACAGGGAGTCCTTGACCTACGACCGCAATTGAGCCCAAAATTTATGTTGTTAAGCGAGACATTTGCTAAATGCGTTTTGCCCCATTTTATCAGCTTTTTGCCACAGCTGTTAAGTGAATAATTGCAGTTATTAAGTTGTTAACCAAGAAAGTCCAGTCGCCTTTTGGAAAAAACCCTTTGGGATTTCCAAACAGAAGAAACATTTTTGCATCCTAAACTCAGGATCTTAGGATTGCTCTCCTTGCATATTTACGAGATCAAACAACTGCAGAGGTTAGAGCAGCTGTGCATAGACTGCTTTTGTTGGTTTAGCCCCAGCTGTGAAGACTGGAAGAGCTCTACCCTGTGACCTACCTCTCTTTCCCACTTTTCTTTATGCAGACTAAATTAGGGGTGAAGCTTGTAACAGGAAGTTTTTGTTCCATACACCAAACCAAATCCCTGCAAATCCTTTAAACATCTAACTCCAAAGGTTTCCTTTGAATGCAGTTTGATTTCAGTGCCTGGAATCGCATCAGATGGAGCCATGAGGTCATTTCTTAGGAATGAGTTTAATGCAATCTGAGAAAAGTGATATATGTAAGCCATGATGTATCTGTCATATGTGCATATCCTGTTCCGTTGTGTGTTATTTTGGCTGAATTCAGATATTTCCTTAAGCCGTAATATGGTGTCTTATTTTTATCTTAGCAAGGCGGACTGGGAGTTGAAGTCCACAAGCCTTAAAGTCGCAAGGGTTGGACACCCTGGATCTAGCAGTTAAACCACAAGGCACCAAGAGACTTTGGGTTCTAATCCTGTCATAGGAACACTAGCTTGAATGTATACACAAATAAGCAAAACCCTCCATGAACCAAATTGCGATATTATTTTCCCCAAAAGTCATAAATTTAAAAATTATGGCTTAGTTAGAAGTATCAGCACAGCAACAAAAAGCTCTCTAGCTTAATTGCAAAAACTGGTTTAATTCAAACATCTAGAGTTCCTCAAGCATTTTGATCCATTAGAAACATGGGAAGCGTATTTTGGACAGTCTCAGAAAATGGCTGACATATTGAATATGGCCCATTGCAAAATATTTCTTTCTCAAAGGGGAACTAATCCCCTTGTTATTTGCTCTACCTATCTTCTCCCTCTACAGTGCTTTCTACCACCTTGGTTTATTCCTGATTTCTTTCTGGGCAGTCAGCACCTTTCCAAGCAAAACATTTTCCTTCAGTGTCTTATATTCTGGAGTCAAAGTTATGGTTGGAATTGCAGATTAGGTTGAAGCTAATGCTTTATTTGGTAGACTGCTATTTTCCCATCCATGTTTTCATTAGAAGAATCTAAATTAAAAAAAAAAATAGGTGGACCTGGACCTGGTTGTGATCAACCAACCTTGGTGGACTTCTGACTCACTTGTGCCACACTGGGGATCCAGCAGTAAACCAGTGGATGAATTTACTGTCTCATGAAAGTGTTTAAGTTCTCAGTAATTTGATCCCAAAGCTGTTCTACACTAGTTGTGTATGATGGTTGCACAATGAAATGACCACACAGAGTGGCTCTCATCATCAAGCCCTAAAGGTCACACAGATTGTGCCACGGCTGAAACAAAATGCTGTTGACATTCATTTCACATCAAGCCGTGTTCTCATCTCCCCCCCAAAAAAAGAGGAATAAGCAAGCCATAATGCTAGAGACAGGAAAAGATTCGAGAAAGAATCCCAAGCTGAGCAATTATTGTAGAAACTAGCGGTTGCTGCAAGGCCAGATCTGATGCCATAGTAAAAACTGCTTTCTTCCTTAGCTGATTTATGGGCACATCTGCCTGGGGGAAGGGACAGAGGTCATTGGGTTGTTCTCCAGAGTTTTTTCCAAAGCAAATTAGTTACCAAAGAAGCAGTGAAAGAAAAGGAAACCAGGTGGATTTATGACAGCAGACAAGGAAGTACTGGGCTATTCAGTAAAGTGATGTGTTTGTAGAGTTTTCCTGCCAAGGTTTTGTCATACGGAGTTCCGCATACTAAACAAGAATGTCCACCAGTCCCTTCCAATTTTGAGGGAAACCTTCCTCCTTCCCTGCCTGCCTGAATTCTTCAGAAATTAACAAGAATTCAGGAGGGTTGCAGTTACACAGGGGCCATTACACCCGTCCCCTCCCAGCCAGCAACATCTCCTCTTTTCTCCAGCTTGGCCAGGAGGATGGACTAGATTAGAAGACCCCCAAGATCCTTCCCAACTCTGTTCCTCTATTATTCTCAGGGCTGAAGATGCCCTAAACTTCCCATCTCACTTCCTTCGTAGGACTTAATTTCTAGCCCCTGTCATTCTCATGGATCTTCTCCAAAACGGTTCAAACCCTCTGAATCCTTCTTAACTGGACAGCACAGTCAAGATGCTGGAAGCCAAGGCAGAATAACATGGAATAAGGATTTCCTGTCATTTGGAAATTACACTTCTATTGATGTGACCTGAAATGGCATTTAGCTCTTTTTGGCAGCCACATCGTTATTGTTTGCAACCTTCCACATTTCTAACCCTCTTTTTCAAAAGTACCATTACCAAACCAACCCTATTCGGTTCTTGTCCATCTGAATTTCAGTGCATCTCTGCAGCTCACCAACATGGCTCCCCTTGCCTGAGTCTTGCCATCTGCCGTTAAACAGTTCATAGAACATACTAAGCTATGGCAGGGTTCCCACAACTTATGGAGGCACAAATGATTACATCTCATTTAGAGATTCATCTTGTTGTGTAAGTCAGCAATGCAACAGTGAACCATCTTATCCTAATTGAAGGAGCACATACATTGTTTCTTTTTTATTTTTCTTATATGTATCCATGTATTCATAACTATGTTTTTACTTATACCTATTATCTTGTAAGCAATTGACAAAATAAATAAATAAAAATAAAAAATTCAAGGAAGTAGACCCAGCTTCCAGTCATTTTCTACTTCCACTCCCAAATTTGTAGTCCCACCATGTAGTAATTTGTATCCTGACATTGGTATATACACACAACATCTTTGTAGTAAGGTGAATATGGTTTTTTTAGTTTTAACTTAGAATATGGTGCAAACTATTGTGACTGCTATACCAGAATTTGTGGCTCACCATTATGAACCTAGCCTATTTGAAGCTTATTAAACAAACCCTAACTAATAAAGGGGAATGTTTGTAGTTCAGGATTGACATGAGGGCTCCTTGGTGCTCTCTGAGCTTGCTTGTTTAGGTAAAATATCTGCAAGAAAACAAGCAAGCTCAGAAAGCATCAAAAACACCACAAATCATAATTAAATACCTGTAAATGTGTGAATCCAGCAATTACTTTTCGTATCCTTCATCAACACTAATGGCAACTTCTGGTAAGCTTCTGGGAAATGCTCTGTCTAAATCAGGAGTGTCCAACCCTGGCAACTAGAAGGCCTGTGGACTTCAACACCCAGAATTCCCCAGCCAGTTGAAGACCAAAGGTCTTAAAGTTGCCAAGGTTGGGCACCTCTGATCTAAATTGTCATACAAAGGAGAACAGCTTATATGCTAAAATAGGAAATTCCATTCAGAAATGACTTCATTTATTCTGTATATAGAAACCTTTGAGGGAATTGGAGGGGATGGTACTAAATCCCACAAGTGCGGAAGTATAATTTAATATTTGATCAGATCCAGTGATGTCTTGCATTCAACTAAAGCAAAACCATAATATTGAAAACCAGGTTTCAATATTACTGGACCACTGACTTCAATGGACTGAAAATGACACAGGCGGAAAAACACACGAATAAATATTTCATTTCTGGTCTCTTGGAGACTTTAAATGAACTTGCCTGTACAGACTATAATTTAATTCTTCACCCAAGGTTATTCTAGAAACTACATCTTCAAAATCATACCAAAGCTTTTCCCAGCTGATGTGGGGATCTTTTTTTAAAAGAAGCAGGGAACAACAAATCTATTCCCTCCACAGAGTTAAAAAGATGCCTCTAAATTCAGAAGACCAACATCCCAAGCTCTTTGACTGAGTGCTACTCAAAGAAAAGCCATCTTCAAACACTTTTCACCTCTTTAAGAGAGAATTCCCTCAGAAGTGTCAGGTCATTCAAAAAAGTCAACTAAGTAGCACATCCTTAAGGGATTTTATTTATTTTTTTCCATCCCTTCTTACGATGTTGCAGTCAAGAAATAGTGTCAAAACAGTTTACACACCAATATTTTTCTCCAACTACTCAGAGAATACAAATCATCTACTATAACCTTGAAGAATGAAGAGAATAAAATGGTTTGTGTTAAAACTTCATTTTGTTTTTTTAAATCACATGCTTTGTCTGTCACATGTACTTCAAATTCTTATTTCTTTCATTAAGCATAAATTTATGAGTTCTTTTCATGAAATTGGAGATAAATGCCTTCTATACACAAATTCATTCAACTGTTGAATGTTCCATTAATTGCAATTGAACATAGGATCATCTATCTAAAATTAAATGCCTTTGCTCTTTGTGATATAAACATCTATCACACCTGGAATGAATGCCTCTTTTCACTCATGAGATGAATATTGTTGAAAGTTTAAAAGCTCACCTACAATGTTGACCAATGAGTTACAAACCACTTTGGCTGGATTCATACACAATGCTAGTCTTTGTGCTACCTTCTCCTCCCATCTTTTAATGATAAATTATCATTATTGTTGTTTATTGATTTATCCCTTTAATGGTTACTGGTTTTAATGTTTGTTAGCCACCCAGAATCGCCTCTAAATGAGATGCATGGCACATAAACCTAACAAATAATCCCAACTCAAAGAAATGACGTTATGACTTAGTGTGGAGTTGGTTGCACTTTGTTTTTCCAAGATTCCCAGAACAAGCACACTGAATCCATGCCTGGCCCAGGATAGGAAGGGTCTGGGAGAAATCGGCAAGCCAACAGTAAGGTGGGGTTGCAAGATGACCAACCCTTCATTTGAATACAAATGTTTGGGAGTAGCCAGTTATCTTTGACATTAGGCAGATCCTCAGTCCACTGCTAGCCCAGCACCAGGGATCCTATTGTCAAGGATGGGTAGTAAAGAGACCTCCTGAGTCATCTCCAAAACCAGTCTAGGTTTAAGCTTGAAAAAGAGAGAGAGAGAGAGAGAGCCAGAAGAGGACGTGTGAAATCGCCCCCACCCCAAGGAGAAGGATGCCTGGCCAAGAAGAAGCTAGGGGATGAACTTCATCTATGTGAGTTATATTTTGGAAAAAGAAGCCAGGATGTATCCAGGTTCTGTACGATGCAACAGCAGCAGCAATCTACCAGCACAAAACTTCCCTTCTGCTACACCTTATGCAGATTACATAGGATACCACCACCCCCAAAGTATGGAGAATCGTGGACAACCATCAGGGACTTGGGGAGCACCTTATGGGCTGCCTCGGGAGGATTGGAGTGCTTATGGGCCAGGAACCTCCAACACCATAACTTCCACCCAGATCAACAGGTCTTCTCCAGGACAGGTCTCCTTCTCTTCTGCTGATTACAGTTCTCTGAATCCTGCCGGTTCTCTGACTGTACCTTCTCTGGACAACATGAATTCGGAGGCAAATTCTCCTCCCCTCAACCAGCGGCACAGCTCCTATGAATGGATGAGGAAAACAGTCCAATCTACTTCAACAGGTTTGTTGGCGACCTAAATTCTCCCCTCCAAACTCTCTAACTTTCCTCTTGCTGGCCGCTTTCTGAAGCCAAGGGACAGATTATCCCCAAGAGAAAAGGGCTTTTCTCACCTTCTGATCGGGCTCTTGAGTCCCAACTTTGATTTAAGGTCTCAATAATCTGGTTCTCCAAGCAAATGATGACATGATGTATTCATAAAAAGGGGGTCCTTTAAGGAGGAAGGGTGCGTAAGGAAAAACAGGCTGGAAGAGGAAGAAATTGGTTTTTCTTTAAAAAAAAAAAACCTTCAGCTCCTGGTACAAGATGAAGGATAGGACTGCTGTGGCACTGAGTGGGATCTGCTCCTGAAAAGTTTAGGATTTGCATTTGTTGCTTATTGACATTGGGTTGGCTTGAGGCTTGAATGCAAACCAACTAAGTAATCCTTCCAGCAGCATCCGATGAAGTGAGCTGCAGCTCAGAAATAAATCAGAAAAAAGTGCTAGCAGACCGATTTTGGATCTACTGTAGCCCAACATTCTTTTCCTGCTACAAACAATCCACATTACAATCCTCATTGGAGTTCTACTTATTTCAAAGCTGGGGGGAGGTCTTTGGTGCTCTCTGTTGTTTTCCTGCAGATGTTTCATTACGCAAACTAGGTAGCATTACCAGCAGTGATGATGTTACTAGTTTGGATAATGAAACAACTGCAAGAAAGCAACCGAGGGACCCCTCCTTTCAACCCTTGATTTCAAAGCTTCTTCCTCTAAATACCTGTGAATCTGCATTAGCCCTTTGCACTTGAAATCAACCCAGAAGGGTGAACTTTGCACCTTTTTGAAATGTATTTGCATAACAGGAGAACCAAACTGGCATTTAAGGGACAATGCTTGCATGCAAGATAGAAAGATTTCTATCTTGAGAGCGGCTTCTGCAGAAAGGACTCTGTGCTCACCTGGGTTCACTTTCAGGGTAGCCCCATTAACACTTCAAATGGAAGCTCGGGATAAAAGGGGCTCTTGCTTAGCAGGTTAGACGCCTCTCGGAATTCAGGAATCTAAGAGGCAGAAAATGCCTTTGATCTCTTGATAGAGTACTTTCCAGAACGTTAATAGCAATGGATTTAACAAGTGGGCAGGATAAACATTGCACATGATTTTATAAAAGGTACCTCAGATATTCTGGAAAATTGTCTTGCTTGATGTTAAAATAGAACAGATATGAGAAAATTAGTTGCAGCTGCATTAACATGCATATTAGTATATTGAACACTAATAGGTTAGATGTAGCTCAAGGTTGAGCTGTGAAGTTCCTGGTGCTGAGCTTGGTTGCTTGCAGATGTTTCATTAGCCAACTAGTCAGATGTCAAATAATGCTACACTAGTATGCTTTAATGGTAGTAATTGGTCTCCATAACACTCTGCATATCTAGCAGCAGTCTTCATATTACATGATATGCTAGATAAGATTTAGTCACAGTAAAAAAATAACCAGTTGAATTAGTTGTGTGCCCCAGGCGGTTTGGTGAGTTTATGGTTCAAAGTAGTGTGAGAACCACAGTGCTCTGTTATTGTTAAACAAGATTCAGCACAATGCGAGTTTTGTAAATTCACAGAAATACACAAAATATGACACTTTCTAAGACGCCTTGAACTACAATATCCAGAATTCACAGCCTCCCTCATTTGGAAACTGACTGTTGTATTCTAGAGACATTTGAAGGCATTTGAAGGGAAAAGGCGGTGCTATTACCTGTGTCTTACCTGGTCTTGTCTCTCATCTCTAGTTTTCAATTTGTGTTAAAAATGATCCGTAAAAGTTCCAATCTAGTCATCTTGCTGTAAATCAGAGGTTTGGCAGCTTTAAGATATTTGGATTTGTGGAGTGGACAATTCTGGGACTTGAGCTCCACACATCTTAAAGTTGCCAAGTTTGAAAAACACTGTTGAGTATTATGAACAAAAATTGGCAATTTTCAAGGCAAATTAATTTCTATAAATATTCTATAAGTGAATATTTAAACCTATTTCTTGAGGGTTCCTGAATATATGAAAAAGTATTACTTCAGGGAACTCCCTGTTTTTAACAGTGGCTCTCCTGTTTCTCATATAAATCAAACTGGGTAAACTGGCAAGATCTTCAGATAAGGAATAAAATCCTGGTTTGAATTAAATTATCAAAAGATGGCATAGAAATCCCTAATATATTGAGCCTATTGATAATGCCATCAATATATGGGTGAATGGGTGAATAGACAGACAGCAACATCTAGTTCACAACTTGCCTATATAACTTTCTTGACTTGGCCTTCTCTGGGCCCTTTCAGATTGCAAATCCCAGAATTCCCAGCAAGTATGGGTTTTATGGTTCTGAAAATTGCATCCAGAGAAGATTATAGCAGAACATCTGGATTCACACAATGCTCAGCTAATTAAAATAGCTTGTGGTTCACTACATTTGGGTGGGAGACTCAACCTTTCTGTTAGCATCTTGTTTGAGTACTTTCCTTGAAGATAAAGATGATTTGAAGAGTGCACTTGTGGTTTGTTAACCTGGGTTTAGCATGGTGTAAGGCTATAATTCCCATTGGTGGCTGGTGAAGCTGGTGGGCCACATCTTTGAAAGGCACTTGATGGAAGGTCTAACCAAATAAGAATTAATTTCCTTGGGTATCTGGAGGCCCAACTTTTGTGTTGCAGCAGACAGAGAAATGCTTTGAATAAGAATGTTAGAAGGCCAGAGAGACAGTTGCTTCTCCAGTCATTTCTGGAACACTGGAAAATGTCCTCCATACGGAGCCAAATAAATGTATAGTGTGGTCCTGTTTCCTCATATGAAATCCAAGGGCTAATTCTAGTGAAGCTCTTAGTATCTAACCTACCTGGACCCAAAGCCTTCCCTTCACGCTCAGCCTTCAGCCACACAAAGTGGGTTCCCAACTATAAAATGTCCTTTCCGTTCTCCTAGCAATCTAAGCTTCACCATCTTCATTTGTGGATGTTCTGCTTGTTAAAACCATTGTTGAAGCACATTAACCTGTCCGTCCTTCATGAATAGGTCAGAGTGTTCTTTCCAAAGCCTCCTTGAAATAAGGTCCATGGAACAAGGGCTTTCTTACATAACCCCTAACCCAGCTGCCAATAAATTGCTTTGACAATTCATCCCAGTCTTAATATGCAGAAGAGCAAGGCAAACACCTTTAACACCATTTTATGGACCTCTGTCATAGCTTGGACTGGGCTTGTTTTTCTAAACCAAAAAAAAAGTGCTTTTCAGAGAAGAAGGGCTGGTTTAATTTTTGGGATCCTTCCACTGCTCTTCTCTAAGTGTGCCTCCTTCTCTTCTTTTTGGGACAGGAAAAATGCACATTTTGACATAACCATGGTTGGATTCATGCATTCTGCTAAGCAGGAATGTGGCTTTCTTGGTTAGGCCTTAGTGTGTTGCTAAAAAGCTGTGGTTTATCCAACAAACCATCATAAAAATACAAAATTGTTTGTTTATGGCAATTCCATGGGGACCTACAAGGACATTCTTAAGATCTTGTTTTGATGGTAATACAGACTTTTCAAGGATGGCAAAACACCTTGGAAATAACTTGTTGTTTGGAGATGGACTATAAAGTTCCTTCTATAGTTGCTGTTGCTTACATGGCAGATGGCCAAACTTTGTTGAGTAATTCAATTGCTTCCGAAGGCTTATTTAGCACCCACAAAGCCAGCTGCTCCACTGTGAGGACAGATGTTAGATTCAAAAGTTTCAGGCTGACTTCCACTGGGGTAGGCTTCCCATTACCAAACACTGTTGACCTGTCCACATACAGACTTTTCTTGGAGCAAAAAATATTTCAACAGAGAAACAGTTAAGAAACAAACTGAAATGCCATCACAAATATTAGTTTAGTAGTATCTTTTCTCTTCTCCTTATCATCATATTTTGTTATTGGTACGCTCAGGGCCACTTGGATGTGAACAGTGAGAACCAATTGTCCAAGATCCCCAAAAAAGGAAAGCCCCACCTAAGATACCCTTCCATAGATGGACAACCATTCTCATACATGATAGCAAAATACTGTAAACCAGTTATATATAAGTTCAAGAATTTTTCTGGGCCACTGACTATAAAGGAGTAAGTCAAAGGGGGCAGGTAGAAGCAACTGAGGGTAAGACAAGAAGTAATGCTTTGTTGAAGAAAAATTGTGGTTGCTGCATCACTGGCATTTTTTTAAGAAGAGTTTGGACAGCCATTTGTCCAGAATGGTCTAGGCGTCTCCTGCTTGGCCAGGGGGCTGGACTAGAGGACCTCCAAGATCCCTTCCAACTCTTCTACTCTCAAGGAGAACAGGCAGCAAGAATGACAAGCCAGTGAGATAAGTTGAGAAGGTCTGCTCACTGTTAAAATGGGCTAAGTGTAGGGTTAGAGTTAGGGTAAGTACAGGGTACATTTAGGCAGGCAAAGGACTTGAGCAATAAAACCAGGCTTTTCCTCAAATCCTTTGTTTGCGCTCCCCCACCCTCACATTCATTAGGAAGGGCCTATAAATTTAAACAAAAACAACCACAACTTCATGATGCCACCCAACCTTGTGGTTCTGACTTGTCTTTGGGTTGTTCCCAGCAACACCTGTTTTCCCCTTGGTTGTTTTTTCTCAATAGATCCAGAAGCATCCAAAGAAAGGAGATAAAAAGTTTGCTCTGGAACAAATTAACCTGGATTGGTAAAACCAATAAATTATCTGAACTGTAAGTTTTGGTGCAGAATCATCCCATATCCGCTTTGGACCAGGCATGGAATTGGACAACAAGTAGTCCATTTGGTTATTTACAGGAACAGGAGATGACATTTCTTACCAAATTTGTTAAATGAATCACTGCAATTGTTAAATTAGTAACATGGTTGTTAAGTGAATCTGTCTTCCCCCTTGACTTTGCTTATGAGAAGGTCACAAAAGGAGACACCGGGACCCTACAACTGTCAGAAATGTGAGTCAGTTGTCAAACATCCAAATGTAAGTCAAGTGACCAAGGGGATGCCACAATATCATAAGTGTGAAAAAAGGTCATAAGTCACTTTTTTCAGTGCCGCTGTAACCTCCAACGGTCATTAAGTGAACTGTTGTAAGTCAAGGACTACCTGTACTTATAAGTAAATCACCCACTAGTATCAATCACTATTCATGGAACATCTGATTATAATTATGAATATAGCAATTGAGGAAACAGATTCATTCAAATCAAATCTATGTTAATAATCCTAGACCAGCCGAAAGATAGTCATTCTTTCTTTTAGAACATGCTGGCTGGAGAACTCTGGGAGTTGAAGTCCACAAATCTTAAAGTTGCCAAGTTTGGAGGCCACTGTTTTAGAAGATGATGACTGGATGATAGCCAAGATTTCCTCTCTAACTGGAGAAACGTGAATTAGGGGTTGGATTATCATGGGAGGGTAAAACTAATAGGCTACTTACAGCTCAGAGGTGGTTCTATAATCCATTTCTATATTTTCATTTCAATGGGAAATTCTGTTTTACCCCTATAAGAGTAGGCCTATGAGGTAGATTCAGTTCAGAGAGTTAGGGTTAAGGTTAGGGTTGGGGTGGACGTGAACCGTGGCCCAACACCTGAACCATTATTCCCCCATTGGAGTATTAAACAAGGCTTCTCTGAACTCCGTATCTTCCAGATGTGTTGGACCACAATCCCAGGAATCTCAGTCCGCATTGCAGCTCCTGGAATTCTGAGCATTGCAGTCCGACTCTTAGCTGGGGAAGCCTCTATGAGGCCACTGAAATCTTTCCTACACTGTCACAAAGTTGTACATTCAGAGTTTTGGAAGTTTCTCCCAGTGCAGGTTAACTCTTCATAAAGCAGGCTATAATGCATGAAGAGCATTGAAAGGCCTTAGGGGAA
The DNA here is from genome assembly GCA_023653725.1 of Bungarus multicinctus. Lineage (NCBI taxonomy): Eukaryota > Metazoa > Chordata > Lepidosauria > Squamata > Elapidae > Bungarus > Bungarus multicinctus. Next base: position 1,371,273 of record CM042841.1, read on the forward strand.
AAGGGGGGGTACCCAGTTTTTAGCAAGAGCACTTTCGCAACTTAAATACATGTTATTTGGTCTGCTATCCTCAATTTAGTCCTCCAACACAGATTTCTGTTTACCATAATTGATTTCTGTTTATCATAATTCACTCAAAATCTCTGGAACTGGCCAGGAACATTTTCTAGTGTGTGTAACCGCAGATCAAGCCACATACCTGCCTGATTCTACTTCAGCAGGAATCTTCTCCTGCCCGTGAGTTAAGGCAAAGCCTTTAAAAAGAGCTTCTAGATTTAGTAAGTTTCATAGAATTCATAGATTAGACAGATGTGATTTGTCTCTTCATTGTCTTAGCTGTTGGTTTGAGAGCCTTCAAGCCAACAAATCTGGATTCACGCAACACTAAGCCAAACCCAAGCCAAATCCATGATGTGCAACCATAGTCATTTAAAATGAGATAAAATTAGAATAGAATAGAAAATAGAATATAGAATAGAAAATAGAGAATAGAATAGAATATAGAATAGAATAGAATAGAATAGAATAGAATAGGACTTTATTGCAATCCATGATCAGATCTTGTGTTAAAAAATAAACACCAGATTTGTTATTTGTATCTTGGAGCTCATAATCTTAGCCAATAGTATTTTAACAGACATAACCCTGGGATATTTTGTATACAAATTAAAGCATAGATTCAACCATTATTATACTACAGTCCTTCTATATCTGAACATTTATAATCCCATACTCTTTAATTTTGTGGTTAATCATTTTATTATATCCAGTTGGTAAAAAGTGGAATAACAAATAAAAATGAACAGAAAAACATATGCTATAAGAAAATCCAATTCAGATCTTATTCTAATAATTTTAGAATTCTCTAAATGGATCAATTCCATGCAAAACGCAGTTTAAAATTTAGTAGTGTCCTACCTGTTGTCAGATTCTGACAAACAGTTAAAAAAATTCATGGATAAAATTTTACAGAATACTAGGATTCCACGAATATATTAGCAATCATTTAAGATTGAAAGTAAAAACTAGAGTGAGAGGGAAATACTCAAGCTAATGTAATTGTGATTTGCTCATTTTAAATCCTTTAAAATATTCTTCACTTTAAATGAACATTTCCAAGAGATCATACTGTTCATAGAGACACAGCAAAAAATGATCAAAATTACAAAGTATGGTAATTAGTGAGGAAATCAGAGCAAGCTAAGAACCATCATTTGCAGTCAGGTGTTCAAAAACATTAAAAGGAATCTAAAGGGCAGCAATTAAAGGCTGCATTAAAATGTCTTTCATAACTACAAGATATGATTCAACTAGTTATATGTCTCTGCTAAGCCAATTCCAGAGTAAAAAAAAAGCCATAACTGAAAAACAAGGAGTAATCTTAGGCTTAGGTTTAACAAGTCAAGATGGTGATGGTTTTATGATTGAAGTCCTGCCTCATAAATGAGGAGTTTGGGCAGTGATCATGCAATTGCAGTCTCCATCTTGACTGTTTTGAGCCTTCAGGCTGTTCCTGCTGAAAGGGCCCTGAGTCCAGTCTCTTTCTTCCTACAGTATCTCACTTCTGAAGACCCCTTGAAGAAACGTCCAGTTTCAGACAGGGAGAAATAGGCCACCCTTGAGGAACCTGGAAGACCATTCCACACAAGTCATTGCTCATTTATTCATTCGTGTCTCACATTCTGCCTTTTTCCAGCAGTTCAGAAATCTTAAGAAGACTTCATTTCTTTCCCAATAGCAACAATTCTGAGAGGTGTTTTGGGTTGACTTGCTTGAAAGCCACTCAGTATGTTTTCATGGATGAAGGTAGAAGTCTCCACCGAGACCTGGCCCGGAATCTTCCCTACTGTACTACGCTGTCTTTTTGGTTTCTCTTAGCAGGTAGACAACCAGTGGCATGGTCAAGATGTCCTCCCTTGGCAGCTGTTAGATGAAACAATAGCAACTCCCATGGAGCTTTAACAGAAAGACCCCAAACAGGGATTTCATTCTGTAATTGCTTCTATGGATTGGAATGGTGTTGGTGCACCTTGTTGATGTTGCAATCAGGAATAAGATATAAAGCAACCATTTTATTATTAAACACAATGCTGGAAGGAGTGATATAAATAAAACAATGTTACCCTATCAGGAACGAGATTCATCAAAATGTTGAGAATCATGAACTGAGAGAAGGATTATGAAGGTCTAGTTTATGAAACAAAATGCTGAGTCCCGTGTATGTAAGCCTTCTTTCAGGAAAAATTAAAGATGCAAAGCCTAAACTACATTTGGGGTAGAAGGTTAAAAGAAAGTTTAGCTAGATTTAGATATTACCGTTAGAAGGAATCATTTTATCAACATTGATTAGGAGAAATCCTTGGTGATCTCTGAGTTTGGTTGTTTTCTTGCAGATGATTTATTACCTCAAACTAGCTAACTTCCTCAATGCACAGATAATGTTCCCTCCTTTGAGTAATGAAATGTCTGCAAGAAAACCAAACTCAGAGGACACCCTCAGGAAAAGTATTCTCGGTTCCTTTCAAAATCTTCTCTAAGCTTCCCCAACCTGGCATCCTTCAGATGTTGGAACCACGATGCCCCTCATATTCTCATTGCCTCCAGGACTTTTTCTCATTTGGCTTCCTCTTTCCACTTGGGGTTCTCCGGAGAAGCTGAGATAGGGATCTTCTCCCTCGTACTGGTGGAGCCCACCTAGAAGACGCCAGGCTGTTGGTGAACCTCTCCTCTAACCCTTTGAAGCTGCTTTGCCTGAATGGAACTGGAAACTTTTGGATGGAATTTCCAAATGGGGAGGCAGGGCTCAGCTGCCTTTATTGTCCTGCTGAATTCGCAGACATGGGCAAATTCACAAATTCTTGTGACCAGAAAGATGCCAGCTGATGCAAAACAGGAGCTAGGCTCAAACAGAGAGACAGGGAAAACCAGGGGCAATTTGAATGCTAATTTATTTTCTTTATAAACTAGTTGTGAGGTTCAGGAGCCTCATCCTGCTCCGCCTTGTCCCTTGATTCCATTGTCTTGAGTCCAGGGGCTGGTTTGCCATATCAAGCAACAGACCTTATTTCGACACTTTTGGGGGGGTGGGGAGGGGAGGGGGCTTTGATATGCGTCCTGGCTTCTGCTCCTTTTCTTTAGCAGTTATATTGCCGGAAAGACGGATGATTTTCACAGCAAATAAAGAGGCCCTCTCTTGGCTTTTATTGTGCTCCGAAAAAATGCCCTGTGAATTTTATGGCCGAGGGGAAACCTGCATGTCCACCCCCCTCCCGCCCCAAGAGCAAGGCAGGGCCTCAGACTGCTAGAATAACTTGAGTATCCTTAAAGCAGGTCCTGGTTTTACAACACCTGGCGAGTTGCTTAGTTCAGAGTCAACAACCTGATTCTGATTACAAAGGCCCCTTTAAATGGATCTCCCATCCGCCATTCCTTGAGCACATCCCCATTACACATTCCAGTCCAGGGCAGCTTCTCTCCTTTCCTACTTCTAACATCTCATTTTAAAATAAAAAGTCTTTTAGCCTTCATACTGCCCCCATATTCCATTTCGCACCCTCTTTCTCTATGGCTGACTGGTTGGGCTTTTAAAATGAGGAACTTTAAGAGAGAAAAGGAGGTTGGTCCAATTCATGGTGAAAGCTGTAGCTTGAAACTCCATTGAAAGAAAATTTGTATAAAATGTTTTTTAACAGATGACATTTTGCACCAACAAAACTGGCAAAAATGTATAAGGATAGACCCGCTCAATATGGGATGTGCAATCAAATACCTGGTTCATATTATCATATGTGATGGACATGCCCAAAAGCTAAAAAATATTGGACAAAAATACATACTTAATTGGAAAAAATGATAAAGCAGCATATAGATATGGAACCAGAAATATTTTTATTGGGCATTCTGCTGGAAAAATATGACACAGGGACTATATATTTGATTTTACATATACTAATTGCAGCCAGAATTGTATTTGCACAACAGTGGAAGTAAGATGAGATCCCGACAGATGTGAATGTAATTAAGAAAATAGAATGTGCAGAAATTGATAGACTAACGTTTACTATTAAGGACAAAGAAGAAACTGAATATTTTTTGATATGGGACCTATTTTATCAATGGGTAGATAATAGAAACAGAAGTTAGAAATATGGAGACATAAAGAGGATAAATGTTAAAATGGAGATTTGTTAAAGTAGACAATCTAAATATTATTGTTATTATAGTATGAATGTAATTGTATTTTATATAAATAAAACATAAAAAAAGAAAACTCAATTCCTTAAATTATATTTTTGAGGGGAAATTCCAACTAACTTCTGAAATGTGCCAAGCATACATAGGATTCAAAATTAGAATATTCCCCATTTTGGCAATTTCTGCAAATTTCCAATTAGAAGGGACCTTAAAAGTTGAACTTCTATTGCATCTGGAGGTTTCAATGTCCATGATTCATGGCAAGAAAGTCACATTGTCACACAAATGTCATTTGTGCAATGTTTTCATGATATACACGATACTAATGCTCATGTCTGTAGACCATCAAACAGAAGAAGGCTAGTTCAGGGCAGATCCTTTGTGCTGCTTTGTGAAGATTACTGAAACCTAAATTAAGTCCTTAAGATGTTTTCTTGCCACATTTGTTAAGTGAATCTGGCTTCCCCATTGACTTTGCTTCTCAGGGGGTTGCAAAAGGGGATCATGTGACCCCGAGATACTGCAACCGTCATAAATGTGAGTCAATTGTCAAGCATCTGAATGTAAATCACATGGCCATGGGGATGCTGCAATGGTCATAAGTGGGGGAAATGGTCATAAGTCACATTTTTTCAATGACATTGTAAACTTTGAATGATCACTAAATGAGCTGTTGTAAGTCGAGGACTCCCTGTATGGCCTGCCACTTCTAAAGCTGATCTGAGCTGGAGAAAGGCTGCCATTAAGTCAAGGGACAAAGGTGCCCTTCAGGTTTATGGAAAATGACATATTTTCATAGTTTTTACAACACAAAATGTCTTCCCACCTACATTCGGATGCCCTTGTAATCATTGCCATTCACCACAATATTCTTCTTTCTTGTTTGCAGCAGCCCACCACAATTGGGGCAGGTGAACTAGAAAATGTTTTACTAGCTTTTAGCTGTTTTGGAAGTTATGGGTAAAGATGCTTGCGGAGCAAAACCAAAATATGCTTGAGTATAAATGCCTTCTTATGCCTGACCCAGCCAACGTGATGATTTGTACCCTTTGCAAACAGTTGAATGGAATTTTGAGTCTTGTGCAACTGTAGCATCTCTCTGCTATTTCTTCAGGCCACCTGACTTTTCCAATAATTCTTCATGGACCTGAAAAATAACTGCCACTGTTTTAAGGAACCAACCCATCCCACAAATGTCACTTTTAAAGCAGAGCGTGGTTTTGTAAGCTTGCATAGAAGCCTAAAACAGAAGAATAGGAATAGCAGTGAGATCCTGGGTTCAAAGTCTAAAGTATTCCTTCCAAATCGTTTTTGAAGCATAAGAATTAGAACAGATGTGCTTTGTAAATAGTATTATTGAATTGGAATATTCTTTACTGGCTAAGTGTGATTGAACATACAAGGAATTTGTCTCCAATATATAAACTCCTTGTGTACATACACTTCTTTACATGTACTGTATATAAGTATGCATACAGTACACTTATATACAGTACATTTAATAGTAATTTTTTGTAAATGGTATTATTTTTAGTTGTGCTTGGAAGACAGGCTTACCAAAAGCAGTGCTGGTATTATTTTCCAGCATATGTGCATCATCTTTATTTGGTTCAGCCAAAGCCTGGATTACCCAGGTCCAACATTTCAGGAGCAAATGAAAACTTTTCTTACTTTCTTTTTCAACAGGTAAAACAAGAACCAGAGAGAAATACCGTGTGGTGTACACAGATCACCAGAGGTTAGAACTAGAGAAAGAGTTTCATTACAACAGATATATCACCATCCGAAAGAAGTCTGAACTTGCTGCAAACCTGAGGCTTTCTGAGAGACAGGTAGAGCCTCAATTACCTGCATATGGCAGGGTTTCTGTCCAATTCAGAGCAGAGGACCAACTGGCTGGGTGGGAAAACATGGGAGAGAATATCTATCCTCTGAAGTCCTTGGAGCTCTCTGAGCTTGGTGGTTTTCTTGCAGATTTGTCTGAAAGCACTGATGATGTTACCTAGTTGGCTAATAAAATGTCAGCAAACCAACAAGCTCAAAACTGACCAAGGATAACCCTGAGCTACAAATATTCTGCTTTTCCTGTGGTCCCTTTTATAGATAAATGACTGAAAGCAGCCCAGGATGAGCCATTAAGCCCGTGCTTAGTGCCCCAAGGAAAGGCGGCACCACAGAGGGATTTCCTCTAGCTTTCATACCCTTCACTGTTTTACTGCCACACTCAACATTTGTTATTTTTTTTTGCAATTGTTCTTATCTGCTGCAGTAGACTTTAATCTGCATTATTATTTTTTCTAAAAAAAAAAAACAACTTTTTGGGGCCCAGGGCAGAGGTAAAATTTAAAAGCTTGGCTTGCAGGTGGCATCAAATGTCCCATTTGTTTCTCATCTTGTGCCCTGGAGGCTTTGCTCCCCTTGAGCACCATTGGTGGGCTCTGCTTAGGACCCCAGTAGGCCTGATAGAAAGTGCAAGTATTGACTGGATTAGAAGGGCTTCAAGCAATATATCCCCCCCCCGCACGCACACACACACACAGACACACAGACACACACACTTTCATCAAGGATTTGGCCTCTCAGGCTTAGAAAGCCTCCTTTCAACCAGCAAAGTCAATGGAGAGGCCAGGTTCATTTAACAACGTGCAACTAACTTCACACCTGCAGTGATTCACTTAACAACTGTGGCAAGAAAGGTCATACAATGGGGAAAAAGTCACTTGACAAATGTCTCGCTTAGCAGCAGAGTTTGGGCTCATCTGTGGTCTTAAGACAAGGCCTACCTGTATCTCTCTGCAGAGACCTCTTTGGGTGACATACTCCATAACGTTGCCCTCAACTTACTCCTAGGGGCACTCAGGGCTATTCGGTCAAAGAATAAATCACATCAATCATAGAACAGAATTGGAAGAGACCTTGGAGGTCTTCTAGTCCAACCCCCTGCTCAAGCAGGAGAAGCTATACCACCTCAGACAAATGGCTGTCCAGTCTCTTCTTCAAAGCCTCCAGTGATGGAGCATTCACAATTTTTGAAGGCAAGATGTTCCACTGGTTGATTGTTCCCACTGTTAAGAAATTTGTCCTAACAAAAAATAAAAAAAAGAAATTTGTCCTTACTTCTAAGTTGCTTCTGTCCTTGATTAGTTTCCATCCATTGTTCCTTTCCTTTCCTTTTGGTGCTTTGGAAAATAGATATCATGTCACCCCTAGTCCTTCTTTTCACTAGCTCAGACACACCCAATCCCTGCAACCTATATATATATTTAGCCTCCAGCCCCCTAAACATCTTGGTTGCTCTTCTCTGCACTCTTTCCAGAGTCTACATCATTTTTATATTGTGGTGACCAAACCTGGATGCAGGATTCCAAGTGTGGTTTTACTAAGGCTTTGTAAAGTGGTACAAACACTTCACGTGATCTTGATTCTATGCGAGGGCTAATGCAGCCTAGGATGGCTTTAGACTTTGCTCATCTTTAAGGCTCCCAATGCCAAGTGATGGAAACTCTTTTTAACTCTCTTCTTCCTCTGTTTTGCTCTTGCAGGTGAAAATATGGTTCCAAAATCGCAGAGCCAAAGAAAGGAAGCTAATGAAGAAGAAAATGACCAGTTTTGATGGCGGCAGCCTGGGCTCCATCCAGAGCGACTCTGGTTCCATGAGCCCTATTCCAATTCATGACCCACAGACTCACTCAGAAATGGCTGGCACTTTGTTTCCACCCCCTCCGCCTCCCCCTCCTCCCCCTCCTCTTTCCATGAATGGTCTTCAGCGCAATGGAACGATTACCCGAGTTGTGGTCTCTCAGTGAGGACTTTCTGCCAAGTCAGAACACAGCAACCGAAGGGTCTTTGCAGTGGGGCCCACAGAGAGGTTGGCAGGACAACTCCCACACCTGGCTTCCCCACGGCCATTTGCAAAAGACAGACGGCTTCCCGCCAAAGCTTGGTGGCCACACAAGCATTTTGGACAAGGGGTCCTGTGATACTGAGGGAGGGCGGCAAAGCAGGGGCTCTCGGTTACAAAGCTGTGCTGGCTGGAGGCAGCGAGAATGGCTGGAGCAGAATGCTCTCCTGCTTCTGTACTGGTGGTCCTGCACTTTGTTTGACTAGAGACCGGAAGATTTCACACATGGCAGCTTCAACCCCTGGTTTTATATTTTTCCTGGGTTACAGGGTGAAGACACGTTGTCAGAAGAAATACCACACTAGCATAACTTATTATCAGGGTTGGGCCTAGGACAACTGCTTTGCAGAAGGATAATGCTGGATGTGGAAGGAAGCGCAAAACACAGCTTGCTGTGAATCATAGCTTTCCTGTTTTTTAAATATATATCTCTTCTCCTAAGATTCTAGTCTTTATCACAAACAAAATATGTTGGGAGGGAGTAATGTCTATTTTAAAACAAGTCACAATCCAGGTTTCTACAGATTGAGAAGATGGAGATGATGTTCTGGAATCTTTTAGAATTCTCTGCTTCCTCCACTACTATAATATAAACTATACATGATGCAAATGTGCTCAATTTGCACTATTTTTATCAATCAAAATATTCACTTTGTTTTGGTGTGGGACCGACTCATTTGAATGTTGAATTTTAATGCACAGATAACTGATACCATTAAACAAATTTGCAGATCAACCAGAGTTATTCTTCTATGGATTATTGAAAATCACATTGTTAATCTGAGATTCCTAACCCAAAATACTTCCCCCAAAGCAAGGGCCTCCAACCTTGGCAACTCTAAGACCTGTGGACTTCAACTCCCAGAATTCCTCAGCCAGCATTCACTGATCAAGTCCAAGCCCCTGCTCGAGTAAGAGACCGTATACTGTTTCAGATAAGTGGCTGTCCAGTCTCTTCTTCCATAAGTCTTAAAGTTGCCAAGGTTGGAGACCCCTGCCCCAGAGGTTTTCAGAGACTGGTCCCTGCCTAACTTTTCAAAGATTGCCCAATTGTAACAAGTGGGCCACCACCGTGTTTCAAGGCCATCCAAAAGAGACACCATCGCCCCCAAGTACCTTCTAGCTTCTTTCAACATTAGGAAGGTGAGGACTACCATTCTTATTTTGTCTGAAGTCAGGGGCAGTTTCCTGATTGGTAATTATTGGCCAATGCAGTGAAAGATTGGGCCTCATTGGTAGGACATAAACAAGGTTTCCATCCTTTATAGTTGGACTTCAGATCTAGTTCAAAGTTGCATTTGGAAGTTTAGAAGTGTGAATTTTGTACTAATGCTAGACAATTCTGTGGCCCATTGGGTCATCCTTTGAAAGAAAGGCCATAAGGCCTGATGTGATCAGAACAAAAATTAAATTTTAGGTTGTCCATATTTTTACTCCAATACTGATTATAAGAACAGCAAACCTCATAAGCAGAAAAATAATTGTAGTGGTACTGAACTTCAATAATAAGTCAATATTTACTTACCTAAGCAAATAAACAGAAAGGCATGGCTGGGCAAAAAAGGCAGTAGGAGCTGGAGTGACTTCTGGCTTCCTGCTGGCTTCCCCAGTGACTTGTGGGAAGCTGGCAGGGAGCATCGGAAATCATACACATGACTTCAGGGATGCTGCAACGGCCATACCTTTGCAAATAAAACATTTTAATTCCCCAGGAGTAATGGGGCCAGATTTTTAAATTATTCCTTAAGGTTTTACGTACCTTGATTCAAAAATTGTTGCCGGGTAATGCACATTTAGGGCTAATGAAATCAGTACAAACTGATAAACACAGTGAGACTTTTAGTAGTATATAAATGAAAATACCCATTTTGTGATTCCAAGTTGATAATATCTAAACAAACACACAGGCCAAACATAAAATTGCTGATACTTGGTTACCCAATTCCAATTTAGCAGGATTTACAAAACTATTTCAAATTAGTATCCTAAGAGAGTTCTTAGAAGATTCCAAGGTTGTGTCCCAATGCTGTGTTTCTCAAACTTTCCCACTCTAAGATATGTGGACTTCAACTACCAGAATTCCCCAGTTGGCATTGGTAGCTGGGGAATTGTAGCATACATCATAAAAATTGTAGAGGTTAAAAACATTGATCTAGAGTCCTTAGGAGCTCACCAAAATACCATGTCAAACTTTCAGGAGAGCCAAACTGGTGAAGACTTAGCTACAAAAAGCTAATGGCCACATTCCAATGCTTTCTTCTGTCATATAAAGTGATAATCAGGATTAAGTCCAAATTATGTAAATTGAAGACATTAATTTTCCCTACATAATCCAAGTATGCTTTGACAATCATTTTTTAGAGTGCGATCTCCTTTGAGAGCCACCCAGCAGATGTTGGAAACACAAAGTGCAGAAGAAAGAGGTTAAGCCCATGGAGGGAGAGAAGGGAAAAGGCAGGAAGACTTGCAAGTTGTTTTTTTAACTACAGCTTTTCTTGATGATGATCTTATCCATTCCATCTAGTCCAGCTCTTAGTGATTCTACGTGCCAGGTTTCTCCACATCTTGATTTTGCACAACTTGTTTGAGTTGTTTTGTGCTCTGGCTGATGTCAGCTTTGATGGTGTCCATCCACCAAGTTCTTTGGAAGCTTGGTTTCCTTTGATCACTAACTTTTCCAAACATCACTGCTTTCTCCTCTGAATTCCCCTGCATAACATAGCCAAAGTAAGTGAGACACAGCTCTTAGTACTGTTCTAGCCTTATTGTGGACTCATCTAATCAGGACTATCTTGTTAGGTTGACATCTTTTTCTACCATGTCCCTCTGGCATTGCCTTCACTTTGTTCACATAAATAAAGCACACTCAATAAAGTAGCATTTTCCCTTTTCTTCCAGCCATATCCAAAGGTACTTCCGAGGTGTACAAAACCTGTTTGGCTCTCTCACCTCTTACACTGGAAGAGAAATCAAGGAATTACACTCATAGAAATAAATAGAGTTAGGCTAGGAATTGGTGAAATTTCACATCAGAATGATTTTCTATTAACTGAACAAAGGGTGAAAACACCACAATGAAGGAATGAGGAAATATCTGTTAACAGACTCCAGATGACAGCTGCCCAATTGGGACCTTCTTGGAACCCATATCAGGTTTTTGTCTGAGATGACACAACCCCAGGAAAGGTTTTGGGATAATTTATAGAAGACGTTCTCAGAGTCTTTTCCTGTACATCTCATGCTTCGAAAACTAGCTTTAGGAAGCCTTCATATATGCTGCTTGTGTTGCTTTAAAACTTGCAGCCAAGCAGGATAAAATGAAGCCAAAGAAACGAGACCTTACAAACCATTGGCAGAAAGGCATAGTTAGCTTGTTATTAAGGTTCAAGCCATTCAAGACTACCTTCAGGAAAAAGAGATCTTTGAATAACGCATGTATTTCTCACGGTCACAGATGGATGCAAGGTTCTCTCCTGGACACATTGCTGTCAAGCACAAATTCAAGACATTTGGCTGAGCCATGGTTTCTGAACAGGGTGGAAGAATCTTTCATCACAACAGCATATGCAAGAATTAAGTCTTATGAAAGGTCTAAATGTATTTATGTTTTACATATATCTTCTCCACCAATCTCTTAAGAAACCCCCCTAAAGATGTTGCCATCTCATCCTAGAGCAACTCATTCCATAATGTACATTCTAGCTGATGTCCTCCCAGCCAGTAGGGCATTCAAAGAGATCAATAATTTAATTTCCCCAGGCTCCTGTCCTCCTTGAAAGCTCTAGGAGTACCCAAAAATGTACAAAAATGAGCAGAAATGCCTACATTGTCCTGTCTGTATAGTTTCTTCCCCCACTGAATTTAGGAGAAAGGTCAAGAAGTTCATTATACTCTTATTTATTTTCACACCTTTAGGAAGAACAGTTGAAAGAACCGAGTATGTTAAGTCTAATGAACAGAATGACATGAGAGCAGTTTTCCAGTATTTGAGGGACTGCCACAAAGAAGAGGGGTCGACTTATTCTTCAAAGCACATGAGTGTAGAACAAGAAGCAATAGATTCTCCCACCTAGACAAATGCAATCCTCTGTCACCCTGTGAAGGAATAGAACCCCAAATTGTTTGGTTTCGATTGGTTTGTCCATAATACCTAAAAGAAAAGTTCAGATTTCATTAATATTTGTACCTTAAATATTTTCTGCATTATCATTGTTATGTTTATCCAGTACGTTTTCACATATTTGCAAGACACATGATAAAATGAACCTGGATTTTTGGTTACATTTCCAGCACTTATTAGAAGTCCCTTTACACATTTTCGCTAGTCCATCAGGGCCAAATACCAATGATACTTCATTTTATAGAAATTTTTCTTTCAAGTTATAATTTAATGTAGATTAAAGTAGAAATTTCTTAACAGTGAAAACAACTAACCAGTGGAACGGCTTGCCTTCAGAAGTTGTGAGTGCTCCATCACTGGAGGCTTTGAAGAAGAGACTGGACAGCCACTTGTCTGAAATGGTATAGGATCTCGTGCTTGAACAGGGATTGGACTAGAAGACCTCCAAGGTCCCTTCCCACTTTGTTATTCTTTTAAGACAATACTTAGAGAACATGATAAAAAGCAAGCGCTCTGGTATGTGGCTCTTCTGATTTTCCATTATCTTCATCTCATCCCAACCTTACAAATGTGAGCTTGGAACTCTTATGCACTGCAGAGTATGCTACCTTAAACAAAATGCCTTATCTAAGGCTCTTTCTGTGAGTCCTCCAGAAATCTGCAATTCCAGCTGCTGGCCAGAGAATGCAATCTCTTCAAGACGAATGCAAACTCTGGGATCACTGCTAAAATAGATCTGAAGAAAATGGAGATAAAGGTCCAGATGGCTCAGTAAAAGAGCTTTATCTCTTATTTCATAGATAAAACAAAAAAGCAGAAGAGATAAACATTTGCTATCTGACGGTGGGCTCTAACAGGAGAAAGCCAGCAAAAGACCATCAAAATTGAATCATAGATAGGCTGGCCTATCTATGCACAGCACAGGTTCTCATCTGGACTTCCACCAGCTTTAATTAGTTAGTTAGCTAGCTAGTTGGATAGTTAGTTACACATAATCCTGAAACAGCAGCAGCTTTGTAAAAGGACAAATACCTATATTGAAAATCTATTTCCCTTCCTTCCTTCCTTCCTTCCTTCCTTCCTTCCTTCCTTCCTTCCTTCCTTCCTTCCTTCCTTCCTTCCTTCCACATCTGTCTGAATTGAACAAAAAATTTATTTTGTTCTAATTTATTCATGTCTTGTTTTTCCCTTTCCCTTTCTTTCTTTCTTTCTTTCTTTCTTTCTTTCTTTCTTTCTTTCTTTCTTTCTTTCTTTCTTTCTTTTCCTTTTTCCTTCCTTCCTTCCTTCCTTCCTTCCTTCCTTCCTTCTTTCCTTCCTTCCTTTCTTTCCCTTCTATTTTTCCTTCCTTCCTTCCTTCCTTCCTTCCTTCCTTCCTTCCTTCCTTCCTTCCTTCCTTCCTTCCTTCCTTCCTTCCTTCCTTCCTCCTGGCTCCAGCAATTTAGCAAAAGAAAGTAGTGGGTCTGCATGGAGAAAGCTCTTCAAAGCTTTCCCTGCAGCAGCATTGTTTTTTAAAAGGGTGGTAGGGAGTCAAGACCCATCTTCCTTTCCCCAAACCCCAAGCCCTAAGTGGGCCATTCTTGGGGTCGTGTTGAACCTGTTGTCTTTCCATGAGGCAGAATAAGCACCTGCCTCTTGGGGAAGGGCAGAAGTCAGCCTACCTGCTGGCTTGCTGTAAATGGACCTTAATGGGGACATTTTGCAGCTGCACTTTCTCAGAGAGCTGACAGAAGCTTCATCAGCAGGGATCCTCTCCTCGCTAATTCTTGACCTTCCCTTGCAATCTCCCAGAAAGGCCAAGGGGAAGAGAAAAGCAAGTCAGCTGTTTTCCTTTCCACACTTCACTGAAAGTGGGGAAAATGCAAGAGTCACACCCTTGGAGCAGGCACAAGTGGTGCAAAGGAGGAGGAAGGGGTTTCTTCCTTCAGCTAGCAAAATAAACTATATGCAGACAAAAAGCAAGGCCAAGACTTTAGTCCTCTCTTCTAGTCTCTCAGCCCTTAACTGGTGAGAACAAAGTTATCTATTCCATCATGGTTTGACCTAAGGCAAGATACCACCTCAGGAAATCTGGCATCAACATTTTAGAGTTGCCCACCTCCTCAATGTTTGTTTTTTTTTAAATTACATTTATATGCCGCCCTTCTCCGGAGACTCAGGGCGGCTTACAGTCTATGGCGCACCATGCTAACTGCTCAGCAATAGCCTTCATTCCATTGTATATGCCTGCTTATTACTAGGGCTTTTGGCCCCCCCAAGCGGCATTTTTACAAAGTCAGCTTATTGCCCCAACAATCTTGGGTCCTCAGTTTACCTACCCCGAGAGGATGGAAGGCTGAGTCAACCTTGAGCCTGGCGGGATTCGAGCTGCACTAATTGCAGGCGGCTTGCACTAAGTGCTAGATGATTAACAGCCTGCACCACCAAGGCTCAATGTTAATGAATAACACTTCCCACTTATTCAGGGGTCTCCAAAGTTGGCAACTTTAAGGTTGCAGAATTCTGGAGTTGAAGTCCACAAGTCTTAAAGTTGCCAAGTTTGGAGACTTCTGCACTAGCTAGTGTGGTCCAGTCCACCAGGAGACTGACTGTCCAGGAAAGTAAGTACAGTAAGTAAGTAAGTAAGTAAGTAAGTAAGTAAGTAAGTAAGTAAGTAAGTAAGTAAGTAAGTAAGTAAATGTTCTTTTCTGGGTCAATAATGCCAAAACGGTTTGGCATTTGCCCCTTCTGGGATGGGTTGTTAATGTTGTTGTTTGATTCCCCAGTCTAGACTACAGGCCTGAGATTCCCTGGGGATTTCCCATCTAAACACAAGCTGGGCCAGACCTGACTGAGATTTCTAGATCAGTCCTTGACCCACACATCCATCCATCCATCCATCCATCCATCCATCCATCCATCCATCCATCCACCGACCCACCCACCCACCCTTCCTTCCTTCCTTCCTTCTTTCCTTCCTTCCTTCCTTCCTTCCTTCCTTCCTTCCTTCCTTCCTTCCTTCCTTCCTTCCTTCCTTCCTTCCTTCTTTCTTTCTTTCTTTCTTTCTTTCTTTCTTTCTTTCTTTCTTTCTTTCTTTCTTTCTTTCTTTCTTTCTTTCTTTCTTTCTTTCTTTCTCAGAATGGATTATTTACCATTGTTTTATTCTTTCTGGGCCCCTGCATCTGCCCACAGATTTGGTCTCAGTTTTGCCTCACCTTCCAAAGAATCTGAGTATTGGGTAGCATTGAAGAAGTTAGGAGACCATGAAGTCTAGATTTCTCTTAGGCATGAAAGCTGGTTGGTGGCTTTGGGCCAGTCCCTCGGTCTCAGCCCAAGTTTGTTGAAGGAAAGTAGGATAATATGTACTCTGCTACCTTCAGTGGCACTAATTAAACTTGGGATAGAAATCTAGTATTATTTATTGAAGATATGAAAACCTGCCTAAAATATCACAAAATGAAAAAGTGGAATGTTCCCATTAAAGTCAGTAGAAATGGGCAACAGCATCTTCTCTTTAGGACATCTCATCTTCATTCAGTAACCCTAGTTTGAATAATGAAACATCTGCAAAAAACATCCAAGCTCAGAGAGCACCTAAGACCCTCACTGACTATAATGGACCAGAAACCAGGGAGGGGTCGGAAGCACCCAAGGGCAAGGCAAGAAGTAATGGATGGAAGCTTATCAAGGAGACATTCAGCCTAGAACTAAGACATTTCCCTGACAGTGAGAACAATGAACCAGTGGAAGGGCTTCCCTCCAGAAGTTGTGGATGCTCCATCATTGGAGGCTTTAAGCAGAGAGTGAGCAGCCATTGGATCAGAATGGTATAGGATCTCCTGTTTCAGCAGCGGGTTGGATTAAAAGACCTCCGAAGTCCCTTCCAATTCTGTTATTCTATGGTCTATCTTTGAAGCACCCTTGCCAGGAAATGCAAGCTGTCATCAGGCTGTTTTCAAAGGTGACCTTTGAATGATAAATAAAAATAATGAACTGCTTTTCCGTGCCCAGGAGAGACCTATTTTTTTCCACTGAAGTTCAGGATCCAGTAAACAACAAGACTGTCTTGTGGTTATTTATAATTTCAATGTATAAAGCTGTCCCAACTTAAAGCCAACACCTACACTTGCTTAAACCAGAGGCAGGGGTGGGATTCTACAGGTTTGCACCTATTCGCTAGAACCGGTTGTTAACATTCTAAGCAGTTCAGAGAACTGGTTGTTAGAAGAAATTACTGGCCTAATCCTGTAAGGAAGGCAGGAAGGAAACATTCTGGTGTTGCTTACAGAAACTGCCTCTCCGTTAACCCTTATTACATTCTTGGCAGGACTGGACTTCCTGTCTCTGGAACTTCTCTGGAGTTTTTTTCCCCTCCTTTGCTGGTACTTTGCTTGTGTGGAGTGACCATTCAAAGTTACAATGGCACTGAAAAAAGTGACTTATGACCATTTTTCACACTAACGACTGTTGCAGCATCCCCACAGTCACGAGAGGCCAGGCAAGGAGATGTGTGCCTCGATGTGAGTGATGTTGAGTTGGCCATGCCCACCCAGTCACATGACCACAAAGCCATGCCCATCACCTAAGCCACACCCACAGAACTGGTTGTTAAAAATTTGAATCCCATCCCTGAACAGAGATGTCCAACCTCAGCCAGCATGGGAGGTGAAGTCCAGAAATCTTAAAGTTGCCAAGGTTCGACACCCTAGTTTAAAGTGTATTTTCCTTTAAAGCACCTCTTGTCTTGTTTCTTCTTATATATTTTAGGGATTGTAAATTTCTTGATAGCCATATAGGATAGTGGGAGGTGAAAATTATCTCAAATAATACATTACCTAGGAATGCTTGGTTTTCCACACATCATTGCAACCTTCTCCAACTTCGTGCCCTCAAGTTATGTTGAGATGTTGCAAGATCCAAACTGGGTTGGTCACTGGACTAGAAGTTTTGTCTTTTGAGCTTTTGGACTCATCCTGGAGCCTAGGCTGGAGAGAAGTTCCCCGAGGATGGGCTCCAACACGAGTCCAAAAGCTCAGAAGACAAAACCTCTGATGACCAACTCAGATTGGATCTTATCCTATCCTTATCCTAGGATATGTAAATTTGTCTTCATTATGTTGAGATGTACCTCATCATCCATTCTAGGCTCCTGTTTCCATCACACCTAGTCGAGGGAGCCTTGGTTAGCTGGGAATGATGGGACTGGTTAGCTGGGAATGATGGAGGTTGTGGGCCCTAGATGGAAAGGCTGTCCTCAAGAAACTTCCTTCCTTCCCACCCACCCACCCACTGTCCTGTCCTCTGATCCCTGGTCTCTTCCTTTCCTGGAAATAATATGGATGTGTTAGTTAGGATGGTGTCGATGTAAAAAGCATCTCCCCAGTCCCCCATCCCTGAGTGGCGGGTGGGGGGGCTTGTGGTACTTCGCACCTCTTTTGCAAGTCCATTCTTTAACAAAACAGCTCAGGGTGCCTGTCTTGCATCCTGGGCTTGAAAAAATGCAAGTGACCAGATAGAGAGGCTCAGTCGTGGAGCCCATCTGAATGCAAATTCAGTCCAAAAGCAGGCAAGAGAGGCACAGGGCAGGCCTGGCTTGGGAAAAACCATGATGGTTTGATAGCACAGGGGCTGATAAGCTGAAAATGAGGTGGGAGACTGGCAAGAGTCTGCAAGACTTGCCCTACATGGCCAAAACCCTTTAATAAAGCGGTGGGTAAAACAAAAGAAAGATGTTTTGCCTGTCCAATTGAAGGTGTATGTGAGCACATTTCATACGAAGAAGCCAGAATGTATCCAAGACTGAAAAGGTGAGAAAGGAACCCAGAAAAGGGTTAGACAGCAGCATGCTGGAGCTGCCAAAAAAGTCAGTGCAGTCATAGGCTGCTGCATTAACAGAGCGATAGAATCAAGATCATGCAAAGTGTTACACTTTATAACGCTATTAAACCTCAGGGATTAAGGTGCAAATCTGCTCTTAGTGAAGGGAGAAAGCTTCCACACCATCATAGAGTCCCACTACTTCCTCTCTAGCCATTTATAAGAAATGCTCAAATATGTCCTGCCCCCAGCAAGGAAAGGATTGGAACAGATGTCTGGTAGTGTGCAAGTTTAATAAATAAATAATATAACTACAATTCTTAATACTTCAAAGTCTTCTTCACATGAAGCTTGCCTTCTAGTTAAGGGTATCCATGGCCCAGGTGGGGAGATTCTTCCTAACTCACACTTATTGGTAAACTATAATTTAGTATTATGCATTGCCTTGGGCCTTGGGTGCTCTGTCAAATCCCTCCAAAAGCAGTCAGGCTGTGAAGACAACAGGAAACAGGACAAGTTCCAATTGATCTTAATTATACTTCATGAAAACAGGCTATCTGCAGGTATTAGCTTTCTGCAAATGACCATTAACATTAAGTAGAGTTGAAGAATTCAACAAAATCTTAAATTGAGATTAATCTAAAACAGAAGGAAAACCTTACAATCTCCTTGTGGTCTTATTGAGTTTACCTTGTCTTTCCAATATTTAAAACCATGTAAATGGGTTTTAGAAGTCAGAGAGTAAAAAACACAACACAAGGAATGCAGTCAGAATAAATCCCTACATGAAACCCTTCACTGACATAATGGACAATTAGAAAGACAATGAAGTGGGTTTTGTTATTTTCCTGTATACTGGAAAAGTGGATGTCCGAAATGCATCTCTTTGTGGGGTGGAATTTCATAACCTTGGCTAGATGGTGTACTTTCCACCTCTTTTTAAATAGTGACCATAACATTATTTTCTTGCTTTGAAAATGTATAGCCCAGAGCTGTGTATTTATTTATTATTTTTATTGGTAAATTTTTGTTTTTTTAATTCTAAAAGTTAAAATACGAACTCCCCAAAAAGAAAAAAAAAGATATTTACAAACACAAAACGAAGTTTGACAAAGCACTAAAAATGTGCCTTAGAAAAGACAAAAGACAAAAACATACACACATATTGTCTTTTCTATTTATTTATTAAATTTATATGAGCAAAGGATAGCATAAAACACAGGTTAAACATCCAATAATAAACAAAAATAAAATAAATCTCTCAAGAAAGCAGCAATTGAAATCGAATTCATAAACGAATTTGGTCATTATATAAATATCTTGAATTATCCTACTTAAGGGTTAAGTTTAACACCAATCTAAAGCAAGACTTGGGTTTCCCATAAGATCACATCACACAAAAGCCAAGCACTTTGTATTATGGCTTTAGGCTGTTCTTAATTCAGATTTCTGCCCACAGAAACAAGACCCCGGCAATGGTGGGTTTCCCTTGGCCAACAGTGGTGCCATCTCTATAGGTTCCCTTGGATTTTGAGATATCTGCCACCACGCCCACCACAATCTCTTTTGACACTTCTTCAGCTTTGATATGCAAAACTGTCTCTTCCTTTTCTTTTCTTTTCTTTTCTTTGGCAAGTTATATGGCCGGAAAAGGTGATGATTTTCACAGCAAACAATTCTGAAAAAAGAAGCTTTCCTTGGTTTTATTGTCTCCAGAAAAAACGTTCAGTGAATTTTATAGCCCAGAGGAATCCATAGGTTCACATAGAAGCAAACACACACACACAACCTGCCCCCTCTCTCACACACACAAATCCTATTGCATGTCTTATTTGCTGAACTAGAATATGTCACAGAGACTCTAGAATGTAAAATACCACAAACATTCACCAAAAGGCATAATTCAGAAAAATATAGATTTTATATCATGCATGTCAAGTCTTGTAATGCACATAAACTGTATATAACATTTTAACTAAATAACTAAAAAACCCTAAATAATAACAACAACAACTCTCTGTCAATTGCATTAACAGTAGGATAAAGTCAAGATCATGTGAAGTGTTAGTACCACTTTATAAGGTCTTGATAAGACCACCCTTGGAATGCTGCGTCCAGTTTTGGTCACTATGATATAAAAAAAGATGCTGAGACTTTGGAAAGAGTGCAGAGAAGAGCAACAAAGATGAATAGGGGACTCAAGACTAAAACATATGAAGAACGGTTGCCGGAATTGGGTATGTCTAGTCTAACAAAGAGAAGGACTAAGGTGACATGATAACAGTATTCCAATATTTGAGGGGGTGCCACAAAGAAGAGGAAGGGGTCAGCGTATTCTCCAAAGCACCAGAAGGCATCACAAGAAGCAATAGATGGAAACTAATCAAGGAGAGAACCAACCCAGAACCAAGGAGAAATTTCTTGACAGTGAGAACAATTGACCAGTGGAACAGAAGTTGTCTACCAGAAGTTGTAGGTGCTCCATTACTGGAAGCTTCTAAGAAGAGACTGGGCCGCCACTTGTCTGGAATAGTATAGGGTCCCCTGCTTGAGCAGGGGTTGAAGTACAATTCTCCAATAACTCTATTTTTCTGTTACTCTGGGTATAAAGATTTACAAAGCTTCCTTCCTTGCAAATCTCTTATGACAATACTAGAGCTACTGCTTGATTTCATCACCATGTTATCTTTCCTCAAGCCATTTTTAAGAGTTTGAGACAGGAGGGAAACAAAGATTCCTTTGAAATCCTCTTTATTTTTTCTTCTCTGCAACCTACATGATGGTGGTTCTTTTTCCAAAGTGGGAAGTGGATTGCTGGGGTAAAGGGGAACATGGTCCTCAGAGTACTGCGTTAATCTCTTGGATATTTAGATGATTCTTTTTTGCTGCCTTGAAAAATATTTAAATCTGTGGATCTCCTGAGTGAAGGAGAGAAGGGGCAACATGATGCTGCACACATCACGATGTCATACAAATGTCTCCAAGAATGAGATACCAACTTTTTTTTATTTCAAGACATTTGTGCAGTGACTTCATGATGGATTTGACATCATTATGCCCTGTAGAGGATGCCATGAATGCTAACCATGTATTGGCCATGGGATTATTGTTACTTCTTGCATGTTCTTTTCACTGTGGTACTTTCAGGTGTCTGAGATCCCAGATCAGGCTAAGCCCTACACAATAGCTGGATACTTGACAATGTGATGTCAGAGAGTTTTCTTTCTTTCTTTCTTTCCTTCTTTCTCTCTCTCTCTCTCTCTCTCTTTCTTTCTTTCTTTTATATCCCATCTTTATTATTATTATTTTATAAATAATTGAAGGCAGAGAACATATTGGGTGAGCGAATGACATCTCTGAAGCTGTGACTAGGAATTCGGGAAAACTTCTGCCTTTTAATAAAATACGTGAGTCGGAGAAAGCATCCAGAACCCTGCAAATGGCCTGCAAGCAGGAGGAACAAATAGCAAGAAGAGAAGCATAAACTTCCTTGAGGGGTTAACACTGAAGTATGGTGGCATGGAGAAGATTCCTCTGTTGAAACAGTTTCCTCCTCCAGAAAAGGAAACAGGAGGGGCGTTCCCAAGACTGGTGCCCCCTTGTTCTTGAGGAGATGAAAGCCAGGCCGACATTTGTTTAGGGCTTGTAAATTCCAAACCAATTGGCTCGGGTATCTGAATGTGAAAGGAAGCTTTGATAAGATCGGCTTGCTGCCCCTTTGTGAGACCAGTGCTTCATTCTTAACACCTCCCTGGAGTTTAGGGAACCACTTTAAAAGAGCCTTTGTCTTGCAGTTTGTCCAAAGCCCTCACATCAAAAACAGCCTGGGAAGATCAGAAAGCTTATTTGAAACCCCAAAGGAAGGCTGGGAAGTGATAAAGCAACAATGACGTTAGACAAGGAGCGCCCCTTCTCCTGGTGTCTGAAGAAGGGTTAATCATTGATCACTGGCCATGTGATGCATCTTTCCCCTGAGGAAGAGTTTTCCATCACCACCATCAAAGTGATGCCCAGAGAAGTGACTTTCTCTGAAGTTATCCTATTTAGAGAGGCTGAAAAAAAGCGGGATGGAGAAAGGCACTCATTCACCCCAGGAAAAGGTTCATGGGAATCAGGCAATCCACACAGGCCAGGTGAAACCTGGTTACTCTAGAGACCATCCTAGGATAACAAGAGTTGGAAGGGTCCTTGGAGGTCTTTAATCCAACCCCCACCTGCCTTCAGGTGGCTTTGGAAAATAGGTGGACCCCCTCTTCTCCGTTACAGCCCTTCAAGGGCTTGAAAGATGCTATCATGTCATCCCTCGTCCTTCTCTTCATTAGACTAGACATACCCAGTTCCTTTCTCCATATTTTTTTGCTTCTAGCTTCTTAATCATCTTTGTTGCTTTGCTGCTTTCCAGAAGAGCTCTTCCACCAGTTTTTTATATCATGGTGACCAAAACCGGATGTGGATCAAATATTACAATATGATATGATTATTATATCATAGAGCAAAACCATTATGTGGTTGATACTTCAATTCCCAGAATTCACTGGGAATTCATGGCTGGCTGGGAATTGAAATTGACAAGTCCTAAAATTGTCAAGTTTGGAGACCCCTGCTCTAGCCCAGCAATCAAAGAGTGGTGATCAACTTATTTAGCAACCGAAAAGAGGTTCTTTTAAACTATGATTTCAGTTTTGCAAGCATTCTTACAAAACATTATTTTATTTCTTCTTTTATCATTCTGTTTGTACCTCTTGCAACAAGGTCACTGGCACTCTGTGTAAATGTTTCAGCAATAGCAAATACAACACCCCCCTCTTTTTGGATTAAGTCTAGCTTACACTTCATAAGAGAAAAGGACCAAGAGCCAAATGTGGTGAAATTGTCATCCAAAAATCAGAGTGTAAAGAACTGGTACTAGATAAGGGCTCTTGAGTCATGAGTCATATTTTGTCTCCAATGCATGTTTTGTCTCCTGGAAAAACAAGGACAAAAGAAAAGTACTGATTATACTGATCAGCAGAGGCTAGAAGTGGAAAAAGAATTTAACAGAATAGCAGAGTTGGAAGGGACCTTGAAGATCTTCTAGCCTAACCCTGTTCAAACAGGACCATTTCAGACAAAAGGCTGTCCAATCTCTTCTTTAAAATCTCCAGTGATGGAGCACCAACCTCATGGTGCACATGCTGTTGTGCCATTTCCTTGCTGCACGGAAATAGGCACCAGGAGTGGCCAAATTCTCGTGTTAGGGAGCATCATTCCCTGATACAGAGATCTCACAGGAAATATTTTCAGCCTAATTTGGGAAGATTTTAAATGGAAATAGGTCACTGTGACACAAACATCTACTATCCTCACTTGTAAATGCATGGTTTATCATCGGTGCAATGGTGCAAATGTGCTGGCATTATGTGGGACATAATGGTCTTTGGCATGACTTACAAGCCATGATTGTCTTCCATATACTCACAATGGTAACCTAAAATGTTATGATTTCTAAAATATGGAACCTTCATAATTTAGAATGACGTATATTCCATAAATAGCTGAAATAATAGCATGTATCGAGATTCATAATACAGGTAGTCCTCGACTTACCACCACAGTTGAGCCCAGAATTTATGCTGCTGAGTGACAAATTTATTGAGCTTTGTCTCATTTTATGACTTTTCTTGCCACTTTTGTTAAGTGGATCCCTGCAGTTGTTAAATTAGGACCACGGTTAAGTGAATCTGGCTTCCCCATTTGAGTTTGCTTGGCAGAAGGTTGCAAAACGTGACCCCGGGGACACTGGAACCATCATAAGTGTGAGTCAATTGCCAAGCACCAGAACGTAAATCACGTGACCAGGGGGAGGCTGCAACGGTCATAAGTGTGAAAAGGGGTCATAAGTCACTTTTCTTCAGTGCTGTTATTAACTTTGAATAGTCAATAAATGACCTGTAGTAAACTGACAACCACCTGCATTACACTACCCTAATATTAGGCAATAGCCCAGGTGGGCATCGGCGTTTCATTCTGCAAAGTGGGCCAGGAGGGTTCACAGAAAACAGGGGCCACAAAGGCTCCCTTATCTTATTACAGGCAGGAGGGATTGTGCTTTCTAAATCATAGAAGCGTCACAGTTTAGAATCACGTACATTCCACTAATTAGGGCTGCACTGAAATAATAGCCTGGATTGAGATTCATAATATGATTGTAATCCTATTACAATAAAGTGGGGGGAGAGAGACAGAGAAGCCACGGCGCCTGCGGACCACGGGAACGCGCGCTCTCCCGGCCTCTGCCTCACAAGGCGCGCGCTCGTCCCTCCGTTGGGCTCGCGCACCAGCGCCCTGTGCCGCGCTTGCGCAATAACGCGCGCGCGGCGCGAGGTGCGGGGAGGGGGGGGGGCGATGAGCGTCCTGCTCCCCAACATGGCGGACTTCGACACAATCTACGAACTGGAGGAGGAAGAGGAGGAGGCGGCGGCGGCGGACCCAGAGGAGCTGACGGAGGCCTCCCGGACTGTGGTGAGGAGTCAGGAGCTGCCGCGGCCCGGGGACGCGCCCGAACCCGTGGCTGTGAGGGGCGCCGGGCAGATCACCGTGTAAGGACCCGCGGAGGGGGCGAAGGCGGGCGGGCGGGCGGGGCGGGGAGGCGTGCCTCTGAGCGCGTGCAGAGGGCGCGGGGCGGCCGTGGGGTGGAAGAGGGAAGGTCCCTCGGGCACGTGCAGAGCGCCGGGACCCTCAGAGGCGTCTCCCGAGGGCGCCCAGGGTTCCTGAGCGTGTGCAGAGCGCCTCTCTTTCCCTGAGCGGCTGTCCGTTGGGTCTTGCAGGGACTCCCGGGGTGGGAGTCAGCCTGGCAGGCAATGAGCAGCTTTTTATTGATTTTGATTTTATTTATTTTAATTTTATTCTTCAAATGGATACAGCCGCCGATCTCATACAGATCCCAGAATATGGAAATATAAAGAGAGCAAAGGAGAGCAAGAGAAGCATTTGGGGAAAAAAAAACACCAGCCAACATAAAAGCATGTAGAAAGCCATTCCAATTAATAATAATATTCAGAGTCACCTCTAGCCATAAAGTGCAATGCAACTACAGGCAGCCCTCGGCTCACAACTATTTAGTGATCATCACTAAAAAAGAGAGTTATGGCCTTTTTCCTCACCGCTCTGCCAGCAATGCATCCTCACGATCACCTGGTTGAAATTCAGACGCTTGGCAACTGACTCATATTTATGACGGCTGCAGTGCCCCGGGTCATGTGGTCCCTTTTTGTGACCTGACAAGCAGCGGGGAAGCCAGATTCATTTAACAACTGTGTGACTAATTTAACAAGTGCAGTGATTCACTTAGTAACTGTAACATGAAAGGTAAAACGGGGCACAATTCACTTGTCCAATGTCTCAATTAGCAACAGAAATGTTGGCCTCAGTGTGGTCGTAAGCGGAGGACTACCTTTGCTTGCTTTCTGGAGCACCTATGGGAAGAGACCCTCCTCTCACTTAGAGTGCTTTCGCCCTTTGCAGTGTCTGTCATAGGATGGGGAGAGATCGGCCATTGCCTCCCTCTGAAGGAGAAGGCGGAAAAGCCCTGGGGGTGGGGGTCCATGGCACCAACAGACAGGCAGCCCCAGACTCTTATCCAGGATTTGCAAGGCTGCCCCCCCCCCCCCCCCTTCCCTTGCCTGGCCTAACATTTGGGCTTGAGGTTGATACTGCACTGCAGACAAGTAGGGCACATTTTAATATTGTCTGTATTGGAAAAAAATAATAAAACCAGAACCAGGTGAGACTATCTATAAAAGGGGCTGCCGCAACATAGGAGCAGGAAGATATGTTGGATGTGTTTGCTGCCTTCAATTATGTGTAAAAAAAATAAAAAATAAAGGCACAATACAAAGGTGTGACATTGCAAAGTCTTAGGTGATACTTAGCAGAGTTACAATTCAAAAGTTGTGAATGCTATTCAAACTGTGAAAATGTGAATCTATAAAGTTATTAGATTCTAAGTGGCCATTTGAAAAAAACATTGTCAGTTGTTGGTACCATTGGTACCATTGTTTATCTTCATTTTTAAGTATGAGAGGAAACCCATTTGGTTTTCAAGTGTAATCACAGAAGGTGTGTTAAATGGAATTGTTCGCTACAATGTCTATTTTTACATCTTGCCCTGCTTTCTATAAAGCAAATACCTTAATAATGTAAGAGAACTTTTTGTTATATGCATTTACATTTTTCTCATAATTTAAAAACAGTCTTTTAATTCTTTATTGAATGTTAACACTTTATTTAAATTTTAAACTCTCTAGGCTTCATTATTTGTCATTTTATATTTATTTCATTAATCCATTTGCTCATTATATGTGTCCAATGGGATAGTCTGGATTGTGCTCAGTTGATATTTCTTTTTTTATAATATTCTGTTGCTAAACCCATTCTTTTTAAGAGAACATTTGCTTTCACTTGTTAAGATCTATTTGCTTTGCATATCTTCAAAAATTAAGTATTTTAATTTTTGTTCTTAAATTGCGTTTACATTAAGAGATGAAAAGAATTAGTACCTTGCTCTGATAGTTCTCCACCCGTTATTGACACACACACCCCTTTAAAAAAACCCTATTTATATAAAGTGAACTTTCTGTGTGCTTAAAAAAAAAAACTTACCCTCTAAATGTATGATTTCCATTTCTTACTTCCCTTTCTGTGGGGTACAATATAGTCTACATTTTATCTGTAACTTTCTCATTTTTGTCACTGTTCTCCCCATATTATACTATCATTTTAGTTCTTAAGCCCTCTGAATATCGTAGATCACCCTTGTGTCCCCCACTTGATTGAAAACACTGTATTTACACTGCTGTGAAATCTTTGCCAATGTTTCTAGGTGTCACCAATCCTTGATATTTGACCCATAGTGTTTGGAGCATGTAGATTCATCTCCCCACAACCCAGTTCTGGATCACGGCTTGAAACAGTAATGAAAAACTAATTACAAAGCATGTAACTTTATTTATCTCTTCATATTGCATAAAACAACTTTGTGGTAGGCTAATAATAAAAAGGACAATGTGGTATACAATAGATGTGAGCAGAATATTTGAACCATATTTAAATTGCTTATGTATTATTAATAAAGCTATTCAACTAAAAAATCTGTATGCCACAATATATTGAGAAAAGTTTTCTCTTTCATGACTCTCCTTCTGGAAGGCCATAAATTAAAGCAGAGAGCATACTTTCATTGTTTTGGGGTTCATCTATATTTCTAATAACTTTATCAGTCTCTTTTTTCAAATAATTCACTGTGAATTTGATTAAGAGTTAATGTAATCCTTAGCATCATATGAGCAGATTCTAGTAGTGTAATAGACTCGTCTAACATACAATTCACAATATCATTTCAACTTTACCAGGAAACAGTGTAGATAAACAATGAATTGTGCAGCTAGATAGGAAAGACCAGTTTTCTAAAGGAAAAGTTTTGTTAAAAATAATGTTTTGTACAACTTTCCTTCAGTTCTGTTGTTAAGCAAAATAGAATGGGGAGAAAGACAATTGTTTCAGTCTATGTACTGTAAGTCTCATTGGAATTTTGCATATTGTTAACCCTGGCATGAGTTAACAAAGCAACAAAGCAAAGTGTCTTTTAATTCTTAGATGATTTAATTCTTGAAGTTTATGCTTATCTTATGATAAGAATCTCATACAATTTTTGGGAGCACTCTCTCCTCTCTTTTAAATTCCTGTTATGGCCTCCAGATGTTTTATAAACATGATGGCTGAATATGATGGGGATTTTAGTCCATTGCATCACGATATTATTGCAAATTGTTTAAAGTCAGTTGTTCAATGTATGCTAGTAAGGCATTGGATTAAAATGCAGGATTTGTTTAGTTTTTTTAGAAGCAAATTGAGAGGGTTTTTTGATGGGATACAAAAATGTTGGTATCAAGGTGGCTGCATAACTGTACAAATGTTTCATTTATATCCTGCCCTTATTATTATTATAAACAACTCAAATCATACTCCTTCCTCTTCTAAATTTCTAGTTGTAAAAGATCCAGATGGAGAATGATAGTCATTTCCAATCAGCACCCATATCAATTAACCCTGGTTTTCAAATTCTGGCTCTTACTTTTTGGCATTGGCTATTTCTTCAGCTATAAAGAACGTGATTGTTTTTTTCTTTCAAAGCTCTAGCTTCAGCTCAATCCTTAAAAGATTCTAACATGGTTAGCTATCAGCTCTCATTGTTTGATTATTTATGAACTTATTACCTGCTTCAGTTAAGGTAACACAAGCTGGGGTACAAAAACAGCAATCGCATAATAATACCTAATAGCAGAGAGTATATAGATACTTACTTCCAAAATTACAACTGATACTGTATAATATTTCTGGCCCTGGAAGTCAACAGCGCTCAAGTCAGGAGGTGGTCAGGAGGTGGGAGCTGCCTCTGCTCCCAGGAGCTTTTCTAGACGTGGGTAATGCCAGTGGAGAATGCCTGTTTTGGGACGGGGTCTGTCATACCACTCAACAGGCATGGCCTCTCTCTGGCCTTGGATTGCATGTGTTTTGTGTGGACTCTTCAGTGGGGAGACCCCCAGATGTAATGAGATCTTTTTTTGGAAATTGAGTCAAGGATGATTTCCTTTTATAATATTTATTTAGGGAATTTATATATTATATAATATATACTTTGAATTTTTAGGAGAATGCAACATTGCAAACTAACTCTGCCCACTGCCAGGAGTTCAATCCTGACTGGCAGAAGGTTGAGTCAGTCTTGGTTGGTAAAATGAAGTCGGT
This sequence comes from Bungarus multicinctus, assembly GCA_023653725.1. Taxonomy (NCBI): domain Eukaryota; kingdom Metazoa; phylum Chordata; class Lepidosauria; order Squamata; family Elapidae; genus Bungarus; species Bungarus multicinctus. The sequence continues at coordinate 1,400,066 of CM042841.1, forward strand.
AAAATGAGGACCCAGATTGTTGGGGGCAATAGGCTGACACTGTAAAACTGCGTAGAGACCAGGGCTGTGAAGCACTGTGAAGTGGTATAAACGTCTAGGTGCTATTACTATAAATGTTAGTTTTGTGTCATCAGAAAACTTAGGATGGTAAACTGAGTTGAAAACAGGCCTCAAGTCATTTAAGATTTTACAATCAACTACTAGTTTTTCTTTTAAAAATTGAGTGAGAAAACAGTTGCAATTTCATTGCCAAATAAAGTACTATTGTATAGACAATAAATTATAGTAAGTTATTAATTGGTGAAGCAGCACTTCAATTTTGTTTATAGAACACACATTACACACAATAAGCTATGAGACTATTGGAGAGTAAGTGTTGTATCTAAATGCCTTGTTTAATGGAGATCCTAAATAGACATTATAGGGTGATCAAACATTTTCAAAGGCTTATTTATAGGATGCGTTTCCAAGACTACATTTGCATCCTTTTAAGTGTATTTGGATGGTGTGGTAGCCACACTCATTTGGAATTCATGGATTTTACTTGTCAAAGAAAGTTGACATTGTAACTGGGTTTCAAGGCTGTCTCTGGGGACTAAGGTACAAAAATAGACCATTTCCCTATTGAATTGATTATATAAAAATTTCCATTCCTTTAACTTGCATTTGTTGAGTAAAATGGAAAGAAAGCTACTTAAATAGAACTTTCTACAATGTTGTGATGCTTTAGTGCTAGAACATTCACTTTCCAAGTCACTTTTAGTGATATTTTCTTGAATTCTCACTAAATATTAATATACTTTAAAGAAGCAACAGATTTGTTTAAAAATACTACAAAAACGATGTGAGTTTAATGTATGCGCTCTCAATAATATATTATAATAAAATGTAATGTAATGCACTGTAATGCAGTGTTTGTCATAATCTTGGCAAGTTTGACGAAAGTTAAGCATTCCTATAGGAGGCTCTAATATGGCAAAGCAGCATAGCAAAGCTGAAATGGTACCAACCTAATCATTTAAAAATATTCCCTCTCCTTTTCCAATTTCTACACCATTGAATTGAAGGAAAGAATGGTGCAGAAAGTTGGAAACGTTTTAAATTTGCTTATTTGTTACTGTTGAAGCTCCAAATAAAACTTTGAGAATTTAATGCTATGCACCAAACAAGGCCAAGACTAATATAATAATTTATTATGGAGAAAATTAAAATATATTTAACTTGAAAGATGTATTCAGTTAGATGCTTGTTTTCAATGTTATTGCTGTGAGGTTGAATTTTACCATATTTGGATCAGGCTGCCATTATACTGAAAAATTCCTATTGGTCGTTTGGGAGATATCTTTTGGAAGCTAGGCACTGAAATAAGGATTTCTCTATACGGATAGTCCTCAACATACAGCCATTCATTTAGTGACTATTCAAAGTTACAATAGCCCTAAAAAAGTGATTTATGATCGATTTTCAGACTTAGGACGGTCGCAGCATATCCACCGTCACATGACCAAAATTCAGGCACTTGGCACCACTGGCATGCGTTTATGATAGTTGCATTGCCCTAAGGGTCATGTGATCCCAACAAGCTTCTGACAAGCAAAGTCAATGGGGGCAGCTAGATTCACTTTATGACCACATGATCCACTTAACAACTGCAGTGATTCACTAAACAACTATGGCAAAAAGATTTAAAATAGGACAAAACAACTGTCCTATTTAGCAACAGAAATGTTGGGCTCGATTGTGGTCGTAAGTCAAGGACTGCCAGTTCTAGCCAGTTTTAGGGGTGCACAGTGCCAAAGTCCATAATAAGGAATAAAGGGCATGGACTACTAATTAAATATGTCATTGGTTCCAGGTTTCCCTAATATTAGTGGAACACATTATTTTCTGATGCTAACAGGTTACTGTTATCAGTTTCCAACTACAGAAGGTCCTTCATGTTGGCAAGGGGCAATACTTTGACCTCTTTGCTTCTGATTGGGAACTTTAGGAAAAAAAATCAGTATTGTCTATGACTTTGTACCAATAAAAGAGACTATTTGTAGCTCATATTTGTATATGACTTTGTCTTTGCAGCTTCAGGAGGTTGAATCAGTAAAGCATGTCCTCCTGCATTTTGTATTTTGTAATGCTATGCGACACTCATCATCCTGCTTCTGAGGTCCTCCCAGGGTTAATAGACAGTGCTGCAAATTACTGTTTTGCTTAATCTCTTTTCATTGTGAAGCCAAGATACATTTGTATTATGACTTTAGGTTTGTATATTATTTTATATTCCTTGCAAAGTATTGAGCTGTGGAGATTACGTTTTGTGTAATGCGTATACCTCAAAATATATACAGCAAGTCTTTCAGTCTTTTCTCTAAGTGGAAAATGAATCTGCTGGGTATATAATATGTGTCATCTGTATGAGGGGTCCCCAAACTTGGCAACTTTAAGACTTGAGGACTTCAACTCCCAGAATTCCTCAGCCAGCTTTGCTGGGATTTGAAGTCCACAAAGTCTTAAAGTGGCCAAAGTTGGAGACCTCTGATCAATATGTTTTTCTAACATTAGCACAGAGCTTGCAAAGTCAAGATGATACTGCTTTGGGATCCGATCCTGGAAGGATTCTTGTTTCCCCTGTTAAAACACTATAACCTTCATCATTCTTACTAACTTGTGGAAGAAAAGTCAGAAGATGAAGTGTGTGTTAAAATGTTCTTGACGAATAGTTTATGTCATAATTTACAAGCTTTATTTGAATTACTCCAAAGATCTGTCAAGATATGACTAATTTGATAGAATTTATTTAGATGGACGTTAGGAAGGAGAAACACCCATTTATATTTATCTGGGTAATTTTTAAAACAACTTGCTAATAACAATTACTCCTTGCTATATATAAAATTATTTGAATGAGGTATAAAGTCAAATTTTAACCTCGGATGCAGAATAGGTATAACAAAAGTTGTAAACATTTTATAGGTTCGGTGGAAATACTTTTTGTTCTTTTGTTTTTTCAAGGTTTGGCTTGAGCAACAGGTTTGACACAGAATTTCCCTCTGTTCTGACAGGGAAGGTAAGTTGGAATTGCCTTGATCCTTTCTTGTCACCTTGCTGCATTTATCAAGGAGCGTTCTTGAGATGATCCATAGTGACTATAAACAGATGTAATTTAGGATATGGCCACTGATTTCTGTAGAACTGTGGATTCAAAAAACATATTCAAGAGCAGGTTTTGTGTAGATCTACCATTCATTCTGTGAGACTCAGGATCTGTTTGTCTTCTCTCTCCACCCTCCAAAATATAGGTTTTTCTTTCTTCAATTTGAGAGTTTTCCCATGAGTAGAACATGTGCAAGAATGGGAGCTGTCTACTCTTATCAGGATTTAGAATGCTTTATATAGTTCAAGTCTTCTTACAAATATTAAATGGTTGGGCAGTCTAGGATGTGCATTCTCTTTGCTTACTTCAGTAACACTCTCTCTCTCTCTCTCTCTCTCACACACACACACACACACAGAGTGACTCACTCTTTAGGCTCCATTTGGCTATCAGACCACTCCCTTGTCAGTGTAGATTCGAAGCTATTGTCTGTGACAGCATCTCTAATAGAGATGGCTAAGTTGTGTTCATTTGATGTGACAACCAGGGTGGGAGGTTCTTTGCCAGATTGGCTGAATTTACCTTGAAAATGTATTTAGGGAAATGTTGGCTGGAGTGTACTTGACGGGTGTGCCTACCTTATGCCGAGTGGCTCATCGGTTGAGCTGCTCTGTGCTCTTGGTGGGCAGTGGCATCATCCCCAAAGATTCCCCATATTATACAGGCAGGCCTCGACTTTCTACCACAATTAAGCCCAGAATTTCTGTTGCTATGCGAGTCGTTGGTTAAGTGAGTGAGCCCCATTTTACAATCTTTCTTATCAACAGTTGTTAAGTGAATCACTGCAATTGTTAAATTGATAACAAGGTTGTTAAATGAACCTGGCTTCCTCAATTGACTTCGCTTGAGGTGACTGCATGATCTTGGGACCCTGCAGCCATCATAAGTATGAGCCATTTGCCAAGAACCTGAATTCTGACCGCATGGCCATGGGGAAGCTGCAGGGATCATAAGTATGGAAAACAGTCATAAGTCACTTTTTTCCTGCCGTTGTAACTTTGAACGATCACTAAACAAACTGCTGTAAGTCGAGGACTACCTGTACATTCTAATACGTCTCCATTACCCAGAAAACAACACTTCCTCTCCAAACTCTGGAAGCTACCCAGAATTTGGAACATGGCATAAACTGACTGAGGGCAGAATGAGGTTTCTTGCTATTTTTAATCTTGTAAAAACTAGGTCAGAGATAGCAAAGTTTGTGCATTTGTGTATATTCTCTTAGTAGCATCTGTTCTGCTTGGCAACCGCTCTTCCCAGCCAGGCATTTTGATGCAACATTAAAAATAGTCCAATGGGGGCAGCCAGGCTGAGCATATTTTGTATGGCATTGTTTAAAGAACCTGTTTCAGGTAAGAACTTAACTGATTGTCAGACTCTGGCTCTAGGTCTAATTAAGAGTCAGCTCTGGGATCAATAGCTTAAGATCTTCGTACCTGAAAGCGTTTCCTTCTCTCAAATGAGAATCCAACTGAATTAAGTCAATTGCTCTCAAGTGGAAGCCCAAAATACAGTATAATCTTCCTTTGGTCCGTGTATTTCAGAATGCTGGTTATTATTTTTCTATTACTGAAGATAGTGATAATAAGTATAAGATGTGAACAGAAATTTAAGGCATACTCTTTCCTGGGAAATAATATGTGGCTTTTTTCAACTGAAGCATATCACAGGAGAAAGGAGAAAAAAAATCGTAGTTATTACCTCATTTCAGCCTTCAGTTTTAGGGAATTCTGCTCACATTCCAAATTTCCCTAACCCTTTTCTGTCCATTTAATTATTTTAATAGCACTGTAAGCTTTCAGCACCGACTGCCTAGTTTAGAATTGCCTGTTCGCAGGGGGTTTTCTTATTGATAAAAACATTGAGCTTTCAATATGGTGTTAAATGGGACTTCCATAGTTTTGCCACCTGGTGCTGTTTGGTCCTCCTTAAGGGGAAAAGTCCAGCTTCCTGCTCTGATCTTGAAACAATGCAGGCTTTAGTGAGCAATGCAGGGAAGTGCAAGTCATAAAACCTCCCTTTGCTATTAGGATTCAGCAGAAGGTGTGATGGATAGGGCTGTGATCACCCTGGTCAAAGAAAGCAAAGCAGGCCTGCTGGCTTTCGGGCGATCACTTCCTCCCTTGCCTGCTGTTGTAAAACATTATGACCCTTCCGCCCTCCGCCCTCCATCTCTTTTATGGCTGGTTGGCAAAAAGGAACTCCTTTGGAATGCAGCTGTTCTCTTGGGGCAGATGGATTTCTTAGAGCTCTCCTCATACTCAGCGGCCTTACCTGGTTTGCTCGTTTTTTTTTAAAGAACAATAGCATTTTATTTACAGCATCACAGGATGCTTAAAAAGCCTCACGAACAAAAAAACAAACAGACCATGGCATATATTTTTTTTTGCATGTTGGAATAGCTGTAGTTCCCTTTGCTAATTTGGAAGGCAGTCTTTGTCATTTCTGAAATTCTTTTAGCATAAAATGTTTGTGCAGAGGGTACAGAAAATGGCTGTTAATATAGACTGACTGTCCTGTGGGCCCCTCCATGGCTGCATTGTGAGACGCTGTAGAAGAAGCAGAATTCAAAAAAATGGCCCACTAGGTCTGGATAATTCTAGGTTTCAAGTGAGGGAAAAGCTTTCCTGAAATAAAAGCATGTTAAGACTTTTCTTACTGATTTGCTGCTTTTTCTTTGTTTTTTTCACTTTGAAAACAGTTTAAATAGAGAGGAATTTTTAAGTTATTCCGGCCATTCCAGTTTTGGCAGGGGGCTGTTCTTCTAGTTTGCTGCTTGGCTCCCAGATGTTTTGTTAGGTAAGGTCGTCAGCAGGGACTTTGGGGTGAAATTTCCTGTTTGTTTATATAGGTCCTGGGCGGTCAGTAGGTCTTGTGACTGTTTGAAGACCAAGCGGCCATCCAGGACCTATTTAAATGAACAAGACACTTCACCCCAAATCCCCCTGAAGCTGTTACCTAGTTTGGTAGCAAAATGTCCGGGAACTAAACAGCAAGCTCGGAGAACAGCCTCCTGCCAAAGCCTGCAACCTGAGCGACGAATATTCTCAACTTTCTTTTTTTTTTTTTACTCCATTTGGAAGTGGATGGTGTGACCAGGGAAAGTTGTGTCTTTCCCCCCTATCTTGAAGGGGATTCGTGAAAAATATCCATTGTCAAGAATGGCTGAATGTGTGCAGTCTGTGTATCATTTGCCATCTAATGTGGAGGGGCAGCCTAGAAAAACTGAAACCCATCAAACAAATGGAAGAGTTAAACTTTCCCATCAGAATCACTGTAAAAATGCCTCAAAGCTCAACCAATTTATTATGACATAAACTCCAACAGTCTGCTAAAGGTTATGGCATGTTCATGTGGTTTGCAAAAAAAGTGATGAGTTGACTGCAATATAATTTTAATAGTTATACCCTTAAGATCCTTGGTTTCTATTGAACGGATCTGTAATAGAATATAGAACAGAATAGTGAAAAGAAAAAGAATTAACATCGTGTCACCCAAAGGATATCGAAAGGATCCTCTTGCTTTCTTTTCATTCAGGTAAGAATTCATGGAGATTCTATTTCAGTTACAGGCTGTCTCAACATATGTTGATGCATCCCTAATATGGTTCACCAAAGGTTAGATTCAAAACATTTAGGGCATTTGTGTGGGCAAAGACAAAAAATAACTAAGCATAAAAAATTAGATTGATAAAAATTAACACAAATAGTAGTCTTAAAAAAAAAAACATGGGATATCCCAAAAGTGCTTTTTCAAGAAGGAACTGGATTTTCTTTGAAGACATTTCCCTTCTCACCTGAAGAAGCTTCTTGGATGAGAAGTGAAACATCTTCAGAGAAAAACAAGGAAGTCCAGTGTCCTGTGGTAGGGAAGCCCCTTTGGGACAATCAGGGCCAATGTTGTAATCTGGAATCACATTGCTCACATGAAGAGATGTGTAAAAAACAAATAAAAAAAATTTTATTAAAAAAAGGGGGGGCCTGGAGGACGGAGAATCCCCATAGAAATCAAATCATGAGATAGGTGTGTATATTTAGATACTGGTTTTAGTTCCCAGTGTGGAGTCACTGCTTGTCCTCTCTTTTTTTTTGGCAGGTTGCCCCTGAAGAATTCAAGACCAGCATCGGTCATGTGAATGCGTGTTTAAGGAAGAATCTGCCCATTACTGTAAAATGGCTCCTCTGTGGCTGTTTGTGCTGCTGCTGCACACTGGGATGCAGCCTCTGGCCCGCTGTCTGCCTTAATAAAAGAGTATGTGTGCCAACCAGCCACGCAGGTCTTCACCCTCTTCTGAGTGGCTTATGAGTTGCCCAGACCAGGGGGTTTTTTCCAGGGGGGTGTCCGTGTGTCCATCTAGGAAGGAAGGTCATAGAGGTCAAGATGAATTCCTTGCCAGAAGGTCACAATAGGTGATCGCACAACTCTGGGACACTGCAACCGTCACGAGCCGCTTGCCAAGCTCTTACCATTCAAAGTTGCAGTGGCACTGAAAAAAAAGTGACCTGTGACCATTTTTCACACTTATAACCATCGCAGCATCCCTGTGCTCACGTGATCAAACTTGGGAAGCTTGCCGTGTTCTGGGGTCCTGTCATCACGTTTTGAGACCTTCTGACAAGTAAAATCAATGGGGAAACCAGACAGTCGTGTTGCTAACTTAACAACTGCAGTGATTGATTTAATAACTGTGGCAAGAAAGGTCATAAAATGGAGCAAAATTCACTTAGCGAATGTCTTGCTTAGCAACAGAAATTTTGGGCTCAGTTAAGATCATAATTCAAGGACTGACTATCTGTGTAGCTGCTCATTTCACTGAATGGACGGCAAACAACAATCAGGTAAAAACCAACAAATCTTTAAAAATCCGTTTTGAATGTCATAAAAGCAAATCGTGTAGACCAGGGGTCCCCAACTCACAGGCTGCAGCCCACTAGCAGGCCTTGGCGAGGGAGCCGGTCCCTTCCAACTCTCTTAATCTAATCCCTTGCGCCAGCTGTGCTCTCTTTGCAGGAGTGCTGGGCTTTCCTGGTCCTTGGGTGGAACCATCCACTCCCCCCCGCCCAGTCCACAAAGCCAGAAAGGTTGGGGAACTCTGGTATAGGCCCACAACACAGGGAAGATAAAAATGGCCACCTCAACAATGTATTCAGCTTTTGGATGGATTTTAAGTCTTTAATATTCCGTAGTGGATTTTAAGTCTTTAATATTGGATTTTAAGTCTTTAATATTCCGTAGTTAGATATTTGTATTTATAATACACTTAGGTTTGCCCATTTTATCCCCCCCCCACCCGCTTACGCTTAACACTTAAATGTATTTTTACCTAACGTCTCCAAACCCTTTGATAAAATTATGTATAAATCTGGTCAGTAACGGTATTAAAAAACTAATGCGATCTTATTTTTTTCTTAGACAAGAAGATCTATTCAGAAGTTGTTAGAATGGGAAAATAACAGATTATATCACAAGGTAATATCTAGGAAATGATACATATTCACTTAACCAATCAAAGAATATTCTGTATGGACTGCAAAATCCCAACTCTTTTGATTAGTAATTCATAATCCCGGGACTCCGATCTGTGGGTAGTCATCTGATCTGGTTAACTAAAAGAAGTAGAAAAAGCTTACGTTGTTTTGATTCATTTATTTGCCAGATGTCTCAATTTTAAGGAATGGAAACCAGCTGCTTGCTCATACCTGGCTGTATTAGGGAGGTGAGCTGTCCTAGCTGACTGACTGACCGTTTCTAATGTGGCTCTTGTTGAGAAAAACCCATACATAGATAGTGGGGCTTTCCTTCCCACCCCCACCCCCCATTCATGTCTTTCAGATATGCAGCGTTATAATTCCATCCTGCTTTGCACTCACACTCCAGACCTCAAGGCAGGCTGATTCAGAGGGTGAAGTGTTACATTTACAGCCAAGCCGGAAATAATCTTGTGCTGGGCAGCACATACAGGAGAATTTTAATAAATAAGTCAAAGGGAATGCAGAGGCTTGTTTGTCAGACTAAAGCGTGTTGTTTGTGAAGATAATGTGGTATCTTTTTCTTCTTTAAGCTTGGCTTGCATTGGAAGTTGAGCAAACGGAAATGCGAAACTAGCAATATGATGGAATATGTAAGTACTGTCGAGGTTATCAGTACAGGTAGTCCTCAACTTACAAGAATTCATTTAGTGACCATTTGAAGTTACAACAGCACTGGAAAAATGACTTATGACTGTTTTTCACACTTATGACCATTGTGGTGTCCCCCTGGTCACGTGATCAAGATTAAGACACTTGGAAACTGACTGGCATTTATGGCCATTGTAGTGTTCTGTGGTGATGTGATTCCCTTCTGACAAGCAAAATCAATGGGGAAGTCAGATTCACTTAACAGCCATTTAACAGCTGCAGTGATTCACTTAACAAATGTGTCAAGAAAGGTCGTTAAATGGAGCAAAATTCACTTAACAAATTTCTCACTTAGCAACAAAAATCTGGGGCTCAATTGTGGTTGTAAATCGAGGACTACCTGTATTAGTTTCAATATATTGTTTTCCCCTTCTGATTAATTCATTCTTCTCTTTAGTGACCGGAGACATAATTCTACTTTCTAGGAATAATACATATTCTAGGAATATGTATGTGATTATACCTAGCATAGCACAGTCATTCATCTGAAAATGGAATCAGCAGATACACCAACAGATAAAATCAAAGCTAGCTAGCCAAGTTAGTTTTTATCTTTCCAAGTTTTAGTTATTTTCTGTTCATCAGCAGTTTAAGTACAGTAAGAAACAGATGTCTTCTCCTGCTTCCTTTCCCCTTTTTTAAATGTATAATTTTTATTAAATATTTTAAGAAGGGAAGATAAAAACTAATTTAACTAATTTAAGAAAAAGAAAGAAATCAAAAAGAGAAAGCTAAAAGTACAAGTAAGGGGACAAAAGTAATACAAAAATAGAAAAAAGGTATCAAGAAATAACTTTCTTTGTAGCAGTTATAGCTAAAATTTTACATTTATCTCTTGCTTATGGTCATGTCTCTCTTCTTTTATAATATAGAAACCATAATAAGTTCATTTTTTCTGTTATACACAGAAAGTCCATAAGGGTTTTCCAATCAGCAATAAACATAGATATTGTCTTTTTTTAAACAATCAAAATAAGTCAAGTTAGCTGCTACAGTAAGTTTCCTCATCTTCACCAATCATTCCTCCATTGTGGATAGTGCCAAAAGTTTCCATCTATGTGCACACAATAATCTCATGGCAGTTGTCATTACAAAAACATAGTTCCATGAATTTCCCCCCCACTTCTGTCCATCAGTCCTAAAAGAAAGAGCTCTGGTCTCTGTTACGTTAATCTTTAAAGTCCTTTGAATAAGTAGCTTTTTTACATGTCCACCAATATGATAAAATTCATGTTTCCAACATAAATGTTAAGTGTCTTTATACACAAAGCCTTCTGTCTGCCACACAGTTCTTTGTTTGCATGGCAGCTATGTAAGTTTGATTGACACATAGGCACAAGGAAACCTGAATAATGTCAAAAGTGCCAGCTGATTTTCTTTTGAATTTGTCTGCACTCTGTTGGTCATTGTCCATTATTATCTTAGTTTATTAAAATACAAAATGTTTTTTTCAGAATACCGCAAAACTAGCTAGTATTATTTACCAGTTAAAATAAGTACTTGTCCATAGCTTTAATTTGAACCTTTATAGGCCAGATCCCAGCCTCGTCTCAGATGACATCTTGTGCAGGATTCAAGCTTATAAACACAACAGCCTGTTTTCCATCTTTAAAGCATGAACGCCTTTTGGTTGAACTTACTTAGTCTCCTCTTGCTTGTTTGCTGTTCCCTAAGTATTCTGGAATATAGAAAGGTAAATATCACCATGGCCCTGAAGGCTGTTGAAGGACCCATCACTTGTCTTTTAGATTTGTGGGTTTCAGTTAGTGACTTGTAATTAAAACATGTTGAAAAAGTACTGTAGCACTCTTGGGATTCTGAATGGAGGAGTCGAGGTTTTCCCCACTCTGCTTTTATGAAAATGTGCTCAGATATCTTCTGTGTCAAATTACTTGCTGCTTTTTACGTAAAAAGAAAATGTTAAGAAACTTTGAATTAAACTAGAACATAGAATCCTAGGGCCTGAAGGGACCTCAGAGGTCTTCTAGCCCAACCCCCTGCCCAAGGGAGGAATCCTCATTCCATCCCAGACAAATGGTTGTCCAATCTTTTCTTGAAAACCTCCACTGATGGAGCATCCACAGTTCTGGGAGGCAAGCTATTCCATTGATTAATGTTCTCACTGACTGACAGAAAATTTCTCCAGTTGAATTGGTTCCACTGAACCTGAGCTATATATTACTCACTGGGCTCCCATCAATAGCAAGTCCAAAACTTCAGCAGCAAATTGTCAAACTGGTTTAATCTTGCCTTTTGGGGGAGGCTTGCTCTTTTGATGATCAGTAGGCCCCGTTCTTCCTCATTAGATCGTATTAAGGAGCTGAGCTGTTAACCTGAGCAAGGAAGTATCTGGTCCCAAGATTTAAACTTGAGTTGTTGGTGCCACCTAGGGGAAAGTAAACACATGGAAATCAAACTACTACCTGGAAGCCAACCTCTTCTTGCAACTGAAAACTATCTCATCAAACTCTGATCAGAGAAGCCACGCCCCTTTTTTCTAACCTAATATGTATTATTGAATGACAATCTTGAATTTTCAATGTTTGGGGAGACCATTTTCTTGTGGTTAGAAGTTCCAATGTTATAGAGGGCTTGATTTACCAAGATTGGAGGGAACAAGATCCTTTTCTGAAATAGACTGAGAGAGGTGAGCCCCAGCGTGGCACAAAGCAACTCCCCACCCTCGGGCCACACGCCCCAACTTCTAAAATGTTCTGACATTCACAGAAGAGCTGAATTGGTTAATGTGTCTTTTGTGTTTCTTCCTTTTTATAGGTAATACTCATAGAATTCTTACCAAAATACCCTATATTTCGACCTGACTGAGGAGCAGTATTACCTTTCAATGTTACCTGTCACGTCCTACCTATAGTGCCTTGTAAGGGATATGGAAGAGAAGATTATTGATATTGTTTTTGAAAAAGTGTTCGTCGGTAGAGTATCTTCATTGCTGCGTTACTTTAAAAAAAAAAAAACCAAGAAAACTGCACTTTCTAGAAAGGCTGCGATGCTAAGGCTTGTTTGTGCACTCCTGAGGCATAATATACTTGATGAACATGGTCACTATGGAGATAATCTTATATCAGTGCTGCTTGTAGTCTTGTTCTGACATGCTGCCTTATTCATTTCCAAAACTCAAACTTGCAAACACGCTCCCTTAATCTACGTAACCAGGGCTCTCCAGGTGTGCTGACTGGGACTTCTGGAGATTGTAGTCCTGACACATCTGAAGGGCACCAAGAAGGGAGGAAAAATTGCATCTTCAGGCACTTTCAATTCTTGACAGGAATGATCAAGGTTAGCATATAGTAATTAATATCCTACGTATCTGTATTGATGATCTGCTTTGCCCGAGATTAACAACGAACAGCAGCAGTGCTATCGTCCATTTTCATTTGCCAAGTTGCTCATTTTCCTTTCTCTTTGCTGGGGGTAGGAGGGGAGGGGGAGGGTTGGGTATGTAAATATTACCTCATTGTATAATATAAAGTGTGGTATTACGCCAAGGTTTACAAATTGCGATATAACGCCAATGGCTTTGCATAGATTTGTTACGATTGATGTTGTGCGTCTGTTCCTGATTGTATTGGCCACTTATGTGCCACGCGGTGAAGCTACGTGGGCTTTGTAGATGCTACTGAAGGTTGGACTCAGGTGTGGTTTGTTAAGCAAACATAAAAGATGCATCATCATTCTTGCTCCATGAAATCGCTAGTCAAAAAAAATTAAAGATGTAATTCCTTGGATTTATAGGTAACCCAAAGACTCCGAAGCCCATCAGAGCCCCCAGCTTAAGCACAGCAGGCCTCTATAAACAATCCTGCCAGAAAACTGGCAGAAATTCAAAGGAAGTTGGAGATCTGGCGTTGGGACCCCTGTAATTGATGGAAGGTGACTTTTTTTTTTTTAAGTGGCTTGGTGCCCTGCATTTTTATGTTAGGCTATCAAGTGTTTCTCACTATGGCAACTTGAAGATGTGTGGACTTCAACTCCCAGGATTCAGGGAGTTGAAGTCCACCCGTCTTCAAATTGCCACGGTTGAGAAATGCTGGTCTCTCTGGTGTTTAGATCATTTCCATGTCTCTGCTCGTAATATCACATTTCTTTCAAATATGTCAGGTTGCAGCTCCTTTTAACATTAATAAGATTGGATCTAGCCCTGCAGTTTCACAGACATAAAGTATTACACCAAAACCTGCATGGAAGTTGTTTCTGAAATAGCAGGAAACTAAAACCTGCTCCCAAGATCAGTATTCTGAGATCCTCCCGTTCTAAGGAGTTGGGCCAATAATTTCTCGTCTGGCTGCCTTTCCTGTTGCTTCTAATTAGGAGATTATAGAAGTAAATTAGTTAGGATAGAGTTCCAGAAATCAAGAACCACAAAATTCACCTGATATGCAGTACATCTGCTTGACTCACGTTCTTGGTTTAGATACTGTAGTTCTTTCAGTCCATGCTTTTTAGCAATTATGGAGCTAAGAGAATTGAGGATATTTGCGATTTCAGTTGTTTGCATTTGCAAACCCTGTAAGGAGCAAGTTTAGTCTGATGGGTAGCAAGGTCTGTGCATCAGAGCTCCAGAGAAATAGGCACCTTCTCATTAATTCAACTGTTGTGGACATCACAGTACACGCATCTTTCCTGTAACTTCGTACATCATGCATGCACAGAGTTGCCCATCATGATGTAAATGGGAAAGCCTCTGGTGCTGGGTGCATGCATCTCAAAATACCCATGGAAATATCGCCTCAAAAGCTTCATTAGCAGGTTATAAATTCAACACATTTGCTAGTTTGCAACCTGGAGCCTTGAATTGCTATTTTCTTCTCCAAGCTACAGAGGAAATGTCTCGTGTGAGAACTATAGTATATAATTAAAGAAAAAACAAACATCCAAAGAACTTTTTACCTGCATATCTTGGACTGTAAGGCTTTGTAGACTCGTAAGAGAGTTGAAGAGCAACACAAATCTTCTTAAGACAATATGACGCACGGTGAAGTTGAGCCTGTTCTTTTACAAATGGTGTTAAAAATCCTGCCTTGCTGAAAAAGTTACTCCAGCATGTGTGTTATTTTTGTTGTTGTCGCTGAGTTACATTGTGTAGCATACACACTCCAGTTCCGTTGTTCCTGAGGCAAGAGCAGCTTCATTTGAGTGTTACCCCACAGATCCTCCTCCTTCCCCTCATCCTAGCAAAGTCTACTTTGATAGGTTTTCAGCACTTTCTGAGTAGCCCCTTGCACCTTCCAAGCCAAGTTTGTTTGGAGATTTTATGTCAATATTCTTTTAAACATTGTGCCAAGAAACATTATGGCTTTTCCAATCCTATCAGTGTCTAAATGCAACACTTAATACCTCCGAATCCAGATGTAGGAATTCTCTGTCCTTCTCACCATACTAGGTGGAAGCAGCTTCCACAGGTATGAATGGGACTGACTTCCAGTTCAGCTTTTCTTTTCTTTGTAGAATTATGTAGTAAAAGATACTTCCCATTTTTACACTCTGTAGAAATCCCTAGTCTATCTTTGTTAAGGAGGCCATACTTGCATCTTTTCTCAGGTATGCAAGTGCCAACTAAGATGTGTCTAATGCAGCAAATGTGGTGCAGTGTTGTTGATTGGTAACGTGTTGTGACACTTTTACCGTTTCCCAAAATCTATGCTTTGGGCAAATCTAGCTTCAAAGGTCTTCACAGTATTAACTGGAGGCCTTTTAAAGAATCCCCGTTCCCGCCCCAGGATTCATCTGCAGTGGATTATGGGAAACGGGTCCTTTCTCTTTCCCCTAAACTGCAAGAAGTTGAAAAGCTGCTGTTTGTTCCTGTAGCTCTTGAGATGTCATATCAAATGGTCTGGCATGTGAAGTTCTGACAGTGTTCTGTATTGATCATGGGTGTAGATTATATAAATATGTAACAGCCTGTAAAATAGAGCAGCAGTTGCCTTAAAAATAAATAACATCTGAGCCCAATTCTTGAAGAGGCAAAGTCCCTTTAAGAGTGGGTTTTGTCATTCTGTCCTGAAAAATGCATTCAGAATTTGGGGAGCTTGTAGAAAATTTGGAGATACGGCTCCTTATTTCCTCCCATGGCTTTACCAATTCTCCTTTTCCAAAGTTCAGCTGTCCAGCTTTAAGTTTACTTCTTCCATGATGCCCCTCCAGATGGCTATTACTATATTTGAAATCACTTTTCTTTTTCTTTTGTAGGCTTCTAGTGGGGGAGGGGTGGAGAAAGTATCTGGAATTGTTCAAATGAAGCAAAGAAGAGAGAGAACGGGATTCATTCTTAGATTGTATTTCTTTGATAGAATGGAAAACCCCAAGGAGTGAATCCTGACTCTATACCATTGATTCCTAAGAAATTTAGAGTTTATTATAAAATGTCACAGAGTTTATCATATGCATAAATGCTTCCCTCCTCCCCCCAAAAAACTAGTTTGCTGAGAAGTAGGTTACTACATTAATGCTTTCTCCTAATTTATTCCGTCCTATTTACAAAGAATGCTAATATAGGAAAATAGTTATGGGTATAACATTCCACATGTTTTTGTGCAATGAGTAGATTGGTAATTAATTTTACCTATTGTGCAAAATTGGGAAACAAAAATAAATATGAGAGTAGTGTAATTCTTGCACAATTCTGCAAAAATCCAAATGAATTGGACATCCCCCATGCCAGTGTATTATGTTCTAAGCATTCTTTATTCTGTCTCATTCCAAAATTCAGAAGTTTTCAATAAATTTATCGCTCTAATAAATTTAGCCATCCATTTTCTTGTCTTGATTAAACACACAATTTGTATTCTTTACTGTGCATATTGAATTTTAGTATCATGCTAAATAATTGCATTAGCCTGAAAATATTAGCATTGAGCAATAAGATCTTAAGCGTTGATATTCAGTGTAAATATTTAACAGTTTAGGGAACAATGTTGTATAATACATTCATACTTTGCAAGTTTTGTGAATTTTTGTTTATGGTTAATAACTATAATTTGTAATTCCATGAATCTTCTTTGTTAATCTGTATGTTTTAATTACGTTTCCTTACACTTTATGAAGTAATAGCCACTTTTTTTAATAGGACCTCATGCCTTGAAGATTTTGTAAAAAATAAATACTTAAATAACTGTTGTGGATGTAATTTCATAATATGGCTTTTCACCTATACAGCTGTACATATATATAACTTTCCACATGGGAAATAGCTCATTTGCATTTCACTTTTAAACAAAAGCACACTTCTTTAAGCTTGCTTTATCAGCACCCTTAAGGGCTTCAAGTTGTATGTAGGGAAGAACTGCACTGATACTTTAGCCACACATACTTCCCTTTAAAGTTGTGGGTGTGGTCCCCCAAAAATGTGGCTTATGGTGGCTTTGGTTCAGAGTCCTGCTCATTGACTGCAAGCTATTCCTCTCCCCCCTTCTACGGAAAAGCAAAATCAAGCCTTCCTAAGTATTTTGTGTGTTCTTGAAGAAAAATGTCCAGGCAGCACAGTGGCCTCCTTCCCATAGTCAACATTCAAGAATCCATGGCATCCTTATTACTTCATGGGATGTGCAAGACTAATCAACCACGAGACAAACCTGGCTGGTAGTCCTTCGGCTCTGGAACCAGCATGAGGAAAGACTGGAGTTGCAACCACAACATCTGAAAGGTGACGCTGCCTGAGGTGTCTTGTTTCACTTGCAGAAGCTCAACACCTTTTTTCATGCTTGGTGCAGAGCTGAACCTGGTTCTCCCACATTCAGCCCAATACGCTCACAATCTCTTCCCAGAACCACTGGCCTTCCTATGAAATTCCCATGTTGACCAGCTAGAGATCCAAGGAAAGCTAGTGAATCGGGAGCTGGAACCTGGTGGAAGAACATCTAGGTTCAGTCCCAGCTAGGGACCTAAACCTGGTCTCAACCATTAAATTGTATCAGTCCCTGGACATGGTATGGAGACCCCTGGTCAGGGGTCTACACTCAGGTGGGTTGACACCTCCCTAGAGTTAATCACAGCAGGCAAAGATGCTTAAGTGGAAACTTCAAAAAAAAGGTTGGGGAGGTTATAAGGAGGGATTGAGAGAACAAAGCTGGCTGGGGGATTCTGGGAGTTGAAGTCCGCCAGGCTTATGGTGCCCAAGGTTGGAGACCTCTGTGTCTAGGCCAACTCCCTTCCTAAGCAGGAGACCCCAGAGTCCAGGGGTCTTCCGACTTGGCAGCGTTAAGCCTTGTGGACTTCCATTCCCAGAATTCCTCCTCCAAGTCAGGTTCGCTCAGGAATTCTGGGAGTTGAAGTCCACAAGCCTCACACACCCACCCACACCTCTCTGCAGGTTGACACCCCCCCCCCGCCCCGGAGCCCATCGCTGCAGCTCGGCGGCGCGCTCGGGCTGGCCTGGGTCCGCGGGGCGCTAGGACCTGGCCGTTCTCGCGCTGCTGGAACCGCCGCCGCTGCCTCCTTCTCCCGGCCTGGGCGCCGCCGGCAGCGGCTCCTCCGCCGGAGCGGGGCTCTTTTTGTGGCGAGCCAGCGAGCGCGCGCGCGCCCGGCGGCTGCGGCGGCGGTGGCGCCTCCGGGGAGCAGCCGGGGCGGGCGGGCGAGGATGGCGGCGGCGCTTTAGCCCGGCGGGGCTGCCGCAGCAAGCGATCGGTGCAGGATGCCGCAGCCGGGGAGGCGCTGAGCCCGGCCGGCTGTCCCTCGCGCGGCCCCGCCATGGCCACCGACCTGGAGCCCGCGGCCGTCCAGCTGGAGGCGGAGGAGGACGAGGAGCAGTGGCTCTACGGAGGTGGGGGCGGCGGCGGCGGCGGCGGGGCTGGGGAGCGGGCGAGTGCCGGGCTGCCTCCCCCGCCGGAGGCCCAGGATTGGGAGGCAGCCCGGCGGAACATCCCTCGGCGCTTCCCCTCGCCGGGCTCGGAAGCCCCTGGTCCTCCGCGGCCTGGCTGGGGAGGATGGGATTGGCCGCCGCCGCCGCCCCCTCAGCGGGCGTCCGGAGGAAGAGCGGCCGGGGGCTCCTCTGAGGGAAAGGGAGCCGCCGCTTGAGGGGATGCTCCGCGCGAGGGGGAAGCCCACCGCGGGGCCCAGCTTCACGAAGGCGCCGCGGGTCCGGAGTGGCCCCAAGGGCAGGGAGGGTCGGGAACCCAACAAGGCCAGGGCACGGTCAGATTCACAGGGGTCTCCAACCTTGGCCCCTTGAAGCCTGGCGGACTTCAACTCCCAGAATTCTTTGCTGGCTGGGGAATTCTGGGAGTTGAAGCCCGCCAGGCTTCAAGGGCCCAAGGTTGGCGACCCCTGTGTCCAGAAGATGGGACCTGCCGACTTGAAAATATTTCACTCTTGCCTTTAACAGAATAAGAGCTGGAAGGGACCTTGGAGGTCTTCCAGTCCAACCCCCTGCTCAAGCAGGAAGACCCCTGTGCCAGTGATGGCGAACCTTTTTGGCATTGAGTGCCCAAATTGTGCGCATCCCCAAAATGCTATGTGTGTGTCCCCCACAAATGCATCCACTTCCCCTGTGCATGTGCCCATGTCCCCCCCACATGCACAACAGAGACCCGAAAACCACCTGGTTGGCAGGAGGCACACACACACATGCACGGGGGAGCTGAGCTAGGGCAACTGCTCGTGGCCATAGAGAGGGCTCTGCATGCCCCTTCTGGCACACGTAACATAGGTTCGCCATCACGGCCCTATGCCATACCAGACAATTGGCTGCCCAGTCTTTTCTTAGAGTCCGACAGCCAGTTTTGGAAGAAACAACTGGTCGTTCACAGGGATTCGCACTTGGGCTGGATTTACACAACAACAACGTGGGCCTCAAAGTAGCCCACTGCATTTTCATCCAGGCTGTTGTCTGATCCTGGCCTCTTCTCTCATGTGAACCAAGACATGGGATTGATAAAACCAGGTTCCACCCTAGGACGAGTCCGTGCTTTCAAGGAGAGCTCTTCAAACTTGCCAACTTTAAAGACTTGTGGACTTGGCTTCCAGAATTCCCTGGCTTGCTGGGGAATTCTGGGAGTCGAAGTCCCCAAGTCTCAAAATGGCCAAGTTTGGAGAGTCCTGCTTTAAAGTACGGGAGTAAAAAACTCACCTGGGCATTCAGGAAGGTTTTCTCCATCCTCTGGAAAGTGCAATAGTCCAAGCCAGATGGATCATATCACCTGTCAGTTGTAGATGGATGATAATTTGATAGGAAAGTGAGCAGCAAGGAGAAGTCCACGAGTGGAAGGGGAGCTTAAACTTTAAGGCAGGGGTCTCCAACCTTGGCCACTTTAAGCCTGGAGGACTTCAACTCCCAGAATTCCCCAGCCAGCAAAGGCTTAAAGTGGCCAAGGTTGGAGATCCCTGCTTTAAGGGATGATTGGGGAATCTACATTCAGGTGGGTTGACACCTCCCTAGAGTTAATCACAGCAAGCATCGATGCTTAAGTGGAGACTTCAGAAACCGTTGGGGAGGTTATAAGGAGGGATTGGGAGCCATGGCTTGCCGCGGGGGACAGTTCGAGGAATAAGGGGAAGCATGTGGATGGCCCTTCAAAGAGAACAGAACTTCTCTGGTTGGGACATTCAGGCCCAACTGCTTGTCAGAATTGAAATGCCTGGTGGGGGGAAAAGGAAGAGCTCTCTTCCAAGTAAGTAGTTCAGAAAAAAAAAAACTTGTGGTATTATTAGGGGGATTCAAAAGATTGAATTTGTGCTTGCCCAGAATGGGGTGGTAGAAAGGACATGCCAAGGGAACCGTCTGGACAGGACTTGTAGACTTTCATAACTATGTTAAAAGAATGTTTGTTTTCATTGTGATTTCTGAAATTCAGGGAGAGCTGGCCTGGCAAGAATGGGTATATTCTCATTGTATTAACAGTGGGAGTTAACTGGTGGCTTTTCAAGTGCAGTAGTTTAATATTAAACCAGGGTTTCCCAACCTTGGCAACTTTAAGACCCCCAGAATTCCTAGTCCTGAAAATCCCCAGCCAGCCATTGCTGGCTGAGGAATTCTGGGAGTTTAAGTCCACAGGTCTTAAAGTTGGGAAACCCAGCATTAAACCATAATTTAAAGTTAGGTGCATAAGCAAAAGAGAGAGAAAAAGCCCAACCCCATACTGAGCAAAGTTTTAGTTCTCTTCTTACAAGTACCAAAGAAATGGTTCTATTTTATTTCTCCTGGTTGTTTGCTCCTGGTTCAGTACAAACCAAGTTTTGTATCTTAAAATGTAACACTTGCCAATTGTTAATCCAGCCGGTTGCAAACCTTGTAGCTGGTCGCATGATCAAAAATCGGACATTTGGCAACTGATTCCTATTTATGATGGTTGCAGAGTCCTTGGGTTGTGTGATCATCTTTTGTGACCTTCTGATATGCAAAGTTGGTGGGGAAGCCAGATTAATTTAACCGCTGTGTAACTAACTTAACAGCTGCAGTGATTCACTGAATGTGGTAAGAAAGGTCATAAAATGGAGCAAAATTCACTTGAAAACTGTTTTGCTTAGGAACTGAAATTTTGGGCTCAATTGTGGTCATAAACTGAGGACTACCTGTAATTTGGTAATTGGAATATTAAATGAAGAATGTGAAATGAAAAGGTGATTCTTGTTTGACTGCAAAGTGATTTTTATTTTTAGACTATTCTGTTTATTTGGCTTTATCAGTCCCACCAGATTATTATAAGGACATGCAGCTGTACATTCTTGGAGGAAACATACAGGGATTCAAACGTTTCTGGGCCATTGTGGGCTTTGTGAAATTAGTGCAGCAAATTTCAGTAGTAGTATGTTGGTGCTTGGGTGTGTGAATGCATGGTTCAGAAGTAGCCTAGTGGATCTGTCTGCAGATCTGAGTTAGAATTGCATAGCTAAACAAACATGGATAAAATTGGGCCATGGGATCAAGTTATGCAGTATTGTAGGCTAAGGAACATGTTGGAGATGCTTCTCAACTTTTCTGGCTTTCTTATTTGTTTCTAAAAAGATATATGCAGTGGCCATGTTTAATCAATAGGCAGATTATCTAAGAACATAGAGAACAATTTAATGTGGGAAATCAGATTTGAATTTCTTAAGCTTGGGAATTAACAAGTATGCTTGTCTAATGTTTAAGTTGCTTCAGTTCCCAGATGTTACTGTGATAAAGAATTACAGAATAGAATAATAGAGTAACAGACTTGGAAGGGACCTTGGAGATCTAGTAGTCCAACCTCTTGCACAAGCAGGAAGCCTTACACCATTCACTACAAAGGTGTTGGAGCACTCACAACTTCTGAAGTTCCACTGATTAATTGTTCTCACTGTCAGGAAATTTCTCCTTGGTTCTAAGTTGCTTCTCTCCTTGATTAGTTTCCATTAGTTGCTTCTTGTCCTGGTCTCTGGGGCTTTGGAAAATAAGTGTCAACTCCTCTCCTATTTGGGGCAGCCCCTCAAATATTGGAACACTGCTATCATGTCTCCCCTAGTCCTTCTTTTCCTTAAATTAGACATACCCAATTCCAGCAGCCCATTCCTTGTATGTTTTAGCTACCAACCCCCTAATCCTCTTTGGTGTTCTTCTCTGCACTCTTTCTGGAGTACTCAACATTTTTTTAATATTGTGGCAACCAAAACAGTATTCAAAGTGTGATCACACGAAGGCATAAAGCGGTATTAACACTTCATGTGAACTTGATTTTGTCCCTCTGTTAATGCAGCTTAGGACTGCATTGGCTTTTTTGGCTGCTGCAGCACAACGGTGGCTCATTCTGGGGAACTCAAGATCCCTCTCACAGTTACTGGTATTGAACCAGGGCAGGAGTGTCAAACTCATGGCCCACGGGCCACATGCGTCATGTGCTGGTCACGCCCACTCTTGGTTTAACGAAGGGGGAAGAAGTTGCTGCATGTCACAGGATGACAATGTGAGGCTGTGAGTTTGACACCCCCCAGCCAGGGGAACAAGAATGAAATATGGCTGCTCTGTCCCTTTCAGAAAAAATGCCTTCATTACATTTTAAACTGCCAACTCTGATCTATCGATCAGGAGTCTCAGTGAGACATAAAGTCTTCATCAGTCTATATTTTGGGTTTCCTGGCAGTCATCAAGAGTGACTTTTATGCTCTATTTCTTAGCAATGTTATTTCAGACTTTAAAACTGTTGGTGTGATGATACTCCCCAGGAAGCCAGGTGTTTCTAGACATATACCAACAAAAAGCTATCCAGTTTTGTTTCCTTAGGTAATGTAAACCATAACAGATCTTTTGGATGGTAGCAAAAATAACATTCTGGGGACTTTAGAACTTTACTTGGATAAATAAGGGTTTTTTTCTTGTCTAATGTGTTTAGGTTATTATAGTGACACAGTGTTGAAGCCTATTGGTTCCAGGCCTCTATTAAAAGTATGTTAAGAACTGAATCATCAGGCCATGTGTTACTCTTGAGAAGATGCAACCAAGTCTTTGGTTTTGCAAATATGCCATCAGTGCAGAGTTTCTGACCTTTTATATTTGAAGCAGAAGTGCTTTAAATAAACAAAGATAGGTAATTGCACCCATAATGAACTAATGGCACAATAAGAACAAATCTCTCTGGTGAACTATTTAAACAGGCACAGCACTTAAGAAAGGAGAAACATGTTATATAGAGGAAATGAACCGTCATGCATGCCATCACAATCAAGAGGTGATCTTTTTTTGATTTCGTAGGCTATTTGTCAGATCGGTTCTAAGGGAAAAGCCGCTTCCTTGGCATCTGCTTGATTGGAACTGTTATTGTTATCCCGGTATAGTAAATGTTAATTTTATGCTGCTCTCTGAGCTTGATGGTTTGCCTGCAGACATCTCTTTACCTAGTTAGGTAACATGATCAGTGCAAGGGCACATACAGTTTGCCCCCTGTTTATGTTGGTGGGGGTGTGGCTTTGCTCCTTCCACGTTCCATGGTTAGAGTAGTGTTTTCTGCTTGATAGCCGAGTGTTGGTCCCTGCTTAACTGTCTACTGTGTCAGGCATCCATAGAAACACAGACAATTCATTGCGGCTAACTTGCCACAGTCACCTTGCATGTTTTTGTCAAAATTATTGTAACTCTTGTATTTCTGGGTTGACTTTCTTATTATTGGCCGCGATTCTAGTCAAAATTAATTAAACTTTTTTGAATTGTTCCCAAGCAAGTGGGCCATGGGAAGTGGTCCCATTCTGTAGACAGAGATAAACCACATTTACTTAGCATTTAAAAGAGACAATAAAAAGTAGGTAACAAAAAGAAGAACTCAAAAAGAACAGAACTCATCCTCTCTCTCAGCCAACACCCAGATAAGCAGGAATTAACACAGACAATCAACCAAGCAGAAAACAATATCTTAATTAAGAAACTACCAAAGGCAACCTCCTTGACCAACACTGGCAGTATAAACTATGTATATAAACAGGGAGCAAACCCCACCTTTACTCTCACTGATGATTGGGTCATGAAATGTCTGCAAGAAAACCTCCAAGGTCAGAGAGCATCAAGGACTCCACAGTTCAACCCTGAGTGACAAATACTCTCTTCTAGTAGAACTGTGAGTTCTACTTCTCAAAAGTTTTAAAGAGTTTCTATTGCACAGAGAGGGGGATTACTAGTCCTACATGAATGTGGCATGCAGATCCATTTGTATGAAAATAAATTATATAGCCAGCCTGCTAATATCAGAATAGGCCACAGATCAAAGTTCATGTGCATCCTCTTTGCCCAGGAAATGTGATGCAGGAAACACTTTCAACGTGGCTTCCTCCCTGTTTTCTAAGCACAAGTAATTATTTATGAATGAGCTATCTGAGGTGTGACTCCTTACCAACCCTCGGAGTCAGTGGCGTCCAGGCACAGGTTCAGAAGGATGATGGGTTCTATTGCACTGGCTGCAGAAAACTTCCTTGATTGTCCATTTGGAAATCCTGCAGTTCCTCAATTCAGATTTCTGCTAGACGCAGGAATCCAAATTAAAGCATCCCCTACAGAAAGATGCCCAGTTCTCTGCCCAAACACATCCAGGAAGCCGATCGCTTTGCTTGGTCGCTGCTTCTACTCCCCAATCGCTCTCCACTTATCCTTAGAATGTTTTCCAATATTCAGCTGGCATTTGCTTTCTTGCAAATTGAGAGTGTTTCTCTGTCTCCTGGTCTAGGATGATCTGGATGTTAGGATATCCTGCAAAATTGCAAATACAACAAAATACCTTGGGGAAAGCAGCAGCAAAACACTCCCATGTGGCTGCCAAGAAAACTCCACGGGAAACTTCCTGCGGTCGTCAGGATTGAGTCAACTCAAAGGGGACTTCCAGAAGGATTGGTGCTTGGGTGTCACTGTGGGTAGAAGAAGAGAGACATAAGCTAGGAAGAGGCAGAGTACAGGGACCGTCTGGGAAAGCAATTGCTCCTTCTCGCTCACTTTTTTTGTCCACATCCCACCAAACTTTCATATTCCATCGTAATTGGTCAACAGGAACACCTCATAAGGCTACACTGAGTTCTTTTTTTTACAAATGTTGAAGGATTTATAATTGCCTTTAATTAGTATTTGTCTTCCTCCCTATTTTCAGATGACAATGGTAAGCCAGAAGATGGACCAATGTCTGGGTAAATCTTCAAATTTTTCATTTAGAACCAAACATATTTAGGTCAGGTGGCAACTTCTGTGACATGATGCTCTTCAGCTCTGTTGGACTTCAATCTCCATAATACCTGGCAAGCTTTTGCCATGCTAATTGAACATTATAGTATATAACATTTACATATAAATGCTATATTTCTTAATAACAGTATATAACATTTCTGGAGCACATCAAGTTACAGAGGTACTTGATGTTACATTAAGTTAATGTTATTACATTAAATTTACATTACCTTAAATGTTAAGTTATATTAATTGTAAAAGTTTAAGTGTAACTTTGTCATTTCTGCTGATTGCCAGCTTATTACTTACTTACTTTGTCACTTCTGCTTATTCTCATTACTTAAAAAAAACCCAAAAATGCTTTTTGTATATCTATTTTATTTGCATTTTATTTTATCATTTGGAGTTCTAAACTTTGTTTTAGTCACGTATGTATGTATGTATGTATGTATGTATGTATGTACGTACGTACATAGTATCAGCAGCAGGCTTGCTTTCCAACTGCCTGGTTAGCTGACAACTGGGCTTTTCTTAAAAAGAAGATGGGATGGGAATTCTTAAAGCCAACGCAAAAGTCGGCCAGGTAGTTGGAAAGCCAGTGTGTTCCTGGTCAAGCCATGGCCATTAAGAGTTCCATGGATAATAATAATAATAATAATAATAATAATAATAATAATAATAATAATAATAATAAATATTTATTTATATACCGCTCCTCTCCCGAAGGACTCGGAGCGATGCACAGCCGTACAATTAAAACAATAAATAGTGAAAAATTAAAACTAAATTAAACTAAAACCCTGGCTGTAAAGAATTAAAACCCTTCCCTAAAACCCTAAAATATAATAAAAAGTAAAACCCAAACCCCAAATCTAAAATCAGCCCAAGCCGGCCTGGTCAAAAAGCCAGGTTTTCAAGGCACTCTTGAAGGTCCCCAGGTCCATGGCTGTACGTAACTCCGGGGGCAACCCATTCCAGAGGGCAGATGCCCCCACAGAGAAGGCCCTATTCCTCGGAGTCACCAGCCGGCACACAGATGCCGACGGGACCCGCAAGAGACCCTCCCTGTGGGAGCGCACTGGACGGTGAGGGAAAATGGCAGAATGTGGTCTTGTAAATATCCTGGTCCGATGCCATGGAGCGCTTTAAAAGTTAACACTAAAATTTTAAAGCGCACCCAAGAAGCCACTGGCAGCCAGTGCAGCTCGCGCAGGAGGGGCATCACATGCGAGAACCTTGACGCCCCCATAACCCACCCGCACCTTGAGCTTTGAGTCCTGGGAGCTGCAGAAGCTTCGTTCTGGCTGCAGTTGTGCATGCCAAGGATAAGCCTCTATGTTGACATCTGCATAGAAAGGAACACTTTGTATGCCGGAGGGTCAGTTATTTTACGGATTGGCCAGTATAATCTGTATTTTATCGGGTGGAGAAACTGTTGCAAATGGGAAACTTTGGGACACAGCCCAAAGAAATATGAGTTGCCCTTATTGTTGTGTTTACATTTATCAGACACACCGAATTTCATCCGTTGCAAAACATTCCTAAGGAGAACAGGATGGTTATCAGTGAAGACCAAGAACTGTTGCAGCAAGTAAGTGATGATCCTCAAGGAGGAGGAAGTCCTTTCCCAATCGTGTGTCTGGCAAATGTGTTGGACTTCATCCCCAGTCCTGTCCAGCATAGAGAATCAGTGGGTATTTTTCTGTCAAGGGCTGCCTGCGCTCACAGGAGAAATCCATAGAGAGTTATATCAGTGATGGGCAGAGCTCCCGTTAACAATAGTTGGGACCACCTACCTCTTCGTGTCCTGCTTTGCTGCCTCATTCTGGCAAGAGAGGGGTGTCCTTGGGAGAGAAGATCAGAAGTGGGAGTGAAGGTGGAAAAAGAAAATCATCCAGTTTTCATTATATACTATGTGTCTTGAGCACATAACCATCATTTTCAACCAGAACATGAAAAGTTATTTTGAAGTCGTGAACATCATTGATAGATACCATGCAAGTCTATCGCTGTAATAAATATGTGATTGATTGATAATTGATAGAAAAGCAGAAGAACCATGGATTGGATTTAAAGTAATTAAGGATAAATGGGAAAAGATAATGTTGAAGAGGAAAAAGAGAAGAAAGCAAACTGAATGTTAGAAAAAACCATGGATTCTGACAGGAATGGAAGGGGAGGGGAGGGAAGGGAAAAAACCAAAAAAGGCTTCTGAAGAGCAATTAACTAAGAGTTCCCGAGACAAGAAGCAGTATTACAACAACTGCTGCTGTAAAGACACTGAAGATAGAAAAACATTGAAAAACAAGAAACATCTTCCAAAAGATTTCTGAACACAGAAGTTCCAACCTCCTATCAGTATGCAGACCCCAATGAACAAATAGTAACCAGTTCAGTGAAGATCAAACAATAAGTCAGAGGTCTCCAAACTTTAAGACTTGTGGACTTCAACGCCCAGAATTCCTCAGCCAGCGTAGCTTGAACACCAAAGATGGAAAGTATCAATGCTCTAAATGAATCCTGATCCTTTAAAGTCCAACTTTTGCATCCACAGAATGTCACCAGGACAAAAAAAATGGCTTGTGTAATTCTGATTTTTCTGCTTAGAGACACTACTGGGCATCTGAATGCCTTTTTTAAGGCTTTCATTGAAATTCTGTGGATGCAAAAGTTGGACTTTAAAGGAGCAGGGTACGTTTAGAGTATTGATACTTTTCATCTTGGGTGTTCGAGAAGTCTCCCAAGAAATCCGTGGATACCCAAGAAAATAAACAAATCCGGAGTTCTCAATGACCAAGTTCAAATTATCCTACTTTGGAGGGGTTTTGAGAAGACCCAGCTCTCCGGAAAATGCACTGATGCTCAGGAGCAGGGGTCTCCAACATTGGCCACTTTAAGATTTGTGGACTTCAACTCCCAGAATTCCTCAGCCAGCAAAGCTGGAAGTTCTGGGAGTTGAAGTCCACAAGTCTTAAAGTGGCCAAGGGTGGAGACCTCTGCTCAGGAGGGTGGAAGGAAGCCGAAGAGGAGGATCAACAGCAGAGAGCTTTCTACGCCCCAATGCAGTGATGTGGGGGGCAGTGTTGGAAGACCTGAAAGAGCAGCTGAGGGACAGATTGTCATGGGGAAAAAGTTCTCTCTCTCTCTCTCTGCTTGGCAACAGTCAACACTAATCTGATAATATATCATCAGGTGGGATCCAAATCCAAATGAGATGGAGCTACCTGTAGTCTCTTTTTCCCCCTCATGTTCTCTTCTGTTCCTTGTGCAACTCACCCAGCTGGATTTAGTTTCTCATGCTGGATGTGTGATCTCTTTGCTGTAGAAGACCATCCCAAGTGGCGAAGAGGAGGATGAGGAGAGCGACAGTGAGGATGATGACATTCGAGTCACGATTGGCAATATCAAGACTGGAGCCCCATCTTATATGTACGTGTGACTCCCTCTCCCACATCCTATTCTTTACGGTGTGCCATCGTCATGCAAGCTTTTTGAGATCTATGATGTGTTGCTTGTTTATTTGTCTCCTGCCTCTACTATTGTTATAAATGACTCCAGGAAATGAACATATCTGCTATTCCTTCCTCCTCCTATTTTCCCCACAATAATAAATCTGTGAGGTGGATTGGGCTCAGAGACACTTCACTGGCCCCAAATCACCAGGCACAGAGATGGTGTTCAGCCGGTTTGGACTGGTTCTGGTGTACTGGTAGTGGAAATTTTGACCAGTTCGGAGAACTGCAAATACCATCTCTGACTGGCCCCTTTTCCATCCCATATTCCATTGATTTTTAGCTCAGTTGATTTGCACAACAGAGCGGACTGCCGCGCCTCAGCTGAGCTAAAAAACAGCTCACCTCACTGAGGGCGATCTTTCTGCGAAGTGCGCAGAACCGGTAGCGTGCAATTTGAAATCCCACCACTGCCCACCTCATGCCTGAGGTGGTGGTAGAACTCACCATCTCCTGGTGATTGATCCAAAGTCACCCAGTTGGCTTTCATGCTTAAAACAGGACTAGAACTCACCATCTCCCGGCGATTGGCCCAAAGTCACCTGGTCAGCTTTTCATGTCTAAGGCAAGACTGGAACTCGCTATCTTCTGGTTTCCAGCTGGTGCCTTGACCGCTAGATCAAATGTCTGCTGGATGTACAAAGTCATTGAAGCGGCTTTCAGTTAAACCAGAGTGACTCAACCTGACCCCATCCAGATGGGCAGGACTTCCTCTCCCATCCTCCCCAAAAGCCCCGTAGGATGGGGGGAGGGCGCTACCAGACTGGCAGTGTTGTCTCTGCAAAGGAGATTCCCTGGGCCCCTTCTCGGGGGTCAGCCTGTCCATTCAGCAGATGATGGGGTGTTTTTTCATGCTGTTGTGGTTTGACTTAAGACCCAAATAAAGACGATTGGAGCCAAACCCCACACAGGTGGCCCAGAAACTGCAATTCTGCTTTCATTCTTTTTTAGGGGGACTCCGATGAATCTGAATCTAAAAACAGGCCGAGGCTACGGAGCACCTGCCTCAGGTATGAATGGAGCATTATTTTCAGTTATCTTTTTTTCTTTGGGCAAATGTTTTATTCTGGATTAATTTTCAATACAATCAAAACGGCTTGTAAGTCTATCTCAGACCATGCCAAGCTTTGTAACGTATGGTATTAATAATCAGGCTTATTTAATTAGCACGCTGACTTTGTTCTTTCCTTCCCTCCTTCCTTCACGTCCCTTCCCTTTCCTATTTCCTTCCTTCCTTCCTCTCTCTCTGTTTTTCTCTTCCTTTCTTTCCTCGTCTTTCTTTTCCTTCCTTCCTTCCTTGCCCCTACTTGCCATTGTTTTCTCCATGCAGCAAAACACTGCATTGTGTAGAAACACACACACACCATACACATGCAAAGCTATTCTATTTGCAAATGGGCAGAACTCGGGAGCTGAAGCTAAATTTACCCAGGAAGAGGTTTCTCTCTTTTTGAGCTGCAGTTTTCTCAGCCTGGGAACAGCTCCCCAGCCAGCCTTAAGAACCAACCATCTGTTTTCCTTTCTCCAAAGCCAAGTCGCAGCCTAAAGGTATTGATTTAGAGGCTTCGGGGAATATTAACGGCTTGCCAGTAATCGAGGTGGATTTAGAATCGTTTGAAGACAAACCGTGGAGGAAACCAGGTGGGGCCTCAAAGTTTCTTGTGGTAAATATGATCAACGGCTTTCTTTTTTTCCCCCCCTGTAATTTGGTTTGGTTTGGCCCGGCATCACCATCCTTGGTGAGGCAGGTGGGCACAGTCTCCAATTTATGGGCATGGTCTCCATCATGTGTGAGGAAATCAGTTTATTTGGGGTTGGATAAATGGAGTCACGACGGATTTTAATCTGCTAGCAATTGCCAACTCTAGGGGGCGCTGCTCATCTCCATTTCAAGGCCATTGGGCCAAGCGCTGTCTCAAGGCATTTCCGCGGTCATGTGGCCAGCGGGACCCCGCCGAGCACTGTGGCCTTCTCACTGAAATGGTACCTCTTTATCTCCTTGCATTTGTTGTCAGGAGCTGGAGCAAGGACGGGAGCTCACCCTGTCGTGTGGTGCTCGTGTCTCAAGCTTTCCAGCCCACAAACCCAGTGTCTTAACCGCTGAGCCACCACACTGGGATTGGAGAGCTCAGACC
Organism: Bungarus multicinctus; assembly: GCA_023653725.1. Taxonomy (NCBI): domain Eukaryota; kingdom Metazoa; phylum Chordata; class Lepidosauria; order Squamata; family Elapidae; genus Bungarus; species Bungarus multicinctus. The sequence goes on from CM042841.1 coordinate 1,430,647, forward strand.
AAGCAGGGATGGGCATTTTAATCATTGTAGCTCAGCCTCTGAGTTTTACTTGTCTCTTTTCTCCTGGCTTTTTCTCTTGTTGCTCCTCATTTAGACACTGAAATGAAGAGAAAGAGGAGGGAGAGCCTCAGAGAGGAGAATCTGAGTCAAAACCAAAAATGGAATTGGAGAGTCTTAAGACGGGATGCATGGGGGAGGGGATAGGTACATTTAAAGATGCAAGATTGGGGTACTTTTGAGGTAGACCTGTCAGGCTTCAAAGCAAGAATGACACACAGTAATTTTTCCAAGCTGTGTTCTTTATTATTTTCACACCTATAGATCAAATCTTGGCAGACTCAGCCTAGAGATCATACAGGAGAGAAAGATGGTGCAGACAACCACTCCCTAATAGCTCACCAAATATGTTGCAGATGCAGATTAAAGTAGGCGCATGATCTCCAGGCTGAGTTTCCTCTTCCACTTCTGGAATAAATGCCCTTCCTCCTAGGGATCCCCCTCCTCACTATATTCCATCAGAGCCAGTGGTGGTATTCTACCAGTTCAGCCTGGTTCCACCAAGCCGGTAGCACCAATGAGCAGCGGAGACTAAACTGGTTCTCTCTGATGTTCTGCTGTTTGGCCCAGCTGCCTGCCTGGGCTCCCATACTGACCTTTACATCCTGCTTTTGAAGCGCAGCTGCTTTGCACAGGACACCAATTGCTGCGTGGCAGCTGCTGAAGCAACAGAGTGCAGGATTGCAGGAAGTGAGTCAAAACGCCTCTACACCTGCGCAAAGTGTGCATTTGGTGCGTGCGTGCACGCAAAGTATGTGTGCATGCGCAAAGTGCGCCCACCAAGCCACACTCACCAAACTGGTGGTACATTTTTTGGAAACACTAGTGATCAGAACATATGGGGGCTTCAGCTCCTAGAATTCCACCGTCAGCATGTGTCAGGCTCAAAACCATCTTTCCAAGCTGCGATATTTATTATTTTCACACCTATAAACCAAAGTTCTTGGCAGACTGAGGAGTCTACTTTCTGCATCTACAGTGTGTTCTTGGAACTATTAAGCAGGGGCTGTCTTCACCCTCTTTCTCTCACACATGGTCTCTAGGCTGAGTTGCCTTTTACTCCTCTGGACTCCCATCGCCTCCCTCCTCACCACATTCCATCACAAGTTCAGACTTGAACATCGAGGAGATGAATACTAAATCTGCTTTTATTATAGGATTGCCGTAACAGACTCTGGCCACTCTCAGTGCACTTCCTTCTCCCTGCCTTTCTCCATAAACAGAACCAGGGAGGGTCCAGCATGAGACGCTTTCTCAAGTTACATTCCTGCTTGGACTCAGATTTCTCTTATCTAACTTGCATCGCTTCCTCCTCGGAAGGTTATTCTCACAACCCTTACAGAAACAGATCTTGTTGGTGGATTTTTATTTTCCAAAGGAGAAGAAGGGAATTCCAAAGAAAACATCTAATTTGGAGTGTGAGGCTTTTGCGCCTATCTAATCCAGGGAACCACAAACAGGGTTGTGAATGGCGTGGTTCCTGTTGCACATTCCTCTCTCTGGAGTCTAGTCCAGGGGGGGATCTCCAAACTTGGCAACTTTACAACTTCTGGGCTTCAACTCCCAGAATTCCCCCAGCCAGCTACTTTTTTCAGCTCTGTTGTCATTTCAAACAGCCATTAAACAAATGGTTCTCAGTGGAGGGCTAATTTGTAACCACGATTTGTGCACCTGCTTTGAATCGTAGCTTCAGCAATCATGATTACAAACTGCCTTGTTGTCTTGAAGACAGATGCCATTCAGATATTCACCAGTTTTCTTCGGGATTATTGCCATTTGCATATGTGTCTGCATGTCTTCATTAAATATGTTTCACCATAAATGTTCCCAGATTTCAGGACTTTAAGAATGTTTAAAAGATGAAACACTTGTTTTCACCCCCTATGAGCGGAAAGGAGCCTTTTCATCTCACGATCACCAACCTAAACAAAAAAATAAATGGTGCCAAAATAATGGTCCTGCCCACTCTGGATGTCCTCTTTGTGGGCCACAAAAATGGGTTGGGCCGGCACATGGCCTGTAGACCACGACTCATGAAGGCTGCCAGCTGATCTTCAGCCTCCACAGGACCTGATGACTAAAGTGTCTGGTGGTAACAGATGATGGAAATTATCCTTCAGCAAGAATGTTAAAAATTTCCACTCCTGGGAAAATAAGAAAACCTTGCAATTGTGCTTAACTGTAGCCACAGCTGGCCCCAGTTTTGGTAAAATAAGACAGCAGAGATAATTTGCAATAATGAAAAAGGTCATTAAAATCCCCCATGAGTCATCAAAAGACAGAGAATGTACCTACGTGGGAGAATGAGGTGGAGATTTGATTATTCTCCAGATCATCTTTTATGATTCACTTTAACTAAGGCGGGAGTTGGCAACCTGTGGCTCCAGAGCCGCATGCGGGCCTTTGGGCCCTCTCCTGCAACTCCGTATTGGCTACCACTGGCTGGCCCCGCCCCTCGCAGTCACTCCTCACCTCAGAAAGTTTAGGGCGACGGTGGATGGTGAGTTGCTCCGTATTCCAGGGTGGGAGTGATGCGCTCCTCTACTTGCCTCTACTTTTGGCCCTTCTTGGTGCTGTGTGCACCTCGGCTGTTCGGGGAGATGCACAACTTTCTCCACCCTCAAACACTGGCCCGGCTGATGCTTTGCGTTGTAATGGGCTCCAGGAGGAGGTGAGGACACCGTCTTCCCCCATTGTGAAGTGCGCTAAATTCAAGTGTGCTGTGCAAGGCGCTGCAAGAACAGTGAGCTGGCCATGGAGGCAGCGAGAGCAGCGGCGTCAGTGTCTTGGGGCGGAGAGAAAGATGTGCATCTCCCCATATTCCTCTCACCGCCTCCATGGCCTGCTTCCTGCCACACACAAATACACACGCAAGAGAGAGGAGAGAGAGGGAGAGGGAGAGAAAGAGATGAGAGAAAGAGAGGAAAAGAGAGAGAGGGAGATGTGAGAGAGGGAGAGAGAGAGAGAAAGAGACTGTCTGAAAGAGAAAAATGAGAGAGGAAGAAATAGAGAGAGAGAGAGGGGGGGGGGAGAGAAAGAGATGAGAGAAAGAGGGAGATGTGAGAGAGGGAGAGAGAAAGAGAGACTCTGTCTCTGAAAGAGAGAGATGAGAGAGGGAGAAATAGAGACAGAGAGAGAGAGAGAGAAGAAATACCTGTTTCCCAGAGAAAAGAAAACACCAAGAGCCACAAAACCTGGGTAGGTGTGGCTGGGGGAGGTCATGTGACTAGGTGGGAGTGAGTGATGTCGAGTTGGCCCCGCCCACCCAGGTTTTGTGGCTCCCGGTGTTTTTTTTTTCTCTGGGAAAGGGGTCCAAATGGCTCTTTCGGTGTTTAAGGTTGCAGACCCCTGAACTAGGAAAGCGGTCTCCAAACTTGGCAACTTTATGGACTTCAACTCCCAGAATTCCCTAGCCAGCCATGTCCACAAGTCTTGCCAAATTTGGAGACTCCTGAACTAAGAGGCGTAATACGTCAGCATCTCCTTGCTGTTCTCCTTCTTCACGGTAACGTTTTTTCAGTGGAAGAATCCCTGTCAGGCTACGGGACTTCTTCCCATTCAAACAATAAGAATGAACTTCTGAGAACCAAACGTATCAAGAGGAATCCTTTATTGAGATGAGAAAATCCAGTAGGAATTCAAAGCAGCGTCTGAGGTCCCTCAGGCATACAGTGATAGATAAGGGAGTTTGAATTCCCCCCCCCCCATCCCAATGTTTACTTAGGGAAACAAAAGCCAATATGTTAATTCCCCTCCCAGCCCCTCTGGGAGGAGATTCTTCCCTTTTAGGAAGGTTTTTTCTCGTGTAGCTTTCCCAAGACGTACCTAACTTCCTCCCCCACCCCCTTTTTAGAACGGACTGTTTTTGGAGATTTCCCAGAGCATTTCATTGTGGAGTTTTATGGACCCCTCATCTCCTGGCTGTGCCTCTCAGAGGTGATAGGTTCTGGCCATTTGGCTTCTTTCCCCCCCCATTGTATCATGTATGGGTGTGCATATTCGATATAAGGTTAAATATATTCAGGTTACATCAAGAAAGGATTTCTTTATCAGTTCCCCACCCCCCTTTCTTCTTCCTCTGAAGAAATGACAGATACACGGATCTGACATCCTGCCCTCCTTTAAAAAACAGATGGGTCTACCTGGAAAAATAAAAATCATGCGTTACATGTGCAGTTCAGGATGGTTTATCAGGGTATTTTAGGTGGAACTTTCGTAGTAATGTGGGTGCTTTTACATGTCTTTTGGCTACCCACTCATTTTCTGAGGAAGGAAGGTGTTTCCAAGCTACTAAATATTGTGTGGATCCACGGTAAGTGCGTGAATCAAGGATTTCTTTAATTTCAAAATGTTGTTCCCCATGTATCATGATGGGGGTTGGGGGTGTGGGAAGGGGGGGTCTGAGGTTTGAAGTGATCTCCGGTTTGAGCAAGCTACAGTGAAATACTGGGTGAATCTGCCTAAGAGTTTTTGGAAGATGAAGCTCTACCGTCACGGGGTTGATAATTCTGGAGATGGGGAATGGCCCAATGAATTTTGGTCCTAATTTCTTAGAAGGTTGTAATGATTTTAAGAATTTTGTGGACAAATATACACGGTCTCCAATCTTGAAAGGTTTAGGTTCACAGCGTTTTTTGTCTGCTTGAGTTTTGTAAACTGCTCTAGCTTCCTGTAGAGACAATCTTACCACTGGCCACATGGCTTGTAATTATCCATCCACTCCTTAAGGGAGGGGATTTCAGGTTCTTTGGTGGGTAGTTCCGGCATGGGGTTGAATTCTTGGCCCGTTGCTACGTGGAATGGGGTGAACCCTGTGCTACTATGGACTGAGTTATGGTATGCTACCTCTGCAAAAGGAAGAAGGTCAGTCCAATTGTCCTGCTGGTGATTAATAAAACATCTTAAATATTGTTCTAATACACAATTCACCCTCTCTGATGCTCCGTCCGTATGGGGATGGTTCGAAGACGATAATCCCTGGGTGGAGCCTAATAGGTTTAAAAACGCCCGCCAAAATTTGGATGTGAACTGAACACCCCTATCTGAGATAATTCGTTGGGGGGCTCCATGAAGGCGATAAATGTGTATTAGGAACATCTTTGCCAATGATCTGGCAGTTGGGATTTTTTGGCATGGAATAAAATGAACCTCTTTGGAAAAAAGATCAGTTACAACCCAAATGACAGTATTCCCAGCACTTTCGGGAAGTTCCACTATAAAGTCCATAGAGATCTCTTTCCAGGGAGCAGAAGGGTCTGCTACTGTTTGTAAAAGTCCAGGATATTTTCCTTGTCTTCTCTTTGCAGCAGCACAGATGGGGCAGCTCGCAACATAGTTTTCAATGTCCTTTTTGAGGGACGGCCACCAAAATTGTCTTTTGATGAGGTGCAGGGTTTTTACAAAACCAAAGTGTCCTGCTATTTTAGAGTCGTGGCAGCGTTTCATGAGTTCCATTCTCTGGCTTGCAGGGACATAAAGCTTGTTTTCTACCCAAGCCAGTTCGTCTTTGAGTGAGCACGTGTTTCTGTTAACCTGGAACCAATCATCTTTAAGTAGTGCTTCCTTAAAAATTGACGTCGTTGTGTCTTCAGTCAGGGATGATTTTTTTTTCTCTTGTGCCCGGGTGAGTACCTTGGCTGCTAGTTGGGTCGGTTGGATCATCGGTTTTATAACTTCAATCTTTTTGCTGTTGTATTGGGGTTTCCTGGACAGTGCATCTGCTAAAAAATTCTTTCTCCCAGGAAAATATTTGAGAGTGAAATTAAAACGTTCAAAATATCGAGCCCACCTTGCTTGTTTTTCGGAGAGTTTCCGTGGATTTCTCAGAGCTTCCAGATTTTTGTGATCAGTCCATACTTCAAAGGGGATTTGGTTTCCTTCCAGGAAATGTCTCCATGTGAGCATTGCCCACCGCACAGCAAATGCCTCTTTCTCCCATACGGCCCATCTTTGCTCGGTTTCCGTCAGTTTCTTAGATGTATAAGCACATGGTTGTAATTGTCCACTTTCATTCTTTTGGAGGAGGACTGCCCCAACTGCAACATCACTGGCGTCTGCTTGGATGACAAAAGGTTGTTCGGGATCTGGGTGTTTAAGGACCGGTTCTGCTGCGAACAGGCGTTTGAGTTTCTCAAATGCTGCTTGGCATTCCATTGTCCAGATGAGGGGTTGCCTAGGTTTGGGTTTCTCCCCCCCCCCCCTTCGTTTTTAGCAAGTTCGTGATAGGGAGGGCGATGTTTGCAAAAGCTGGAATGAATTGGCGATAAAAATTTGCAAACCCCAGAAAACTTTGCAATTGTTTGCGTGTGTGGGGTGGATCCCAGTCCAATGCAGCTTTCACTTTCTGTGGGTCCATCTCTATTCCCTCATGGGATATTCTGTACCCCAAATAGTCAATTTTCTCTTGGTGGAACTCACATTTGGAGAGTTTTGCATATAGTTTAGCGTCTAAGAGTTTTGTGAGGACTGCATGGAGTAGTTTGATGTGTTCTTCCATCGTTTCCGTGTAGATTAAAATATCATCAAGACAAACTAAAACTCCTTTAAATAAAAATTCATGAAGGGTTTCATTGATCAATTGCATAAACACTGCAGGCGCTCCTTGCAGTCCAAAAGGGAGCACTTTAAATTGGTAGCATCCCAATGGTGTGTTAAAAGCTGTCTTCCACTCATCCCCCTCCTTTATTCTGATGCGGTAATATGCTTCCCGTAGGTCTAACTTTGAAAAAAAATTTTCCTTTCGAGAGGTGGGCTAACATGTCCTTCATGAGAGGGAGTGGATACATATTTTCTATGCAAATGCAGTTCAATTTTTTATAGTTCACACAAAGACGCATGGAGCCATCTTTCTTTTCACGGAATAACACTGGGGCCGCTATTTTTGGTCTGGCGGGTTCGATGAAACCCCGCTTTAAGTTTTTATCGATAAATGCTCTGAGTTCTTTCAGTTCTCTGGGAGACATGCAGTACATTTGTGGTTTTGGGAGTTTAGCCCCTGGTAGGATTTCGATAGCGCAGTCTGTGGCTCGATGGGGTGGGAGTTCATCACAAGCTACCTCACTAAATGCTTGGGCCAGATCCTGATACTCATTGGGGATGTTAATGGGTTTCACAGACTGTCCAGTCATGGCTGATTCTCTGTCCTCTTTCCCATTCTTTATCCTTTCCTCAGGTCTTTTTGCAAATATTACGTCTCTCTGGAATTGTATGGTTCCTGTCCTCCAATTTATTTTTGGATTCCATTTCTGTAGCCATGTGAGACCCAGAACTAGTGGCTCTTCCATCCCTGGGGCTACAATGAATGTGAGCATCTCCCTGTGTTTTCCTAGTCTTATTTTCAATGGTTCTGTGGTAAACCTGGCTGGCTCCCCCCCTGCTATGGTTCCATCTAATTGGCAGAAAGCGATGGGATTTCCCATTTCTTTCAGTTGGATTCCCAATTTATCTGCCAGGGAGGGTTTGATTAGGCATCGAGTGCATCCCGAGTCCAGCAACGCTGTAACTTCCTCCCCCTTCCCTTGGCTGGGGATAAACAGACTCAGGGGTAGGGTGATTGGTTCAATTGGATTGCTTACCAGCGGGTCATCCTCTGGATCACTTTCGGACTGGCACAGGTCCCCTCGGAGCGTTTGGGGTTCTTCCTCAGGTTTGGGAGAGGTTCGGAATCCCACATCTACCCGGCCCCTCAGGCCAGTCTCCTTCCCTCGAGGACTGGATGTTGTGGGTTTCCTCCCTGATGGGAGGTCTAGCCTTCTGGCAGGAGTCTTCGAGTGGCATTCTGCTGCGCGGTGCCCCTCCTTTCCACACTTAAAGCAACCAGGCGTTCTTGGAGTCATGGTGGATTGGGGTTTGAAAACTTCCCGTTTCCCCAGGGGTGGGGATCTTTTCCAAAACTTACCAGCACGGTACCGGTTCCGAGTCATGTCTATCTCTGCCTCCTCTGCCATCATGTACCATTCATGCAAGAGGTTTGGGGCCCCACGGGCCAGACAGGCAGCGTATAGATCATCATTTAGTCCATCTTTGAACCAGCAGACTAAGATATCCTCTGGCCAATCTACCCGGCCGGCCAGGTCACGAAATTCCTCGGTGTATTCAGCTACCGGGCGACGACCTTGTTTCACGACTCTGATGGGGTCCCGGGCTTTTCTATCGGCAAGCGGGTCCTCGAAACGGTGGCGTAAGGCCGTCATAAAGCGATCTAAGTTTCTTAATTCTGGGGCATTGACGTTGTGGAGCGTTACCATCCATCTGGCTGCCGCCCCTTCAAGAGCTAGGGTGACAATTCGCACCCGGGACCCTTGGGTTGGTAAATCCTGTCCATATTCTTGCATGTAGGTGAGCACTTGTGCCAGGAAAAATCCCAATTTCTGGGGGTCTCCATCGAATTTTACCCCCAAGGGCGGGACCTTCCTCTGTAATTATATGTTTCTGGGTTGGCCAGGGTTAGTTCCCTGATCCGGGGCGTTTAAGGGTCGGGTACCTGGTGTGGCTGCTGGTTCTTCAGCTTGTCCCTCTTCCCGCTCAATCTCCGCTGACTCCGGGGTGGCGGCTCGGGTTCTCTCACTTTCTGGTTCCCTCGCTCTCCTGCGTTGTCGTCTTTGTGCATCCCCCATGTCGAGGTTTTCCAGGGCTTCCCTCACTAGGTGATTGATGTACCGTCTCATTCGGTCATCGGCCGGTGGCTCCTCATCCCATTCTTCCTGATTCGATAGGGCCTCTAGCTCCAATTTCCACACGGGTTTGCGATTTCCTCGGGTGAGGGTTACTCCCCTGGTTCTTCCATTCCAGGTGTCTCTTTTTCCTACACCTATAGACCACCAGGGCTTGGTGGAGGATTCGCAGGCAGCCTCGCTGTCTTCGATGGGGCGCATCGAGTCAGTATCTGGCTGGGTAACTGTTTCTCCCCAGCATTCGGCTCCGCCTTGCTCCTTGCTGTATTCAGACATTTTTTTCTTTTCTTGCAGGATCCCCTCGGTAGAGTGAATTGTTTTAAAAAAAAAAAATTCCTCTCCGGGTTGACCTCTATTGCAGACGCTGCTTTATGTCAGGCTACGGGACTTCTTCCCATTCAAACAATAAGAATGAACTTCTGAGAACCAAACAGTATCAAAAGGAATCCTTTATTGAGATGAGAAAATCCAGTAGGAATTCAAAGCAGCGTCTGAGGTCCCTCAGGCATACAGTGATAGATAAGGGAGTTTGAATTCCCCCCCCCCCATCCCAATGTTTACTTAGGGAAACAAAAGCCAATATGTTAATTCCCCTCCCAGCCCCTCTGGGAGGGGATTCTTCCCTTTTAGGAAGGTTTTTTCTCGTGTAGCTTTCCCAAGACGTACCTAACTTCCTCCCCCACCCCCTTTTTAGAACGGACTGTTTTTGGAGATTTCCCAGAGCATTTCATTGTGGAGTTTTATGGACCCCTCATCTCCTGGCTGTGCCTCTCAGAGGTGATAGGTTCTGGCCATTTGGCTTCTTTCCCCCCCCATTGTATCATGTATGGGTGTGCATATTCGATATAAGGTTAAATATATTCAGGTTACATCAAGAAAGGATTTCTTTATCAGTTCCCCACCCCCCTTTCTTCTTCCTCTGAAGAAATGACAGATACACGGATCTGACAATCCCGAAAGAAGATTCCTCTGCTGCGAAAAAGAAGTTGCTCCAAGCCATTTTTCCACTTCAGCCCCCCCTCCCCCCCAAATTTCTGCCTGCTGGAAGAGTTGGCTTTCCCCGGAGAGCCCTTTCCACCAACGCCTGTCCATTCCTTCCCAGGTGCCGACCTTTCCGATTATTTCAACTACGGATTCAACGAGGAAACCTGGAAAGCTTATTGTGAGAAGCAGCGCCGGCTTCAGCTGGGCCTGGAGCCTTCGGTCTCCACCTCCACCGAAAACAAGATCACGGTAAAGTGCGGAGCTTGGTTCCTTTGGTTCCACCGCTTCGCAAGGGGTTCGTCACCTGCCCGGGCCTGGAATGGTTGGGGACGTCATCCAAAGCGGAATTAATGCAATAGGTAATCCTCGACTTACAACAGTTCATGACCATAAGTTGCAACGGTCACTGGAAAAAAAGTGACTTGGGATCATTTTTCATATTTAACAACCACTTCAGCATCCCCATGGTCAAAATTTGGATGCTTGGATACTGACTCATATTTATGACGGTTCCCGTGTCTTGAGGTCATGTGATGAACTTCTGCAACCTTCTTATAAGCGAAGTCAATGAGGAAGCACGGTTTGCTTAACAACCGTGTTACTAACTTAACAACTGCAGTGATTAATTTAACAACTGAGACAAGAAAGATCGTGAAACAGGACAAAATTCAATTAACAAATGTTTCATCTAGCAACAGAAATGGGCTCAATTACAGTCGTAAGTCGAGGATTACCTGTACAAGAATGTCGATTTTAAAGGCAATGAAGATGAAAAGCAAGTCAGTTTCTGAACTCAACATTTTGATCCTTTGGAGGGAGACAAAAGGCAATCAATTGCATCTAGCCTGTGGACCAAACCACAACCAGATTTAAGATGCCTGGACTTCAAATTCCCAGAATTCCCCCCATCAACTTCTGGGAGTAGAAACCCACCCAGCTCAAAGCATGCTGGCTGGGGAATTCTGGGAGTTGAAGTCCACCCCTATTAAAGCTGCTAAGATGAAAAAGCACTAAACTTTTGCTTCCTGTATTAAGATGTACAATTAGGATTAGGGCCTCTCTTCTCTTCCCATGATAAAAGAATGGACAGAAAAACAGATGGGTTCACCAAGAGAGCAAAATTGTTTCAGTCAGAAAAAAGAACAGATCCAGTTTTGTTTCTGCTTGAATATCTACCTGAGCTTTGTATTCGAGATAGAAAAGCGTGAAATCTTAATTCTGGAATTTGCCAATTAGATTAGTCGTCCTTATAGAAATGGCTAGTATCTACTAAAGGTGTGAAAATAAAAAATATTGTATTCTACTGTGCTGAAAAAAGTTGGAAGTTAGTGCTTTTCTTTTCCATTTCCCCCTTATCCTACACTTTCCCTTCCCTTTCCTTTCCCATTTCCCTACCATCTTCATTTTCATTTGTATCTTATACTATGTTAATTTCAATTAAAAATAATGAAAAACAGAATGTACAATTTTGAAAACTCAGCAGGCCATCTCTTGCGCTTTCTGAAGAACTCTTGGCAAACGGGGGTATAAAAATAGTCGAAGGCTTTTCAGTCCAATAAAAATAGCTGGTGTGTGAACACAGAAAGCTCAGGAGGAGTTCCAGATTAAAAATTCGGTCCATCTGCGTCCCTTCTGCAATGGAGCCTAACCCCTCTCCACTTTAAAGTGCTTTACCAAGATAGTCCTCCACTTACGACCACAACTGAGAGGAGATTTTCCATTGTTATTAAGTCAGTCACACCCAACTTTATGACCTTTTGCCATGGTTGTTAAGCAAATGATATTGTTGTCAATAACGTTGTTAAGTGAATCTGGCTCTCCTCCCCCTCCCACCTTGGCTTGTCGGAAACTACCTGGGAAAGTCACAGATGACAGTCAGACGACCTGGAGAAGCCATAACCATCATATACACAGGTGTCCTTGTCCTACAACAGTTCACTAAGCGACTCTTCAAAGTTACAATGGCAGTGAAAAAAGTGACTTATGACTGTTTTTCACACTTACTGTCAGGATTCCGGAACTTAACCCCAATTTAAATCATGAGTCTTGAGCCAAACTTCCAAAATTTCAAAAGGATTTATTAGGAGTTAAACATGTCCGGCACTGCCTGGGTGTAGCCGACTCTGAGACACATCATTCATTGTCACCCTTGACCCTGGTTTTCCCCCACCCCCTGGGTGTATCATAACCCCTATTCTCCAATGGGACACCTCCATAGCCCAGAGTCATCAATCATGCTCTCCAGTTTGAATTTTGCACAGCAGAAACTTCAGTCACCTAGTGACTATCTTTGAAAACATTTATGGAATGCAAGCTGCCCACTGCTCCCCCCCCAATTTCTGTTGGCAACTCTAAAAAGACCATAGAAATATTTTATGACATTTATGACCATTATAGCCTCTTAATGGTCGCCTGATTAAAATTCAACCACTTGGGAACCTGAAATATTTATGACAGTTCCAGTGTCCCGGGATCATGTGATTAAATTTTGCGACTTTCTGACAAGCAAATTCAATGGGGAAGCCAGATTCGCTTAACAGCTGTTACTCATTTAACAGCTGCAGTGATTCTCTTGACAACTGTGGCGAGTAAGGTTGTAAAATGGGGTGGAACTCGCTTAGCAACAGAAATTGTGGGCTCAGTTGTGGTCATAAACTGAGGACTCCTTGTATATGCCAAATTTTTCTTCTCCTGACTGTGTAAGTGCGAGCATGCTGCTTCTCCCAAGTAGTTTTTTCAGCCCAGCTGGATTGGAAGAAGCCTCTTGGATGAAGCAGCAAAATGTTTCAAACCAAAGAAAAAAAAGAAACCCAGTTACCACGACTCGACTTCCAGGTGGTTGTAGCTCCCTTTTTCCAGTTCCTTTGGAATTTCAAACAGTTGCTAAATGAATGGTTGCAAGTCAAGGACCACCTGTGGCTGCAGAAAAGAATTCCAACTCCTGGAAAGCAGCAGGAGCAGAATGGTCCCTCTGTCTGTTTAAAGTTGACTTTTTTAGTTAGTGAGAAAAAGGATGGTTTCAATTGGAGGATGAGGAAAAATATCTCGGATTGAAAAGGTCCTGGTGGCACTGCAGTGTGGTTGTTGCTTTTTCTAAAGGTTCAACAAGGAAGAACCGGCAACGCCGAAAAGGAACCCGAGAACAACATCATCAAGATGGATTTTAAAACTGATTTTGTTGCCCTCATTGGAGGAAGGATAAAAGCAGGGCCTCCTCCAAACAGGTACCGAAGGGACCCCTCTCGGGTGGCGGTTTTTGAGGGAGGTTTGCTTTCTCCAGGATTTGGAGCGTTTCTCTCCAGCTGCCTTACTGTTCTGACCAAGGCTTCCTGACACCGTCATCAAGCACACGCTTAGTCCAAACAACTCTTGTTTTATTTCAACGCTGGGAATTATGTTCATTCCCAGCCCCAAACCATCCCTCGAGATAAGCACCCACCTTTCTCTCTTTTGAATGGCTGCCATTAACTCTAAAAAACCAACCGGAGTAAAATGTCCACACAGAGCTTCAAGGTTTAATCCGAACAGAGCAAACGACTTTGCTTCCTGCAAAGATTTTCCTACGTTTGCACCTCCTTTATATGTTGGGGGGGGGGGGGGACAATCACCACCAAGCCTTACTTCTGAGTCGCCCCTTTTGTCTTAGCTGCTCTTGCCTTTTAGCAGCTCTGCACACACGCGCACTGGAAACAGGCTCCCGTTGTTCCTCTGCCTCGCTGCTGCCATACTTCGGAGACTCCGAAGGCAGCACCCCACTCCCAGATGGTCGTGGCCCCATCTCTGCATCGGATGCAGGACCCTCGTCCGAGTCCTCCCCAGACTCCTGGACTGGTTCCCGTTCTTCCCCCACTGTCCGATTCCGCTGCCGTCTGCACAGACTATCAGCAAACCACCACACTTACTCGCAAGATTTTCAGCAGCTTAAAGTAGCCTATGAATCGTCTCAGAGCCCAAACTTCTCCAGATGAAGGAATCTTACACTTCTAGGCAAGCTAGAATTCAGGGAAGATCTAGATGGTCACCCAAAGCAAGTTTGGTCAACGCTGTGGGTGGAGAGGTGGCCATATGCTGAGCTTGAGGCAGGTCCATTAGGTTTCCCCCAATCTCAAAGCTTGCCCTCATTTTGTTTAGATGATATAAATAGCAAAGGGCTCAGCCGCCTGGCCCTTCAAATATTGTTATTTGAACAAATACTCGAACAAATATTGTTCATTCCCTAGAGCAGGGGTCCTCAAACTTGGCAACTTTAAGACTTGTGGACTTTAACTCCCAGAGTTCCTCAGCCAGTTCCCTGCTAGATAAAGTATTGTAACACTCCTGTCTCTAGCATAGCATATAATAATGTCCCCAAAAGCAAGAGGCAGGTAGTTTTTGATGGTTTTTTTATAGTAAATTGTGCTTTATGGAGCTTTATCCAGGCAGTTGGGAAGCAAATGCCCCAGTGGGTGGGATTCAATTTTTTTTACTACCGGTTCTGTGGGTGTGGCTTATTGGGCGTGGCAGGGGACAGATATTGTAAAATCTCTAGTCAGAGGTGGGATTTGCCGGTTCTCCAAACTACTCAAAATTTCCGCTACCAGTTCTCCAGAACTGGTCAGAACCAGCTGAATTCGCCACCTCTGAAATGCCCACAACATTGCACAAAAGAAAATTGTTAACGCATTGGAACTAAAATCATCATCAAATTATGATGGTGTCTTGGTGGATGGTGTGCAGTATGCAGTTATCACAAGATGGGAGTTGAGTGTGTGTGTACAGCATCCTGTACTCCAATGATGAGCTGTGTTTATAGGAAGAACGATGTGATCAAGATCAGCTGCTGATGCTGAATGGGCCTTCTTTTGGAAACAGGAAACTGGGTGGGACAATCGACGTGATTGGTGGACAGGCTGGAACCATCCGGAGGGTAGAAGGAAGGCGGCGTGACAAACACGCTTCTGAAGAAAATCCCATTCAGGTAAGGACAGAAAAGTGGACCTCAAGCCTTGCACACTCTTCACTTTTAATCCAGATTAGACGTTCCTGGTTCAGGTAAGACCACACTTGGGACGGTGTATCCATTTCTGGTCACCACAATATAAAAAAAGACCCTAGGTTGAGACCCTAGAAAGTGGGCAGAAAAGAGCAAGAAAGATGAGAAGGCAGCTGGAGGCTAAATTGTATGAGGAATGGTTGAGGAAGCTACTGTAAGTATGTCTAGAAGAGGATCCAAATGGCCTCTTGATTCGTGGGGTATATTCATATTTATGCAGGTAGTTCATGCTTCAGTCTGGCAAGATTCTGTCTGTAGACAAACAACCAAGTCAAGTCCTAACAAAGAGAAGGACCACGGGTGACACGAGAGCAGGCTTCCAATATTTGAGGGGCTGCCACAGAGAGGAGGGGGTCAGCCAATTCCCCAAGGCACTTGAAGCAGGACTAGAGGTAATGATTGGAAGATTGTGAAAGAGAGATTCAACCTCGAACGAAGGAGAAATTTCCTGACACTGAGAACAATTGGAATGGCTTGCCTCAAGCAGTTGTGGGTGTTCCATCACTGAAGCTTTTTAAGAAGAAGCTGGAGAGCCAGTTGTCTGAAAAGGTATAAGGTTTCCTGCTTGAGCAGGGGTTGGACTAGAGGACCTCCAAGGTCCCTTCCAACTATATATCTTTGTATGCAAGGTTGGATGTTCCTCCTCTCTATTCCATTTTAAAATGTTCCTCTTCCTTCAAACTACAGTATGTTAAACGTCATCTGAAGATCTGTCTCAATAAGGTACATCCCAAAATCACCTTTAAATCTACCCACAACCAGGAACCATATGTGGGAAATAGAACACAGAATTACAGAAGGGACCTTAGAGATCTTGTAGTCCAACTCCCTGCACAAGCAGTGTCCCATTCCAGACAAGTGGCTGTCCAGCCTCTTCCGTTGCCAGAGCACCTGCAAGGCAAACTGTTCCACTGATGGTTCTGACTGTCAGGAAATTCCTCCTTCGTTCCAGCTTGCTTCTCTCCTTGAATAGTTTCCATCCGTTGCTTCTGGCCTTGCCTCCTGGTGCTTTGGAGAATAGCTGGACCCCTTCCTCCCCTCAAATACTGGGACACTGCGATTATGTCTCCCCTGGCCTTTCTCTTCACTACAGGAGACATACAAAATGTGTTACGTATAGTACATGTGTCGTCAGGGGTGGGATTCAGATTTTTTAACAATCGGATCTGTGGGTGTGGCCAGGTGTGTGTGGCCATGGGACTGGGTGGGCATGGCTTCTTTTTGCAATCCCCCCCCCCCCATGCTCTGTTTTTTTGACCTCCTGTGCCTCAGGGAAGCCTCCTGGGGGGTCGTTTTTGCTCCCAGGAAGGCAAAGGCAAAAAACGGAGTGCGGGGGGGGGGGGGAATTGCACATACACACACACACAGACGTGCCCCTTTTTGCCTTCCTGGGCCTCAGGAAAGCTTCCTGGGTGAAGCAGTAAGACAGCGAGGGGGATCCAGGCACAGCTGATCATTGGGAGGGAAAAAGGAGGAGAAATACCTTCAGGAGTGACTGGGCGAGGGAGAATACAGTGATGTTGGGCACGGGTGCAAGGTGGCACATGCATGATAAGGACCGACGGGGAGGGGCAGGCGGGGAGGGGAGGGGCCAGCCAGGGCCACAATTTGCCGGTTCTCTGAACTGCGCAGAATCATAACAACCGGTTCTAAAGAACCGGTCCAAACCAGTAGAATGCCACCCCTGTGAGTTGTACTAGAACTGCAAGCCGGGGAATAGCCCAGTCGCCCCGAGAGACGTTCTCTGAGGATGGCTCCAGCACAAGCCTGGAAGCTTGGAGGGAGAAACCAACTCCAGCTGGACCTTCAGTGCCGGGAAAGCTCCCAGCCGCCTTCTTTCAGTCCTGAAATGTTTCTGCTTCTTGAGGAGTTCTGGTAAAAAGAGGGGAACATTTGTAGCTCAGGGTTGAAATGAGGGGCCTTTCCTGCTCTCTGGGCTTGGCTGTTTCCTTGCACAAACGGCCTTCATCTGAGGGCTGAATATGCAGGGAGTCCTCGACTTACAAGTTTGTTTAGTGACTGTTCGAAGTTACAACAGCACTGGAGAAAGTGACTTATGACCAGTTTTCACACTTATGACCTTTGCAACATCCCCGTGGTCACCTGATCCCCTTTTGCGACCTTCCAAAAAGAAAAATCAACGGAGCAAGCCAGATTCACTTACCAACCAGGTTACTCACTTAACAACTGCAGCAATTCACTTAATAACGGTGGCAAGGAAGGTTGCAAAATGCGGCAAAACTCACTTAAAAACATCTCACTTAACAATGGAAACGTTGGGCTGAATTGTGGTCGTAGGTCGAGGACTTACCTGGCTTCAAAAACTTCCACAGCAATTAACTGAACTAAACTAGGCAAGCGAATAAATATCTACACAGGAGACCTGAAACTCTGGAAGTGTCCTCCAGGGTCAGTTGGGTTTCTGTTGAGGGTCTGCTGAGCCCAACCCGCAGGGCCTCGTCCTTCCTTCTCCTGCCCCCCCCGTGGCGTTGCAGCCGGAGCCACTTCCTGCTTCCTCTTGCTCTCCTTAAAGCCTAACCTGTGTAATCCTCTGTGCTCTCCCTTGAAAGGTACTTGGAGACCACGGGAGCAAAGCACAGCCTGCTCAGCCCCCTCAGCAGCAGCCATTTGCGCCCCCGGCAGGCCCACCTCCGGCGTTAAGTGGGCCCCCGCCCCACTTTCTCCATCCTCCGCCGCCACCAGTGGCCTCTGTCCCACCTCCTCTCCATCCTCCAGGTAGGTGTCCCTGCTAGTACAGGTACTAAAACCAGAACTAGGACACAAAACCATCTTGGTCGTTAAGTAGGAGGAATTGAGCCAGAAGTCTGCTCTGGCAGACATTTGCAGGAGAGTTGCCTTGGGCTTCAAACTGGAGAGGCTCTTGCTTTTAAATTGCATGGGGAGGAGAATGATTTATTCCTCGGGAGAACTCGGTTTCTGCAGAGAAGATTGGAAAGAGGCCAGTCCAGATCAGGGAGCAGTGCAAGAGGCAGCCTCGTCAAAGGATTGGCTTAGGTTGGGGTGAAAAGAGAAAATCTCCTTCAACTCAAGCTCAACTCCTGGGCCATCCACCACGAAGTAGTTTGATGTGGTCTCCTCCCATTTCTTACT
Organism: Bungarus multicinctus; assembly: GCA_023653725.1. Lineage (NCBI taxonomy): Eukaryota > Metazoa > Chordata > Lepidosauria > Squamata > Elapidae > Bungarus > Bungarus multicinctus. The sequence goes on from CM042841.1 coordinate 1,448,503, forward strand.
GCTTGCATTTCCCTAATATTAGCTCACATCCCTAATATTACCTGGTGGTCTCCCACCCAGGGACTAAAATCAGGTGGTCCTTAGTCTTTCTGAGATTATCTAAAGAAATAAGGAACATTTCTCTTAACCTCGTTAGGCACATCCACACCTAAGCATCAGAGTGGCTTTTTCAAAACGTTCCCATTTTGATTTTCATTCACCCATACATATGTATCTTTGCAATCTTTTTAACTTGGTTAATTTTAAACTGGGTTGTCAATGTGATGTGTAGTTCTTCGGTACGTATGTACATGTACGGTGTACATACCAGTAGTTTCCTGGAAGTAAAGACTCTTTCCTAGAAAAGCAGGAGAGAACTAGGATTTATCCCAGTCTGAGCTACTCGGGATCTGGAGGTCTGTGGGATCTGGAGCAATGCAGTGATTGGGTGGGTTGGAGCCAATGACAGATAAGCCATTCCTGCCTTTTTAAGGCATGATCTTCTGCCATGTGTTCCTCACTTGAGACCTTCTAGGAACAGGGGTCTCCAACCTTGGCCGCTTTAAGCCTGGTGGACTTCAACTCCCAGAATTCCCCAGCCAGCTTTGCTGGGAGTTGAAGTCCACCAGGCTTAAAGTGGCCAAGGTTGGAGACCCCTGTTCTAGAATCTGGGTACAGATAATCCTCGACTTGCAAGAATTCATTTAGCGATTGTTTGAAGTTACAACGGCATTGAAGAAAGTGACTTATGACCGTTTTTCACCCTTACGACCATTGCAGCATTCTCCCTGGTCATATAATCAAAATTCAGATGCTCGGCAACTGACTCATATTTACAACAGTTGCAATATCCTGAGGGTCGTATGATTGATTACCTTTGGCAACCTTCTCAAGCAAATCAAGGGGGAAGCCAGATCCACTTAACAACCATGTTATTAACTTAACAACTGCAGTGATTCACTTAGCAACTGTGGCAAGGAAGGTCGCAAAATAGGGCAAACCTCACTTGACAAATGTCTCACTTAGCAACAGAAATTTTGGGATCAACCTATGGCCATAGGTTAAGGACTACCTAATTCTTCCATGGTCCTAGCTAATTCTTCTCTGAAGCCACCAAAATGAAGTTGTTCCTCAGATGTTGCTCACCTACCATGATTAGATCCCTCTGATTTATTTCACATGGGTCCATCAAGTGTGGGATCCCACCAAGGCACCAACCCCTGGCAACCAGATCCATGTTTATCCCATTTAAAGCCTCGGTGGCGCAGTGGTTAGAGTGCACTACTGCAAGCTACTCCTACTGCAGTTTGGCAGATCGAATCCTACCAGGCTCCAGATTGACTCAGCCTTCCATCCTCCCGAGGTGGGTAAAATGAGGACCCAGATTGTTGGGGGCAAATAAGCTGTAAGCCGCTTTGAGAAGGCTGTAAAGTACTGGGAAGCAGTATATAAGTGCTATTGCCCTTCCTTCCTTCCTTCCTTCCTTCCTTCCTTCCTTCCTTCCTTCCTTCTTTCCTTCCATCCATCCATCCATCCATCCATCCATGGTGCACAGTGCTTAGAATGCACTATTGCAGACAAATTCTGCCCACTGTCAGCAGTTCGATCCTGACCTGCTTAAGGTTGACTCAGCCCTCCATCCTTCCGAGATGGGTAAAATGAGGACCCAGATTGTTGGGGGTCTATAGGCTGACTCTGTAAACTACTTAGAGAGGGCTGGAAAGCACTGAGAAGCAGTATATAAGTGCTATTGCCCTCCCTCCCTTCCTTTCTTCCCATCCATCCATCCATCCCAGCTCAAGGTCAACTCAGCCATCAGTCCTTCCGAGGTGGCTAAAATGAGGACTCAGGTGGTTGGGGGCAAGAGGCTGATTCTGTAAACCGCTTAGAGAGGGCTGGGAAGCACTACAAAGCGGTATATAAGTCTAAGGGCTATTGCTATTTAGTGTTATCAGTTGATGGAACTGGAGGACGGTGCAGTGGGGCGACTTGTGGCATCCGGGCAGGCGGGTGTTCAGGGATTCCATCATTGGCATAAGATAGGAGGGGAAAGGTGGGGATTTTTTTTAGCCCCCCCCCCAAGAGAAGGAAGGGCTGGCCCTAGAGTGGCCCTCGCGTCTTCCAATGATGATGACTGATTGTTCTTCTTCCTATTAACAGGGCTGTTTCCTCCTCCTCTGGCTCCTCCACCAGCTCTCTTAATCCCCACGATGGATGGGTAAGTGAGGCTCAGATGGGAACTGTGGCTGCTGGTTCAGGCCACTCGCTCAGAATCTATGGGGGGGGAGGGGAACCGGACTTCCAATTGGCTCCAGAACTGACCAGGGGGCTTCCAGTTAGGACCTTTGGGGCTCTCTAAGTGTTTAAGGTTGCCGACCCCTGGCCCAAGGGGAAGTCCATAGCATATTAAAATAACACCGATATTTCACACTTTGCTTGAAAATGTCTTGCTGGCTGGGAATTCTGGGAGTTGAAGTCCACATGTCATCAAGGTGCCACGATTGAGAAATACTGGTCCGGTTGTAGATATTGCGCAATCGTTGCACGGATTCTTGGCATCCCTCCCTGATAAGCAGCGAGTGCAGAATGAAGAGCCAGGGCTTTCTGAACCAGGGGGGTCAATGAACCGTGCAAAAACGCCGCGATCCCTGGCTTGGAGGGCCTTCTAAGGGCATCCCGTGGATTTGGGAGGAAAGGCCTCGTTTTCAGCAGGCTCTTCTAGAAGGGGGTGGCACTTCCGCCTTCAGAGAAAACGTCCGGCAGGGTTAGGGTTGGGGTCCAGTGAGAAGCCCTGGGCAGAGCGAAGGCAATGGCCCTTCTGCTTGGCTTGAAAGCTCCACACAGGCAACTTGGTTGGGAAGACCAGGATTCTGCTCGCGAGCTTTCTCCTCTGGCTCGATCTGTTTGTTCTTCAGTACGCGTAGTCCTCAACTTACAATTCACTTAGCGATCAACGGCACTGAAGAAAAGTGACTTAGGACCGCTTTTCACTTATGACGTTGCAGCCTCCCCCTGGTCACAAGATTTACATTCGGATGCTTGACAGGTGATTCACACTTATGACGGTTGCAGGGTCCTGGGGGTCCCCTTTTGGGATCTTCTGACAAACTCAATGGGGAAGCCAGATTCTCTTAGCAACTGTGTTACTCAACGTATCAAGTGCAGTGATTCACTTAACAACTGTGGCAAGAAAGGTCGTAAAGTGAAGCAAAACTCACTTAACAACTGACTTGCTTAGCAGTGGAACTGTTAAGCTCAGTTATGGTTGCAAGTCGAGGACTGCCTGTATTGGAATTGCTTAGTGCTTTGCATCACCGTGTGATCCAGTGAATCAATCAACCGATGTTTGCTTAGGCAGTGGATAAAGAACACAGGGAGCTGTAGGAGCCCTCAAACTTCTATACCGCAACGTCGTGTTTTATGGCCTTCTCTGAGCGCTGTAGAGGATCAGCAGATCACCAACAATCTGGGTCCTCATTTTACTGACCTCGGATGGAAGGCTGAGACAATCTTGAGCCGGTGGGAATCGAACTGCTGGCAGCCGGCAGTAAGCGGAAGTAGCCTGCAGTACTGCACTCTAACCACTGCGCCACCGCGGCTGCTCTAAGGAGCGGAGGGTGTTGTTTCCAGAGATAATCCAATGAGGAAGTGGGATTATCATTTCCCTTCCCGATTTGATTTTTCAGCCTGACTTATGATGGGGATTAGACGTCGCTAACCCTTCTTGTGTGTTCTCTCCCTCTCTCCTCAAAGCCAGCCTGCCAGCTACAGCAACCGGCAGCCGCCTCCCTTTGGCTACAACTCCACAGGTGAGCCCCTCCGAGCCCTTGCAGCAGATAGGCGGAGTGGATTGTTGTTTTGCACAACCCACAACGGGTCACTAGGATTGGCCAGTTCAGCTCTTGCGGGTCAGCTCTGGACTCTCCTGTGATTGTCCTGCCTGGGCTGATCTTGGAGGCCATCGCCACCAAAGTAGACTCAGTGGAACGTCCTGCAATGCTGCAGGATCCTGACCTTTCCCTCCTCTTCTTTCCTTCAGGGCATCACTTGGATGCCATTGTTAAACTGGGGTTTTGTAGATGATGTTTTTTATGTGTGCAATCATTATCTCTTCCTTTCACCTGTCAATGAATATGAATTTGCAAGGATTTTCGCCTTTCCGCATATGCCTCATTCTTGTGACCTGAAAAAGACCCCGCCCCAAATTGTGTTCCAGTGGATCACCACTGACTTGTCACTGTCCCTGTGTGTGTTATTGTTAGGCAGCTGTTACCACTGACCTTATGTGAAAACACACACACACCTCTTCATTCAGGCTAAAGCTGTTGCTTCATTTCCAGCAGAAAAAGAGAAACTTCTGTGCAAAACAGTTGCAAGTTACACATAGTTCTGTGCATTTGTATAGGATTAATTTTCTGAATTGAGGACTCACCTGAATAGGAAAAGTTACAAGGATTCCATACCATGTCCAATAATACTTTCTATGACACTTTAATGATTCAAACTGATGTATAAATATAGGTAACTATACCTTCTCCTATAAATCTAATTTCCCAAAGGGGTATCTTGAAATCATGCTGATATCTTCTGGGCTTTCATCCTGAAGGACTTACTGGGGATCAGTGATAATGACCACCTTGACATTAGGAAGTATTTATTACAGCAGGGATCTCCAACTTTGGCCACTTTAAGACTTCTGGGAGTTGAAGTCCACAAGTCTTATTAAAGTGGCCAAGGTTGGAGACCCCTGTATTATTACAGTGTTCAGTGAGCTCCGTATAGTGTAGCTGAACTCTGGTCAAGGAAGAATGCCAAAGGCTCCAGGAATAGCCCTAGCCCTTAGACTTATATACTGCTTTACAGCCCTCTCTCTCTAAGCGGTTTACAGAGTCAGCCTCTTGCCCCCAAATCTGGGTCCTCATTTTACCCACCTTGGAAAGATGGGAGGCTGAGTCAACCTGGAGCCTGGTGAGATTCGAACTGCCAAATTGCAGGCAGCTGGCAGTCAGTAGAAGTAGCCTGCAGTACTGCGCCACTGCGCCACCACAGAAAGAAAGCTGCTTAACATTTGCCATAACGGGACCCATCATTAACCAGGATTTGTGGCAAAAGGAGACACTGAGACATATTTTACCCTCAAGGGACACTTGGAGTTGACAAAGCATCTCTTTAAAGATCAGGTGGAAGTAAGTGCTTTGTCCATCACAGCAATAGTAACTGTTCTGCAGGACAAGAGGACTTTTTACATCACGATAGTGGAGCTTCTATAGTTCAGGAGTGTGACATTTCTCCCTCTTTGGCATAAGAAAGACATTACTCATGATAATTGTAACAGTCTGGGACAGGGTTGGAACTTCTTATCCTACTTTGAGGATGCCAACTATTTTAATGCTTGGGGTTGTAAACCTCCCCTTCATTTAAAACTAAGTGCTGATCAGGCCTGTGGGATGGAGTTGAACAGAGATCTCCAAACTTGGCAACTTTAAGACTTGTGGACTTCGACTCCCAGAAGTTGGAGAGTTGGAAGTCCGCAAGTCTTAAAATTGCCAAGTTTGGGGACCCCTGGAGTAGAAGATGCACATTCTTCCATTCCTCTTTTGTTCTGCCCAGTTCTGAAGGAATTTGATTAATGGACAGCCAATTTGCTTGAAAACAACTTCCAAACCCACCTTTTAGCTGCAACTGACCCCACTCAATCACGGTGCCTGGTTCTCAGAGCCACCATTTAAGAAGGATTTAGTCGAAATGAAACAGCTGCAGAGAAGGACTGGAGGACATCAAGGGGTTGAAGTCTCCTGAGAAGAGATTGAAGGAACTGGCCCTGTTAATAGGGAAAATATAGAGGGTATATAAGGTCCCAGAATAATGGCCTAAAGTTAGAGGAACGCAAATTCTACTTATACATTCTAAGAAGATTCCATCTTGCTTGAATAGATGCTTGAATTTAAACTTCTGTCTGAAAAGGAAAGGCTTAATGAGGAATGACACACAAGCAAGAGGTGTCTTCGGATAAGCAAGTTTCTTCATTTGTTTCAGTGATTAAGGTTTAAAGAGAGCTCAGTCTCAATCATGCCTCTAGTGCAGGGGTCTTCAAACTTAGCAACTATAAGACTTGTGGACTTCAATTCCCAGAATTCCTCAGCCAGCCATGGTAGTATCTTCCCTCTTGATGCTTTACAGAAGGCATTTCAAAATAAAAGAGTTGGAAGGGACTTTGGAAGTTTTCTTGTCCAACCTCCTCCTCCTCCTCCTCCAGTGGTGTTGGATGCTGTCCTTCTGCTACGCTTGGTACGAACCAGGTAGCAGCAGAGTGAGATTAGTTTCAGAGCATCCTGGGCTTAAGAGAGCAAGTTGATCGAAAGAGGTTTATTGATTAATTTAGAAGGCATTTATAGCCACCTATCCCGTACTTGACAATCCAAGGCAGCTCACAACATTCCATAAAATCAGAACAAATATGATTTGCAAAATCACCCAATATCATTTGGTATCCTATCACTGTCAGGATTCCAGCAATTGCTCTAATTAAATCATGATTCTTGAGCCAAACTTCAAAAAAACTTTGAAGGATTCCTTAGAGGCGACATCCTGGCCCTGCCCTGTATGAAGCCAACTCTGGCCTATGTCATTTACAGCCCCGTGACCCTGTTTTCCCCCCTCCCCCAGGATGTGTCATAAATCAGATTCTCCAATTGAGCCCTTCACGGGCTGGGTGTCATCAATCACGTTCTCCAATTAAATATATTCCTGGGCAAAAGCTCTGATAGTTCAGTTACAATCTTTTAAAGATAAAGAGTTGGAATGTACTTTTGCTTCCAAACTGCTGCCCTGCTCTTCCAGATTTCCTTCCTCCCACCTTTCTTTTAATGGCAACTACTAAAATAGGCACAGGAATGTTTGATGAGTTGACAATCACAGCACTACAGCTGCCCCTCAACTCTATATGTTTAATTTGCCAGATTAATTCCCACCTAGCCCAATGCCTGTGCAGAGCCAGGTTTTCACGTCCCTCCTGAAGGGTAGTAAGAGTTCGTTGCGCTGAGCTCAGCCCACAGTTGCTTGACTTTATAATTAGTGTCTATAAGCAAACCACAGGAAGAGTTTCAGAACTAGCTATCATCCACCCAGCACTAACGCTCCTCTTTACACCCTGAAGCTGATCCAAATCCCCAGAGGCCACGTCCCAGCAGATGCCTTGAGTAGGACTAGAGGTAGCCCTGGACTTACTAATTCGTTCAGGGACCAAAGTTATAACAGCACTGAAAAAAGAGAATTAGGACCATTTTTCACACCTACTGACATTTCACCATCCCCCATGGTCACGTGATCAAAATTCGGACGCTTGGCAACTGCCTCGTATTTATGATGGTCGCCGTGTCCTGGAATCAAGTGATCCCCTTTTGCAACCTTCTGACAAGTAAAGTCAATAGGGGGAAGCCGGATTCACTAAACTAAGTTAACTGCAGAGATGCACTTAACGGTGGTAAGAAAGGTCATAAAATGGGGCAAAACTCATTTAGCAACTCTTGCTTTGCAGCAGAAATCTGGGGCTCAGTTGTGGTTGTATATGGTGACTCCTAGCCGTGTGGATTCTCATCAGCAGTATGAATGGCCATCTCCCAACCTGCCTGAATGGGTTGGGCACATTCAATAAAGGAGTAACCCCCATGAAACCCCATTTGATTATTTTTAACCTCCTTTCTTGAGAAAACAGAATTGGTACCTATCATGTTTTCCACCTGGGAACACACACACACCCCCCCGGTCATCCTTCACCTTAGATAGGACCCCTTCTCCAGAAAAGAGAATTCCCCACCCATCTGGGATTATCCTTGGAGACTGCCTGATGCTACAGCTGTGCCAGGCTCTTGCTGCTGACCGAACACCTGATCGATCACCACCTTGTCCTGCTCTCAGGTGCTGTGGAAAATAGGTGGACCTCTCCCCCTCTTCTTTGGGGCTGCCCCTCAAATATTGGAAGCTGCTCTCGTGTCACCCCTGGTCCTTCTCTTTGTTACACTTGACTTGGTTGTTTGCCTACAGACAGAATCTTGCCAGACTAAAGCAACTATCTGCATAAATATGAATACAGGTAGTCCTCGGCTTACGACCACAATTGAGCCCAAAATTTACCAAGTGAAACATTTGTTAAGTGAATTTTGCCCCATTTTACAACTGTTCTTGTTACAGTTGTTAAGCGGATCTCTGCAATTATTAACTTAGTAACAGTTGTTAAGTGATTCTTTGTCAGAGAATTGTAAAAAGTGATCCTATGAACCTGGGACACTGCAACCTTCATAGGTATGAATCAGTTGCCAAACATCCCAATTTTGATCATGTGACCATGGGAATGCGGCAATGGTTGTAAGTGTGAAAAGCGGTCACAAGTCACATTTTTTAGTGCTGTTATAACTGAACAGTCACTAAATGAACTGTTGTAAGTCGAGGATTACCTGTATAGTCCATGAATCAAAATCTTGCCAGACTAAAGCCAACTAAAGCAAGCATAAATATAAATATATTCCATGAATCGAGAGGCCATCTTGTCCTCTTCCTGCCTATCAGAAATTCCAAGCTCTGCTTCCCCTTTGCCCTCTTGGGGGGGGGGGGGGTGAGCAGCCCCTCCCTCCCGGGGCTCCAAACTACATCCTACCACATCAGAACAGGAGAGGAGAGGTTATTCAGTGTTCAAGCTGATTTTTGATTAAGGTTGGCCATGCGTGGGGTCCACATCTTAATTTTCTGGAGGAGCACCACAATCTCTGACATGCCTGTACAGTATATGTCAACTCATAAAATATTTCTCTGATCTTTTAGAGTTGCCAACAGAAAGGGAGGGGGAGTAGTGTAGCAGCTTGCAAAACCGAAACTGCATTTCATCAATGTTTTTATAGTTTCCAGGCGACTGTGCAAAATTCTAACTGGAGAGCCTGATTGATGACTCTGGGCTATGGACATGTCCCATTGGAGGATATGAATTAGGATACACCCAGGGGGTGGGGGGAACACCAGGCTCAAGGGTGACAATGAATGATGTGCCTCAGAGTTGGCTACACCCAGGCAGCGCCAGGAATCCGGTCACCACTGTTCATATTCCTAGTCATCAGCTCACCATGGATCAAATTCACCTTCCTGTCCCCGTATTTTGTGGAAAGGTGCTTTGAAAAATAAGGAGAGGGATTAGCCCTTCCCTGTATGGGGGCGGGGGGGGGCTTGAAACTTGGCAACTTTTAAGACTCCCAGAATTCCTGAGCTAACATGATTGGAGGAGGAATTCTGGGAGTTGAAGTCCGCAAGTCTTAAAGTTGCCAAGGTTGGACACCTTTGTTTTAGTGGACTGATAAAATTTATCTTTCCTAACAAACTGATCTGGTTTCTACTTTCCTGGCTCCCTCGTGCAAGCGATGGCGTAGCTCGTGTCCTCTACGAGTGTCCAAACGGCTGATGCCAAGCTCTCGTGTTTCTCTCTAGATTCAGGTTTCATCACCTACCCGCCCATTTCCACGTCCCACACTCCCTGGGTGACCACAGTGGACAAGGCCTCCAGCGCTTCGGACAGCGGCCCCTGGGAATACATGGGCTCAAGGCGAGAGAGGGAGCGAGACCGGACACCCACCACAAGCGAATACAGCAAGTGAGTGCGGCTTCTACTGCAATATTGGTACAGCTACATAATTCAAGTTTGAAACCAAGTGTCATGCCCCTGTCGGAGTCTGAATCTGAGGAGGAAGCCAAATAGCCGACAGGGAGTGGGAGTGTGGCTCCGTTGGCTGCGGAGGAAACTGGGGAACGGTAAAGTCCGGCTGGGCAGAGCAGGGGAAGAGGTTGAACAAGGGAGAGGGAGTTCAGAGGAAGACTCAGGCCATCCCCTCTTCATCCTAGGGCACGCAGGGAGGAACAGAGAAGGGAGCAACATGGGTTGTGTGGCTTATGGGGGAGGAAAGGGCCCTGATTCCCTTCATTAGCTGCAGCTGGGAACAGAGTTTATAAGAAAGGCAAGCTGCATGAGCAGGCTGTTGGGAACAAACGTGACTTTATCCTGTGTTGTGGCTTATCTGTGTTCCTGGCATCTTCCCAACCATGTGAGTTTTGCCATGCTTTCAAGTCTGAAATTCTTGCTCCTGCCCTGCCAAACTAATTACTTCAATTTGGCTTGTTTGGACTTTAAGGTACAGTTTGTGCTGCTCATGTTTTGGACTTAATTTTCTGCAGCCAAAGGCTGTTCCTGGGAAAGTTTTTCTCCAGCCAGAAGGTAACCAGGACACTGGGGGCAAAGTTGGAGATAACAAAGGGACTCCTACTGATTATCTGATTGTGTTGCCTTTGTGCCAGGCCCTTTTGGGTCACCACACCGATGCTAGAGTCACAGCGTAATCATTATAAGTAGTCCTCGACTTACCAAAACAAACGAGCCCAAAATCTATGTTGTTAAGCAAGGCAGTTAGTAAGTGAGCCTTGCCTCATTTTATGACCTTTCTTGCCACGGTTGTTAAGTGGCTTCCCCCTTGACTTTGCTTGTTGGAAGGTCAGAAAAGGGGACACATGACCCCCTGGGACATTGTGACCGTCATAAATATGAGTCCGTTGCCAGGTGTCCGAATTTTGATCATGTGACCAGGGGGATGCTGCAACGGTCATAAGTATGAAAAACGGTCATAAGTCATTTTTTCCAATGCTGTCGTAACTTTGAATGGTCACTCGATGAATGGCTTTAAGTCAAGGATTACCTGTATTCATTGTTTTCTCTCTTTCTGGTCAACAATCGGCGTGCACAAGATCTTGGCTTGTATTTCAGACAAAAACGTCGCCCTTTCAAGTCAGAAGAGAAAAGGTGAACTGATGTAGGAAGAGCCGGGAAGTTTGGGTTCATAGCTGCTAAGAGACAAGCTTAGTAGAATTGCACGGCTCAGCTTTTCTTGGCAGCGAAATCACTATTTTCACACTCTAGGGTTAAATCCACAAAATATCCCAAATGGACAATTCTAAGAACAAGCCACAGCGACAGGAAACGAATAACCAGGTTGAGACTACCTGAGGCCCTAATGATGGCCTTTCAGTTTGTTTTCAGCTTGTAAAAGAATTTATTTGGGCTTAAAAGCAGGGATGGGATTCAAAATTGTTAACAACCGGCTCTGTGGGCGTGGCTTAGTTGGTGGGCGTGGTTTGATGGTCATGTGACTGGCTGGGCGTGGCCAACTCAACATCGAGGCATGCATCTCCTCCCGTGGCCTCTCATCACTGTGGGGATCTGCAACAATCATAAGTGTGAAAAACGGTCATAAGTCACTTTTTTCAGTGCCATTGTAACTTTGAATGGTCCCTCCACACAAGCAAAGTACCAGCAAAGGAGGGAAAAAAACTCCAGAGAGATTCCTGAGACAGGAAGTCTAGTCCTGCCAAGAATGTAATAAGGGTTAACGGAGAGGCAGTTTCTGTAAGCAACACCAGAATGTTTCCTTCCTGCCTTCCTTACAGGATTAGGCCAGTAATTTCTTCCAACAACCGGTTCTCCGAACTGCTTAGAATGTCAACAACTGGTTCTAGCAAATAGGTGCGAAGTGGTAGAATCCTACCCCTGCTTAAAAGTAGAAATGGGAGAGGAAGCTTTTGGGAGACAAACTGCTCACACATCCCCTTCCTTGGACTTCCCAGGTGGGATTGGCATTTTAAAAATGGGGATGCCTGTAGCTTGGTTTTCAAATTTGGAGTGTGGAGATCCTGTCTGCCCCAGCCAGTTCCTGCACCGTATAGGCATGTTTGTCATGCTCCTCCAGAAAATCAAGATGTCAACCCCACGCGTGGCCAACCTTAATCAGAAATCAGCTTGAACACTGAACAACCTCCACACTCCTGTTCTGATGTGGTGGAATGTAGTCTGGAGTCCCAGGAGGGAGGGGTTGCTCCCCCTACCCCTCCAGAGGGCAAAGGGGAAGCAGAGCTTGGAATGTTGGTAAGCAGGAAGAGGACAAGATGGCCTCTTGATTCATGGAGTATATGCATATTTCTGCAGATAGTGGCTTTAGTCTGGCAAGATTTTGTCTGTAGACGAAAAGCCAAGTCAAGTCTAACAAGAGAAGGACCAAAGGTGACATGATAGCAGTCTTCCAAAATTTGAGGGGCTGCCAAAAAGAAGAGGGGGTCAACCTCTTCTCCAAGGCATCTGAAGGCAGGACAAGAAACAATGGATAGAAACTAACCAAGGAGAGAAGCAACCTGGAACTCAGGAGGAACTTCCTAACAGTGAGAACAATTAACCAGTGGATCAGCTGGCCTCCAGAAGTTGTGGGTGCTCCATCCCTGGAGGCTTTTGAGACTGGACAGCCACTTGTCTAAAATAGTATAGGGTCTCCTGCTTGAGCAGGGGTTGGACTAGAAGACCTCCAAGGTCCCATCCAACTTCTGTTACCCAGAAATAGTCCACGCGTTGCTCTTGGATTTTGAGCCTGACACCTATACTTCATTCTTCTCTCCTAGTGACGATGAGAGGTACCGTTATTACAGCCGGGAATGCAGTTATGATTTTGAGCGTGGCGACTACCGCAGGAGTAGAGATCGCAGTCGGGAGCGAGAAGATCGCCACCGGGAAAGGAGGCACAGGGACAAGGAAGAGAGCAGCAAACACAAATCGTCTCGGCGGTAAGTCGTTGCCTGTTCTAGGCTGGCTCCTCTTTTTGGTTCGGGCCAAATGCTTTTGAATTTAGTGACAATGCAGGGAGTCCTTGACTTACGACCACAATTGAGCCCCCACATTCTGTTGTTCAGTGAGCTTTTGCCCCATGTTACGACTTTTCTTGCCAGAGTTTGTTGGGTGAGTCACTGCAGCTGATAAGTTAGCATCCCTGCCTTGCTGTTGAGTGAAACTCTGACTTTCCTATCTGAAGGTCGCAAAAGGGGACACATTGCGACCGTCATAAATATGAACCAGTTGCCAAGCATCTAGACTCTGAGCACGGGGATGCTGCAAAGGTCGTAACTGTGAAGAACAGTCGTAAGTCACTTTTTTCAGTGCCGTGGTAATGAATAGTCACTAAATGAATGTTGTAAGTTGAGGACTACCTGTAGTAGCACTGAACTGTATCCCAAACTAAGTCTGAGTTAGTGGGAAGAAACCTCTACCTTGCCTGCTCTCATTAAAAGCTTCTGGTCAGTTAAAGGTTGCTCCCTCATTGTGGCTCTCTTTCAGGTAGACTTGGAGTAAGTTCCTCAAAGGCCTGGAGCCTCCACTAGAGGGAACCTCTTGGCCAGCATAGATTGCCATGAGGTGCAGCTGAGGAGGGAAGACTGGGGGAAGAGCCGAGACAACCCTCAGAGAAGGGAGTCTTGAGCCCTGGTCAAGAGAAGCTATTTGGGAGACTGTCTCCATCCAGCCCTGCCTGGTTCACCTGAAGATAAAGGGAGGAGGAGGAGGGAGTTACTAAAACTTTACAATGAAGGAGCCCTGATCTACAGATAGATCAGGACCTACCTGGGGGTTACCTATGACCCAGGTTCAAAATTCCGATGGTTGGGCCCCCTCTGTGCTCACCTGTGGCAGTCAGCCACCAGGTCACACTTACACCTCTTTGCAGCGTCTCAAGATCGCATGACAGGGTTTTACGACCATCATTCACTTCCGGTTTTTGGCAAAACTGCCATCGCGAGTCATTGGTTCGCTTAATGACCACCAGTTAAGATTTGCTTAATGAACCAAGGGATTTGCTTAAATTTTATGCAAAAAAGGTAAAATCACATGACCAACCCATTTTATGGCTACCATGGTAACTTGCAACCATGGTAGTCAGGCTCCATTATGGTCATCCCTCAAGGACTGTCTCCCTATCCTTTTAGTTTCTTAGGCTGGTCTGCCTTGAGGGCTGAGAGTAGCAGTGGCTGGAAGGAGGTCTGCGCTAAAGCAGGTAATGAGCGTGATCCTCACAGGGAAAACATAGAATCATAGGGCTGGAAGAGGCCTCAGAGGTCTTCTAGTCCAACCCCTTGTCCAAGGCAGGAAATCTTGTACCATCCCAGTAAAGTGGTTAGCCAGCCTGTTTTGGATACCCCCGGTGTCAAATGATGGACGCCCAAGAGCCCCGGAGGCTCTGTTGGAAAGCTGTGGTTTTCAGTCTCGTTTGAAACGGAATTGATGCGACTCAAGTACTCTCTTTCACCTGGAGGGGATCCTGGGAGCAGGCAGGCACGATGGGGGAGCTTTATCCAGTTGGAGACACACGAAAGTGTTTTTAAGTAATGGCATCTATTTAACAGGCCTGTTTACTAGCACACTGCCTTCTGTTCTTTTCATAATCTGTAATATTTTTCTTGCCTGCCCCAATGTTGAACTACTGATTTCTAAGATGGTGCGGAATCCCTTTAAGAAGGTTTACCTTTCTAGGTTAGGGCTTAAAAAGCGCTAATCCTTCATTGTGGATGAAGGCAAAGATTATACATGCATCCCAGGAGGAAGTTGCAGGATCCAGTCTCGGTGGGTGACCGGGACCAGCGGGTTAAGTCTTCCGGGCTTTCAGACTGGCGCTGGAGGAGCCCATCCTCAGGGAACATCCCTCTCTCTCTTTCTCTTGGTGAGAACCTTCAGGCGAGAGAGGGATTCCTGGACGATCCACCCAGACTGGATCCTGTCTCAACAGCTCGGTTGCCTGGGTGTCATTGGAGCTAACGCTGTGCTTCTTTCCCGCTGCCCTGTCAGCAAGCAGCACGAGGGCGAAGAAGGGGAAGGCCACCGTCGACACAAGCACAAAAAGAACAAGCGCAACAAAGAGGAGAAGGAGCCAAGCGAAGATGGACTTGCAGAAGGAAACGAGCAGGACGCCAAGGAGTAGCGATCCTGGACTCCCTCCACCAACCAGGAGTGGTGCCTCTCCAGCCATCGTTGCCATTTCGGGTGGTGACCTTCGTGGGCGAATGCCTGCGACGACGGAGGCACCCAGACGCGGACACAGGTTGGGCTGCCAACATGGGAAGCCAGGCGGCAGGACTTTGGGGAGAGGGCCCAGCCCCAGCCCCCGTGGCCTGGAGGGCTCCTCCAGGCAGGCCAACTCCATCGTTTCAGATCCTATGGCTTCTGATGGGAGTCTGCTTCAGCAGGAATCCATGCATTTAGAGACTAGGACAATATGGGGCAGTTATTACGGTTTCCCTTTTTTTAAAGAAGCAGGGCAGCAACCTCATGGAGCTCTTTTGGTACAAGAAGAAACCAGGGTTAAGTCATCCTCCACGCCAGGCATGCTGGCTCCTATAAGCTAGTCCCATTTCTCCTTTGCCCCTTAAATGTAGCTTTGAACTTTGGACTTCGTTCAAGGAAAGCTTGGTGGGAAACCACAAGTCAGCCCCTGGATCAGTTCTGCCCCATGAAACGCCCGGCTTCTCCGAGGAGGCCCTTTCTAGCTAGGCACCTGGAGTCTTCCAGATCAGAGTGTTTTACTATGGCCAGGCTGAATGGGCTTCGTGGTGGATTTCCATAGGGCCACCTTTTCAAAGTTGGCCTTAAGTAGCTTGACAGAAGCTACTTACTTATCAAGAGCCTCTTTTTTTTTTTTTTACCTAAATGAATTTAAAAACTGGCAATTTATCCGTAAGTTTCAGAGTCACTTTTCACAACTCTTAAAACACTAAATGTAGACATAGGATTTGTGGTTTTCCTTTGGAAAAGAATACCGGGGAGTCTCTCTTCAGGTCATCGCTCTTTTGCGCACAACCACCCTTGCATTATCTTCCACCCGTGGGAAAGGTTTAAAAGCACTTCCTAAAAATCATTTCAACTTTATACTTTTTTTGTATTGTAGTTATGCGAGTTTGAGTGTTTATATGAAACTAACAACCTTGGACACGTGAGCCAGTATACCCAATGTATTTTGATTTGTATGCTATGAAGGATGCAGTGAATGGGTCAATAACAGAAAATACGTAGGAAAGAAAACTTTTTTGGGGGGTGGGGGTGGGAAATGGGATTAGTTTCTGTGTGGTCATGGCATCTAGGACTCGGTGAAAGCAGCACTTAATACTAAATTTTACACTGCAAACTTAATTCATAGAAGCTTGCTGGCTGTTTTGTTTGTCATATGGAAGTAGTATGTTCTTAAGCCTCTCGGATGATGAAGACCATCAGTGTGTTCAGGAGGACAAAATATGGCCCACGAGTTCCTATTTCATTTTCTGGATCAGTGTTTCTCAACCTTGGCAACTTGAAGATAAATCAGAATAGAACTGAAAGGGACCTTCTAGTCCAACCTGCTCAAGAGGAGACCCTATACATTTTTAGACAAGTGGGTGTCCAGTCTCTTCTTAAAAGCCTCCAGTGATGGAGCCCCCACAACTTCTGGAAGCAAACTGTTTCAACGATTAATTGTTCTCACTGTCAGGAAGTTTCTCTTTAATTCCAGGTTGCTTGATTAAGTTCCATCCGTTGCTTTGGAGAATAATCTGACCCTTTTTCTTTGTGGCAACCCCTCAAATACTGGAAGTCTGCTAGAATTCCAATTCTAGAAGTTGGTCCTCATATCTTCCAGTTATCAAGATTGAGAAACGCTGCTCTGGAGCTGAGGCAGCACACAAAACCAGCCCACCCACCCCACTCACGGTCTGCGAACAAACATCTCTCCAGAGAACCAGCCCAAAAGGTTGAGGGCTGCTGGTTTACAGCAGGGGTCTCCAACTTTAAGACTTGTAGACTTCAACTCCCAGAATTCCTCCTCCAGTCATGTTAGCTCAGCAAAGCTGGCTGAGGAATTCTGGGAGTTGAAGCCCACAAGTCTTAAAGTTGCCAAGATTGGAGACCCCTGCTCTAGAGTACTGTTTATGTGTGAACTTCAAATCCCAGAATTCTTTGCCATGGCCCTGCTGGTTGGGGAATTCTGGGAGTTGAAATCTGCACTTTTTTAAAGTCGCTGAGATCAAGAAACAGTGGCCTAGACGTGCTGTGTAATCATGGAAAAACCAAAACAGATTATAGGCTCTCCAGATAAGGTTAGTTGTTTTTTTAGAGCTTTTTATTTAAAAAAAAAAAACCTTCAGCAACTTGGTTGTCTCAACGACTTTGCAGCCTTCAAAGATGACTATAAAGGGCCTGTTTCTTACTGTTTTATCTTTATGGCTGATAAAAGTTGCCATAACGTTTTGATAGGAATGTTGTTAAGATCCTAATCTACTCGTGTCCATTCAAATGATTTTTTAAGATTAAAACTCTACATCTCATCACTCAGAAGGGTTGGCCTAATCCTGCCTTCTCCTTCCAAACTAAATAGCAACCTATAACATCTTTTTAAACAATAAATAAATGTAAATCCAATAAACCAACAAACAAGCATTTAGGAGGACAAACCAAGATGCTTTACATTCATGGGATATTTCAGATGCTGGGCACTGGGATGAGACATATGATCTTCCAAACACCACAACCAAGGTAAGAATATGCCTCAAGCTTGCGTAAGAGCTTGCGCACAAGTGATCACAAAGAAAAATGAAAGATGACTGTGGAAGTTGATCTGGTCAGAACAGAAAACCCAAACGTCTTCCGTAACTTCAGAATAATAATTTATAAATGTATCAGAGCAGTGACAAACATCTCTACAAGTTTCAACAAATTCTTTGGTGCAAAATAATACAGTAGCTACCAGATTTCCTGCTGATTGTTGAAGGCACATTGAAATCAAACAATACAATGAAATGAAAACGCACGTCCCCTTCATTTGAGAGAGAGAAAAGGTTTGACATCCTTTTTATAGCTGTTACAAGAGTCACACATTACAGTGGTCACACGGGACTCCAACTCCAAGACAAAGAGTCAATATTCTTATTATCCATCAATTAGGCAGACCAATATCCTTTCAGAGCACATCTGAAGGCAGACGCTGACTTTCAGAAATATACTTCGACAAATACATTTTTAGTGAATCAACATCCTTAAATGGAGCACTAGTACCTACTTGCCTGATTCAAATGAGGCAACAGAGTCCAAGCATGAATCAGATTTAAACATAAATCATAAATCCTTTTTTGTTGATTTGCTATTTTGCACAGCCTCTGTGAATACCAAGTCCTGTGTTTGCATCAGCCTGACTTGCTATTCAGTTGAAATAAGGCTCCAACTGAAAGGCGCCCTGAAATCTCCAGGAAGCCAGAGTCCTGGGAGAAGCAGAATCCGTCCCCTTGCAAGTTGTTTCCTGAGATGTGTGTACCTCCCACCCACCCATCTTGTGAGCAAGTGGGAGAAGCACATTGTACAGCAAGGGTCCCCAACGTGGACAACCTTAAGACTTGTGGAGTTCAACTCCCAGAATTCCTCAGCTAGCCATGCTGGCTGGGGAATTCTGGGAGTTGAACTCCACTAGCCTTAAGGTGGCCGAGGTTGGAGCCCAATAGTAGAGGGTTGCTGTGTTTCAGCAACCTAAAACTTCTGTGCAAATCAAGGGCTGAGAAATCAGTTTAATTGGAGGTAGCAGGCCCTATTAATTTCCTAATTATGACAAACTAATAAATTCTCTAACCGCACAATATTTGCAAACAGTAGAATCCCTTTGTAAATCATGAAACTTCATAGAACACGGACAACAGAAAGCAGGTTTTCAACCCGGTGAAATAAACGTAGTGTATCCTATGCTTAGAAAAATAATTATTAAGGTTATTTTTTTAAGGAAAAAAAAAAGATGACTTTTACAAAAAGAAAATTTCTTATCTTCAAGTGTCAGCATATGTACGCGCACACACATGTTGAAGAAAACATAGCAAGCACCTTCCCTGGGCACAGTTTTTGCTACCTTTCCATAGTGGGGGATGCTTATTTCTTTAATTTGCTGCGCAACTGTTCACAGGACAAAGTCTCACCATGGACAAAAGGACACGTTCTTGTTAAGCAATCACAAAGATGCTCAATTAGCTCAGGGATACGACTGATCAAAACAAACAAACAAACAAACACTGTGGGGATCCGATCAAAGGAAAACAACCCAAGGGAGGTGGCTTTTGATGGCTTTTTTCCCAGCGGGTAAGGTTGGTACACTGAGCCATCTCCTCCTCCTCCCCCCTTCCCCTCCCCCCCAATAAACCGCAGATGGAAAAGACAGCTGAAGGGCTGCAAATTTATCTGGGCAGAGGGAGGATGCCCTCAAAAGGACAGCTTCATTTCCTCCTAAGCATTTTCTTTGGCTGTCTGAGCTGCTGCGATGAGAAGCGAATTCAACCAGGACTGGGGTCCTAATGAGCTTGTTGGGATGGGAATGAGCTGGAAGAGAATCCTTCTTCAAGACCCTGTGGGAGGGTCTGGGCAGCTGGCCTGGTCTGAAAACCCCCCACACCAATTGTCTGCAGAGACACAGTAAGCCTCTATTTAGTGTCTATCCGATGGCCAAAGTCTGCCTTGAGTAGCTCTTCCGGAGCTCATTCATATTCCCTCTGCCATGGGAAAGAAGTGACAGGAGAGAAACCCTGAAAGGGGGCTCAGTTGAGTAGGAACGTTCTTCCGTTGGGCTTCCGGACCTCCTTGAAAGCAACTCCTGAAGTCAAACAAGGCTGTGAAGTGTTACATAACCCTTGAGACTGGCTCCAGGCTGAACCATCAGGTTGAGCAAGAGGCATAAATACACACCTCAACAACGGCTGAGGTGTATATTCCCAGGCCTCCTACTCTGCAAAGCACCAGTAACTACGAAGAGACTGATCAAAAGGATTCACCCGTTGCATTGATTAGTCAGTAACTGGAAGGTTGCTGCTACTTCAGTTTGCTAAGAGCCGAGATTATCATATTAAAGGCCATCAATCACTTGAGTTTCAGCCTGCTGTCCTTTAGTTCGGGGGCTTTAAGAGGAGAATTCAGGAGAAGCAGGTTTGTGGCTCAGAGTTTCCCTCTTCAACAAAATAATAATAATAATAACCATGCCATGAGTTACCTCCAACTGCTCATCAGCTGCTTTTAGCTTACCGAGCAGATGGCTCTAAAATCAAACTCAACAACAAGTTACATTTTTGCCTTTTCCGTAGAAGAAGCTGCCCGTTGGAGGAAACCGCTCTGAGGCCTGCTCAGTTGTTGGTGGGTTGGCTCCCTCCAAGGAAGGCATCCTGAATCGAGCATCCTATGTCAGGTGGCACCTTAGACGTGGCTGCCGGGCCACGAGACCACCGTTAGAGTCACTTTATTCCGTTGCTCCTTCAGCATCGGGATGAGCTGGCTGTTGCTCATTCCCACCGCAGACACCCCGTTGACGGCCACGATTTCATCCCCGCACCTGGGAGGGAAAAGGAAACAGGCCTGTTACAGCCACGCCCTCCTCAAGGCCTCCTTCACTGCGACACAAAGGAGCCACCAAAACATGCACCACCTTAAATTCCCAGCAACATTTTACACACACACAAGTCCCTTTTCTTGTACACTCTTCTTTCTTTCTTTCCACCGTTTTTACTTGTTTGCACTTAGCTTCTAGTCTTGTTTTTTTTTTTAAAGTTTTTAAATACCATCTGACAAAAGAAAAAAACAATAACAAGCATCCAGCCCAAAAGATTTTCAAGCCAATTCACGCACTAACTCCCCACTGCAAATGAGTTTACAGTGGTACCTTGGTACTCAACTGCTTCAAAACTCGTCAGATTTGGATGTGCGAATTTTGTCCCGGTAATCATCGTTGGTTTCATGCTCAATGCAAAGCTAGAACTTTTGGGTATTGCCTGCCTTGTGACTCACTCCATTACTCCTTATGGGAAAAATCTGTTTTTGGTACTCATTGCGCCTCCTGGAACCAAGTAACGATGGGCACCAGGGTACCACTGTACTCCAGGTGTGTGACACAGCTTATAAAGGTGGCATTTGCTGACTCCCTCAACTGCAGCCTTGCTTCTTACACGCTGAACACCAAGTCACTCCTTCTGTTTTTCAGGAAAGAAAAGGGGGAAGCTAACACTTCCTTCCCAGACATTGAGCCGTGGTGCACAGGGGGTAGAACACAGTATTGCAGGCTAATTCTACCAACTGCCAGGAGTTCGATTCTGACCAGCTCAAGATTGACTCAGCCTCCCATCTTTCTGAGGTCGGTAAAATGAGGACCCAAGTTGTTGAAGGCAACAAGCTGACTCTGTAAACTGCTTAGAGAGGGCTGTGAAGCTCTATCAAGCAGTATACAAGTCTAAGGGCTATGGCTATTTGCTGCGAGGCCATGAAAAGCCAGCTGAATTGTACAGTCAACCCTTGCCTTCAAGCCCGGCTCTTAGGGGCAGGGGTAGTTTTTGCCTCTCTGAGGAAATCTTAAAGCAATGTTGACCTTTCCCCCCTAAGTCAATCTTGACTTCTGGCGCCTGCAGATTCTGAGACAACATTTTTCAGCATGCCATGGCCCCCCTTTTCCTAGGGATGAGAGAAAGGGATGGCCCAGGATCATCCAGCTGGCTTCATGCCTAAGGCAGGGCTAGAATTCACCATCTTTTGGTTTCCAGCCTGCGGCCCTTAACCGTTATACCAGGCTACCTCTCCAGCGGAAACCCCAAACCGTAGGAGCAAGAATGCACGCACTTCAGCCGCCGGTCCCAGAAGGCAGGAGTCTCAGGCACGATGGTTTTAATGAAGAACGGCTGGTTTCCTTTGCTTTCCTCGAAACCGCCCACTATGCTGAATCCCCAGCTCTCCGCGTTGCTTTTGTGCAGGACAATATCTTGGCAGCAGTGAAGATGGCTGGAAGGGAAAAAAGCAAGAACAGCCCATTGGAGTTATCGCTTTTGCCTTTGTGCAGCGAGAAGGAAGAAGCACCACAGCCGGAGCAATGAACTACGGCAACTTTTACAACCTGTGGACTTGAACTCCCTGCAATGCAGAGGTGGGGAACTGCACCGGGTGGTAGAACTTTGAAGCAGTCCTGCAGGTGTCTCAGGCAACATTCACTGCAGTGTCCAGGAAACAATCAGGGATGACAAATTGGGCTTCTGTGGTTTGTATCCCTCCCGAGCTCCGTTTTCACTGGCAGAGGGTTGCAGGAGGCCCCGCAACCGAAAAGGGAGCTCGGGAGCCCGTTTTTGCTGGCAGAGGGCTCGAGCCACCACAAGTGACATTGAGCTGGCCACACACACACCCCCACTCCCCCCCGAAGTCAAACACACCCTGATGTGGCCCTCAATGAAATTGTTCTGACCCAAACCTTGTTCCAAGGAAACAAACACCAAACAGAGGTAACAGCAAAACCTTTTAATGATTCTTTACAAATTCAGTTCCTTCACAGTTAAAAGGCTGTTTCAAACTAATTGTCTCTGATAAGAACAAGCCTTGCAAAGGTTGTGCAAGGCTGCCAAGAACACGAGATAAAGTTACTAAGAAATATTTCACACAAAGAGTCTCTGAAAACAAACCAAGATACTCCAAACGTCCACAAGGCTTAAGTGCAAAAACGTCTTTGCTTCCCGCAAAGAACTCTGGTTTCTCAGCTGGCTTTTATCTCTTGAGTGGCCATCACCTTGCAGCCTTACTCCCGAGTCGCCCGTGCAGCTGCAGCTGCTCTTTCCTTTGAGCAGCCCTGGGCACAGGCTCCTCGGGCACCTCTTCCTCACTGCTGCCAGCCTCCACACTCCGAAGGCAGCGCTCCACTCCCTGACAGTCCTGGCCTCACCCCTGCATCACAGGCAGGCCCCTCACCCGAGTCCTCGCCCTCCGAGACCTCAGCCGTCCGCACCTGCTGCCGGCGAACCACAACAGAAATTGAGTTCGACTCCCCTGCCCTAAATCACGACACAGTTTGTTGATCCGGCTGAGATAAGCGAGACCTCCTGCTCAGGAAGATTCCCAACCTTACCTTGGCAATCCCAGCCAGGTGATCCAGAGGGGAGACCAACTGGCCCAGCTGTGCCCATTTTCCCTTCTGTCCAGGCTCTCAGTCCCTTCCCAGGTCTTCTCGGGGATGACCACCTCCAGTGCTTTCAGCACCACTGTCTGCAGCGCCGCGTTGGACTTCAGTGCAGAGACGGCTTCGTTGTAATTCAAGTGAGTCAAATCAACGTTGTTGATACTCAAAAGAATGTCTCCTGTTTACAGAAATCGGAAGGAGACAGATTAGAACCAACCAATGCACCTTCCTAGTTTCATTCACTAAGATCTTTGCAAATTCGTGAAATTCCTATGTCAGTGAGAGTTTAATTCAGGGGTCTCCAACCTTGGCCACTTTAAGTCTGGTGGACTTCAACTCCCAGAATCCCTCAGCCAGCAAAGCTGAAGTTGAAGTCCACCAGACCTAACGTGGCCAAGGTTGGAGACCCCTGGATTAACCAACAATTTTTTAAAAGGGGGTGGTGGTATCCTACCTTTCTTAATCCTCCCATCTCTCAAGAGACATCCAACTGGCTGGACGCTGGTTACATAAATAGGGAGTTTTGCTTTGCCGTCTCTTCCTCCTCCTATTGTTATACCAAAAGACTCTTTGGGGTCCTTTTTTATGGTAACCACCTTTTCCTGGCTGAAGTATCCATGGGGGAGTATCTAAAAGTTCAGAGGAGGACAGGGAAGAAAGTCAATAACCTATCTATTACATGCACCACAGTTAATGTTTATTGCCTAAGTTGATGTGATGTATCTCCCAAGCCAGCAGAATCCCCATTACATCAGACTGAAACAGCTCATTTTCATATTTTCATTTCCAAGGGAGGTTTTGCAAAGAATGGATGACACCGTGGCAATATTCAGAGGAGTTAGACAGTGATTAAAAACACTAGAAGACATTTCTCATGAGAATCCCATAGGTGCTTTTTCAACAGGCAACTGGACTTTATTTTTCCTTGAAGATCTGTCATGTCATCCAAGAAGCTTCTTCTGTTCTGACTGAATGGTGGGAATGGAAAGATTTACATTCCTTGCAGCCATCTGGTCCTTAGCACTCTCTCTGAGGTCACTTGGAGGTTTATCTATGCCCTCAGGGTCACCTGAATAATGCAAAGAATATAAATCCTTCCATTCTCTACCATTCAGTCAGAAGTGAGGAAACCTCTTGGATGAGAAGAGAAGGGGGAGGGAGAAATCTAGTTGCCTTTTAAAAAATCCCCTTTGGGGCAGCCACCTGGATGACTGAGAATCTCCAGACATTTCTCATGAGAAATAAGTTTGATTTGGAGAAAGGAAAAAAATAGTTATGTTTAAATGAAACACAAAAGTATTTTGTCTGGGACAATTTTCAGAACTGAAAACTTATTTCTTTTTATTGAATTCCTAGGAGAAAGGTAAAACGATGTATTCAAAACACGTTTGTCAGCTGCAACACCCTCACAGTGGTTCCCTGTTCTCTCTCATATCTTAACTATATGCTTAATTTTCATGAAAGGGCTACAGTTTCATTCCCTGAAGTTAAAGGTGAACAGGAAGTGAGTCAGACAGGCATCCTGGCTAGAAAAAATGTCAGCCCATCTTTTTCAGAAAACAAGCTGGCTTGCAAAATGTTTCTGAATATAATTAAGGGCAGCTGTTGAAAATGATTTCAAAAAGTATATTTAGGCTTTTGTGCGGATCACCAGATGCCTGAACTATTTCTGTACCATACAGAATGTTTGTACTGGTGCATTTTTTGTTCACACTTCCATAGGGACAGATAAATAACTACTTCAATGCAGAATTAAGATGAACTCCTAATAATGGTAAAATGAGAAATACCCTCGACGGGGACCATCTGTATGGTTATAACAGGGTATGGAAAATACTTTTTTTCCCCAGGAGACAGAAGCCTTATCTGTGGCGATAGATTTTGGACCATTAAGTCCTGAGAATCATGGAAAATCAACAACCTCATAGCAAGAGCACTTATGTACCGCTTTCCATCCTTCTCTAAGCGGTTTACAGAGTCAACCTGTTGCCCCCAACAATCTGGGTCTTCATTTGACCCATCTCAGAAGGATGGAAGTCAACCGTGAGCCGGTCAGGATGGAACTGCTGGCAGTGGGCAGAGTTTGCCTGCATTACTGCATTCTAGCCACTACTTCACCACAGCTCCTTTAATTATGCTTTAATTAACCAGGATAAAGGCTGGGCACTAAAATATATGATGGACAATTGTTAGGGAACTAAGTATGACTAGTTTATTGTAAAGAAGGATTAGGGGTGACAAGATAGCAGTCATCCAACAGTGACATAATAGCAGTCATCCCATGCTTGAGGTGGTATCAGAGAGAGGAGGGGGTTGACTTATTCTCCAAAGCATCTGAGATCAGAACCATTGGGTAGAAGCTCATTAAGAGATCCAACTTGGAATTAAGAGGGAATTTTCCGACAATGAAAACAATTAATCAGTGGATTAATCAGTAATTGTGGGTGCCCCATCCCTAGAAGCTTTCAAGAAGACCTTAGGCAACCCTAAGTCTCCAGGTCCCTTCTAGCCTTCTCTTCTATGATCAGGCTTCTATCTGATCCCATCCAGTGAAACCAGCCTTTCTCTACCAGAAGGCGACCTTGATGAGGACACTGGAACAGGCCTTCTCACAAACAGCACTTCCACTGCTGGATTTCTCTCCCCAAACCAATCCAGATTTAGTTACACACACACACCTCCCGCCACCCTACATTCTCTTCTGCCTGGCCTTCCTTTTGAGCTTCTCTGCTACTGTAATGACCAGGCACTTTGCACCATTTCCATGGCATTCTTGTATTCGAACCCAGAAGGTTCCACATGAGCCCTTGTAAGGGGGCTGCCTGTGGGTCGTACTGTTTCTTCACAAATGGCCTTTTCACAATAATCTTTGCTCCAGCAGAGAGAGATCAAGCGGGCATCGCAACCAAACCTGCCTGAGGGGCCAATACCTTCTGAAAGTTGGATCTTCGCCGGAAGTGGTTCTGCTCCGGCTGCCGGCGACTGCGCTGCGGACCAGGGCTCCCGCCGTTGCTGCTGCTGCTGGCGTTGGAGGTGCTGCTGCTGCTGCTGCTGTCCTCGGCGGCTTCTGGAGGCTGCCCGCCGGCCGGCCGGAGGACCATGAAGCTCACCCGGGCTTCACTGCTCTGTCAGGGGAGAAAAGGAGAAGCTTAGGAGAGAAGCACCCGATGAGGTCAGGGGGTCAGGGGCTTTTAAGGATTCCCAGGGGCTTCTGGGAAAGCTGTAAAGCAGGCTGCCATTAAGGGTCGTTCTGTTTCTTAAAGCCGAAGTGGTTTCATGATAGCCTTAAAAAATAGAAAATTCAATATATGCCAAATGGGGCGCCTGATATATATGACATATATTGAATTTTCAATTTTTTAAGGCTGTCATAAAGCCACTATCTACACACACATACACACACACACACCTACACCTAAAATAACTTCAATAAAAGTAATAACTTAGTGAACAACTAGCCATTTGCACAATCAATACACAACTCATTACTGGTAATGAAATATGTCATTATTTATATCCTAACATTATTTGTACAAGTAACTCAAGGTGACAAATACACCTACCCCTCCTTCTGTTTTCCCCACAACAACGTCCCTGTGAGGTGGGTTAGCCTAAGAGAGGGAGGGATTGGTTTTTGTGCTCAAGGCAGGACTAGAACTCAGAGTTGGCCCAAAGTCACCCAGCCGCCATTCATGCCTAAGGCGGCAAGGCCATCTGATTTCTAACCTGGGATCTTCATCATTAAATCAAACTGGCTCTACATAACCATGAAGCATGACACAAGCAGTAGCAGTTAAAACTTATATACCACTTTACCGTGTTTTTACAGTCCTCTCTAAGTGGTTTCCAGAGTTGGCCTCTTGCCCCCAACAATCTGGGTCCTCATTTTACCCACCTCGGAAGGAGGGAAGGCAGAGTCAACTTGGAGCCAGTGAGATTCGAACTGCTGGCATTTGGCAGTCAGCAGAATTAGCTGGCAATGCTGCATTCTAACCACTGCGCCACCGTGTTACAAAACCACAGCAGTATCTCTTTTAGCTGCATAGCCTTGAATCCAAAATTTAGGGCCAGAACAGGAAATCGGCATGGAAATGTCCGAGAAGGAATTTCTGATTCCCTCACCCCTAGAAATGCCTCTCTCGTAACAGAAAGGGTCAAAATTACTGTATACATTTGGGGAAAAAACAGTCAGAATGGACAGCTGCAACTTATAATGCATAACCTTGAAATATTAATGCAGGTTAGTGTTGGTTTATTCTGTCGAAGTCTTGGACTGACTCTTAAGCCAGCTCAAGTGAACATTTAAACCAGTGGTTTCCAAAGTAATTGCTCATTTACTAATACCATTATTCTAAAACCTGTTGATACATCACACTACAGCAGAGTGTTGTTGTTTACTCAATGCAACCCCATAATTATGATTTGCAAACCACAGTATAAAGCTTAAGGTTTGTACCTCACACCAATTATGGTTTACACAATAAAATATGAGTCAGCATACCAGCCTGCCAACAGTTTCTCTTGGTTTTGTTAGAAAGAAAGAAGGGGATTAGCTACCCATTATCTTAATCACCAAATGGAATTCCTTCGAAACAATGCATCTTTTCTTCCCGTACTATTTATGTGTAATTTATCATCAGCATCCAAATAAAGGCACAAACTGGGGTCTCTGAATATGGTAGGGTTTTTTTTTTGCAGACGTTTCATTACCAAACGAGGTAACAGAAGCAACAGCACTGACAAGGTTACCTGGTAATGAAAAGTTTGCAAGAAAACCACCAAACTCAGAGATCATCAAAGAACCAATCAACTCTCAGCTACAAATACTACTATAAATACATGTGGTCCTTGACTTACAACCACAATTGAGACAAGAATTTCCACTGCTAAGCAAAGTCAGTTGTTAAGTGAATGGCACCCAATTTTACAATCTCTTCACCGCAGTTGTTGAGTGAATCATCACTCATTAAGCAAAGCCAACTTCCCCCATTGACTTGCCGGTTGCAAAGTGCCCAAATTTTTGATGCCTTAACAGTCGTAAGTGTGAAGACCAGGGGTCAGTCCCTCTGTTTGGTGCCGCTGTAATTTCAAACGGTTACTAAATGAATGGTTGCAAGTCAAGGAGAATCTGCAAGCAACTGGCTTCAGGGAAGCAAGGGACCCAATCCGCAGCCAGTTGCATTTGAGGTCTGTGGGTCTGTCTCATTACATATATCTATACTGTTTCAATCAAAACTGGAATTTTTGCCCTCAAATGGGGGACTATCTCTCTGTTCTAATAATCACGCATTCATCATAAAACTTCAATTTCTTGGAATTTTAAAAAATAAAAAGGATGTTTTTATTTGTTTAATGGGGTGTTTTTCTATGTTTAATTTAAGAGGCCCCTGAAGCCATGAGAGCAACTTCTAATGAAGTGTACAAAGCTCCTCCAGGAGGACTCAATGCATGTCAGACAAGAATTTTCGGTCTAAAATTTCAGGTGCAAAGCTATTTCATTCCCTTCTCTCATGAAATCTTGCAGTAAGAATTTTGCTGCATAGCATTCCTGCACATACACAATACGTACATATGTACATACATATAAAAATAGGGTATTGAACTGCTTTACAAAGTTCATTGTTAGGCTTTCCGATCAGTCTTTAAGTCAGAAAAGTACTAATAGTGTATTCATTATATTTTCATCTCATTTTAAATACGATGCAACCCTGAGGAGGATGGCTTGGGGGCGCTTCCTCTACCTTGATTAACATTTTGAACTCTTCTGAATTTGTTAACTTTGGTTTTCACTTTTAACCTGCATTTTCATCTTGTTCTTAATTCTGTTTTTAATCAGGTGTTCATATTGTTTTATTAGTGGTTATAAAACCTCCCAGAGTCACTTAGGTATGATGGGTGGTGTAGACATTTAATAAAGAAAGAAATAAGAAATAAAATATTGAAGTGGCTGATGCTTTTGGTCACTCATGCCCAAGTGACCTCCCAAATGGACTACTGTTTTGTCCTCCACATTGGGCTGCTCTTGAAAACTATCTCAAGGCTTCAGCTGGTGCAAAAAGCAGTAGCGCAGGCAGCTTTGCTATTAAAGTCCTTGGGGCTCTCTGAGCTTGTTTTCTTGCAGGCGTTTCATTACCCAACTAGGTATCATCATCAGTGCACTGGTGATATTACCTAGTTTCAATAAAGGATAATATTTGGAGCTCAGGGTCGAAATGAGGGGCCCTTGGTGCTCTCTGAGCTTGGCTATTCTCTTGCAGACGTTTGATTACCCAAACTAGGTAACATCATTAGTTTCCACAAACTAGGTAATACTCTCATCAAGATGACGTTACCTAGTTTGGCTAATGAAACGTCTGCAAGGAAACCACCAAGAGCCATGGTGGTGCAGTGGTTAGAGTGCAGTATTGCAGGCTAATTCTGCCAACTGCCAGCAGTTCGATGAAGGCTGAAGGTTGACTCAGCCTTCCATTTTTCCAAGGTCAATAAAATGAGGAGCCAGATTATTGGGGGCTGATACTGTAAACCACTCAAGAGAGAGCTGTAAAGAGCTGTGAAGTGGTATATATGTCTAAGTGCTATTGCTAAGCTCAGAGAGCATAAGAGCCACACAATTCATCCCTGAGCTACAAATATTCTACCTTTCCATTAGTAAGGTGTGCTTCCAGAACTGCACAGGTTACACCTCTGCTCTGTGAGCTGTACTGGCTTCCAGTTTCCTTCTGGGTTCAACTCAAGGTGTTGGGGATGACTAATGAAGCTCTACGTGGCATGGGGCAGGTTACCTGTGGGGAGGGCTCTCCCCAGTTACTAAACATCCCGTCAGATCTGGCAGGAGCGTCAGCAAGGAGCTTTTCTTAGCAGGACCTGGGGAGGGGGCCTTCTCTGCTGTGGTGCCCTCCCTTGAACCCATCGTGTGGAATTGGCCCAACCCTTTGGGCTTGTCCAGAAGACCCTGCAAAGTCTTGGGGCTTGGGGATCCCATGGAAGTCTGGGGCCCACTAAACAGTTATGTGGTGTCTCTCATATTTGTGTTACTATAGTTTTAACTCTTTTTATTTATTAAATGAATATGCTGCCCATCTGACTATAATAGCAACTCTGGGCAGCTAATTTAATTTTAATTGTATTTTAAATTGGTTTTTAATTATTGTAATTGTTTTTTTTTTCTTTTAGTTGTGTACACCGCCCAGAGTCACAAGCACGAGATGGGCGGCTATATCAATCTAGAAAATAAATACACTGCTCAGTACATAAATATTTGCTTTAACTCCTTGCATTTGTGTTTCTATTGTATGTGCGTTTCTTCACACGTGTTTGCATTGCTTACTGCATAAAACGTGGCATGGCCCAATTCGTTCCAATTTTACCAATAATTGTTCTGTTTTATTGTTTAACTCTTCACCACCCCCATAAATTCACAAACTGACACTTTTGGCTTATTTTCCCCAACCTTCCTTGCAGATTCGTTTATCCCCTTCCTTCCTCCCCTTATTTCTTACTCAGCATCTTTCGAATTTTGCAGCTGAAAATTTAAACCATGTCAGTGCTCTAGTATTTATGAAGTATTTGAAAAAACACTTAACAGCACTTCGAAAAAAAAACACATCAGGAAAGCTAGGAGACTTTGGTGCGCAAACAGAATGGATTCCAGGAATGCCGTGCCAAAATAAAATTAAAGAAAAAAAAAGCCCAACCCCAGACTACGATTTGCTTTGATGTCTCTCTCTGAGCTGACAGGAAAACGAGGACCTGCAAGGCGATTACCTGACTTGATCACCGTCTGTGCTTCCCCCTCGTCTCTGGGGAGAGACCGTAACTCTTGGCTGGCAAACCTGCTCTGAGGAGCCAACTGTAGTCACGGCAGGTAATCCTCGACTTGTAGCCATTTGCTTAGTGACCAAAGTTGCCATGGCATTGAAAAAAGTGACTTGTGACCAGTTGTCACATCTACAACCATCGCAGCATCTCCAGTCATGGGATCAAAATTTGGGCCCTGGGGAATTCTGGGAGTTGAAGTCCGCCAAGGCTTAAAGTGACCAAGGTTGGAGACGCCTACTTTACAGCCCTCTAAGCGGTTTACAGAATCAGTGGATGTGCCCTCAGACAATCTGGGTCCTCACTTGACCGACCTTGGAAGGAGGGAAGGCCGAGTCAAAACCTTGAGCCTGGTGGGATTCGAACTGCTAAACTGCAGGCAAAGCTTCTCTAGACTGAATGACCATACTTCAGGTTACAAATATTCCTCGACTTACAACCACCATTGAGCCCAAAATTTCTGTTGCTAAGTGAGATAGTTGTGAGGTGAATTTTGTCCCATTTAACGACTTTCCTTGCCACCGTTGTTAAGTGAACCACTGCATTTGTTAAGTTGGTAAGGCAAGTTGTTAAATGAATCTGGTTTCTTTGTTGGAAGGTCGCAAAAAGAGGATCACACGATCCCAGGATGCTGCAACCATCATAAACACGAGTCAATTACCAAGTATCTGAATTTTGATCACATGACCTTCAGGATGCTGCAATGGTTGTTAAGTGTGAAAAACAAATCACAAGTCACTTTTTTCAGTAACGTTGTTAACTTCGAATGGCCTGAACTGTACTAAGTTGAGTGTTAACTCATCAAACATTCCTGTGCCTATTTTAGTAGTTGCCATTAAAAGAAAGGGGGGAGGAAGGAAATCTGGAAGAGCAGGGCAGCAGTTTGGAAGCAAAAGTACATTCCAACTCTTTATCTGTAAAAGACTGTACCTGAACTACCAGAGCTTTTGCCCAGGAATATATTTAATTGGAGAACGTGATTGATGACACCCAGCCCGTGAAGGGCTCAATTGGAGAATCTGATTTATGACACACCCAGGGGGGAGGGGGGAAACAGGGTCACAGGGGGTTGTAAATGACATAGGTCAGAGTTGGCTTCATACGGGGCAGGGCCAGGATGTCGCCTCTAAGGAATCCTTTGAAGCATTTTGAAGTTTGGCTCGAGAATCATGACTGAATTAGGGCGATTGCTGGAATCCTGGCTATCTGGACCAATGGTGGCTAACCTGTTTGGGCTCCCGTGCCGATAACTGTGTGCGCGCTTGCCTGCTCGTGCTCACATGCCATCACCCAGACGGCAATGCGTGCGCCCCTCCCATGCCTCCCGGGCATGCGCACGCAACCCGCACTGTGCACTTCTGCATGTGCTTGTGCACATGTGTGAGTGTCTCCTGTGCGGTGCCGCATCCCCTCACGTACGCGCCAGATACCCGACAATCGGCTGTCGGGCAGGCGGTGCATGCGCAGTAGACCTTTTCTGGGCGAATGCTCGCGTGCCGGCAGTAATGGCTGTATGTGCCACTTCCGTCACGTGTGCCATAGGTTTGCCACCATGGACCTGAACTGTCTTTCAAACTGACCTGGATTATCTGCGCAGCTGCTTCCGGCGTTCCTTGGTGTAGATCCTGACCGTTTATCGACAGGACTTTGTCGTTCTGACGCAGCTTCCCATTTTTGGCTGCCAGCCCTCCGTCCAACAGGTCCAAAATAAAGATCCCAGGCGCGTCAGTTTTTCTGATCAGTTTAATGCCAAGGGGTTCGGATCGGTCTCTTTTGACGAGGATAACGTGGATCACTTCCTGGTTCACGACCGGTGGAGCCGTCCGGTTGGTAAAGCCCTTCTCTTGGAGCACCAGCAAATGGAGCTCCTCATGGGGTTGGCGCAAGAGCGCGATGGCTTGGCAGTGGGTCACGCTGCTGACGTTCACACCATTCACCTGGCAGAAGGACAGAAACAAGGGCTGGTCAGAAGATGGCCTCCTAAAGGTCCTTCTCTCAGGATACCCTCCCCTCCTCTCCATAGTAGGGCAGAAGAAAACAAAAGAGTGTAAGCGCTGTAGGAAGGAAACCCTACAAAGAAGCCGTCAGAACTGCCATCCTGCTCCCCTATGCTTGCTGGCAGCCTGCCCTGCTTGAAGGGGAGGGAGAGCTGCGGGGCAGGATAGAGGAATCCGCATGCCCAGGTCACACTGTGGAATGCAGAATCAATCACCCCGGGAAGACAGAGACCATTAGCCAAACAATTTGTGGGCATCTGATTGGACACTCAGTGATAACCAGGGTGGAAGGTGGGAACCACCACATGCCTTGGGCACAAAAGCCTCAGATCCAGCCTTGGTTCTTCTGTAGCCCCCTTGGGTGTTAAAGTGTACTTTTGGCAAACCATGGTCTCGAAAATCTTTTTTTTCAAACTTACAAAGTTGGGACAGCTCTCACAGAAACATTTTCTTTCTCCAGAAATTTGCCTTGCAAACACTTTTGCAAATACTGTTTCTGAAAAGTGGGGCTTTGCTTAACAGATAACAGATAATCAGAGTTGGAAGGGACCTTGTAGGTCATCTAGTCCAGACGCTACACCATTTCTGACCAATGGCAGTCCAGTCTCTTCTTGAAAGTCTCAAGTGATGAAGCTCCCACAACTTCCGAGGGCAACTTCTGTTCCATTAGTTGATCATTCTCACTGTCAGAAAGTTTCTCCTTATTTCCAGGTTGAATCTCTTCTTGTTCAGTTTCCATTCATTATTCCTTGTCTGGCCTTCGGGTACCTTGGAAAATAGCTTGACCCCCTCCTCCTCTCTGGGGCAGCCCCTCAAATATTGGAAGGCCGCTATCCTGTCTCCCCTGGTCCTTCTCTTTACTAGACTAGCCAGGCCCAGTTCCTGCAACCGTTCATTTTATGTTTGAGCCTCCAGTCCCCTAATCATCCTGGTTGCTCTTCTCTGTACTTTTTCTAGAGCCTCAACATCTTTTTTATAATGTGGTGACCAAAACTGGATGCAGTACTCTAGGTATGGTCTTACTAAGGCTTTATAGAGTGGAATTAGTACTTCTCTTGATCTTGATTATATCCCTCTGTTAATGCAACTTAGGATTGCATTAGCTTTTCAGCTGCTGCTGCACACAGCTGGTTCCTATTTAGCTGGTTGTCCACTAAGACTCCAAGATCCCTCTCACAATTCCTGCTATTGAGCTTATAGGCCTTTACTTTTCTCTCCATTGAATTTTGTTAGATATGGCCTAGTGTTCTAGTCTGTCAAGATCCATCTGGATCTTGAGCCTGTCTTCTTGGGTGTGAGCTATTCCTGACAGCTTAGTATCTGCAAATTTGGTAAGTTCCCCTTCTATTCCCTCATCTAAGTCGTTAATGAAGATATTGAAGAGTACTGAGCCTAAGATGGAACCTTGTGGCACCCCACTACTTACTTCCCTTCATGTAGACTTAGACCCATTAAGGACTACTTGTTGAGTACGGTTTGCCAGCCAGTTGCCAATCTAGTGGTGGTGCTATCTATTCCACATTTTTCTAGCTTACTAAGGAGGAGGTTGTGGTCTACTTTGTCAAATGTCTTGCTGAAATCTAAATATATTATGTCTGAGTTGCTTAAATAAAGGTAAATAAAATAGGATTATTCTGAAATATTAAATATACTGGTTGTACTGGGCTCAATTACAGCTGTAAGTTGAGGACACCTGTACAACCTTCAAAAATCCAAGTCTGATGGTCTCACTACTTTTTAACTCTGATTAAAATCAGCTGCTACAGCCAATTACCAACTGGTCTTCTTGCCCTGGGGGTTTAACGATAGCAAACCCACCTCTAGGATGTGGTCTCCAGGTGCGAGTTTTCCATCGGCAGCCACCACGGAATCCTGGAATATCTCCTGCACAACGATGTTCCCAAGAGGAGTGTCTTTGCCACCTACTATCTGCATGCCAAGCTCTTCCTCCGGGTCGTCTCGGTGGATTTCGATGGTGTTTGTCTCTGCCAGAAGACTCGCTCTCTGAGGTAAATCTGACAGAGAAGTCAGAAAGGGCATGAGTGAAGAAGTCCTGGATTTTTAACAATGGACAGCAAATGTGAGCAACCTGTATCCATCCCATCCTTTCTCACCAGTGGTCCTGCTATCTCCAGCTTGGTGAAAAGTGGAATTTTGGCTACTTGAGGAACTGTCTCACAACTGACCTGCCCCGTCCCACCTTCGCCGGCAGAGCAGGCCTACTGCAGATCCCGTCAGTCAAGGAAGGGCAGCTGGTGGGGTCCAGGAGAAGGGTCTTCTCTGCCGTGGTTCCTGCCTTTGGAACCTCTTAACCCCTGAAATAAGATGGGCTCCCACCCTCCTGATTTTTCCCAAGAGCCTGAAGACCTGGCTCTGCCTGGTGGTTTGGAGACCCCATTGGGGGAGCCTCACACTAGAGGTGGTTGACTAATTAAAAGCTAATCCCATCTCACCCCGCCCCCTCCTGTATCAATTATTTTAATTTATCTGCTTTGTCATTTCATATGGTTTGGGCAAAACTCAACAGCACTTTTTTGTGCAGCTGTTGAGCTAAAAGGGATCACCAACATCCGATGGCAATATGGCACAAGAAGAAGAAGCCATCATGTTATATCTGAAGATTTTCATGTTTGTTAATGTTCCTTTCCTGTAAGCCGCCAGGAGTCATTTGACATGAGATAGAGGTCAAATAAATGTCATAATAATTACATAAATACTAAATTTTGTATCTAAAGTTTGTCCTTCCTCATTTCTAGAAGCTAACCCTGGAATAACTTGACTTTAGGCTTCTGAAATGTACTTTGGAAAAGCTTTCCACGATTACTTTTCCGTCAAGATGCACACCTGAGGAGGGGGCTGGACTAGAAGGCCTCCAAGATCCTTTTCCAATTTTGTGATTCTGTTATTCCTTCACTTCAGTTGGGGGGAACTTGCTGTGTGAAAAGATGGTCTTGCTATTGTTCATGAAATGGAAGCCTGCAGTGAATATTCCTCAAAGGGTTGTGACTGAATTTTTAACTGCCAAAGGAGTCCCTCCAATTAAGAGTCACTGCCCCTATGCAGGCTGTTTACAGCAATGATTGTGCATCACTTGGCCAAAAAGATATATATGCAAAGGCAGATTTTTGCAGAGCAGAAAGGCTGATAAACTGGTGAAAGACCATCAACACATTACTCAAAGGGATACTGTCTCAAGCTTGGCATTTCACAGGAACGTGTGGGGTTGTATCACTGACGTTCTTCAATATTGGATGGCTGGTGGAAAGATGAAATGCAGGTGGATGATATGAAAGCTTCACAGTTGAAAACTGCTAGCAGATAACAGAGTAGCAGGTGGAAGGGTCCTTGGAGGTCTTCTAGTCCAAGCCTGGACCATTCCAGACAAGTGGCTGTCCAGTCTCATCTTGAAGACCTCCAACAATGGAGCCTGCACAACTTCTTAACCCCTTCCATTGATTAACTGTTCTCACTGTCAGGAAATGTCTCCTTAGTTCTAGGCTGGATCTCTCCTTGCTAAGTTTCCATCCAATACTTCTTGTCCTGCCCTCAGGGGCTTTAGAGAATAATTTGACCCCCTCTTCTTGGTGGCAGCCCTTCAAATAGTGGAAGACTGCTATCACGTCCCCCCAGTCCTTCTCTTTGCTAGATCAGTCCTACCTAATTCCTGCAACCATTTTCATGTTATGAGAATGAAAGATCTGTGGAGGCCTGGATGCTCTGAGGCTGATGGCTTGTTTGCAGACTTTTCATGTCATCAATTCAGACTTTTCATACCCTGAGTTCCCTGAGTTTTCAGATCCAGAGTTCCACCCTGAGCTACATGCATTTTTTCCCCCATGGGGATGAAAGAAGGAATGAGAATGAAGAGAAGGAATTTCTTCACAGCACTGTGACAGCTGAGAAAACATGGGATCATTTGTTATTTTTATTTATTTATTTCTATCCCGCCTTTATTTTTTATAAATGACTCAAGGCAACAGACATACCTAACGCTCCTTCCTCCTGCTATTTTCCCCACAACAACCCTGTGAGGTGAGAAGGTTTGAGAGATTCAGATTGGCCCTAGGTCACCCCCCCGCTTTTATGTTTAAGGCAGGACTAGAATTCACAGTCTCCCAGTTTCTAGCCTAGTGCCTTAACCAATGGACCAGGGGTTGCCAACCTTTTGGACCTCAGAGACCACCAAACTCATAATTTTAAATCCTGTGGACCCTGGGAAAAATCCCAAAAAAAGTCTGCAGGAAAATTCCCGTTTTCTTACTGAAATTCCTCCTGAATAAAGAACGATCAAGTTCTTTCTTTGGGATCGCAGGATATCGTCTCCAGCTCCATTCTCAGGGGGAGAGAGAGAGACTTTTGGCTTCATGCAAGGAAAGCAGCAGAAGCAGCAGAAGTCTGTCTTTCTCTCTCCCAAACTCCACCAGAAATGAGTCTTTGTGAGATTTGTCACACTTGGAGCAGGAGGCCTTGCAGGGTCCCAAAGTTTTATTTCTGGCAGAGTTTGGGGGAGAGAAAGAAAGACTTCTGCTGCTCTCCTTGTGTGCAGCCAAAAGCAGAAGAAGAAAGAAGCGGAAAGAAGCAGTCCAATGGCCAGGCGAGATGGGGCAAGTTCCCCCCCTCCGCCCTTCCCCCCCTCCCCTCACTACCTCGTGTTGTGCACAATGCAAGCACCACAAGCCTTGTGTTCCCGCGGGCCATGTGGGCAGTGCAGCCTTGTGTTCCCGCACAGCCTGAATTAATTGCTTGGGGGGGGGGGCATTTATCTGTGGACCACCAAAATTTTCTTGCGGACCACCAGTGGTTCCCGGCCCCCTGGTTGGCGACCACTGCACTAGACCACATATGCCAAACCCAATCATGTCAGGGGACATATTGTGATGGGGTGGGTGTGGCCTGCATGTGACATCCTTGCACTAAACTAGACCAACCTGGGAAATGAATGTCAGTTCACAGAATATAATTACAAAGGTTGTATTTTTGGAGGGTGGGGAGGGAATAAACCCAGCCTTTGCAAGGAAAATTCATGGTGACAATTTTCTGGGATGCAGACGGTGTTGATCAGAAGGATTTCCTTGAGTTTGGAACTACTATCAGCTCAGAGCAGGGTGCCGCCACACTTGACATTTTGAAACGATTAAGTTTAGAATCAGAAGAAGGAAACTGAGCTGCAACATGGCCGGGCTAGTCACACATTTCATCAACCACCCAAGAGGAGAATTTGAACATTTGAATCTCATTATTTTATTCCCTACAGCAGGGATCCCCAAACTTGGCAACTTTAAGACTTGTGGACTCCCAGAATTCCACAAGTCTTACCAAAGCTGCCAAGAGAAAAGGAGAAAAACCCGAAACAATCAATCCCTCTGGTTGCATCACATTCTGAGAACCCACCGAACTAGAGGATAAACACAGTTTTGTATATTAAAATGACAGATTTGTTATCTATCAGATCAGTGGGTATTTATTAAGGTAGTCCTAGATTTACAACCAAATTGAACCTGAAATTTCAGTCATAAGTCATGAGTCACATCAAGTAGATGACTGTGTGACCACATCTGATTTTATTATCTTTTTTGTGGCAGTTGTTAAACAGGGACATTATTCAGTAAGGGGGCTGGAAGTAAAGGCTGGTTTCTGGCAGAAACTTCATCGATTGTGATAAGAGGATTATGGGCAGCTGCCAAGCACCCAGAAGGCGGTCACATGACCAGGGAGTTCTGAACTTTGGATCTGGGTCATAAATTCCTTTTTCAGGCTCTGTTGTGACTTCGTACAGTTGTTAAGTGACTGCTAGACTGCCTATACAAGCAGTCCTCAACTTCCACCCATTTGTTTAGTGACCATCTGAAGTTACAATGGGACTAGGACCATTTTTTACACG
Organism: Bungarus multicinctus; assembly: GCA_023653725.1. Taxonomy (NCBI): domain Eukaryota; kingdom Metazoa; phylum Chordata; class Lepidosauria; order Squamata; family Elapidae; genus Bungarus; species Bungarus multicinctus. The sequence continues at coordinate 1,486,980 of CM042841.1, forward strand.
TACAACTGTTACAGCAACCCCGTGATCACGTGATCAAAATCCGAATGCTTGGCAACTGACTTGTCTTTACGACGGTTGCAGTGTCCTGAGGTAATGTGATCCCCTTTTGCGACCTTCTGACAAGCAAAGTCAACACCAGATATCGGAGAAATGCAGGCCAATGCCGCCCACTGATTCAAAATGGCCATCAACCACGCAGCCTCCGTCTTCACCGCAGAGGCCCGAAAATGGCCCTGCGCCCTTTGCCGACCGCTCTGGGCTGCGGTTCCGCCAAACAGCTGAGGATCGGAGCCACGATGTTTAAAGGTTTTTTTTCTTTTTCTGCTATTTTTTTTTTGAGGTTGCCTTTGCAATGCAAAGGATGAGAGGCAATCAACTGCAGTCCGCTCTGACTGCGGACTGAGTCAAAAGCTGGGAATGGCCAGTCACAGGGGGCGGACCTAAGCTCATCAGCTTTTGACAGACTCAGTCCAATCAGCTAGGACATTGAGCAACCCATTCCTGGCCTATTGTAACCTTACAAGGGAGAACTTTCAGTTGTGACTGCATGTTGAGGACTTACCTGCACACAGAAGACATGACAGAAGACCTCAATGTAGTTTCTCTGCAATCATTGGGTAGGTCTCGTCAAGTGAAAAGGAAGACTATAGACGACATGATAGTGATGTGCCAACATTGGAAGGGTTGCCACAGAGGAGAGGGAATCAACCCATTCTCCAAACCATCAGAAGGCAAGACAAGAAGCAATGGATGGAAACTAATCAAGGAGAGAACTAAGCATTTTATTGTAACCTAGAACTAAGGAGAGATTTCCTGACGGTGGAACGGTTTACCTTCAAAAGTTGAGGCTGCTCCATCCAGAAGAAGGAGGAGGAGAAGGAGGAGGAGGACTGGTAAAGGGAGTTGAACTACAAGACCCCCAAGATCCCTTCCAACTCTCTTTTTCAGTTCTGTTATTCTGGGAACTTGCTCACACGTGCTCCTACATCAGCCTTCATTTCTCTAGCACAGGGGTCCCCAAATGTCAACTCATAAAATATTTCTATGGTTTTTTTGAGAGTTGCCAACCGAAAGGGAGGGGGGAGCAGTGCAGCAGCCTGCAAACCGAAAGTGCATTCCATAAATGTTTTCAAAGATAGTAACTAGGTGACCGAAGTTTCTGCTGTGCAAAATTCTAACTGGAGAGCCTGATTGATGACTCTGGGCTATGGAGGTGTCCCGTTGGAGAATATGAAGTATGATATGCCCAGGGAATTGGGGGGGGGAAACCAGGGTCAAGGGTGACAATGAATGATGTGCCTCAGAGTTGGTTACATCTAGGCAGTGCCAAACATGTTAACTCCCAATAAATCCTTTTGAAGTTTTGGAAGTTTGGCTCGAGACTCATGATTGCATTGGGGGTAACTGCAGGAATCCTGACATCAAACTTGGCCACTTTAAGACTTGTGGACTTCAACTCCCAGAATTCTCCAGCCAGCTTTGTTGGGAGTTGAAGTCCACAAGTCTTAAAGTTCCCAAGTTTGAAGACCTCTGCTCTAGCAGCTTAAGACAGGCCTACCTTCTTCACTCCCATCAAAGGCTGGGTTAACCACCCCAGGATCTGGGATCTCTGGCGATGGAATGGCAGCTACTGAGTCTCCAGGCATTGAAGTGGACACTCCGTTTGATACTTGGGGATCTTTTACAGCCTTTGCTTCCAGCCTGGAAAGAGAATCTCCCTTCATCCTGGACCGAGGATTCCTCTTCCTTTCCAGACGCTCCGTGTATTTCTTGAAGCCAGGACACCTGCATTAAGACAGCAAACACCAATTCCCAAAGGAGTTCCATGTCTGTCCTCTCACAAAATTCACTGCTGTCTTGCTTAACGATGGGATTTTGTGGCTAAATTAGCCACCTGAAATATTTCTCTAACTTTGGGTGGCAGAGATGCTTTTTAAAAATAGCAATCAGAATAATAAGAGCAGCAGAAAGTCTAGAGCATGAGTGTACAACCTTGGCAACTTTAAGACTTCTGGACTTCCAACTCCCAGAATTCCCAAGCCAGCATGGACGGCTAGGGAAGTTGAAGTCCACACATTAAAGTTGCCAAGATTGGACAACATGTGCTCTAGAGCAGGGATCTCCAATCTTGGCAACTTTAAGACTTGTGGACTTCTGGGAGTTGAAGTCTACAAGTGTTAAAGTGGCCAAGGTTGGAGACCTCTGCTCTAGAGGGAAAGGAATTAAAACAGTTGCTAAGGAAATGCTGGTCTTTCAAATATACAGTGGTAGCTCGCTCAGCACTCGTCATTAATTAGTTCCAGGAGGCAGAGCAAGTACCAAAAATGAAGAGTACCAAACCAATTTTTCCCATAAGGAATAATGCAAATAAATGCAATGCATTCCCAAACCAAAGACAATGCACATTTTTAAGGCAATGTAATTTTTTTAAAAATGGGACTGTATATCATTTGCATGAGAAATAAACTTAAAAATTAATAAATACTTAAGATTAAATAAAATAAAAACGTCACTTTACCTGTGAACAAGAAAAAAAAAGCACAAACATACTCAAAATGACCACAGAAGCCAAGATGAGACTGCAAGGGGATGTGCACAGGGCAAGAGCTACCACGTGACCTGCTCACGTCATAAGGGTGTAAAATGTGACGCTTTGTTTTGGCTGGGGAAGATAGCAAGTCACAAGATAACTGACATAAGTTCTAGCTTCTGCATCGAATACCAAACAAACGATGAGTCCAGGTGGTTCGACTTATAACAGTTCCTTTAGTGACTGTTCAAAGTTACGATGGCACTGAAAAAAGGGACTAGTGACCACTTCACACACTTACGACCATTGCAGCATCCCCATGGCCACGTGAACAAAATTTGAACTCTTGGCAACTGATTCAGATCTATGACGGTGGCAGGGTCCCAGGATCATCTGGTCAGCTTTTGCGACCTTCTAGCAAGTGATCTGAAGGGAGTCGCTTAACAAGAAAGGCTGCAAAATGGGGCAAAATTCACTTAATTGCTGTCTCACTTAACAATGGAATTTTGTGACTGTGGTCAGATTTTCAGATAATCAGAGTTGGAAGGGAACTTGTAGGTCATCTAGTCCAACCCCCCCCCCCCCCGCCCTACTCCATTTCTGACAAATGGCAGTCCAGTCTCTTCTTGAAAGTCTCAAGTGTTGAAGCTCCTACAACCTCTGAAGGCAACTTCCATTCCATCGGTTGATTCTCACTGTCAGAAAGTTTCTCCTTATTTCCAGGTTGAATCTCTTCTTGTTCAGTTTCCATCCATTATTCCTTGTCTGGCCTTCGGGTACCTTGGAAAATAGCTTTACCCCCTCCTCCTCTCTGGGGCAGCCCCTCAAATATTGGAAGACCACTATCATGTCTCCCCTGGTCCTTCTCTTTACTAGACTAGCCAGGCCCAGTTCCTGCAACCGTTCATTTTATGTTTGAGCCTCCAGTCCCCTAATCTTCCTGGTTGCTCTTCTCTGTACTTTTTCTAGAGTCTCAACATCTTTTTTATAATGTGGTGACCAAAACTGGATACAGTACTCTAGGTGTGGTCTTACTAAGGCTTTATAGAGTGGAATTAGTACTTCCCTTGATCTTGATTGTATCCCTCTGTTAATGCAATTTAGGATTGCATTGGCTTTTTTGGCTGCTGCTGCACATGGCTGGCTCCTATTTAGCTGGTTGTCCACTAAGATACCTCTCAGTTTCACCCAGTCTATATGTGTCCTTTTGGTTTTTCTTGCCTAAGTGTAGGACTTTATTTTTCTGTACATTGAATGTCATTTTGTTAGATATGGCCCAGTGTTCTAGTCTGTTAAGATCCATTTGGATCTTGAGTCTGTCTTCTTGGGTGTTGGCTATTCCTGCCAGCTTAGTATCATCTGCAAATTTGGTAAGTTCCCCTTTTATTCCCTCATCTAAGTTGTTAATGAAGATATTGAAGAGTACTGGCCATAAATCAAAGACCACCTATCCCGGGACAACATTTTCACATCAAAATGCATCTAGTATGACATTCAATGCCTTTGAAAGCAGTCAAATACCAAGGTATACTCTTTTTGAGATATAAGCAAACAGGTGAGCCTGAGAAGGATCAGGCACATTGGCAGGTTATAATTTTTTAAAAGATGCTTCCTATATGCACAATTTCCTCAAGTGAACTTGAGGATATAAATAGTGGGAGCTATTTTTACCTTGAGCCAAGTGTGTGTTTTTTTCCCCAATCTATCACATTCCTTCTAAAACTTTGAAGAACCAACAAAGGTGCAGATTAATACTTCCAGAAGCACCAATAGTGTCCATCACTGGAGATTTGTAAGGAGAGATTGGATAGATGATCTGAAATGGCCTAGGGTCTCCTCCTCCTCCTCTTTCCAGGCTGGAACAGGAGGTTGCACTAGAATTACCCTTCCAACTTTGTTATTCTGTTTTCAAAAACATCCTTTTTTTAGTAACTCCCTACCCAAATTTCTCAATTCAATTTCTTCCATCCCAGTTTCTCTCTCCACCCAGCCTGCCTTAATTAGTTTCAGTTTCTTCCCAAAACTAAGCAGAATGTCATCCTGGCGTCACTCAGACACTTATGGCTTTTAGTTGAGTAACGTGGACAGAATATGAGTCACTCAAGGACATTCTTCTCCGAATTGTCATTATTATGTGCAATATTCAGCACCTGAAATGGTCAGTTACTAACCGTGCCAAGAGGAAAGCATAACATGCAAGCATAGCTGGGGCTACAAGGGAAAACTAGGCACACCTGTTCTGCAAGTGAGCTTCGAGTTCACACCGCTGCATCGTCTGTGCACAGTCTTCTTGAAAGGGACAAAGGACGATGAGCTTATCCAGCAGATTCCGCACCAGCAAGCTGGACTTCCGGCAGTTCTGGAAGGAGAGTTTCTTCCGGTCCATGGGGCAGAAGCTGTACTCCTGCATGAAGTTTTCAAGACACCTGAAGCAGTACGTGTGCCCACAAGGCGTGTCCATGGGTTGCAGCAAAGGCTGGAGGCAAATGTGGCACGTCAAGTCATCATCGACTTCATCTTGGAAGTTATAAAGGTGGTTGTCGGGCAACAAGTGAATTTGTCCACATTCGTGGCAAAGTTCCACAGGTCTGGAGACGGGTTCTTCTCCTGCAGGACTGGCCATGGCTTCGAACCTCTGGGGAGTTCCTAAAAGGAAAAGGGAAAATGAATACGGCATCACTGTAGATCAGATTAGTCAAATCACCAGTAGGATGATCAAATCCCAACCTTTTGGGGAAAACAGACTCCATATTGAACTTTGTTCTCTGAAGTACTATAAGCCAGAGAGAAGGAGGAGAATATTCCGAAGGCTTTGCAGAAACCAGAAGGACATTCCTTAAACCCCAGGAGAGGGGGCAGTATGAGGAAGAGGCTCAGGCTGCCTTTTCCCTGACGCGGTGGGGGGCGGAGAGGAAAAACACAACCAGACTTGAAAGGTTCGGTTATTCTAGTCTAGCTCAATAAGGCCTAATTCTAGTTTCCTTGTGCAGTCAGCTGGTCTGTTCTACCTCGTATTGCTGGCAAATACATCATGTCTACCCTAAACATTAAATTGAAAAGGATTTCATTTATTCTATTTGTAAAATAAATCTGTTATTTTCTAAAGCCCACTTATCTAACATGTAATGGCATGAACCTAATTCAATGATCTGTAGCTTTCACATTTTGTTCATTGATAACAAGATTTCTTAAGAAGCCGGTCAGAGAATACATCCATTAAAAGAGGAAGAAAGCCAAACACAGTCCATGATCAATCTTGCATCTTGGACTGAAAGACATTTTCTGGTCTATTAAAACTAAGAACTGCAATTGAACTGAAGGAGTACACATGACCAGACACACATCCAATCTAGTCTTAACTAGTCTAGACAACAAGTTTGATGTCAACAGTGCAAATCAAAATGAACTATACATGGAGAAACTGAAATGTTTTTAGGAGGAGAGAGGGAGGAGGAAGGAAGGCAGGAAAGAAGGAAGGAAGGAAGGAAGGAAGGAAGGAAGGAAGGAAGGAAGGAAGGAAGGAAGGAAGGAAGGAAGGAAGGAAGGAAGGAAGGAAGGAAGGAAGGAATTATAAGATTTAAAAATAAACATTCTGAGATTTTATTATTTAGTTCTGCATTAATCAGTCAATTTCTGTCTGAACATCACAATTCTTTTTTATCTATTTGGAGTTTCATCGCTGAGCTGTCAGTTTTCTACCATTCAAGCAACTGCTGGATGTTACTTCAATGGTTTCTCTGAAGCTGTTTTAAATTCCTGGAAACTAGACTTAAACTTAAAGAGATAAAAAGTAATCCACACCTGTCTGCAGAACAGGAAGGTGAGCAGCCCTCTTGGAGACAACAAGCTGCAACTGGTCAATTGTGTCTCCTGCAAAAGAATCTGACACCCAGAGCTCCATTCAATCTACAAAACCAAGTATGTATTTAATGAGGGTTTTAATTAATTTCGTTGTAGTAGATTTCATTTCACTCTTGTGGATTTAACTTATTCAGTTTTTCTGCTCAGATACTGAGAGAGGAAGGGGGTCCCCTACATTTTCAATCATGCCTTAATAAAACTTGGTTCCCTGGGAAGTTTTTAAAAATGGCTCTATTACATCAGCAGCAATAAAAATACCAAGTTTTCTTTACAACACAAAGCTGCAGCAAACAGCTGACATCTATACGAAGCACATTTTTAGTTTCTACAAGACCTGAGGTTTTCTTTCACTCTCACCTGCATATCTGAATCTATTCCAAAATTTTCTGCAACTCACAGCAGACATTCAAGGACCAAAAAAAATCAATTTTGGATAAATTCCAGAGAATAAAAGTTGAATTCTTCTAGAAGTGCAAATGTTCTAGAAATATTGATATCATGAGGCTGGGGGATGGAGTATTTTTTCAACATTTTCCAGAAAAAGTAAAAGTTGGAGAAAACTTACATTTATGCAATATTCATTTTGATACTTTACTGAACTAAGTTTATTTTGCTTTTTTAATAACAAACAATAGGAGAGGGACACGATTGGTGCGCTTATGCACGTCTCCTACAGACCTCTTAGGAAAGGGGTGAGGTCAATAGTAGACAGTCTAAGGTTAAAGTTTTTGGAGTTTGGGGAAGAAACCACAGAGTCAGGTAGAATATTCCAGACATTGACCACTCTGTGGCTGAAGTCATATTTCCTGCAATCAAGTTTGGTGCGATCAACCTTGAGTTTGTGCTCTTGTGTTGTTATGGTTGAAGCTGAAGTATTCATTGACAGGTAAGTCATTGCAATGTATGATTTTTCTAGCTAGTAATACTTTGGATAGCCGAGTTAAATTTGTCCTTAACTCAGGAAGAAATGGGCATTATTATTCTAGATCAGGATTTTCCTGACACAGAATCACGTTTTTTCTTTTCAAAACCCAACAGACAAAAGCTCTGTAAAACTACACTCACTTCCTGGTAATTCCCCAAAGGAGAGGGAGTTTACAAAAGCATCCAGACAAAAGAAACATGTGTGACTTCTATAAAACACGAAGCTGGTGGAGAAACCAATGCAGGACAAAGGAGGAAAATAAAGGGATTCAAATTCTCCTGACGCACAACACAGAGCAAAGAGATGAGAATTACTTTTATTCTTCAGCTGTGGCAAATTTGCCTTTTGTGGTTTTTGCTATGCAATTGCCTCTTATTCATTACCTCACTGCATAGTGAAGTTACACTTATTTACTTCTTAAGCATTTCTAACTTTAGTGAATTCTGGGCAGGGTTCCAGGTCTTAAATTAGATTCAGCATATTCTCAACAAATACTTAAGAGTCTACGATGAGCTCAAGCCAAAGGAGGAACTGTACATAGACAGACCATCGAATCAACACCACCAGATGGCTACAACCACCCTTTTTGAGGTTGGCTATTAAGAGAGGAACGTTCAAGTCTGATCGTGCTGCACCACCTCCTCCCTCTGAGGCAGGTGTCGATCTGAGCGGCTTCTGAACATGATCTAGGCATGTCTTGCACTTGCCCTGTTTTGCCTCAGAAACATCACTTTTGAGCATCTCCAGGAAGATCACCTGCCTTGCCCTCCACATTACAACAAGGCTCTCCAAACTTGGTGACTTTTAAGACTTGGGACTTCCACTGGGCTCCGTCACGGGAGGTTTTTTTACAAAGGGGTTGGAGAGCCATTTATCCAGAATGGTGTATGGCAGGGGTCCCTAAACCCTGGTCCATGGGCCAGTTGTGGCATGCCAGAAACCGGTCTGCACAAACAAGCAAAGCCCCATCCGTGGGAGCAGACCCCTCCAGTCCATGGAAAAACCTCTCTTCATGGAGCCGGTCCCTGGTGCCCAAAAAAGGTTGGGGGGGTTTAGACTAGATGACCTCCAAGGTCCCTCCCAACTCCGTTATTCTGTATTCTCTGAATTCTCATACACAGTTACAGACTGGAACCATCGACTTAGGCAACAGGGTTGGCCACTGCCACCCACCCTCACTGACATTAATTGCTTTAACTACCAGCGCAGAGATACTGTTGATGGTACTGAATTACGCTGGGAGATGCCAAAGGATTGCTACCTGATTAGGGCAGGTAACACTGCTTCCTCCCACAAGGAAGTGTTAATTATCTCACACCCTGCCTGACCAAAAAGAACCAGAAAAATGCACAGCTCAAGCCTACTGACTCAAACCACAAAGAACCCTCTCCACTTCCTCATCTTCCACGTGCTTGAAGGAATCCAGATCACCTGCAAAGCTTTATCTTGTTAGCTCGGCTCCAATTATTCCAGCCCAGAATAAATACACCACTTCTGACAGACCCACAGGAGATTGGTCCCTGCCATCTTTCCAGAGCAGGATCCAGATTGTTTTCAACGGGGTTAGGGAGGAATCTCTGAGGGACATGGTGGCTCAGGGGCTAAGATGCTGAGCTTGTCGATCAGGAAGGTCGGCAGTTCGGCGGTTCGAATCCCTAGCACCGCATAATGGAGTGAGCTCCCATTCCTTGTCCCAGCTTCTGCCAATCTAGCAGTTCAAAAGCATGTAAAATGCAAGTAGGGACCCCTTTGTCGGGAAAGTAACAGCGTTCCATGCGCCTTCAGCGTTTAGTCATGCCGGCCACATGACCAAGGAGACGTCTTTGGACAGCGCTGGCTCTTCTTTGGCTTTGTGACGGAGATGAGCAGTGCCCCCTAAAGCCGGGAACGACTAGCACATATGTGTGAGGGGAACCTTTACCTTTTACCTTAGGGAGGAATCTACAAATGCAGAAAGCGCAGACATGAACCGATGTTTCCCCATTATCATCTGTGCGCAGGTTCAGATTGCGCTGTTACCAGAACTCCGTCACCGCCACTTCTATTTTTCACCCTTGTGCTACCCAGCTTTCCAGTCACTTCAGATCCCCCACAGTTCCTCAGCAAACTAAGGGGCCTCACTGGAGCTCTGACTGCCTCTGTCCCACGGACCAGCCAGCCGTCCCCCAACCCTCCAGCTGGACAGAACGATGGAGGGGGCAGTGGGGTGGGGGGAGAGGGGATGGTTTCACACATGCACCACTTTCACAACTGCAGCTTCGCGCACCCACCCACCACTTCCACGGCCCAGTTCCAAAGGGGCTGCAGCACAGCACAGGGCCACGGACCGGAGTTTGGAGACTCCTGCCACAGAAGTAAGCAGAAGATGAAGTTGCCAGGAGCATGGGCATTCTACAACGCTGAGGAAGGTCTGCTGAAGTGTAGGTTATCACAGGGACTTTAAAACATCTGCATGGTGACCTTATCACAAAATTTATGTAAATATTTGGGCCACTGCATGTAAAGTTTGGTAAACCATTTTCACTGTTGTTGTTTGAGCTTAGCGGAAAAATGCTTCTACGATGGCAAACAGTTCTTTGGTTTTTAGCTGCTAAAATTTTGATTTACTCTAAATCTCTCCTTTTAGACCTTGAGATGCCTACTCTATTCTTGGGAGAAGTGGAAATAAATAAAAGTTGGAGTAAGAGCTAGAAGGACCAAGCAAAGTGCCTGAGGTTTTTATTCTGCAAGAGTAGTGCAGATGTCAAGCCCCTTCCCCTGCTCTTATTCCACTGTAAAAGCTAAGGTTCATTAATAAGAACAGATGTAAGATTTGAATCCCAGAACCATTAATATATGTATATAAAACCTGAGGTTTGTAATTGGGAGTAGCTAGAGGCGGCTTTTCTAGTGTCTGTAATAAAACTAGCTTATAACAAGTAGTGACCTTGAAATTCTGGCTCTTAGCCTTTTAATTCCTATATTGGCCTAAGGGAAGATCTATTTCTTATTGTGATTGGTGGATACATGGGTTGGTCTCATTGCTGATGTCTAAATTGAGCACACTGGCCTTTTTAATGCCACAACTGGGAGAAAGCATCAATCAGCTTAACCTTTATCACTGACCAGAGTTCTATAAAGCATCAGTTGAAAACCCATAATTCAGCATAATGCAAATACAAATGCATTTAATAGGTTAGCAGCCTGCTCAAATTGCAAATATTAATTACAGAAAGATACTCAAATTGCCTCACTTTCCCAAACAATTTTAATAAATCGAAAGATGATGCAGCCAAGACATAATAGTATATTTTGACCCCATTTAATATTTGCATTAAATAGGGATACATATGGTAATAAAACTACGATACCTCTGTAAAAGATGCCATTAGAAAGATACTATAGCACTGGACTACACAGTGAGAAGGAGCTGGAATTATGGCAAAGATCAGAAACAAGAAATGACAGATAAACAGGAAGTGTTAGTTGATGACAAAAGAACATTTTTTGCAATATAGACTGTACACAAACACATACAATTACTACCTGGTGACTAATGATATCTGATCTTCAAAAGTCTGATGTTTATGTTGCCTGAGTGAAGGAATCAATCAAACCAATCGTGCCTACCGTCCCTGTCCTATTGTTTCTTTTTATTTTTCTTATAGGTATCCATCTCATGTATTCAAAACTATGTTTATTCTTATACCTGTACCTTGTAACCGATTGACAAATCAAATCAAATAAATAAATAAAGTGCAAACACTTCTATAAATTCAAGTCTTATAAACATATTCTTGCAATTGCCTATGTCTCAAAAGACATGTTAAACCAGAGGTCTCCAAAATTGGCCACTTTAAGACTTGTGGACTTCAACTCCCAGAATTCTCCAATCAGCTTTGCTGGGAGTTGAAGTCCACAAGCCTTAAAGTGGCCACGTTTGGACACCTCTGTGTTAAACGGTTGGAAGCTTCAGGCAATCTAAGAGGTGTACAGGGAGCCTTCAACTTATGACCACAATTGGGAGCAGAATTCCCATTGCTAAGCAAATGGTTAAATGCCTATGGAGATTGTCAGTCATCCAGATCATGACTATCTTAAAAGTGTTTTTTCAAAAGGCAACTGGAATTTTTTTCCTCTTGAGGAAGACATTTCGCTTCTCGTCCAAGAAGCTTCTTCAGTTCTGACTGAATCAGTCAGACTGAATCAATCATTCAGCCAGAACTGAAGAACTTCTTGGATGAGAAGTAAAATGTCTTCAATGAAAAAAAAAAACAAATTCTAGTTGCCTTTTGAAAAAGCGAATCCCTGTAGTTGTTACGTGAACCATGCAACAGTTTACAACAGACTTCCCCCCCACCCCATTGATTTTGCTTGCCAGAAGCCAGCTGGGAAGGTTGCAAGCGGCTATCACAAGACCCTGCGGTGCTGTAACCATTGTAAATGCATACTGATTGCCGTGAGCCTGAAATTCGATCACGAGCTCATGGGACTGTGGGGATACTGCAATTGTCACAAGTGTGTGGACCAGCTGTCTCTTTTTTCAGTGCCACTGTATTTTCAAATAAATGGTTAATGAATGGTTGTAACTTGAGGACTCCCTATAAGGTATAACAGAAGGTGCACAGTGCAAGAAAATCTGGGATTTCCCGAGACAGGGATTTGCAACGGTGTGATCTCGCTCCTGAAACGGTTCCCTTGTCTATGGTTGTAAGCCACGGACTACCTGTATTGCTATAACTCTGAACCAAGCCTTCTGCATCCATACCAGCATGGATTCACTGCCGTTTTTCTGCCCCTGAGCTCAAAGCTCACAGTGCCATCATCTCTGGCCAAAATGACAGCCAAGCAGGTGATTCTAAGCTCCCCAACCCTGTCTTATCGGCCATCCATCTGAGCAGCCTTTCCCAGGTTTGTTGTAAAGAGAGCAACAACGAAAAGCACATGTAACTTCATTACTATTGTATGTGTGTGTGTGTGTTATAAAGCACTTGCAATATAACTGCATGACTTGTATCCCAACAAACCTATGGAAGCTCTTTTGAAACAATGAATTTCACCATCATTTCAATTATCACAAAACAGCATCACAGAGATAACCAACAATATAACCCAACAATATTCTAAAAAAGTATAATAATGCAACAATACAACACAGATATGGTTATGTAAATATCAGAATTATCAAATATTATACAGGTGTAGGAAGTGTGAGTACTGATCTTTATTATTTTTCATTCATGGCCTCCTTAGCTGGAAAATAACTTCCCTACTCTCAAATCTGTAAACAATGTACTTTTCTGAATAATTAAAACCTAAGCACCAAGTTGTAGATAATTCCCTTTCCAGTGCTTAAAACCTATACATTTCTGTTCAGCCACCTAAATTTATCTGCTGTAAGGATCTTGATAGGTATTTTGTGCGTCAGGTTACACAGGAAAGCAGCTGCAGGAGAAGTTTAGAAAAAGTTCAAGAGGAAGAATTCAAACAAAACAGCTTGTATTTACTGGCACAGTGTGGGCGGAATATAAAAATAATAGAATGTAGGGCAAGAGAATAGCTAGCGATACAGACACAGAGAAAGATCTCTACACTAAATTAAAGGATTGGTCCTATGGATAGTCCTTGAGTTAGGACCGCAACTGAGCCCTGCAATTACGGTCATAAGTTGTGATGGTTGTAAAGCAGAGCGCCACATGGCCGAACACAATTTTGTGACCCGTTTTGTGGCAGCTATTAAGTGAATATGGCAGTTGTGAAGAGATCGCCATAAACCAGAAGTAAATGCTGGTTTCCAGCAAATCACGGTCATGTGGTCACAGAGGGCCACAAGTGGCTGTCAATAAGGGCTGGTTGCCAAGCACTCAAAATGCAGGCGGGGTGTGTGTGAGACATCAGAACTTCGAAACTGGGCCATAAGTTACTTTTGGGGGGCTTGTTATAATTTCAAAAGGTTGCTAAGCAACCGGTCATAAGTTGAGGACTATCTGTAATTCAACACTCTGCACTTGGACATTTCGTACAGCAGCATTTATCAGTTCTGTCTCAAGATGGCAAACATCAAAAGTGGACAAGAATTTGCCCACAGCCACCAGTTTTTGGCAGAATACCAAGTGATGCTTGTAAAGCAAATTGCTGCTTGCCTGAGTTCACAGAAAGCAAAGGAGACATCAAAGAAGCTTTAATACATTTTGTATAAACTGTCAATGCGCACTAAGTCACCCAAAATGCTCCAAAACGCCAAAGGATCCGTGCACAAAAGTATAAAGGAGAGAATTTCTTGAAAGGAGAAAAGCCATTATCTTACTTTCAAACAAATATGACTTAGTAGGTGGTTTATTTCTAGCCTGCTTGTTGAATTTAAATTTTCCCTATTTACAAAGTTTAGTTTTTATCTATAAGAACACATTAAATAAACTGACTAAAAACCTGAATTAAAGGGTCATCAATACACAAATATTCCAATAAAGGAGACGATTTGTAGCTGAGGGCTGAAATGAGGGGTCCTTGGTGCTGTCTGAGCTTGTTTTCTTGCAGACGTTTCATGGCCCAACTAGGTAACATCCTCAGTGCTAGTAAGGAGTGCTGTTTGCTCTCAGTTTATATTCTGGGATCTGCCGTCTGCGTAGGGGAGGGGGCGGACTTTGGGATTCTTTGGCTGGGCTGTTTACTGATGGCTCTTTGGCAGATGTTTGTGTCGCTTACTTGATTGTTGCTCTGAAGTTGACCGTGGAGTTAATCTATGTTGATCTGGGTGCTGATTCCTGGTGGAGAAGCGCTAGAGTCTTTTTTGTCTCTTTTTCCCAGTCTATAGAGGTTGTTAATGTCCCTGTGTCTACTGGCCGCCGATTGGTCAGAGTGCCAGGTTTCTAGAAATTCCCTGGTGTTTTTGGACTTGGCCTGGTCGAGGAGGGTCCCATTTCTGTGAAATGAAAGAACTTCCATCATGTCTTCGGACTGCCAGTTTCCTGTCCTTTGTGTCACATGGCGGTCGTTGCATTTTACATTGTATGCTGTAGTAGATGACTCCTGTTTTTTTCTCCTGGGGTTGCTGGGCCCTTTGGTTTGTTTCGAAGGGCTTGAGTTGGCTTGGGTGCCATGCTGATTCCATGTGGTTGTGGTAGCCTATTTGTGGTTTCTGAGATATTCTTGATGGAAACAGCCCAACCAAAGAATCCCTAACCCTAATCCCCACCCACACAGATGGACAGCAAACAACCCTCCTTCCTAGCACTGAGGATGTTACCTAGTTAGGAGAATGAAACCCCTGCAAGAAAACAAGCTAGCTCGGAGAGCACCTAATATTCAATTGCCTTTTCATCTTGATAACGTTTAACTGAAGTGGTGACAGGGCTGAACAAGAAACGGGAAGAAATGATGGACTGGGTTTACATTGTGATGTTCAATCAAAAGAAAAGGAGGTTTGGGTTTACATTGTTTTACAGAAATATCTTTTATGCAAATATGCTGCTATTATGCAATCGATCACTTTCATCCAAGAGTTCAAACAGAAAACACTGCTGGGTGCGATTTGCACCAGCACATTGAATTTGTGCCGAAAGTCTGCAAATGTCCAAGAGATCTTACCGCCAAAACCACTTTCTGAATTCACCTTTAGGATGTGCAGTGTTTTCCTACTTTGTGTCCTGTTTCCCACTTACTTCCACACCTGTTATACAGAGGGTCCTCAACTTACGACATTCGTTTAGTGACAGTTTGAAATTACAATGGCACTGAAGAAAGTGACTTATGACCATTTTTCACACTTACAATCCTTACACCATCCAGGTGTTTGAGACTGCCATCTGTGACCCTCCTAGCTGGGTTCCAACAAGCAAAGGGAACAGGGGAAACTGGATTCACTTAATGAGCATATGAGTCACTTAACTACTTAACCAAAAAGGGGAAAAGTTGTAAAATAACTCAATAACTGTTCAGCTTAGCAACAGAAATTCTGCACTCACTTCTGGGACCAGTAAGTCCATTGCTAAGCATGACTGTGCCAACTTTACCATGGCATGGTAGTTCTAGCTGTCATAATTAGGAAGCGCTTCAGCATCCTGCGATCACATGATCGTGATCCACAACTTCCTGCTGGCTTCCCCATTGCCTTTGCTTGTTGGAAGCCGGCAGTGGAGGTTGCAAATGGTGATCATGTGACCACTGGATGCTGCAACCATTACAATTGTGAGCCAGCTACCAAGCATCCAAATTATGATCATGTGACTGCAAGGATGCTGCAATGGCCACAACCACAAGGAACAGTCATAAGTTCCCTCATTCAGCGCTGTCGCAACTTTGGTCACTAAACAAAGACTGTATTGTTACTATGAGATCAAAATGGCCATCATCATCTTGTCCAACACTCTTAGCAAAATATAAAGGGAAAAGATCTTTCTAACACTAGAAAGTAGGTTCTACACTGTGCTCCAACTCTGGAAAAGAAGCTTCAGCCTTTAAAATGAGCTTTGAACCTGGTGAATCTACTGTGAATCAACCTAAGAAGAATGCTAATAAAATCTGTAGGGCTGTGATCCAGTCTACCACTGTCATAACTACACACATTAGAAATCCAGCTGTATGTAGAAAAGATGGGATAAAATGCTTTCCCTCTAAATAGTACATGAGGCAAGGAAGAAAGTCCTTCTGAGGAAGGTAGGGCTTTGAGAATTGTTGTTGTTAGCTGCGAAGTCGTGTCAGACCACCACGATCCCATGTACAAAGTTCCTCCAGGCCTTCCTGTCCTCTACCATCCATCGAGAGTCCATTGAAGCTCACGCCAACTGCTTCAGGGACTCCATCCAGCCACCTCCTTCTGTGCTGTCCTCTTCTTCTTCTTTTGCCCTCAATCATTCCCAGCATTTAGCTCTTCTCCAGTGAGTTCCTTCCTTCTCATGAGGTGGCCAAAGTCTTTGAGTTTTATCTTCAGGATCTGGCCTTCTAAAGAGCAGCCAGGGTGGATCTCCTCTAGAACTGACCAGTTGGATCGCTTTGCAGTCCAAGGGACTCGCAAGAGTCTTCTCTAGCATCATAGTTCAAAGGCCTCCATTCTTTGGCGCTCAGCCTTCCTTATGGTCCAACTTTCACAGCCCTAAACTGCAACTGGGAAAACCATAGCCTTGACTATACCATTTTGGCTTTAAGAATACAGCTCTAAAAATTTATGAGTACATCCCCCACAAAATTTGACACCATACTCCAACTCCCTTTCCCCCTCTGGTTTGATTTCACATTACATATGGTTTGGGGGGTGGGGGAATAATACATTAGTCTCAAAGAAGCTCAAGTACCTTTTAATTCTATCTTCTAAAGGTGACTATAATTGCTTAAATTCATACAAGACAACTTGAAAGTATTAGCTGGCATGAAAACAGTTAAATTTATGCTTGGACAAGATTTCAAAGACACATCTAACCAGAGTTGAAAAACTTCATTTTTACTCACAATTCAAAATACCAGATCTTACTTTTAAGTTTCTGGTCACCCTGAAAGGCTTATTTTCTATCTGCCAAAACCTGCTTGAGTTTAAATTCTTTAAATTTTCTATAGAAAATAGTTATTTTCTATAGTGTCATCTTCTGAAGTGAGAAGAGTCATTATGAGACCTCTGCTGTGAGTCTTATTATGAAATACAATACAACACAATACACAATATAAGGAGAGTTGGCTAGCACTGTTATGTGCAAA
Organism: Bungarus multicinctus; assembly: GCA_023653725.1. Taxonomy (NCBI): domain Eukaryota; kingdom Metazoa; phylum Chordata; class Lepidosauria; order Squamata; family Elapidae; genus Bungarus; species Bungarus multicinctus. The sequence continues at coordinate 1,503,962 of CM042841.1, forward strand.
ATCTTTATTTTCCCAAGGCAGGTTTTGAATTTCTAGTTTTAGTATTCTGTGCTACTTTGTGCCATTTAGCTATAGTATTATGGTTGGTCTCAAAGTCAGTCAGATGTTTAGACTGAATTCGGTATTTTTATCCGGCTGTTGAGTTCTTCTCAAGCACCTGGGATAGGCAGATGTTGTTAACACATGTTGTATGAGCCGTGATGGTGCAGTGGTTAGAATGCAGTACTGCAGGCTACTTCTGCTGACTGCCTGTTGCCAGCAGTTCGGCAGATCAATCCTGGCCAGCTCAAGGTTGACAAAGCCTTCCATACTTCCGAGGTCGGTAAAATGAGGACCCAGATTGTTGGGGGCAAGTGTGAAGCGGTATATAAGTCTAAGTGCTATTGCTACTGTTTCATGGTATTAAAGGCAACCCCACAAAAACTAAAACTGTCTTTTGCAATTGACTGATGTTGATTTTATCAATGCTGGTGGTATGTGTTTTTGGATAGTAATAGTACCTACTATTGGTACTGCCTTTGTTCTCTTTTGCCACAGTCAGTCTACTTTTATATGCAGCTCTTTGTATTGTTGTGATTTTCTGCAGTTCTTTCTCTTATTCTGCTGCCTTGAAGGACTGCAACATCCACTATCCAGACTTTTTTTGTCATTCTTTGCAACAATTGTAGTGTCTGGGGTGTTATGAGGCAGGTAAGTCTAAGAGCACATTAGTTTCTTCGTTTTCTATTACTTTTTTCTACTTTGGTGTCGCACCAGTTTTTGCTTGCAACAAATAGCATTTCTTGCAGATCTTCCAATCCACCATTGTTGCTACTTGGTCATGCGGTTGTTTGCAGTCAGTCTGTGATCTTCTTGCAGAAGCTAACTAGGCGGTCCACTGTTTCTTCAGGTTCTTTGCAGAGGTGGTGTTTGCTGTCCATTGCCGTCTTCTCAATTCTGGCTTTGTGTGCATTTAATCTTGGCTTCTGCAGCCAGAATTAGCCCCTCTGCCTCTTTATTCAACTTTACTGCTCTCAGCCATTGCCAGGTCTTCTTGTTATCTGCTTTGCCTGCTAGGGTTTTTGAATACTTTGTAATATAGGTAGTCCTCGACTTACAACAGTTCGTTTAGTGATCATGTGAACTTACAAGGGCACTGGAAAAAGCCCACCCCTGGTGGAACTGCCATTTTCCAATTTATGATGGTTGCTGCATCTCCATAGTCACGACTTACATTCAGCTGCTTGACAACTGGCTCATATTTATGACGGTTGTAAGTATGCCAGGGTCATGTGACCATGCTTTGTGACCTGACAAGCAAAGTCAATGGAGAAGCCAGATTCCCTTAACGCTAATTTAACAGCTGCAGTGATTCACCTAACGAATGTAGCAAGAAAAGTTGTAAAATGGGCCAAAACTCACTTAACAAATGTCTCACTTAGCAACCTAAATTCTGGGCTCAATTGTGATTGTAAGTCGAGGATTACCTGTACTTGACATTCTCTTTTCTCTTTTTCATTTGGTCTTCCTCGTAGGCCATTGTGGCCTCTCGGTGAGCCTTCATGGTTTATTAGCTTGAGCACATCTTCTTCACGGCCTTCCAATATTCTCCCAAAGCCCTTCGTTCTTCTGCCTGATGTGCTTGCATCATCCCACGCCCACCTATTTTCCTAGGCAAATAGAGTCTGTCAACATCACTGGAAGGATGAAGGGCATGATTCATTGTCGTTATTTTTTCTGGTTTTCCTAGCCAGGGCTTTTCGTTCTGCTTGACTTCAAGACCATTACTTCAGTTATGAATCTAATGACTGGAATTGCCTCCGTATTAATTGACTTAATGATATTTCCTCCACTGAGTTTAGACTTTAAAATCTCTCTCATCACTCTCGTGATATATTCACTTCTAACCTTCTTCTTGACTTCAGTGTACAATTACAGGATAATTGGTCTGTAAGTTGCCTGGTGCCCTCCCCCCCTTTTAAAATCTTTCATTATCAGGTAGGTTTTGCCAGGTGTTAACCAATCTTCAATTGCATCTGCTTGCAGTATGTTGTTAAACTGCTTGGCAATGAGTGGGTGTAGACCAGTCAGATGTTTTAACCAAAAACCACGCAGTTCACCTTTACCTGGCGCTGACTAATTCTTGATCTTTCTTACTTTTTTTTCTACCATTTCTGCTTTTATCCCAAGTTCTTTCATTTCACACTTTTATTTTATCGTTATCTACCTCCTTTATCCAAGCTACATTGTTGCTGTGTTTCTTTGGATTGTTTCTTCTTGTCAGGTGTTGACTGGTTCACCACCGTCTCTCCATAGTTGGTAAAGTGGGGGAAACCAGGGCTTGGGCTGCTACGGGTTCTCCCAGACCCACTGCTAACATTATGGCTGGTTTGGCAAACTGCCAAATCCCACCCCTGGCTGGCCCCGCCCACCCTGGCCCTCCCAGGAGTCTCCATGCAGCCAGTTTTGGATGCGAGGCGAGTGCAGGGCCTGGGTGGAGAATCGGGCAATGGGAAAAACAGACCTCCTAGAAGTTCCGGAAGCCCAGAAACAGGCCTGTTTCTGGCCTATGGAGCCATTTTCGCCCTCCCAGTGGCTCAAGGAAAGCCTGAGGAAGGTGAAAACAATGCCTCTCCCCCCCCCCCTCCCCGCCGTGGTGCAGGAGGCTGGCTAGGCCACCCCCCCATGGCCATGCCCCCCCAGCAACCGGCCAAAGAACCCATTGCCGAAATTTCTGAAGCCCTCCCCTGGTGGAAACGTTTCTGATTTGACTGAAATGGGAGATTCTGCCTATCATGGGCAATTTGAGCTTTGTACTTGCTAATCTTCTTGGCTATAGCTATTTTTTGCTACTTTATTATTTCCAGAGCTTCCATAAGTATTGATCAGGTATTCTTGGGTCTTCTTGTTCTTCAGCTTCTTTTATTCATCTGTTCTAGCTTGCTTGCATTTGATCTTAGCATGCTCATCTTATTTCCCAGTCAAATCTTCCATTTTGGTGATGCTCTGTGACTTTTCTTCTTCTTTGTTGATGTTGCATCCCAGATATTCAGGTATAACGGCAGCCATGCTGTAAATTAGCTGGTTTGTTTCTTGAAATGAGCTAGTGTTTATCTTTGATATTACGGTATTGGCATCTTTCAATGCTTGCACTAGCTGTTTCTCCAATGCAAGCAACCTTATTTGGTTATTTTTGTGCTGTCCTTGGTGCTCAGTCATTCTTTCTTTCAATTCTTCTACTTCTTTAGAGGTCTTTGTTCTTTTTGAGAAGGCAGAGGAGAGGGTGCTTGGTTTAGGAATGAAAAGAATTCAGTAAGTATGCTGGCTTTCTCTACTGCTGACTCCCCCTGGTTGGCCCCTACAATCTGAGTTTCTTCTGGCAAGGCTGTGATTTCTTTGCAGTATTTTTGTATCTCTGCAGTTCTACCAAGTCAATACTTTATTCCAGGGGTCTCTAACCTTGGCAAGTTTAAGCCCGGAAACTTTAATTCCCCAGCCTGCAAAGCTCATTAAGAAAGGATTTTTCAAAATGACCATCAGAGCATTAGTATGTTATATTTTATTATTAACACGCTCTGATGCTAAGGAGTTCTACTCCCCCTCCTCACCTGAAAAGAAATCCGTTCCCAATGCAAAACATAAGCAGAGGAGTTTCAGTTTCACTTTTAATTCCACAGCACCAAGCAATTTTAGTACAGAACAGTTGAGCTAAGCCACACCCAGGCTCCTTGCTGTCTCCTTCTTGCTCACACAGCAAATACTGTTTCAATTTCCAAACAGCCCTCAACTCTCTTACACACTGACAGAACGATAGCCAGATGAATACCGGTGGATACTGGTAGGCAGAGGCAAAATTTTCCCCCCTTTATTTTCCTCCCCAAAAACTAAGCTTGACCACATAGTTTCGTAGCAAAGCACAGGTATCGAGCTAGTTTGCTAATACACATCAACATTGATCCATTAGCCTCTGTTCTGTTCTTTCTTATTCTGGATGTTGTTCTTTCCAGAACTGTTACATTCTTTTCCTTCTCAGTTGGACTTGCTTCGTAATTATGGTTTGTCACACAGATGTTTAGACTGGATTTGGCATTTTCATCCACCTAGCAAGTCCTTCCCAAGAACCTGGGATGGCAGATGTTTTTCATGTTGTTGATGTTAAAGGTGCTAAAGATGTAAGCTGTTCCAAATAAAGCTGCCTTTTGCAATTGACTCATGGTGAATTTATCAATGCTAACAGTGTTCAAGTGATGCTCCAATTGTTTGGAGATTGTGGTTATTAGGTCTTAGTATGAATATTGTTTTTAAGAATCTTTTACAAATGTTATCAAACAGGATCCAAAAAAAGTGTATCAAATAAATAAATATTTATATAAAAATAACATACACACATATTTTTAATTCTTCTTAATTGATTTAGCAGCTTTCTTTACTCTGGAAATGAAATTTTTGGAAAATGATTATTAATTTCAATGGCTATAGATAATATTTTCTACTCTCATTCTGAATAAGTTATCTTCATGAAAATATTTTCCTTCACTCTTAAACATTGAAATCTAGACAATTTGTCACACTTTGCTCTCTATATGTTTTTCATTTCAGAGAAGACAGAAAAGAACTTGGCATGCAATTTTAAGGACCAAGACTGAACAAATCATGTCTGCTGCAATTAAAACATAAAATCCCTAAGCAAAAGAAAATGAGAGAGGATTTAGCACATTTACTGAAAAGATTTAGCAATAAAATGTTTAGCTTCTAAACAGCAAATACAGGGTTGAGACTGAGCGTCTACCAACAATTTTCTTAAAAAGCCCATTTCAATACACACATCATTCCACCTTTATCAGAAAATTACAGTTTAGTTGCTTTTACAAGAGTTAATCCTAAATAATTATTCTATCTTAAGACGTATTAGCAAAGTACAATGCCTACAGCCACATTTCTAGTTTGGCCCTTTTTTTTCATTCTAGCCCAATCATGCCATGCACATTTTTAGCAGCCTCAGACATGAAAGAGATCATTGGAAATGGCAAGCTGTCCATACAATACTAATCACAGATACACTCTTTGCCCTACCTGGTCGTTAATACTCCCTGAAATTTACTTGGCAAGAAAAATTCCTTATCCAACAGAATTTGGAAATGTTAATCAAGAGTGTCTAGCCAAACAGTGATGCACTTTCCCATACCCAATCATTCCTCAAAGATGGCACAGCAACAAATCCTCTTATCTAATATATAATTTGGAAATATTATTCAGAAGAGATAGTCAGACGCTTATTAGCATATCATATCACGAACAATTCATTTCAGAAACAGAATGACAAGAAACAAAACAGCTTCTGTTTTCAGTAATTTTAGATGCAGTTCAGTGGTGAGAAAAGTAAGGTCTTGCACTAAGAAAAACGAAATGCACAGGTGTAGAATAGGGGGCACCTGGCTCAACAATAGTATCTAAGAGGGATCTTGAAGTCCTAATGGACAATCACTTAATCCAGGACTCCCCCAACTTGGCAACTTTAATATTTGTGGACTTCAACTCCCAGAATTTTCCAGCCAGCTATGCTGGGAGTTGAAGTCCACAAGTCTTAAACTTGCCAAGTTTGGAGACCTCTGACTTAACCACTTAAATAGGAGACAGCAGGATGTTGCAGCTGCCAAAAAAAGCCAATGAAGTTTTGGGCTACATCAACAGAAGGATGATGATGATGATTTAGAAAATGTATATTGCTGCCTACTTGCACATGGCGACTCAAGGCAGCTATCAAGGATACAGTTAGTCCTTGGCTTACAATCACAATTGAGCCCCAAAATTTATGTTGCTAAATGAGACACTTGTTAAGTGAGTTTTGCCCTGTTTCACAACCTTTCTTGCCACAGTTGTTAAGTGAATCATTGCAATTGTTAAGTTAGTAACACAGTTATTAAGTGAACCTGGCTTCCCCATTGACTTTGCATGTGAGAAGGTTGCAAAAGGGGCTCAAACCAGCCTGGGACAGTGCAACCTTCATAAATATGAGCCTCCAAATTTTGATCACATGCCCCTGGGGATGCTCCAAGGTTGTAAGAGTGAAAAATGGTCATATGTCACTTTTTTCAACGCAGTTGTAACTTCGAATAGTCACTAAATGAACTGTTGTACGTTGAGGACTGCCTGTAGTACCAAGACCCCATAGACCCGTGACAGCAAATCTGCATAGCAGAAGTGACATGCAGAGCCATTTATGCAGACCTGTAACTGTTGCCCGGAACAGAGCCACTGCGCACCTCCCGACAGCCAGCTGATTGTTGGGTATCTGCCACGCATGCGCAAGGGGCAGGGCACACGCAGGAGAAGCATGCTCATGCACAGAGGCGCACAGCACAAGGGGTCGTGCACACATGTGCAGGGGGCACAGGGGTCACGTGCGCATTGCATTATGGGAGCAGACACGTGGCAACGCAAAGGTTAGCCATCACTGACATAAACTGTTAGTACCACTTTATGATGCCCTGGTAACCTTTGGAATACTGCCTCTAGATTGGGTGACTATGACATAGAAAAGATGTTGAGACTCTAGAAAATATGCAGAGAAGAGCGACAAAGAGGATGAAGGCTCTGGGAGCTAAAAGTATGACCAACAGTTGAGGGAACTGGGCACTTCCAGGGTCAGCCCTGGAGCCATTTTCCTTGATGTCTTCAGGGCTGCCACAGCGGTGGCCGGGTGGGCTGTGGGAGCGGGAGGGGGGCAGGTAGAAAGGACGAGGCAGGGTTGTAACCAAAATACTTTCCTCTGAGAACCAAGAACAGTCCCACCAGGTGTGAAGAGGCAGGGCGGGAGTCTGGGTGAACTTTGGACTGTGACCTGATTGGCCCATGGGATGGTCTGGAGGGGCAGGAGAAGGAAAAAGGCAACTTTTCACTGGGGGGGAGCCCAAGGGGGGGATTTAGAGTCGGGTTTCCCCAGATGTGCCAATATGATATGCCTAATAAATCCATACTTAGAGGAATATGCCAGCCTCGGAGTTTTGATTCTGTTGGGGGTGTTATTTGGATCCCTGACCTCTAGCCTAATGAAGAGAAGGATGAGGGGGGACATGATAGCCAGCTTCTGGTACCTGAGGGGCTGTCACAGAGATGAGGGGGTCGACCTATCCTCCAAAGCAGGGGTCTGGCAACTTTAAAGCTTGTGGACTTCAACTCCCAGAGTTCCTCAGCCAGCTGAAGTCCACAAGTCTTAAAGTTGCCAAGGTGGAAAGCCCTGCTCTAAAGCATCTGAGGCAGAGGTGGGATTCAGCTGGTTCTGACCGGTTCTGGAGATCCGGTAGCAGAAATGTTGAATAGTTCAGAGAACCGGCCAATCCCGCCTCTGACTGGCCCCGCCAACCCCATCTCTTCTCTGCCTCCCATCAAGTCCCAGCTGATGGGTTGGGTCTCCTTTGGTTGCCCTGCAAAGGAGAAAGGAACTGGAAAGCAAGCTAGTGGTATGGGGAGGAAAGGGGGATGTTGCAGTATATCCTTCCCCCAGGAATGGGGAGGGAATGGAGAATTTACAGCAGAGGTCTCCAAACTTGGCAATTTTAAGACTTGTGGACTTCAGCTGTCTGAGGAATTCTGGGAGTTGAAGTCCACAAGTCTTAAAGTTGCCAAGTTTGGAGACTCCTGATTTACAGTATCCTTCCCCTATCAGGCCCAAGCCACGCCCACCAAGCCACACCACGCCCACCAAGCCACGCCCACAGAAATGGTAGTAAAAAAATTTGAATCCCACCACTGATCTGAGGGCAGGGCAAGAACTAGAATGGAAGGTTGTAAAAGAGAAATCCAACCTGGAACTAGGGAGAAACCTCCTCACAGTGGGAACAATAAACCGGTGGAACAGCTTCCCTCCAGAGGTTGTGGGGGCTCCATCACTGGAGGCTTTCAAGAAGAGACTGGACTGCCATTTGTCTGGAATGGGGTAGGGTCCCTTATACCATTCCAAACTTCTGAGGTCAGACTGTGGGGGGCTGGGGGGGTGGAATAGAAGACTTCCAAGGCCCCTTCCATCCCTATGATTCTATTGTGAAACCACGTTTTTCATCCATAAAATTACAGTGACAAGGCAGGACACCCCAAAATTATTTTATTTTTGTCAGCGCCCTGAGATATCTGTTTTTAAGATCATTTTCTTACCTCCACAGAATATATTAAGAATGGCCTAATTTCAAAGTTTTTTTAGAAACAACTTAAGGAATTTTGAATAGTTGAAATATCAATTTATTTGTACAACTCGACTTCTCTGCGACTGCTCCATGTAACCATGCACTACTTCAACACCTGGCCATAGCCAAATACACTTTTCCATTATGCCTCTGCCTTCCAAGGACTCGGTCCAAAACTCATCTACTCCTGAACACTATATGCCAAATACAGAGATTATTTAGCATAATTACTATGAGAGCCAGTTTGGTGTATGCTTAAGGCATCAGGCCAGAAACTGTGAAACCGTGACTTCTCGTCCTGCCTTGGGCAAGATGTCAGATTAAACTTGGCAAGTTTAAGACTTGTGGACTTCAACTTCCAGAATTCCTGAGCTAACATGACTGTTGGAGGAACTCTGGGAGTTGAAGTCCACAAGTCTTAAACTTGCCAAGGTTGGAGACCTCTGCTTATTACCATTTTTCACATTTATGACTGTGGCAGCATCCCCATGGTCATTGATCAAAATTCAGACCCTTGGCAACTGATTCATATTTATGATGGTTCCAGTGTCCCGGGGGTCACGTGGTCCCTTTTGTGACCTTCTAACAAGCAAACTCAATGGGGAAACCTGATTCACTTAACAACCGTGTTACTAATTTAACAACTGCAGAGATTCACTTAACAAATGTGGCAGGAAAAGTTGTAAAATGGAGCAAACCCACTTAAGAAATTTCTCACTTAACAACATAAATTTTGGGCTCAATTGTCATAAGTTGAGGACTTATTTCCTGAAAACTAACAATAGGCAAAAGAGGCATATATTTAGCATAATTTATTCTGGGATTATTGTGAGTGCCAGTTTGGTATAGTGCTTTAAGGCATCAAGCTAGAAATCGTGAGACCATGCCTTCTAGTCCTGCCATGAGCACAAAACTGGCTGGGTGACCTTGGGCCAGTCACTCTCTCTCAGCTCCAAGAAGGAAGCAATGGCAAATCACTTCTGAAAAACCTTGCCAAGAAAACTGCAGAAACCTGTCCAGGTGCTCTCCGATAATCCAGCACAATTGAAACATAAAATTCTGGGCATACTTTTTTAAAAAATTCCGACTTGTCTGATCACCATCATATACATTTCCGTCTTACAACCTAATAGACCTCAACTTACTGCATTAAGTTTTAGCAAATAATATTAATGAGTGAATTTATAAAAATTAGCGGACAGCTCTGCATTTCAAGGCAGTTAAGATCAGCTATCGGTTAGTTGTATTGCAGCAAAGTAAACGTTTCTCACTTCAGTTGGTTTTCCACCTCTCTTGCCATGTTTATTAGGAGAGTATCATGTTCCAACATAAATCTACAGTACTGAGATTGCTAATATGTAGCAGAAAAGCATTCTGGCAAATCTAATGACAACTAAACCAACATCATTTGATAAAATATGATTTCTGAACTGTTAAACCACAGGCCTCCATTTTCATTTTGAGGAAATTTACTTTTCACAACTACATCCAAATCAAATGTCACATTTGGATCTTAATCAGTTCTTAGTAGATAATGATACTACTGTAATATGTCTTTGCAAAGATTGTTTGAATGCTTAGAGAATGAAAAGAACATAAATGGGGGTGGGGGAGCCAACAGCATCATTCCCCTTAAAATGACCCAATGGTCTTTGGTTGATTAATAAATTATAACATTATCAATGATACAATGCTATCTTTGTTACCAAAGATACCTCTCCAAAATTATTATATAAAAATTATGCAGTTATTTGTATTTCCCAGTTTCTAATTTATGCTTTTATATATCAGCACACCCTCTAACGCTCCACCTAAATTCTCTTCAGTAAAGAACTTTAACTACTAGGTTGCCTCTAAATGCAAAGGCAAACTTTACCCAGGAATTTCCTGTGTAACACCAGGGATTTTAGAAGGTGAGCCCTTTCAAGAAGCAAAAACATCTTTTTATTTGAATTTTAAAAATAATATTTTATGGGAATATCATAGTTGGGTTTTTTTAATCACCAATTGTTGAAATTGCACCATTGTTCTATCCATGTTTCTAAACTCTGGATTATAAATTACAAATGCAGATTCCTCCCCCCCTCCCCCCACCCCACTACATTCTCAAACATAAGAAATGCCCTATTTTATCCCACTGAAAAATAGACCAGATGGAAGTTTTTATTAAAATTGCTACATACTTTGCCATGTATGAAATGTTTATTTGGATGCATTTTATTAGCCTCACCCAAGTAAAACATTATCAGAAATATTTCTTCCTCGCCTGTACATTTTTCATGCCTGTTTCATTCCTGTGTCATTATGCACCTTTCTTATTGGAGTGTTTGCAAAATGAAAGGTGCTATTTCAGAATGTTTTGAATGTTTTACACAGAGGGCTGGCAAAACATTTAACATTCAAAAGCGAGCTATACTCGCAAAGCAGCAAATTACCCTTTCATCTCAAAGCTCTCCTTAAAGCTAAGCAAATTCAGTTAACTCCATTTCAAATCGAAGACAAACAAGTGGTTACCTAATCAAAAAAGGGCAGAGTCCACATGTAAACCAAGGAAAAGGGCAATCATGAATCACAGTTGTTATTCCAAATACAGGCTTTCCATGGGAACCGAGGTGTTACAGTTATCAAAAAAAGGAGGGAACGAGGAAAGCAAGGTGGACAATTATATCAGGTAACGTCTCATAATATGTTCGGCTCAGGAATAAATTACATTTCCTCAGCCAGCTATTATTACTTAAAAGCATCCCTATTTGGTGTAATAGGAGCAAATTAAAAGCAATCCTGAATTACGCTCCGAAATACATTTACTAGAACTTCAAGTACATAGCACCCAGGAGTAGCAACGTATTCACAGCTACTGCCCTTGGGGTAGCCACAGGTCAAGAATGCACAAACAGAAATGGTGAAAGGTGCACCACACAGCTCAAAAACCATGTGCTTCTCCCATTAGGGAGGGAAATAGTTAATACTGGGTCCCGAATGAGAGATATATGTAGCTTTAAGAATGCAATTTGCTATTACTCCCTGCAGGGATGCACTGAGTCGCAATGGCTCTTGCTATTGAAGTAGATGAAAAAAAAATCCTACAGGCAAAAAAGTGTTTTTAAAAGTTTAAATCTCTAATCCCCACTCTTACAGTAGCTTACCACTGCTTTGAGAAATTAAAGGCTGCTTAATGTCTGCACTGTGCAGAGCTGTAATAAATTTAATCCCCATTTGTGTTTTTGTCCAACACACTGATAGTTTGTACAGAATATATATGAGTGTGTAGCTACTTGTTTTACCCACAAGGCAGAGAAAATCTTCCCCTCCCAGGAACCCTGTAAGTACCAAGGCTAAAAATTACAGGTTCTCCTTGCTTATCTTGTATAAGAGACAGTTTGCAGTTAGAACAGTGGTGAAAAAGGAACTTTGTGACCAAGCCTCACACTAACAATCTTTGCAAGCTTGTAAAGCAAAGTTGAAGGAAGCTCATAAACATGGTTAGTAATTTCACTCAGCAACCACTTCACTTAATAATGGAGTTGCTAGTCCCAATTGTGGCTGCTATCTGCAGTAATTGGTTCCCAATTATCAGCAGTTGGTCCAAATTTCTTGATGAACAAGCCTCCTTATATAAGGTGAACAAAAGCACCCACATCAAGCCAGCATTTGGGGTGTCCACTTTTCCTAAGTATATTATCACCGTGAGCGGGACAAAGATCCAAATTCCAGCCATTCGCAACCACAGAAAGTCACTAGGAGACTAATAAACATACCAGCTTTCTCTCCATCATGGTTTAACTAGTAGGGGTACCCCTTAAACTCTCAACTGGCTTAACCAGAAGCTTTATCAGGGCTTAGAACAGGGGTCCCCAAACTTGGCAACTTTAAGACTTGTGGATTTTGACTCCCAACTCTGGAAGTTGAAGTCCGCAAGTCTTAAAAGTTGCCAAGTTTGGAGGCCTCTGGCTTAGAAACTCACAGGATCCTCATTAATACTAGGATGAGGGACCACAAGGTGAGCCTGGGAAGAAAAATAAAAAAGGGGGGGCAATGCTGAGGAAAAAGCACCTGGCGATCATTTGCAGAGGAAAAAAATTGGGGGGGGGGTACCTGAAGCCCCCAAAGGAGTTGAAAGTCAAATATGCCGACTGCAGTCCTGCTTAATTATACCCAGCCCAACCTGACGCTGACAGGAGGCGCCCACCTGGCCAACAGGGGAGGATGGGAGTTGGAATCCAAGATTTCGGGTGGGGGGAGAGGAGGAAGTTGGGGAAAGCAGTGTGTCTCCTGGGAAGGGGGGGCTCCGATCTAAACCGTCCTCCCCCCCCCAAGATTCATTCCTTTATTTGAAACAATTAAATGAAAAGAAAATTAAGACAGTTAAGCCAAGGACAAGCGGGGGGGGGGGGTTGGACTAGATGACCTACAAGGTCCCTTCCAACCCTGTTAATCTGAAAGACGAAGAAGTCGCGCGGGGAGGGGGAGCGCTACCTGCTGGGAAGGGGCGTGGTCGGCGGCCGGTCTCCCTGCCCCGCGCATGCGCCGCTCCCTCCCCCCCCCCCCTCCGCGTCTCCCTACCTGAAGGGAAGCCTCCTCACCTGGGGGGGAGGGGCGCCGCCTCAGGGCGCGTGGCGGGGCTGCTGCTGCCGCTGCCCTTCCTTCTCCTCGTCGCCCCGCCGCCCGCCCGGCCAGCCGGCCCAGGCAAGCCCCGCTCGGTCCGGCGCGGGCAACGTGGCCACTGCCGCCGCCGGTGCCAGCGAGTTTCCGGGCAGCGGGAAAAGGAGCCGAGCGCGTCGAAAGGAGCCGAGGGCGGAGAAAGGGCGGAGGGGGAGGGGCCGTCGCGCCGCGCCTGAAGTGGCCCTGGTGGGCGGGGCGGGGAGTGGGTGGGGCCCTCCTAACTCCGCCCCCCCTCGACCCTCTCTCCTCTTGTAGTCTGCCTTTTTTCCTTCCTTTTCTTTCTCCTATTATTTCTTTTCCTCCTTTCTTTCCTTCTCCTTTCTTCCTTCTGTCTTTCCTTTTTATTCTTTCTATTTCTTCCTTTCCCCTTCCTTTCCTTTTTCTTCCTTCTTTCTATTTCTTTTTTCCCTCTTTCTGTCCTTTTTCTTCCCTCTTTCTATTTCTTTCTTCCCTCTTTCTTCCTTTCTATTTCTTCCTTCCCTCTTTCTGTCCTTTTTCTTCCTTCTTTCTATTTCTTCCTTCCCTCTTCCTTTTCCTGAATTTTTTTTCTAAAACACTTGCTGTATGACAGCTCCACACTCTTCAGCATCTCACAGATCCCATTTCCTAGCTGAAATCCTGTTGTATTTATTTATTAAATTGATAGGCCGTCCATCTCACTGGTGAGCAACTCTCCTACAAACAACCGTTAGGACTTCCTGTGACTTTCCACATGTATTAACTTTTGGCCCGTTGGGTTAGGATATGATTCAATGTGCTGTGGAAATTCAGAAAAGGAGTCCATTTAATAATCAGAATGCCGTACGTGGATGCCTATAAGTCTATAAAGTAAATTTGCCTAGGTCACTAAATGAACTCTTGGTCCCAGTTGTGGTGGTAAGTCAAGCTGTCATTATCTTTAGAGGAAAGGGTCATTCTACCCAAATGCAGACATGAGAGACTGGAAGAAAGGACGGAGGCACCAATGATAAGGAATGCAAGTAATAAGACTAGCTACCCCAGCAGGACATCTGATCTCTCCCCTGGAAAAAGGCATGGGGTTGATCAACAGATCCCACATATTTTTCCAGATTCCTCTGCTTCAGGGCTCCCCACTGGTTCTACTTGCCCCGAGGGACCTCTGGTTGAGCATGACATGGTCTGATGCTCATCCCTGGCTCTTGGTAAAGGCAGCCCTCCCCACTTGCTTCCCACCTGCCGGCATAAGCCACGACAAGCAGGTGGGCAATCCATCCTGCTCCTTTGGCTCCTGGTGTTCCTGCAGGCACTTTCCCAGCCACCTGTCCCAATCCACAGCCATGGATCGGGAGGTCTCCGTCTTTCTGGCTGGAATAGTTGGGGCTCAGCATTGTGCTGTCCAGACAGTTTATAGTTAATTGGGAATTGGGATAGTTAGTTAGGAATTGGGAGCTGTCCCCTTAAGGAAATGCATCATGGTAAATGTAGTTAAGGTATCCTGAGAAATGTAGTCCATGTCATGTGGCCACATCTGTAATCCTGATTGGTCACTGAATTGACCCTTAGTGGGTTGGGGGAGGTTACTTTACTCTTGCCTGAATCCAGCATCATGTTGCTGCTTCACCCCTTGCTCCACCATTACCGGAATGAAAGGAGAACTATCCTTTTACACCATAAAGTGCAGCTATGCAGAGAATTGGACATTGAGATGAATCTCGATGTAACTGTGAGTTATTTTGAGGATGCCTGATGAACCAATAAAAAGACTTTGTATGGATACCTTTGTGGAGTTTAATTTGTCTGCTTTATAATCAGATACTGGTTGTAAGGTCCAGAACACCCACTGTGCTCAAAATCCACCTCTACTTTTATTGCCAATCCATGTTTGAAAGGGAGATCTTCTGCAGTTGGCTCTCCAACAGAACTCCAAGGAAAAGGACTAAGGGACCGCTTCCCCTGGGAGTAAAAGTGGGATAGGTGGACAAAAACAGATGAACTGATCATCAGTGCCAGCTCCCCTGGTACTGAAAAGCTCCCCCTCCGCTCCAGAAGGACTACTTGAGGCCACGATGAAACCATTTCTCCTCCTGGGCCTTCCCTTGAGACAAATTGTGGGAGCTGACAACTGAACCTTTGGTGAGGATGACTGAAACCCTTTCTTCATTTTTGTTCCATTTCAAATTTGATTTCTGTGCCATTTGAACAGAATGACAGAGATGGAAGGGACCTTGGAGGTCCTCTGGTCCAGGGGTCTCCAACCTTAGCCACTTTATTAAGACTTGTGGACTTCAACTCCCAGAATTCCTCATCCTCCTCTTCGCCACTTGGGATGGTCTTCTACAGCAAAGAGATCACACATCCAGCATGAGAAACTAAATCCAGCTGGGTGAGTTGCACAAGGAACAGAAGAGAACATGAGGGGGAAAAAGAGACTACAGGTAGCTCCATCTCATTTGGATTTGGATCCCACCTGATGATATATTATCAGATTAGTGTTGACTGTTGCCAAGCAGAGAGAGAGAGAGAGAACTTTTTCCCCATGACAATCTGTCCCTCAGCTGCTCTTTCAGGTCTTCCAACACTGCTCCCCACATCACTGCATTGGGGCGTAGAAAGCTCTCTGCTGTTGACCCTCCTCTTCGGCTTCCTTCCACCCTCCTGAGCAGAGGTCTCCACCCTTGGCCACTTTAAGACTTGTGGACTTCAACTCCCAGAGTTCCTCAGCCAGCTGGGAGTTAAGTCCACAAGTCTTAAAGTCAAGGGTGGGTTTCTACCGGTTCTGTCCACCTCTGTAGAACCGGTAGCTCTGAAGAGCAGCAGACATAGAACCAGTTCTATGTCTGCTGATGTTTTTGCCCACCATCCCACCCAGACTCTTACCTGATCTTTATTTCCTGATTTTTTAACTTCAGCTGCCGAAGGAGGCACAGCTGCAGTTAAAAAAGCAGGAAAAGAGGGTGGTTTCAAAGGCTGCTTCTCTGCACACAGCTGTGCTGATGATGAGTTACAGGAGTGCGGGTCACAGTGTGCTGGGTGAACCGGTAGTTAACCCTGTCGTATCCCACCCCTGCTTAAAGTGGCCAAGGTTGGAGACCCCTGTTCTAGTCCAAGGCACT
The DNA here is from genome assembly GCA_023653725.1 of Bungarus multicinctus. Taxonomy (NCBI): domain Eukaryota; kingdom Metazoa; phylum Chordata; class Lepidosauria; order Squamata; family Elapidae; genus Bungarus; species Bungarus multicinctus. Next base: position 1,519,857 of record CM042841.1, read on the forward strand.
CTACCATTCCAGACAAATGGCTGCCCAGTCTCTTCTGTAAAACCTCTAGTGTTGGAGCATTCACAACTTCTGGAGGCAAGTCGTTCCACTGATTAATTGCTCTCACTGTCAAGAAGTTACTCCTTATTTCTAAGTTGCTTCTCTCCTTGATTAGTTTCCATTAGTTTCTTCTTGTCCTGTTTTCAGGTGTTTTGGAAAACAGGTTGACCCCCCCCCTTCTTTGTAGCAGCCCCTCAAATATTGTAAGATGTCTATCATGTCACCCCTAGTTCTTTTCATTAGACTAGATATACCCGGTTCATGTAACCGGGTTTTACCCTCAGTCCCCTAATTGTCTTTGTTGATCTTCTTTGCGCTCTTTCTAAGAATCACAACATCTTTTCTGGGTTGTGGGGACTAAAAAGGGATGCAGTATTCAAAGTGTCATCTTACCAAGGCCTTAAAAATTGGTACACACGTGATCTTGATTCTGTCTCTCTGTTGATGAAGGCTAGAACTGCATTTGCTTCTGCCTTAGTGCTGGGTTTGTGTGCATGTGTGTGTCTGTGTGATGGCTTATTCTGAATTATTTTCAGAATTGTTTTGTAATTATTGTCAATTACAAACCAGCCAGATTCGCTGGAAGTCAGGCAGTATATAAATTGAATGTATTATTGTTGTTACTGTTACTGTTATTGTTGTTGTTGTTGTTAATCAGCACACAAGTAGCCAGACGTTGAGACTGGGTTTGGCATTTTTGTCCACCTATCGAGTCCTTACCAAGGACCTGGGATAGGTAAAGCTGGATGTTTGATGGTGCTACAGATTTCTAACAGATGCCCTTAAGAAATGAGATACAGGTAGCCTTTGACTTACAACAGTTCACTTAGTGACTGCTCCAAGTTATGACACAGAAAAAAGTGACTTATGACCATTTTTCACAACCACTGCAGCATCCACATGGTATGTAATCAAAGTTGGCAACTGACTCATATTTTTGACAGTTGCTTTGTCCCAGGGTCATATGGTCACCTTTTGGGACCTTCTGGCAAGACCAGTCCATGGGGAAGACGGATTCACTTAACGACTGTCTTACTAACTTAATAACTTCAGTGATTCGCTTAACAACTATAGCAAGGAAGGTTGTAAAATGGAGCAAAATTCACTTACAGATGTCTCGCTTAGCAACAGAAATGTTGGGCTCCGTTGTGGTTGAAAATCGATGATTACCTGTAGTACTATTAATAACTTGAAAATTGGAAGATAACATGAATGGATTTTTACTTAGGTGTTTGTGGCCAAGAGAGAACGATCGCACAGACTGGGTAAATATTTGTGTGAAATACCTGTGTGTGTGAGCTATAACAGAGTGGAATCTTGAAAAGCGCTGAATCCAGATGGATTTTCCTATGAAATGTAAATCTGTTTCTCAGACTCTTTGCTCAAACATTTTAAAGTTCCTGCTTTTTGCCACACCTTGTTCTGAGTCATTCAGGTGTGTCAGCAAACTATTTTGAGACACTTTCAGTTTGCATGAACTGTATCAGGTATTCAAATAAAGAATTGTGTTCTGTAGCCTGTTGCGTTTTATCTCGCCAGTTTGAAAGGAGCAAACATTTTCATGGGATGAACAGGAGTGCAAACCATTCTAGCTGATTGAACAATTTTGTCTCGAAGAAAATTATGTTTATTCATTTAAATTAAAAATAGTCTAATGTGCTTCTTGATGGCCGCACGTTGTTATTTTCTACCACAGTCACAGAGATAACAATTACCATTGCAATCTTATCTTGGGAAGGGCTAAACTGAAATCTGCCCTCCCAAACTACTCCCCAGAAGTATTGATTATCATCAACCCAACTAGTCTAATTAATAACCTTTTGATCAAATAATAACTTGAAAATAATTTGGGATTTCTTCTGATAGGTAACCATGATCCCACCCTCAAAGATGAAGATACTATGCATTATCCTCATGCTTGTATTTATATTTTCCTAAATGAGAAAATATCTCTTCTAAAAATAATATCTCCATGAGACCCAAGAAACCACCATTCCTTGCCCAGTGCTGCAGGATCAACTTCAGGAAGCAAAGTAGAACATAGAATAACAGAGTTGGAAGGGACCTTGGAGGTCTTCTAGTCCAACCCTCCCAGCTCAAGCAGGAGACCTCTGCCGTTCCAGACAAGAGGCCATCCAATCTCATCTTAAAAACCTACAATGATAGAGAACTACATCTTCTAGAGCAGGGGTCACCAACCTTTTGGACCTCAGGGACCACCAAACTCATAATTTTAGATCCCAGGGACCACTTACCGGTTCTGTGGGCATGGCCTAATTTGTGGCTGTGGCTTGGTGGTCATGTGACTGGCTGGGCATGGCTTGTATGTAAATATTATAAATATTTATATAAATATTGTTTTTTTTTATAAAAAAGAGCAACTTTTACCCAAAATCAGGCAAAGCAGGCAGATTGAGTTGCTCACAGAATCATTCAGTGATCTAGCTCTCTGCCATTGGCTAGCTCAGTCTGTCACATAAAATTTGCTTGACGTGAGTCTGCACTGAATAATAGAACCTTCAGTTCTAAGGGAGGTTCAGCTGTGCTTAAAAGCAGAGCCAAAGATCTAAGGATTAGCTAGAAAGCAAGAAATGCAAACATTTCTGGCTTTCTAGCTAATCTAAATCTCTCGGCACAGCAGAACAGATGATGGTTGGGGGGAAAAAAAGGAAAAATAGCAATTTAGCAGGGAAGTTTGCCGGGTAAGGAGTGAGTGGGCGGGGAGGGTTCTCGCATGCCATGTGGATGGCGCAGCCTTGTGTTTCTGCGCAGCCTGGATTAATTGCTTTGGGGGGGTGCTCTGGGGATGAGATTTCTCTGCAGCCCACCAAAATTTTCTCATGGCCCACCAGTGGGCCACGGCCCACCAGTTGGCAATCACTGTTCTAGAGGCAAACTATTCCTATTAACCAATTAACAATTAGCTAATTTTTCTCGCAGTCAGGAAATTTCTTCTTAGTTCCACATTTGCCTGATAAGCTTCTATCCCTTACTTCCTGTTCTGCCCTCAGGGGCTTTGGAGAATATGTTACCCTTCTTCCCTGGGATAGGTAAGTTCCACCCTACAGTAAAAGAGGAGGGCCCACCTTCAAAGCTGAGACTTGGTCTCAGCAGAGGAAGGGGAGTATAGTGGACATGGAGGCCGAAACTCCTTTCCAGCTGTCATTGAAGCGGGTTGCTCATTTAGAGTTATCTATGAATCTATGGCAAGGCTAGCCTGACTTGGTGCTATGTGGTGTCAACGGGAAAACATCTCCTAAAACGGAATAGAAATTAAGACTGTATTATATTCATGTAATGCTATTTGGGCCTCTGCGATTACTGCTTACACAGTACATTTTAAAGCAATAATGTACTACAGGTAGTCCTAAAACTTACAACGGTTTTGGTTTTATTTACAAAATTTTATTGAACAAAAAGAAAAGAACATTTAAAAATATTGAACGTGACACATCCTGACACATACAGTTGTCTTACATAGCTATTTCAGATAAGTCATACATATTTACATTTTATATACATCAGTATCAACAATTCTAATATATTCCTAGTCTATCATCTTTATATCCTTATCTTATTTCAATTTCAATTTTATGTCCTTCCTTTTTCCCAACCAGTGGCAAAACCATAATAATAATATTCAGATTCATCTTTATTTTTTAGTTCCAATGTTAATTTGTCCATTTCTGCACATGTCCATATCTTTTTAGTCATCTCTATTTCATCTGGAATTTCCTTGAGGAAACGTGCAACGGTTTGTTTAATGACTGTTCAAAGTTACAATGGCACTGAAAAGAGTCACATGACTAATTTTCATACTTACAATCTTTGCGGCATCCCGTGGTCGCAGGATCAAAATTCAAATGGCCGTAAGTCGAGGACCACCTGTATTGGTTTAAAACGAAGGAGACAAGAAGTGAACAGATGACCAACTAAGTAATAATTCAACACAATATGCTTCGTTTATGTGATAATTATTTCCTTCTGTCTCACATCCAATTACAATTTAATAGCATATTTTTCTGGGAATTGCAATCAATGCTCTCAGAGGCCACATCCCATTCTGGAGCCTCAGGTTGTGCAATTTTGATCTATGGTAAGTTTAAATAATCATCCTTCTCCACGCCAATCTAAGAAGTAGAAGCTCTTCTTGCATAATAAAAGCTAGTAGCAACGATGTACACATTTCATGACTTCCTAAAAGTATTTGGCAAGCGTTACTGAACCTCCTACCTACAGGTAGTCCTTGGCTTATGAGCATAATTGTGCCCCAAATTTCTGTGATTAAGGAAGACATTTGAGTTCTGCCCCATTTTATGACCTTTCTTGCCACAATTGGTAAGTTCATCACTGCAGTTAATAAGTTAGTAACCCCATTGTTAAGTGAATCGGTTCCTTGCTGACTTTGCTTTGCAAAAGGAGATCATGTGACCTTGGGACACAGCAACGGTCATAAATGTGAGTCGCTTGCCAAGCATCTGAATTTTGGTCACATGACCATGGGGATGGTGCGAATGTCATAAGTGTGAAATCTGGTCATAAGTCACTTTTTTCAGTGCCGTCGTAACTTTGAACAGTCACTAAATGAAGAAGTCACTAAATGAAGAAGACTACCTGTATCTGATTCTGAGATATAAGTTGGACAGCATCCCTGGGACGTTATTCTGAATTTCAGAGTTTGAGGAATCTGTCAGAAGGGAAGATAGGAAATATTTTATTTACTGTGGGTGTTGCCACATCACAGGGACAACCGCATTTTTAAAAAAACCTACAGCGCATTCATTTCTACTTTGAAACGACTTTAACCAAGTAGTTACTCACGTTTGTTTATTTTTTTAACTGAATAAATAATTTCCTCTCCAGGAGGGAGGATAAATCTGTCAACTAGAACAGCAACACAATATCTAATCCAAGGTTTCTTCAACACAAAAATATTGCAGTTTATAGTTACTTTTATGGCTGGAGACCTGCTATTTCCTGTGTATAATTGAGGGAAGAAATAATCTTTACTGCTAAACATCTGGTAGAAACCCTATCATTAAAGCCTTCAAAGGGTCTATGCTGGATGCCTTGACTCTTAACTTCCATAAAATCTGGAGGGCAGAGACACACATAATTGCTTTGCGGTTTTGAAAAGCACTGCTATGAGGAGGAGGAAAATGAATTTATGAGGTATTCCTTACGAAGGGCTTGTAATGAAAATACACAGAAAGTTTTAGTCTTGGGAAATTTATTTATTTATTATTTATTTGATTTGTCAATCACTTACAAGATAATAGGTATAAGTATATACATAGTTAGGAATACATGGATACATATAAGAAAAATAAAAGAAACAATAGGATAGGGACGGTAGGCATGTTGGTACGCTTATGCACGCCCCCTACAGACCTCTTAGGAAAGAGGTGAGGTCCATAGTAGACAGTCTAAGATTAAAGTTTTTGGGGTTTGGGGAAGAAACCACAGAGTCAGGTAGAGTATTCCAGACACTGACCACTCTGTTGCTGAAGTCGTATTTCCTGCAATCAAGTTTGGTGCGATTAACCTTGAGTTTGTATCTATTGTGTGCTCTTGTGTTGTTATGGTTGAAGCTGAAGTATTCATTGATAGGTAAGTCATTGCAATGTATGATTTTATATACCATACTTAGATCAGACTGAAGACGGCGTAATTCAAGGTTTTCTAGGTCTAGAATTTCAAGTCTGGTGGCATAAGGTATTCTATAACGAGTAGAGGAGTGGAGAACTCTTCTTGTGAAATACTTCTGGACTTTCTCAACTGTGCTAATATCAGATACGTAATGTGGGTTCCAGACTGTATTCGAGTATTGGTCTGGCAAATGGTTTGTATGCTCTAGTTAGTAGTGTGATATTACTAGAGAAATGCATCTTCAGAATGTGAACTCACAATCAGTTCAAAGTTACCTCTCGTCTTATGCCACAGGCTGAAAAGACTGCTTCGTGAAATGGAGGAAGTCTTCCAGAGGGGCGGATCCAGTCCTTGGAGGAGGAAGACGGTCAAAGAGAAGCAGGCTTTTCATTACTGTTACCTGTAGTGATTTTTTTCCACCTGTGGTTCTCCAGATATGTTGGCACTGCAGCTTGCGGTATTTCAACCCAGGTGATTGTAGGGCAGGACCGACCAGGAATTCTAGAAGTTGGATTCCTGGCACAAAGTCTAGAAGACAACACAGACAGTCCTTGACTCACAACAGTTCATTTAGTGACCATTCAAAGTTGAAACAGCACTGAAAAAGATGACTTACGGCCATTTCTCACAGTTACAACCTTTGTAGCCTCCCCATGGTCATGTGATTTACATTTGGATGCTTGAGAACTGACTCATATCTATGACCACTTATCAACTGCAGTGATTCAATTAGCAATTGTGGCAAGAAAGGTCATACAATGGGGCAAAACTCACTTGACAAATGTCCCACTTAGCATCATAAATTCTGGGCTGTGGTCATAAATTAAGGACTGTCTGTACTTTAAAGCAGGGGGTCTCCAATCTTGGCCACTTTAAGACTTGTGGACTTCAACTCCCAGAGTTCCTCAGCCACCTTTGACTCATTTAGCTGAATTCCTGGCAGAGAAGAGCAACTAGGATGATCAAAGGCCTGGAGACTAAAACAGGAAGAATGGTTGCACGATTGGGATTTGGCCAGTCTAGAGAAAATAAGAATTAGGGGGGACATGATAGCTGCATTCCAGTATTTGAGGGACTGCCGCAAAGAAGAGAGGGTTCAACCTATTTTCCAAAGCCCCAGATAAGTATGATATATAAAATCATACATTGTATGATTTTATATACTACACTATTATCTATTATCTAAGTATAGTATATAAAATCATACATTGCAATGTCCTACCTGTCAATGAATACTTCAGCTTTAACTATAAGAACACAAGAGCAAGCAATAGATACAAACTCAAAGTTAATCACACCAAACTTGATTGCAGGAAATACGACTTCAGCAACAGAATGGTCAATGTCTGGAATACTCTACCTGACTCTGTGGTTTCTTCCCCAAACCCCAAAAACTTTAACCTTAGACTGTCTACTATGGACCTCACCCCTTTCCTAAGAGGTCTGTAGGGGGCGTGCATAAGCGCACCAATGTGCCTACCGTCCCTGTCCTATTGTTTCTTTTACATTTTATTTTTTTATATGTACCCATTTCATGTATTCATAACTATGTATATACTTATACCTGTTATCTTGTAAGCAATTGACAAATCAAATAAATAAAACAAAAATAAAAAAGGCAGGACAAGAAACAATGGATGGAAACTAACCAAGGAGAGAAGCAACCTGGAATTGGGGAGAAATTTCCTGATAGTGAGGACAATTAACCAATGGAATTACTTGCCAACAGAAATTGAGGGGGCTCCATCGCTAGAGGTTTTGAAGAAGAGACTGGACAGCTACTTACCTGAAATGGCATAGGACCTCCTGCTTGAGCAGCGGGTTGGACTAGAAGACCTCCAAGGTCCCTTCCAGCTCTATTCTGATTGATTGATTGAATTTCACCCTCCCAGCCTCTCTGCCTCTTTCACCTTCTCTCCCAAGTGTCCTCATTCTTTTAGGGATGATGTGGATGTTCCCCAGGGGGCCATTCCGCATTGAGACAGATTCCTCTGCTCCTTCTCCAAGGGAGGAGTCTTCAGGGAAGACTCATCCTGAGCCTGTTCCTACTATCCTCCGCCTTCCCGGGCCTTGAAGAATGCCTCCCTCCTCTTGCTTTCATATAAAACGATTTACTATTCTGAATATCTGCTTCAGTGGAAGTCCACTTAAAGTTCTCAGTCCGAGAGGATTTTTCTGCTAGTTGTGCCAGACGGGGAATCCAGAGTGAAGTTCCTAATTTAGAAGAGCAGCAGCGGAGAGCTTGGGCGCCCTCTGATGGAGCATCATGGCCTCTGCAGGTGAATAGAATTAGAATAGAATAGAATAGAATAGAATAGAATAGAATAGAATAGAATAGAATAGAATAGAATAGAATTCTTTTTGTTGGCCATGTGTGATTGGACACACAAGGAATTTGTCTTGGTGCAAATGCTCTCAGTGTACATCAAAAGAAAACATACATTTGTCAAGTATCATAAGGTATAACACTTAATGATACGCATAGGCTACAAATTAAGCAATCAAATCATACTAGGAAACAATCAACATAGATAGTAAGGATACAAGCAACAAAGTTACAGTCATACAGTCACAAGTGGGAGGGGATGGGCGATAAGGAGTGATGACAAGGTTAATAGCAATAGTAGTGCAGACTTTGTAAATAGTTGAACAGTGTTGAGGGAATTATTTGTTTAGCAGAGTGATAGTGTTCAGGAAAAACCTCCCCTTGTGTCTAGTTGTTCTGGTGTGCAGTGCTCTATAGCCTCGTTTTGAGGGAAGGAGTTGAAACAGTTTGTGTCCAGGATGTGAGGGGTCTGTAAATATTTCCACAGCCCTCTTTTTGACTCATGCAGGATACAGGTCCTCGATTGAAGGCAGGTGGGTGGTAATTGTTTTTTCTGCAGTCCTAATTCCTCTCTGGAGTCTGTGCCTGTTGGGTTGCAGAACCAAACCAGACAGTTATAGAGGTGCAGATGACAGACTCAATCGTTCCTCTATATGATGATTTCCCAATGTCTGCCCCTGTTTGATCTTCTGTGGTGAAGACGGGCCTCCCACTTTGAGGGCAGCTGGGGCCAGTTGGAGAACCTCTTCTCCCGCCCCTCCTTCGACAGACCATTCTCCAGGCTGCTCTCTGTTTACATCTTCCCAATTCTGGGAGAGACGTGAATATCAAACAGGTCTGAAGTCTTTTGATGTGGCAAAGGGAGGCTATCAGTGTGGTGTTTCCTGGCTCTGGGCCAGCTGACCAGCCCTCCAGATCTTCAAATAAGGGGTGTTGAAGCCGGTGTTCTTTGCACGCCTGTGCAGGGGTGTGTGAGCATGGTTGTGCCTTAGAAACAGGCTCGTGAGAGAAGAAGGGTCTGCTTCCCGGTATCTCTGCAGCTCCAGCCTGTTTTGGAATGAGGCCTCTGGGAACTTCCTGTTTGGAAGCCACAAGGGCCCTTGGGTCAAAGCTTCCAGCAGACTTGAGGGAAGCAAGGGATGGAGGGACGGACTGGAGAAGTGGGATCAAAGCAACCTCTTGCTCATGAATTCCTCAGGATTAAGGGAAGGCGTAAAAAGGAATCAGGGAACATTTTCTCCCCAGATTCACTTTAGAGGAAAAGTCATAGCCAAAGAACATTCTTTTGTTTCCGAGAGCAGCCACACCCCCCCCCACACACACAAATATTCTGAAGTATATTGCACCATATACTGTCCAGGTAGTCCTTGACTTGCAATAGTTCATTTAGTGACCATTTGGAGTTAGAGCAACACTGAAAAAAGTGACTGATGGCCATTTTTCATAAAACCATTGCAACATCCACACGGTCAGGTGATCAAAATTCAGGTGCTTGGCAATTGGCTCATATTTATAACAGCTAGAGTCCTGTGATCAACTTTTGTGATCTTCTTACAAGCAAAGTTAGTGGGGAAGCCAGATTCTGCTTGATATATTGCGTGATTCACTTAAGAACGGTAGTGATTCAATTAACAAGTGTAGCAAGAAAGGTCGTAAATTTGGGCTCAACTCACTTAATCCCTTCACTTAGCAAGGGAAATTTTGGCTCGGTGGTGCTCCTAAATCAAGCTCTACCTGTTCCCTATTATTTAATTTTTATATCAAACTCCCCCTCCCCAAATGTGTTCCACCCTCCTGTGCAGGATTTGAGCCTATGTCACTCCTTCCAGGTGCTGACTGTGCAGCTGTCTTGCCTTACCTCAGATGGGCCAAAAGTGGGACTTGCAGCAGAGGTGGGATTCAGCCAGTTCTGATTGGTTCTATGGAACCGGTAGCGGAAATTTTGAGTAGTTGGGAGAATCGGCCAATCCTGCCTCTGACTGGCCCCACCAACCCCATCTCTTCTCTGCCTCCAATTGAGTCCCAGCTGATGGGCTGGGTCTTCTTTGGTTGCCCTGCACAGGAGAATGGAGCTGGAAAGCAGGTTAGTGGGATGGGGAGGGAATGGGATGTTGCAGTAATCCTTCCCCCACCAAGCCACGCCCAACAGAACCTGTAGTAAAAAAAAAATGGAATCCCACCACTGATTTGCAAATATTAGCAACGAGCTGTAGCAATGAAAAGTTAAACATTGATTTCAGCGACAATTATAAGTTCATTTTTACAAGAGACACAGCAGTTGAATTCATGATTGGAAGATCAATAACATAACCACTGAGCAAGCAAAGTCTTACACATACTTTTATTGGGTTTTTAATCTTCCTTAGCAAGAGCTATTTAGTTTTAACGCAGGGCTCTCCAAACTGGGCAACTTTAACACCCTTCAAATCCCAGAATTCCCCAGCCAGCTGGGAGTTGAAGTCCACAAGACTTAAAGTTGCCAAGTTTGGAGACCTAATGATCAGGCTAGAAAGAGGGTGACCATGAATTCTAGTCCTGCTTTAGGCACGAAATTAGCTGTGGGGGACCTTGGGCCAGTCATGGTGTGTCAGCCCCAGAAAGGAAGCAATGGCAAGCCACTTCAGAATAACCTTGCCAAGGAAGCTGCAGGGTCTCTGAGAATCAGACTGGATTGAATGGAAGGGAAAAAAATCTTCCTCAATAAATATATTAGTGTGTCTGCCCAAATGACATCTAGCTCAATTTGCCAGTTTGTAGAGGCAATAATTTTGTCGGAGTGGCGGTAAAACTCTCTAAGGCAAAAATGTTAAGCTTTATAGGACATTGAGGCCTGAGGGGGCTAACCCTAGTCCAGACCAGATTTATAAGAAGGAGGGCACAACAGTTAACAAAGATCCTCCAACTCTCACTGAAGCTACGGGTATCTCTTCAGTAGGTGCAGCACAGAGACCCAGAGGGATGATGAATGAGACTGTCTGAGCAGGGGTAACTGGAGGAGGACTGACTGTGTTGGGTCCATTCTAGAACAAGATGTTTTTAATTGAAATGGTCCCCCAGTTTAGAGGTTTTGCTCGGTTAATTTTTTTAAAGAGTAGCATACTGTGGTATCTTCTGCCCTCTATTGGTAGCAAATTACTTTCTAAACTTATTTCCAAACCATAGGAGCTAATGACTTCTGATGCCAGCAAGTATGGGGCTGTATTTATTCATTCATTCATTTTAATTCTGCCTTTATAAATAACTCAAGGCAGCAAGCAAACACAATATTCCTTCGTCCTCCTTTCCCCACTAACAACCCTGTGAGGTGGGCTAGGTTAAGAAAGAATGTGTATCCCAAAAATCATCCAGTCGGTTTTCTGCCTAAAGCGGGACTAGAACTCACCATCTCTAGTTGATTGACCCCAAGTCATCTAGTCCAGGTGTCTCCAACCTTGGCCACTTTAAGACTGGCTGAGGAACTCTGGGAGTTAAAACGCACAAGTTTTAAAGTGGCCAAGGTTGGAGACCCCTGGTCTAACTGGCTTTCAGGCCTAAGGTGGGACTAGAACTCACCATCTCTTGATTTCTAGCCTATTGCCTTAACCACTAAATCAAACTGGCTCTTTAGCTCAAACCATCAAACTAGCACTAGATCAAACTGGGAGGGTAATATCTCTGGTACAAAACAAAGAGATATTTACCAATAAAATATATATTTAAAAGAAAAAAAACAAAGAGATTTTGCTTGAAAACACTCTTCATCCTGTTCCTACCAACTTTGACGCCTGAAGCAGTAGCTCCTGCCCATTTTCACTCCTCAGTCCATCCAACGGAGATGACTTCATTGCTGGTGTCCTCAATCCCTTCAGATCTTCCATTCTGAAGAGGATCCTGCCAAGAGCAGGTCCTGAAAGAGGAATAGCTAGCAACCAGGTTGGGGCAGGTTCAAAAGTGATCCAGAACTTTGAAGCTCATCTAATATTGTATTTTAAGGAGAAACATAAATCTGAAATAAATGAGATATAGATAGTCCGTGACTTATGACCACAATTGGGACCAGAATTTCTACAGTCAATCATCCAGATTTTATTCATATGACCATGGAGTGCTGCAACGGTTGTAAGTGTGAAAAACAGTCATAAGACACTTTTTTCAGTGCTATTGTAACATCACTGTGATGACCCATGGCACAGAGGCAACACAGCCAGATAATCGGTAGGAGTCCCTTTATTAGCTCCAATTTTGCCCTCAAAACTGACCTGGTTACCTTCTGGCTGGAGAAAAATTCTCTCAGGAACAGCCTTTGGCTGCAGAAAATTAAGTCCGAAACATGAGCAACACAAACTGTAACTGTAAGTCCAATCAAGGCAAAATGAGGTCATTAGTCCGGCAGGGTTAGAGCAAGAATTCCAGACATGAAGGCGCAGCCATAACTCAACACGGTTAGGAAGACATCAGGAATACAGATAACTAAAGTCACATTTGTTCCCAGCAGACACAGCTTGCATCTCTTTTAAACTCTCATTCCCAGGTATGGCTAATGAACGGAATCAGGGCCCTTTCCTCCCCCTTAAGCCACGCAACCCATGTTGCTCTCTTTTCCATTCCTCCCTGCGTGCCCTAGGATGAAGAGGGCCTGGGCCTTCCTCTGCTTCTACCTCTCCCCTGCTCTACCCAGCCAGACTTTGCCCTTCCCCAATTTCCTTCACAGCCAACGGAGCCACGCTTCCACTCCCTGTCAGCTGTTCCTCTTCCTCCTTGAATTCCGATAGGGGCATGATAGGTCACTAAATGAATGGTTGTAAGTTGAGAACTATCTGTAGATTATCAGGTAAATGTTGGGTTGAAAAAAGGAGGTCAAGAGGTCTAAACAATGGAGACAATGGAGAAGCACGCCATTCTGTGGTTCAAAAATGATGCCTCCAGCAAACCAGTGAGTTGCTAGGTGGTGGTTTAGAGACGCTGCTTCAAGGTTGCCCTCCTGTTTGTTGCTGTTTCCTACAAAAGACAAGTGAATTAGATCCAACTGATTTATCAGTCTTGGACCCATGACCTTGGACCATCTTAGACCAATTATGGTGCAAGGTGCCCATGGGCTTGTTTGAGTTGCTCCCAAGAACTCATGCTGAAAGAGGGATCGGTTCTGAGTTGCCAAGAATGCATTTGGAGATGTTCACTCGTCCTGAGGCAGGGAGGAGCCTGCCTGCTTTACCAAACACAGAAACTCTAAGGTGATCTTCACAAAAACACATGGAATAATTTCTTGGGGTCTCATTACCCTCGAGTAAAGGATGAAGACCCCCCGAGTGAGCCCTGCCTAACTCAGAGCAATGAAGAGACCACGAAAGATTCCATCTGATAGCCCTTGAGATTTCACAAAGGGAAAGTACAAGAGGTTGTGCCACCTTCCTGATGCCTCTCTTGAAGCAGCACCCAGTGAACTCAACTAAATGCAGGCTGGAGATGTGACACTTGGAAAATCGTGACTTCATGGTATGTATTGTGTTTGCAAGTCTTGAGAGAGCTAAAGGAAGAAGAGGACAAAGAAGTGCTGTCACTAATGGCAACCACACATCCCTAGAAATGTCAAGAGTAGGTCATGGTTGGCCATGACGACCAGCAAGGGGGGAGGGGGTGTTGTGCTGCAGTGAGGTTTTGCCTCTCTTTCAACAGTTTGGTAGTTTTATTTACTATCTTTGCCAAAGAACAGAACGGCATTTGCAAACTCGCTCTTCATAGCAGTGTTTCTCAACCTTGGCCATTGGAAGATGTCTGGACTTCAACTCCTTCAGTCTGTCCTTTTGAGACTTTCTGATAAATGAATTTTCCAGCCATGGAAAGAGCCATCTACCCAATGTAGATGTGGGGAAGGAGAAGCAGGATTTTCCCTTTCTGGGAAATTACAGCCTAAATCATTGGGGGTGGGGGGAGAATTATTGCTCAAAAGTCTCTCTCCTGGCAAATATATTTTGCTGGAATTAAAAAAAAAAACAGCCTTAAGGAATAGAGAAGAGAAACTAACCAGTTCTGACAGTTTAAGCCGCTGCCTTTCAGATGCAATGAGAACAGAAGTCATCTCTCTCTGGCTAAAGCATTTATTTAGCTTTCACCATTAAACCATCAATTCTTTAACCCTTCCGAAAGTACCTCTACTCGGGAATTTCAGGTTGTTCCTAGTTCCCGGACCCTTACAGTACATATTGCAGTAATAAACTTTATACACATTTTCAAAAGTCACAATATGTGAAATGCATGTAATGCTGCCTTTCAGGGATTCTCACCATAATTCTTGCTTCAGTTTCCAACCTTGGTTTAATTAATTGCATTGAATATTCAGAAAAAAAAGGACTCAGAATGAAAGAGAAAGACTCCAGACAAGGAATCTTCAACTTATGACCACAATTAAGCCCAAAATTTCTGTTGTTAAGTGAGGCAGTTGTTAAGTGAATTTTGCCTCATTTTATGACCTTTCTTGTCACAGTTGTTAAGTGAATCAATTTAGTTGTTAAGTTAGTCATGTAGTTCCTTTGCTGGCTGAGGAACTCTGGGAGTTGAAGTCCACAAGTCTTAAAGTGGCCAAGGTTGGAGATCCCCGATATAGTTGATAAGTGAATCCGGCTTCCCCATTGGCTTTGCTTGTCAAAAGGTCGCAAAAAGTAACTTGCATTTGAACCCGTGGGACATGCAACCATCATAAATATGAAGCAGTGGCCAAGTGCCTGAATTGTCATCAGGTGACCAAGGGGAGGCTGCAATTGTCATAAGTGTAAGAAATGGTCATAAGTCACTTTTTTCAGTGCCGTTGCAACTTCAAATGATGACTAAACCAATGGTTGTAAGTTGAAGACCACCTGCAGCTAAGAAGCATAAGCAATAATTCTTATGGCAACTCTTGTTACAGGCTTTCTTTCTGTCTAGAACAGAAAATTCAAGTCTCCTGCAATTTTCCTACTGGGGGAAGAAATTCTCCAATTGGTTGTAAAAAGCTCAGCTCTTTTGAAAATACTTCTCTCTAAGTTTGGGGTTTGTGAGTCCTTTGGCCAAAGCTCCCCCTGCTTCCTCTTTCCATCAGTGGCCTCTGGACAGAGCTGTTATTCTTTTATTTTGTTAAATATGAGTGTCTGTGACTTCAGGATCACGTGCCAATAATAGCCACTACTGTGTGGTAGCTTGGAGATCTGAAAGAGCAACAACAATTGAGCCATTATTCTAAACAGGTTTCCCCAGCCTAATGTCCTCAGACTAGAGCAGAGATCTCCAAACTTGGCCACTTTAAGACTTGTGGACTTCAACTCCCAGAATTCTCCAGCCAGCTTTGCTGGGAGTTGAAGTCCACAAGCCTTAAAGTTGCCAGGTTTGGAGACTCCTACTTGGATCAGGAATGCTAGTCCTGGACATTTTTCTTCTTAGTTCTACTTGGAACTCACCAACTGAAAAAAATGGTGAGTTTTCATGTGCTTCATAGCTCCTCCCCAAAGGCCTTGGGGTAGGGTGTGTAGCAGTCCTTTTCTTTGGGGGAATATTTTCTGTTGAGGTTGTGTACTTTATTGCTCTTTCCAGACATTTCTCATTCTTGTTCGTTGTTATGAATCTATTTTTTAACATCGTACTTGCCAAATAAATGACAAATTATATAAAATGGGGCTGTCAAGTCAGAAGCTGGTGCCCCTGGGACAAGATCAGGCAATGGAAGCTCTTAAACATGGAATTATTGTCATAGAATGGCAAATAGAATATGCCAAGATGTGACTTAAAGCTCAACTGGGGCGCATTAGGATTTTTATAAACCAGCATTATATCTGGCTCAAATTACAAGCAACAAACTTTGGAGGGCTTTTATATCATTACACTGCAGTGTGATATCTTGACATCAGCGACACTGGAGAATAAATACTGCAAAATCTCTACATTGAAAGGCTTTTTCCCTGTAAAGAGGGGCGCATTGGATCATGAGGTTATATCCTACTGTACTGCAATTTTTACTGATCCTGAATTTTTACTAAGGCCCCTATTACTGTCCCCTCTTCTTAGTTGATGTCCAGATGGGTTAGTAGAATTCATTTGGTAGAAAAGGACTCCAAGTGAATGCAGCCAGCTATAAATCTTTTGATTAAGCCTTTTTATCATGTACATCACATTGTATTTTGCATCTCATACCGTCCTTCGTTTTTATTTTTTATTTATTTATTTGATTTGTCAGTTGCTTACAAGATAATAGGTATAAGAATAAACATAAGTATGAATACAGGAAATAGGCAGGAATAAATGGGGACAAAATAGCACAGGGCCGGGAGGCACAATGGTGCACTTATGCATGCCCCTTACAGACCTCTTAGGAATGGGTATTCTCTCCCTTCCTTTCCTTCCTTCCTTCCTCCCTTTCTTCCTTCTTCCCGCTCCCTCCCTTCTTTTCTCTCCTCCCTCTATTCTTTTCTCTCCTTCCTTCCTTCACCTTCCCCTGTTCTCCTTCTTTTCCCCTTTCTTCCTTCTTTCCTTCCTTCCTTCCCTGTTCTCCTTCCTTCCCCCTTCCTTCTTTCTTTCCTTCTTTTACTTTTTATTTTATTTATTTGATTTGTCAGTCGCTTACAAGATAATAGGTATAAGAATAAACATAAGTATGAATACAGGAAATAGGGAGGAATAAATGGGGACAAAATAGCACAGGGACGGGAGGCACAATGGTGCACTTATGCATGCCCCTTACAGACTTCTTAGAAATGGGGTGAGGTCAACAATGGATAGTTTGAGGTTAAAGGAGTGGGGGTTAGAGGATGTGACAACAGAGTCAGGTTTTAATGACGTTTCTGAGTCAATGACCTGTATTGAAGTTTGACTTGACTTGATTTGTCATTATACACAGCCCACATTTAATGTGGAGTTGTGTACCTTCGGAGTCCATGCTGACTCTTAGCAACCGCCTGGGTTGGTTCCTGAAGTTTTCTGAAGTGGTTTGCCATTGCCTGATTTCGAGGGCTGAGAGAGAGAGACTGGCCCAGATCACCCAGGTGGCTTTGTGCCAAAGGCAGGGCTGGACCTCAACAGTCTCTAGCCTGATGCTTTAACCACTGGACCAAACTGGCTCTCTTATGAAGTTGAGCAACCTTGAAAATTTGGTAAATAAATGAATGCCTAAAACCCAATAGTTTTAACCAATAAAGCTGATGGATGAGAGTTGAAAGTAAAGAAGAAAAAGAGGTGCTACAACATGACGCACCAAATTTCAGAAGGAAAGGAGGTCATTCCATAGGGAAGAGGTCATAAACCAAGGGCCTTCAAACTTGACAGCTTTAAGACTTGTGGACTTCCAACTCCCAGAATTCCTGAGCTAACATGACTGGAAGAGGAATTCTGAGAGTTGAAGTCCACAAGTCTTCACGCTGTCAAGTTTGAAGACCCCTGTCATAAATGGTTGCTTCTGATCTTGAAGACTAGAAGTATCAGATAGCTACAGGTAGTCCTCAACTTACAATTATTTGTTTAATGACTGTTTGAAGCTACAACAGCATTGAAAAAAAGTGACATATGACCATTTTTCACACTTACGACCATTGCAGCATCCCCCATGGTCATGGGATGAAAATCTAGATGCTTGGCAACTGGTTCACATTTATGATGGTCACAGGGTCCTTGGGTCACGTGATCAGCTTTTGCAACCTTCCAACAAGCAAAGTCAAGAGGGAAGCCCGATTCACTTAGCAACCGCATTCCTAACTTTCAGATGTGGATGCCAGTCTCCAGGTCACAAAGTCAGCTCCCGCAGAAGTGTCCCATTGGGTGGCTGTTGACTTGGTACATCTCCTCAAGCATTCTTCTGCGAGGCCTAAAGGCCAAGACAGAGGACACACCAAGCTGGGCCATCGACATTGAACTGTTATTGGTTCTTTTTCATCCAGGACCAGTGGGTGGGGGAGGGGAACCAAAGTTGACTTTTCTCACCATCATCTTGAGCCAGAAGATATACAACGTTGCTTGGTTCCACATGATGTCATGGTGCAGAAACTCAGCAGAGGAAAACACCAGCTAATCGATGATCTTCAGGTCATTAGCCTCCTGCTAATCTGTGGAAGGGAGCCATTTTGAGGGTAGGCAAAACAAACAAACCAAGGAGGAGCAGAACATCTTTACTCATGGAGGGTGAGGGTTCATTTCCCCTGTCAAATGCGTTTGGAAAGGTCCTACAATCGTCATGGGAAGGGCCTTCTTGCCACCAAGGACTCTCACCATCCCTACTCCCCCCGCAAAAAAATAACCGCACTACTACGACCACAATTGAGCCCACAATTTCTGTTGTTAACGGAGACATTGCTTAAGTGAGTTTTGCCCCACTTTACAACCTTTCTTCCCACAGTTGTTAAGTAATTCACTGCAGTTGTTGAGTTAGTAATATGGTTATTAAGCAAATCTGGCTTCCCCAGTGACTTTGTCAGAAGGTCGCAAAAGTGGATTATGTGAGCCTGGGACACTGCAACCATCATAAATGTGGGTCAGTTGTCAAGGGTCCGAATTTGGATCACGTGACCACGGGGATACTGCCACAGTCATAAGTGTGAAAAACAGTCATAGGCTCCTTTTTCCAGTGCCGTTGTAACTTTGAAAGGCCACTGAATGAACTGTGGTATGTCAAGGACTACCTGTAGTGGTGAGAAGCCGGGAAGCCACACTCTGTGTAAATGTGATCCTGTGCAAGAGACTCCATTCCAGAGCCCAGGCAGGGGGTTTCCAGAGGAGGAAAGGAGGTGCTGGCGAGACCCTGCCTGGGGTTTGGTTCCCTCCCTCCCGAGGCCGTTCAGGTTTTAAAGCTGGAGCCACGGAGGCACCAGGTTCCTGCTCCGTGGTGATGCCCCTCCTTTATCTTCCAAGAAAAGGCAGAACGCGCTCTCCATGCCTTCGACGGATCAGCTTGTGTCGAAACAGAAATCACGCTCAAGGGGGCGGGGGAGAGGGGGCAAAGCCTGAGTTGCAGGCTAGCGTGGGAACCACCCGAGGAGCAAAAGCCCCACGCACGGCCTGAGCAGGAAGTGCTTAAACTTAAACTTACTCTTACAATTATTTCGTGGGAAGCCGCCGCGCTAATTTTGTACACGTTTCCTTCTGTTTGCCTTTGTTCGGCTTTCCTTCTGGCTGCTTCCCCAATTGGCACTGGAATCATCTGCCAGCCTCTTTCCTTAGAGCCTTTTTTCCCATGCTTTGCTGGTCCAAGTTAAGGAGCCCAAAGGATACTTCTAAATTCCTCTTTACACCTCCACCTCCCCTTCCTCCTCCGTTAAGGTTATGAAGATTTAATAGCTGACCAGCTGCTGTAAGAAAATTTGTCAGACAATTTCTCCTTATTTCCGGGTTGAATCTATCCATTATTCCTTGTTTGGCCTTCAGGTGCCCCCATCCTCTCTGGGGCAGCCCCTCAAATATTGGAAGGCTGCTCTCACGTCTCCCCTGGTCCTTCTCTTCCCTAGAGTAGCCAGGCCCAGTTCCTGCAACTGTTTGAGCCTCCAGTCTCTTCATCCTGCACTCTTTCTAGAGTCTCAACCTCTTTTTATAGTGTGGTAATCAAAACTGGATGCAGTACTCTAGGTGTGGTCTTACTAAGGCTTTATAAGAGTGGTAGTAGTGCCTCCTTGATCTTGACTGTATCCCTCTGTTAATGCAGTTTAGGATTGTGTTGGCTTTTTTGGCTGCTGCCGCACACGGCTGGCTCAATGAAGGGGAAAAAAAATTGCAAAGGAAAAACATCCAGTTGAGTCCCTGGATAAGGTACATTCTCAGTGCTTCCCAGGGCTTGAATATTTGCTCTGTTCGTGCAGGCCTGAGAACAGCTCAAAATGAAAGGGTGATCTGGAATGTGTTGAATGCTCTCCTGCCAGTCCTGGTTTCTGAAAGGGAGGCTTTTCGTGAAGGTTATGGCAAATTATTAGCAATATGTCTGAAAAAGCAAATTTAAAACACAGGAACACCCCTGTTAAGTTAGTGAATGCAACAGTAGTACCAAAACCAGATTTCAAGTATTACAAAGTCCATCCTGTGTGGTCCTCTGAATGCGGCAATAATAATAAATGCAATGGCCAGTCACAAGTCGCATTTTAGTGCTGCCGTCACTTCAAACAAGCACTAAACAAATGGTTGTAAGATGAGGACTATTTGTATGGGGGGAAAGTGTTAAGATGGTAGCCATGATGTCTTTGAAGCTCTGCTGGGTTTTTTTATATTCAACACATTTTGATTCTCTTTAATAGACCCTGTGGTACTCAGGCTGTTACATGTTACACCAATTCAGCAATAAGGAGAAGAATCCAGGCTCCCAATTCTCTTCTGGCAGTTTCTTTTTTTCCTATTTCAGCAGTGGCCAGAACTTAGGGTGCCAACAACCCAGCTCAGAATACAGAACTAACCACCTTCTATAAAAATAATTCCACAGCTGAACGAAGGGTCAAAATCCGAGGGCTTTGGGCTAGAGATGTCCATTATCGCTTAAGACTTTCTTTTTTAGAATGGAAAACTCTGCAGAAGGAAGTGAGTTGAGCGATGAAGTCAGAATAACAGCGTTGGAAGGGATCGTGGCTGCACAGGCTGGAATTTCCATCTCAAGGTTTTGCATCCAGTTACTCTTTCTCTCTCTCTCTCCCCCTCCCTCCCTTCCTCTCTCTCTCGCTTCCCCCTCTCTCCTTCCCTCCCTCCCTCTTTCTTTATCTCTCAAAATTGGAAAGCAACCAGAATGGCAGAATTAATGCAACACCCCAGAAACGATAAGTGGAGTGTTTTATTTATGGAAACTTAGTTCTCCTTCCTATCTAGTAATGTGTGATCTGTGGCTCAAAGGCTGCTCAGTTCCCACTCCAGCTTTTGGGAGGAAGTCCGTCCTCACAGCGAGATGGTTATAATGCACAAAGATGGAAAGATTCGGCACTCCCCACAAGGGGAGAACGGTTGACGAAGAAGATGGGACGTGCTGAGATGGCCAAATGGATTTGTTGGATCCGAGAAAAAAGGCACTATCTGTGTTCATGGCTGACTGGAAACCCCTTGTGGGCTTTTTGCATGAAACAGAAAAGAAAATAAACTAATGATTTATCGTTCTGATGATGAGACAAAATTGATTCTAAAATAAGAAAGCTATGTTGTAAACATCAAGAAAATTCAACTGTCCCAGGGAACTGGATCTTGGGAATTTTCAAGCAATGTGACCTCAGCACAAGGACTGGAGAAGGCTCGTGGTGAACAAGAACAGATCTTTGGAGGTGCTCAGGACAAAGGCAGCTGAACTGCATTTCTCATCCTTTGATAGCTCTGGAGCTTTCAATTGTACCCCCTCAGAAGCCGTTTTGCCGTTTCGGCCAGTTAGACAGGTTGTCCTCAACTTATGACTACAACTGAGCCCAAAATTTATGTTGCTAAGGAAGATGTTTATTAAGTGAATTTTGGTCCATTTATCCTTTTCTTGCCCCAGTGGTGGGAGTCAAAAAGGTTTACTACGGGTTCTGTGGGCGTGGCTTGGTGGGCATGGCTTAATGGGCATGGCAGGGAAAGGATATACTGCAAAATCCCCGTTCTCTCCCCACCCCACTAACCTGCTTTCCATCTCCGTTCTCCTGTGCAGGGCAACCAAAGAGGTCCCAGCCAATCAGCTGGGACTCGATGGGAGGTGGAGAATAGATGGGGCGGGGCCAGTCAGAGGTGGGATTTGCCGGTTCTCCAAACTACTCAAAATTTTCGCTCCCAGTTCATGAGAAACGGCTGAATCGCACCTCTGCACAGATGTTAAGGGAAACACTGCAATTGTGAAGTGAATGCGGCTTCCCCATTGACTTTGCTTGTCGGAAAGTCACAACGAGATCACGTGACCCTGCAACCGAGCATATGAATTTTGGTCACATTGCCAGGGATGCTGCCATGATCATAAGTGTGAAAAATGGTCGTAAGTCACCTTTTTCAGTGCTGTCATAACTTTGAAAGGTCACTAAATGAACTGTAGTAAGTCACTGTACGCCGTCTGCTTCCAGGTGGGGTCCATAAGCCGCATGGCCGGTCAAAGATTTCTACGCTGAACTTTGAAAAGAAATTGGTTCATTGATTCTGCATGATCGCTGGGATGCCTGAGGTTCTTGAAAATAAGGATCTGTTGGAAAAATATTGCAGTTGGAAAGCCAGTCTTTCTGAGGCTGGAACAAGTAATTTATATACATTTAGACCTAAGACCAGAGGTGGCATTCAGCAGGTTCTGACCAATTCTGGAGAACCAGTAGCGGAAATTTTGAGTAGTTTGGAGAACCAGCAAATCCCACCTCTGACTGGCCCCGCCCCCATCTCTTCTCTGCCTCTTGAGTCCCAGCTGATTGGCTGGGTCTTCTTTGGTTGCCCTGCACAGGAGAACGGAGCTGGAAAGCAGGTTAGTGGGGTGGGGAGGGGAGGGGGATTTTGCAGGATCCTTCCCCTGCCACGCCCACTAAGCCACGCCCACAGAACTGGTAGTAAAAAAGCTTGAATTCCACCACTGGACCTAAGTACTTGGGAGGAGGGCAGTTTTCACTGTAATTTTTGTTACCAATGCAAAAGAAGAAGTTAAATTAATCTTCTCATCATTCCTTATTGCCCATCCCCTCCCAGTTGTGACTGTATGATTGGAACTTTGTCGCTTGTATCCTTACGATTTATATGAACTGTTTCCTAGTATTTGTATTATTTGTACCCTAATGACTATCATTAAGTGTTGTACCTGATAATTCTTGACGAATGTATTTTTTCTTTTATGGACGCTGAGAGCATTTGCCCCAAGACAAATTCCTTGTGTGTCCAATCACACTTGGCCAGTAAAATAATTCTAATCTAATCTAAACAGTGTGCCTTGCCCCTCCATTTATACTTCTTCTTTCCAATTATCCATGTCATCATTTGCCTGTATCCAGTAAATCATTGATGTTCCTTCATTGATGTTCCTTCAAACTACTCCAGACTTTTCTAGATGTCTGTCTGAACCTGTAACTGGCAGGCTACCAAGAAGAAAAGACACTTTAGGATAGAGGTCTCCAAACTTGGCAACTTTAAGCCTTGTTGACTTCAACTCCAGAACTCTCCAACCAGCAAAGCTGAAGTCCACAAGTCTTAAAGTTGCCAAGTTTGGGGTGGGGGGCTGCTGTAGGAGATGGCCAGGCTGAGCCCGATGGAAGGGCCCTCGGCATCATGAGTCCCTTGGTGCCCACAAGAGAGACAAGTTCAGCACACCTTGAATTCCTTATCTACCACCAAATTGCCTTGACTGTTAGTAGCCCAGATTCTTGTAGAGAGCTTAAGCTAGCAATACATCTTGATACTCTGTTGAACTGCCTGGATCTCCCTTATACTTGACAGACACTTTAGAAGAGAGAATAATAGGGTTAGAAGGGATCTTAGAGGTCTTCTAGTCCAACCCCCGCTCAAGCAGGAGACTCTAAACCATTCTGGACAAATGGCTAGGATTAGGGTTAGGATTAGGGTTGTCTAGTCCAGGGGTCTCCAACCTTGGCAACTTTAAGCCTGACGGACTTCAATTCCCAGAATTCCCCAGTTGAAGTCCGTCAGGTTTAAAATTGCCAAGGTTGGAGATTCCTGATCTAGACTCTTCTGGAAAACCTGAGCACCCACAACTTCTGAAGGAAAGTTGTCCCATGAATTAATTGTTGTCACTGGTAGGACAACATAATTCTAGGTTGGGTCTTTCTTCAATGCTCTTCCACCGGTTGCTTCTTGTCCTGCCCTCGGGTGCTCTGGAGAATAGGTTGCCCCTTCTGTGTAACTCAGGTGCTGGAAGACTGCTAGTGCTTGATGAGCTGTTACAGGTACAGAGAAGGGAGGGTTGGGCCTGTTTTCCAGAGCTCTTGAGGGCAGGACAAGAAGCAACAAGTGGAAGAGCGCTGAAGGAAGAGCTAACTTATCTTTGTTATCCTACACTTGGCAGATTACCAAGAAGAAAAGACACCTTTAAGAGGGAGGTTTTGTCCTGGCAACCTGCCCTGCTATGAAAGTCTATCAATGTCATCCCCATCCAGTTTTCATAACCTCTTAACAATATATGTTGTGCCTTTTTCAGAGTGATACGGGTGAAAAAAGCTTGGAAAACGTGGCTCACCCAAACCCAGCATACCTCTTGCTAACAGCCTCACGGAATCTAAACCAGATTCAGTCTCTCTCTGAAGGGCCTTCCTTCCTTCAAACTTCTGCTTCCTATAAATACAGTAGAACCTTCAGAGGTTCAATCCTTCATGAATAATACTGTTTTTTCAAAAGTTAATAATGTTTAGAGCTTGACCCTGGTGACTCTAATATGGGATTTTTAAGAACTTGAAAAGGGAATAGAAAAGACGAAGGGCTTCATTCCCAATCACCTTTATTTTGCTTTATTTTTCAGAACTGAAGAAGCTTCTTGGATGAGAAGTGAAACGTTTTCAAGAAAAAAAACCAGTTGCCTTTTGAAAAAGCACCTTTGGCACAACCATGACCTGCATGGCTGAGAAACGCCACAGACAGTTTGTTAAACAAAGTCATTCAATCAGGTTCTCTGGAGATTCTCAACCATGCAGGCCAGGGTTGTCCCAAAGGCAACTGGACTTCCTTGGATTTTTCTGTGAAAATGGTTTTACTCTTCATCCAAGAAGTGAAGAAGCTTCTTGGGTGAGAAGCAAAATGTTTTCAAAGGAAAAAAAAAACCCAAGAAAATCTGATTGCCTTTTGGAAAAAAGCCCCTTTGGGGAAGACTAAGGGAGGAAAACAAACGACCATGGACACTCCTAGCAATTTTTCGAAGGTGGATCAGAAACGGTGGGGCTTGTGGGGTGATGTTTAGGAGCCCCACCTTCCCGAGGGCATGTTTGCTCAGCAGCAGCTTTTCTCAATCTTGGCAACTTCAAGATGCGTGGATTTCAACTCCCCCAATTCCCCAACCAGCTGGAGAATCAAAGTCTACACGTCTCAAAGTTGCCAAGGCTGAGAAAGGCTGCTCTTGATGACTCATTCGTGACTCTTTGTGTATCTGAGAGGCAGACAGAGCTTCTGACTTAGATTCCATGGCCTGAACTTAATGGACGGGTCCCTCTTGCTTTCCTAGCAACTAGAGTGATTGTTTATGGATTTGTTTGTTGACATGGAAATGCTTTGGCATTATGATGTCTTCCTGACAAATTTTATGACATCCCAGTCTTCTCTACACCCCTCAGACAGGACTGAACAACCATTTGAGATCAGCCAAAGTCCATAGAGATGGAAGGGACCTTGGAGGTCTTCTAGTCCTACTCCCTGCCCAAGCAGGAAACCCTATATCATTTCAGACTCTTCTTGAAAACCTCCAGTGGTGGAGCACCCACAACTTCTAGAGGCAAGTCGTTCCACTGATTAATTGTTCTAACAGTCAGGAAATATCTTCTTAATTCTAGGTTGGGTCTCTCCTGGATTACTTTCCATCCGTTGCTTCTTGTCCTGCCTTCAGGTGCTTTGTAGAATAGATTGACCCCTCCTCTTCTTTGGGGCAGCCCCTCAAATAATGGAACACTGCTTCATGTCACCCTTAGTCCTTCTTTTCTCTAGACTAGCCAAACCCAAATCCTGCAACTGTTCTTCATATATTTTAGTCTACAGGCCTTTAATCATCTTAGTTGCTCTTCTCTGAACTTCTTCCAAAGTCTCAACATCTTTTCGTAATGTGGTGATCAAAACTGGATGCAGGATTCCAGATGTAGTCTAACTCAGATTTTATAAAAAAGTACAAATACTTCTAAGGCCAACAACATGGTACTAATAACACCATGAAGTGCTTCCATTAAACCGAGCAATAGTTAAATAAATGTTTGTCTGTTTTTTTAAAACCCTTTTGTAAAGTCCCCAAAGGATTGATCTCATTCGTGGTCCATAACATTTTGCCACTGGACCTGCACCCTCACTCAACTACCGTAGGCCCCAGTTTTAAGTGGTGGGGCAGGCCCCTTTCAATTGTTCACCCCTGTTGGAATCTAGGGTGACTCTGTGAGAGGCCAATTCGCAGTAAATGACCCAGCATTGCAGAGAGATTTCCACTGTAGCGTGACATCTCTGGAATGCCAGTTTCAGAACAAAAATGATCCTGAGGGATCTCTCTCTCTCTCTGCCAGTTGCACTTTGGCAAACGTCTGTCAAGTAAGCATACTACTATATTGGGATCCTAATAATCCAAATAATGCCTAGAGACAGGAGGTCTTCAATCGTAGCCACTTTAAGACTTGTGGACTTCAACTCCCAGAATCCCCAGCTGGCTGATTCACTTAAGTGATTCACTTAACAACTAGAGAGATTCACTCAACAGCCTGGCAAAACAGATCATAAGACTGTGCACCACTCTCTGAATAACCACCTTGTTTAACAATGGAAATTCTGGTGCCAAATTCTGGTGCCAACAGTGTGGTGGTTCAGTGGGTAGAATGCAGAATTGCAGGCTAATTTTGCCAAGTGCCAGCAGTTCGATTCTTATTCAGCCTTCCATCTTTTTCGAGGTCAGTAAAGTGAGGACCCAGATTGTTGGGGGCAAGATGCTGACTCTGTAAAATGCTTAGAGAGGGCTGCAAAGCAGTATATAAGTCTAAGTGCTATTGCTAAATGCTAACTGTGGTTGTAAGTCAAGGACTACCCAGATTGTTGGACCTGGGAGAATTGTGGGAGTTGCCTTTCCTCCCATGGACTGCCACTCTCACCAGCTATTCCTCCTCTGTGCTTAAATGCATCCTGCAAGTAAGAATTCCCACTCAAATTATTTTCTGTACTCAGCATCTCCTGGTTTACCTCCAAAGGCCCATCTCTGCCTTATTGTAGATTGGTGTCTACTTTGGTCATTAAACAAGAGAGACTTGATAACTCAATTAAAAGGTTTAATATGTGTCATATCTGAAAGGGTATGGAATTGTTCCCTTATTTTCATCTCTTTGTTTTGTTCTCCTGGGTCTAATTATCGTTTTCTTCTCTGCATCTGCATCTGCTGTGCTCATTCAATTACATGTCATCAAGTTGATGCCCTTAAATGCTCACTTTGACAAATAATTCCCAAATTGTGCAGTTACTAGGACAGAATACTGTAATGAATGTTCTTCAAGAAAAAGTTGAAGTAGGATTACCAAATTGGATGAAAAAAATGAGGGACCACTAGGGGGCAGAATAAAACTATTTTTAACGAAGTCTTGCTGCCCCCTAGTGGTCATCCAGGAATTATAAAGAGCAGTGGTTGCCTGACCGTGAGAAAATTTTGGTGGGCCGCAGAGAAATCTCACCCCCGAAGCAATTAATCCAGGCTGCACAGAAACACAAGGCTGCACTGCCCACATGAGCCTCAGGAGCCCTCCCCGCCCACTCACTCCTTACTTATCTGCTAAGTTGCTATTTTTCCTTTTTTCAACCATCATCAGTTCTGCTGTGCCGGGAGATTTAGATTAGCTAGGAAGCAGGAAATGGTTGGATTTCTTGCTTTTTAGCTATTCTTTAGATCTTCAGCTCTGCTTTTAAGCACAGCCGAACCTCCCTTAGGACTGAAGGTTCTATTATTCAGTGCAAACTCAAGGCAAGCAAATTTTATGTGACAGACTGAGCTAGCTGATCGCAGATAGATCACTGAATGATTCTGTGAGCAACTCAATCTGCCTGTCTGTTTTGCCTGGTTTTGGGTAAAAGTTGCTCTTTTTAAAAAAATAAAAAATCCAATATTTACATACATGGTGTGTTGTGAATTAATTTTGTGAGTTTGCTTGCTAGCAAATTTTATGAGTTTGCTTGCAAGCAAATTTTATGTGACAGACTAAGCTAGCCAATGGCAGATAGATAGATCTCTGAATGAATCTATGAGCAACTCAATCTGCCTGCCTGCTTTGCCTGGTTTTGGGTAAAAGTTGCTCTTTTTTATAAAAAAATTCAATATTTATATAAATATTTATAATATTTACATACAAGCCATGCCCAGCCAGTCACATGACCACCAAGCCACACCCACAAATTAGGCCACGCCCACAGAACTGGTTAGTGGTCCCTGGGATTTAAAATTGTGAGTTTGGTAGTCCCTGAGGTCCAAAAGGTTGGCGACCCCTGATATAGAGTATGTGACTGCTGACCTTTGTGCTAGGCTAGATGTAGAGAGAAGAGGCATTTTGGCAGTAATTGGGATAGTAAATTGTTGAAAAGCTTATAGGCTAATTCTGGAACCATAACTCTGATCTGAGAGCCAGTTGCTGTTCGCTCAGATGCCATCCGCCCACAGAACTTGTGGTCTTGCCTTATTTTGCTTTGAACTTTTTTTTCTTGAGCTACTTTTGCACAACGCGTTAAGGCTGAAACTAGCCAATCCCATGTACAGATTTAACAGATTAACAGAGTTGGAAGGGACCTTGTAAGTCATCTAGTCCAACCCCCCCAACTAAGCAGGAGACCCTACACCATTTCTGACAAATGGCAGTCCAGTCTCTTCTTGAAAGCTTCCAGTGATGAATCTCCCACAACTTCCGGAGGTAATTTCTGTTCCATTGGTTGATTGTTCTCACTGTCAGAAAATTCCTCTTATTTCCAGGTTGAATCTCCCCTTGAACTGTTTCCATTCATTATTCCTTGTCTGGCCTTCGGGTGCCTTGGAAAACAGCTTGACCCCTTCATCCTCTCTGTGGCAGCCCTCAAATATTCGAAGATGTTATCCTGTCTCCTCTGGTCCTTCTCTTCCCTAGACTAGCCAGGCCTGGTTCCTGCAACCATCCTTCGTATGAGCGATCTGTGATTTAAGAAACTGGTTAAGCAAACCATGGATTAGCACATTAGGTGAATTAGGCCATAGTTTACCAAGAGCTGCTTGATGGGGAACCAGAGGACAAGAAGTCATGGCCAGATGTTCTAGGCAGAGAAAGTCCTCCACGCAGAAGATGGACTGTTGAACATTTGGCAGAAAAAGAAGAAGAGAACTTCCTTTGGCTGGACTTGATGGAGAAATGTCTCCAGTTTTTCTTTGCATTTGAAGAAATGGCCCTTTCTCTGCTTCAATGCAGCTTTGTGATTTTGTGCCATCCTCTGTTTTGATTCCTGAAACTTGCCATATCCTATCTAGCTTCTCCTTAAAACCGAACCTCTAAAAAAATAATTACACCTCATCCCATGGGCACTTCAACCTGGTTGTTTCTCATCCTGCCTGTGGAACATAATGCCAATGTTT
Organism: Bungarus multicinctus; assembly: GCA_023653725.1. Taxonomy (NCBI): domain Eukaryota; kingdom Metazoa; phylum Chordata; class Lepidosauria; order Squamata; family Elapidae; genus Bungarus; species Bungarus multicinctus. The sequence continues at coordinate 1,549,016 of CM042841.1, forward strand.
GTCTTATCTCCATAACCCAAACATTGGCTAGGCAACTGAAGGAAAAGCTCTGCAAAGATTCTGAACATTAAAAAAAAAAAAACTAACTTGCAGGAAAGGCTTGATTTTAAATCCATGTCTTAAAACTTAGCCAAGGAGCTTCCTCTGGACCTCCAGCAATGCAGATACACTGCAGGCAACAGTTTGCAGAGTGAAGTCATTTCTTGCTACAGTGAGGGGAAATTTCTAAGGCTTTTATGGTTTCATTAGGATCCTTAACAAAACAGTAAAAAAGCAAAGCAAGCACCTTTCTGCTCAACTGGGTGACCCTTAAAATCAGGAGGTTGATATAAGCAGAGCTTAATTGCCGATGAGTCATTCCTGCGCTTGCATAAAGTCATGGCAATTGTCTTCCAATGATTAGCCCCTGCTGCAGGCCTGGGCCCGAACAGCCTTAGGGTCGCCGTTGCTCCTAGCAAAACGGCCTGCATCCTTCTTCAAATACAGGCATGCGGGGCAGCCAAGCTCATTGAGAGAGTTGGGAACAACTGTGATTTGCTAGTGCAGGATGATTGTGTTCATTTTACAATATGAAATATAAAATAATATGAAATATAAAATAATGTAAGTTCATACTCTTAGGCAAGAAAAACCAAAAGGACACATATAGACTGGGTGAAACCAGGCTCAATAGCAGGAACTGGGAGAGGGATCTTAGAGTCTTAGTGGACAACCAGCTAAATAGGAGCCAGCAGTGTGCAGCAGCAGCCAAAAAAGCCAATGCAATCCTAAGTTGCAATAACAGAGGGATACAATGGAGATCAAGGGAGGTACTAATACCACTCTATAAAGCCTTAGTAAGACCACACCTGGAGTTCTGCATCCAGTTTTGGTCATCACATTATAAAAAAAGGTGTTGAGACTCTAGAAAAAGTACAGAGAAGAGCAACCAAGATGATTAGGGGACTGGAGGCTAAAACATACGCTGAATGGTTGCAGGAACTGAGTTTGGCTAGTCTAGTAAAGAGAAGGACCAGGGGAGACATGATAGCAGTCTTCCAATATTTGAGGGGCTGCCACAGGGAGGAAGGGGTCAAGCTATTTTCTAAAGCACCCAAAGGCCAGATAAGGAATAATGGATGGAAACTGAACAAGGAGAGATTCAACCTGGAAATTAAGAGAAATGTCCTGACAGTGAGAACAATCCACCAATGGAACAGAAGTTGCCTTCAAAAGTTGTGGGAGCTTCATCACTGGAGGCTTTCAAGAAGAGACTGGACTGCCCTCTGTCAGGAATGGTGTAGAGTCTCCTGCTTAGGCACAGGGTTGGATTAGATGACCTACAAGTTCCCTTCCAATTCTGATTATCTGTAAATTTTACTTGAATTCATGGCATAACAAGGCACTGAAATAATTTTAAAAGCATTGTTTTGAGTACAAATAGTCTTTGACTTACAACAGTTCATTTACTGACCATTCAAAGTTACAATGGCACTGAAAAAAGTGATTTATATTCCTTGTAGTCAACTGGTCATTAGCACACTTTCTGAGAGTTGTGGAAGTTTATCCATGCCCTCAAAGTCACCTGAATAGTGCAAATGGGTGTGGAAGTGGCCTCCACACTCTCAGAAAGAGTGCTAACAATCAGATGACTACAAGGAATATAAATCCTTCCATTCTCCACCATTCAGTCCAAACTGAAGAAGCTTCTTGGATGAGAAGCAAAATGTCTTCAAGGAAAAACAAAGGAAGTCCAGTTGTCTTTTGAAAAAGCACCTTTGGGACAATCTGCAATCTTGTTTCTTTAACCAAGGTTCTTGCACGACTCTCAAAATGTGACTATATACATACCATGTGTCAGAAACTGGCTCCTCCATATTTGTAAGATTGTCCTATATCAGGAGTCGCCAACCTTTTGGACCTCAGGGATCACCAAACTCATAATTTTAAATCCTGTGGACCAGAGACCCTGGGAAAATCCCAAAAAAAGTCTGCAGGAAAATTTTCCTACCGATCAATCATTCTTTATTTGGGATCTGAGGATACTGTCTCCAGCTCCGTTCTCAGGGGGGGGGGGGGAGAGAGAGAGAGAGACTTTTGGCTTCATGCAAGGAAAGCAGCAGAAGCAGCAGAAGTCTTTCTTTCTCTCCCCCAAACTCTGCCAGAAATGAGTCTTTGTGAGACTTGGAGCAGGAGGCCTTGCAGGGTTCCAAAGACTTATTTCTGGTGGAGTTTGGGGGAGAGAAAGAAAGACTTTTGCTGCTTTCCTTGCATGCAGCCAAAAGCAGAAGAAAGAATCAGAAAGAAGCAGTCCAGTGGCCAGGCGAGGCACGTGGGGCAAGTTCCCCCCTTTGCCCTTTCCCCCCTCTTCTCACTACCTTGTGTTGTTCGCAATGCAAGTGGCGCAAGCCTTGTGTTCCCATGGGCCATGTGGGCAGTGCAGCCTCGGGTTCCCGCACAGCCTGGATTCATGGCTTTGCAGGGGACATTTCTCTGCAGACCACCAAAATTTTCTTGTGGACCACCAGTGGTCCCTGGCCCATTGGTTGGCGACTACTGCCCTATACGGTAGCTCTGGGTTGGGCTGAGCAGTTGGTTACTGTACAATACAAAAGGATGAATAAAGAAATGTGCATAGAGCTGATCTGGCAGTCAGACTTGGCAGTTGCCCACGAGGCTGGTTCCATGCCTCCATTTGTGAAGGACTCTGAACCAGCCACGATGGGTTCCATGTCACGTGAAATGAGAAACACTAGATCAAATATGGAGAACTTCTCATACAGGTAGTCCTTAACCTACGACCACAAATAAACCTGACATTTCTGTTGCGAAGCAAGACAGTTGTTAAGTGAGGTTTGCCCCATTTTATGACTTCTCTTGCCATCTTAATTAAGTGAATGATGGCAGTTCTTAAGTTAGTGACACAGTTAAGTGAACCATTGAACTTTGCATGTCAGAAGATTGCAAAAGGGCAAGGGTCCCCAAACTTGGCAACTTTAAGACTTGTGGACTTCAACTCCCAGAATTCCTCAGTCAATTAAAGTCCACAAGTCTTAAAGTTGCCAAGTTTGGGGACCCCTGCAAAAGGGGGTTCCAGGACACTGCAACAGTCACAAATCAGTGGCCAAGCATCTTAATTTTGATCACATGGCCATGGGGAGGCTGCAACGGTCATAAGTGTGAAAAACAGTCATAAGTCACTTTTTTTCAGCGCCATTGTAACTTCAGACAGTTGCTAAATGAAATGTTTGGAGTCAAGGACTTCCTGTATCCCAGAGATTTTTACAGTCCCACCTCTCTGCTCCTGCTACTTTTGAATTTTAGGGCCCCGTTTCTACAACTGGAAAAAAAGCAGCAACGATCTGTTTCTACTTGATGGTAGGGATGACTCCACCCGTGGAAATGCCATCTCGGATCTGTTGACGCTTCTAATCCTGTTATTTTTGTAACGGCTGATGCAAATAAGAGCAGCTCAGTTGCTCGATGGGTTCAGCCTGGCAGCTGATCTGGTGCCGTTCTCTGTCGCCAGCCACAGCAGGAACAATGATCACTCCAAAGTTTATAACTCAGGCACGTTTCCAAATGACGCCTCTTGCTAGTAAGTTCAGGGTGGATGGCCGAGTCATCTGTCAAGCTCTCCAGCCCTTCCACTTGGTTTCTCCTGTTCCTACAGGATGCCATTGCTGATCCTGAGTAGTCTGCCCCAGTTTCCCAACCTCCTTTTTAAAACAAGCCAGTTCCCTGGTAAACTGGAATCCATTTCCCCATTACTTGTGGTTCATTCGCTGTTTCAGACATATCATCTTATTTAATTATTCCTATAGAAAGAATATATTTCTATTCTCTAGTCCAGGGGTCCCCAAACTTGGCCACTTTTAAGACTTGTGGACTTCAACTCCCAGAATTCCTCCTCCAGTCATGTTAGCTCAGCAAAACTGGCTGCAGAATTCTGGGAGTTGAAGTCCACAAGTCTTAAAAGTGGCCAAGTTTGGGGACCTCTACTCTAGTCTGGGGACATCAGGTTAGGGAAACCTATTTAGAATAATGGCTCAATTGTTGTTGCTCTTTCAGATCTCCAAGCAACCACACAGTAGTGGCTATTATTGTGGCATGTGATCCTGAAGTTACAAACACTCATACTTAACAAAGTTGGAAGAGATCCTTGGGGATCTTCTAGCCCAGGTGTGTCAGACTTGATTTCATTGAGGGCCATATCAGGGTTGCGTTTGACCTCGGGGGGCCAGGGTGGGTGTGGCCAGCTCGACGTCACTCATGTCGGGGGCGCCTGTTGTGGTCCGAGTGTTCTGCCAGCGAAAACGGGCTCCCGACCTCCGTTTTCACCTGCGATGGCCTCCTGCAACCCTCTGCCAGTGAAAACAGAGCTCGGGAGGGTCTCGTACATGCCCCCCCCCCCCAGGCTCCATTTCGACTGGCAGAGACACCGTGGGGCTGGTCCTTCACTGTTTCCGGGGTGTGCCCGCGGGCCAGATCTAAGCACCCTGCAGGGTGGATCCGTCCCCCGGGACCTGAGTTGGCACCCCTGTTCTACTCCAACCCTTTGCTCAAGCAAGCAGACCCTTTGCCACTTCAGACAAGTGGTTGTCCAATTTCTTCTTAAAAACCTCCAGTGATGAAGCACACCCACAATTTCTGGAGGCAAATTGATGAATTGTTCTCACCGTCAGGAAATTTGTCCTTAGTTCCAGGTTGCTTCTCTCCTTGATTAGTTTCCATCTGTTGCTTCTTGTCCTGGCCTCTGGTGCTTTGGAGAATAGCTTGACTCCTTCTTCTTTGGGGCAGCCCCTATTGGCTGTAAGGGTTCACTCAACAGAAAACTGTTCAGTCTTCTCTTCACCACAATTTGCTTCTATCATCGAAGTTCAAGCAAAGCTATGGGAGTGTTGGGGATCAAAAGTGAGAAAGGGCTGATCATTACTCACTTAGAACTACTAAGGGCATACTTCATGCCCACAATCCAGCACAGAGAAGCATACATTAGTTCTGGAACAGGTAATAGCAATCGCCCTTAGACTTCTATACCACTTCACAGGGCTTTACAGCCTTCTCTAAGCGGTTTACAGAGTCAACCCAACAATCTGAGTCCTCATTTTACCAGCCTCGAAAAGGAAGGCACTTATGAACACAATGGGGGCTGGAAAATTCCTTGTTAAATGGCATGGTTGTTAAGTGAGACATCACATGACCGCACTGAGTTTTATGACCTTTTTGATCACAGTTGTTAAATGAATCACCACATTCATTAAATGAGACATCATGGGATTGTGATTTACACCCTTCCCTGCTGGCTTCCCCAGTGACTTTGCTTATAGGAAGCCGGCTGGGAAGGTTGCAAATGGGTGATCCAGACACTGCAATCGTCATGAACGGTTGCCAAGCACCAGGATCACCGTGCTGTGGCTGCGGGGATGGTCCTTAGTGCAAGGCTGATCTTAAGCCGCTTTTTTCAATGTTGACATAACTTCAAACAGTCACTAAATGAACCATCGTACATTGAGGACTACCTGTTCTTCTCACAGGCTCAAACCTGATTAACTCCTGGGTGAATTTCATTCATTCCATGGATGAATAACAAAACTCCAGATGGTTTGTAACATTTATGAGGTCAACTGTGATGATAAACAAGTCATTCATTTCAAGTGTTTGGATGGCCACAGATAAACTATGGATTCGTCCTCTGAAATATCCATTGTGAAATACAGAAAAGGAAGGAATGGGCTTGTTTTCTCTTCTACTCTTTAAAAAGCTGTGCTGGTTCTTGGTATGGGGGAAAAGGAAGGAAGATGATCAAGAGGAGGAGGGAAGGAAGGAAGATGTCAGAGAGAAGGAAGGAAGGAAGGAAGGAAGGAAGGAAGGAAGGAAGGAAGGAAGGAAGGAAGGAAGGAAGGGAGTTTTTCTCTTCTACCCTTAAAACGTTGTGCTGGTTCCTGGTATGGTGGAACAGGAAGGCAGAAAGGTCCTCTACAGCAGGAGCTGATTGTCCAATGCAGAAACCACCAACCATCTCTCCTCTTGTGCTATCAGTTTCATAACACATTTATACTGTATGTGTGGTTATTTTTTTCCTTTAGAGGCCGTACACAAACATACATTTGGCACCTAAACCTTAGAGAAGATGGTTGTCTGACGTATGGAGAAAGAACCAAGATGATGACTGAAGCCACATTGGACAGGGAGAGGTATTCACCTGTTTGCCCCGTGCAGGTGAAGAAGCTGAAACCAATCCTGAGAATGAAGGTGCCCCTTTCCTCTGGGCCCTCTTGGGGATCATCTAGTGCAGGATTCCCCAAACCTGGCAACTTTAAGATTTGTGAACTACAATTCCCAGAGTTCCCCAGCTTGTTGCCAGGTTTGGAGACCCCGGTCTAGTGAAAGGACTTAACTCCCCGAATTCCCAGTCATCCTAGTCTCATTTCTGGAAAGGGGTTCTTTCACACACACTTCAAAACAGCTGGCAAGCTGACCCTCACCAGGCCCACCTGGCTATTCCTGGCCTGCTATGGCCCAAAGGGTCCCTTTAAAATCCATCAGAGCATCGTGGCAGTTTTGCCTTTGGAAGACAAGGCTTGCTTGAGCCTCCTTTTCAATTCCTGCATGTTGGGCGATTTGGGGCGGATGAGATGGAGGCCCTTCCGCTTCTCCCCGTTGCAGTTCCCAATGATCCGACTCAGCTCCTGGCACAGCTGCTGGAAGGCTTGGTGGACGCCCTCACAGTTCTCCCGCGCAGAGACCTCTGAGTACGGGCAGCCCAGCTCGTTGGCAAGTTGGTGGCCTTCCTTGGTGGACACCTGCCTGGCCCGGAGCAGGTCCCCTTTGTTGGCCATCAGCAGCAAGGGGATGTTGGCATTGGGGTGGATCTTGCGGATGTGCTGGTGCAGCGGGCGGATGACGCGGTAGCTCTCGTAGTCCGTGATGGAGTAGACGAAGACGAAGCCGTCGGCCCAGTAAATGGACCGGTTGATCTGCTCCTGGCAACAGATGCTATCATTCTCGTCCTGCCACCAAAAGGGAGACAGCTAAGTGCCAGTCGACAAAAGGTCAAAACTAGACTCATTCACTGCGCTAGGCCAGAGGATGTTGAAGGAGCCAGTGCTGAATTACTACAGGTAGCCCCTGACTTACAACATTTTGTTTAATGACAGTTCAAAGTTACAACGGCACTGAAAAATGTGACTTAGGACTGTTTTTCATACTTAGGGATCCGGTATCCTGTGATCACCTGATCAAAATTCGGACATTTGGCAACTGACTCACATTTATGACAGTTGTAGCTGATCACGTGATCCCCTTTTGCAACCTTCTGACAAGCAAAGTCAATGGGGAAACCAGATTCACTTAACAACCAGGTTACTAACTTATCAACTGCAGTGATTCACTTAGCAACTGTGGCAAGAAAGGTGTTCTGTCCCACTAGGCTTCCCCAAAAAGCACTAAGCCAACTCTGAGTCCTGGCAAAACCTCTTTTATTCCATGAATGTGAATTTAGTGCATTCACATTCAGCCAACGGGCTGGCAAACACTCTTGCAAAGGTATACTAATTAGCTCAGACCTTATCTAGCTTGGAGAGCTGCCAAGTAACTATTTCCACATGCAGTGCTGACAAGGAAGGACTAGGCACAGAGTCTCTGAGATGCACAGACAGATCTTCACAAGGCTGGAACAAACAAACAAATTGTTTCCTGCAAAAGCCTCCTCCCCTTTTGCTCCTCTTTTAATCCTGATGGGAGGGGCCATTCATCGTCCACCTGTGGCCTTACTCCCACGTCGACCCTGAGTTCTTAATTGTTCCTTCCTTTCGGCAGTTCTGTGCATGCGCAGGCTGGGAACCGGTTCCAGAAGCTCCCCTGCCTCACTGCTGTCTGAGACCAAAGGCAGCTGATGACTGCCAGCCTGCCCTGGGCCCATCTCTGCCTTTGATGCAGAGCCCTCATCCGAGTCTTCCTCAGCCTCCAGGAATGGCCCGGGTTCCTCCCCAACCTCCTCACTACTGTCTGACTCTGCTACCAGCTCCGTCAGTCGCTGGTGGGCCACAACATAAAGTTGCAAAATGGGGCAAAACTCATTTAATAAATGTCTCACTTAACAACAGATTTGGGGCTCAACTGTGGTTGAGGGCTACCTGTGTAACACAGCAATCCACAAACTATGGTGGACAACCACAATTGACTGAACAAACCTAGCCCAGATGAAACAAATCACAGTGTAGAGTAAGATAAAGCATGGACCTAGCTCAAGTATGTTTCCTCTGACAGATGCGAGAATCTATGTGCTGGGAGTTTATCGTATTCCCACAAAGTTCAGACTAGCTTTTTGACTACATTTGACTTAATCTTGTGTTTTATTCCTCAACTTTATCAACCTTGGCAAGTTCAAAGTGTGTGGTTATTGCAGCCAGGCCTGTTGGGAGTCCTCTGGAGTCTGGCTGTTGAGTCACTATCTATGGCAGAGGTCTCCAAACTTGGCCACTTTAAGACTGGTAGACTTCAATTCCCAGAATTCTCCAGCCAACTTTGGCTGGAGAATTCTGGGAGTTGAAGTCCACCAGTCTTAAAGTGGCCAAGTTTGGAGACCTCTGATCTATGTTGAGGAGGTTAAATCAATGGTGACTAAGAAGCACCTACCTGCCTGGAAGCTCAAATGGGCTTGATAAACGATTCCCAATGTCAGCAGGGTAAGGGCTGCCTCCAGTCTGCCACCAGTCCCAATCCAAACACTTTCTGTAATTCTGCTGACTCATAGGCTGGAAGGGTCCTTGGAAGTCTTCAAGGCAGGAAACCTTATTTTGTCCTAGGCAAATGGCTGACCGGTCTTTTCTCGAACACCTCCAGCGATGGAGCAGCCGCAACTCTGGGAAGAAGGCTGCTCCATTCATTCATTGGTCTCACTATCAGGGAATTCCTCCTTACTTCTAAGTGGGATCTCTCTTGAACGATCTTCTTACCTCTTGTCCTGCCCTCTGGGGCTCTGGAGACTGAACCTGCCCCTCTTCATTGGGACAACCTCTCGTGTACTGAAAGACAGTTACCATGTCCCACCTAATGGGTCTCTTTCATAGGCTCGACATACCTAGTTCCACGGGTGGGATTAAAAAATCCCAGCAACCGCTCAGTTGCCGGGTGGGCGTGGCCATGGTGGGCATGGCCATGGTGGGCGTGGCCTACTGGGAACTTCTGGGAGGGCCATTTTTCACCTCATCCATGGTCTGGAGGCTTCCCTCGGGCCTCTGGGAGGGCAAAAACGGCCTCCCCCAGACTCTGGAGGGCCTCCAGAAGCCGGAAACAGGGCCGTTTTTGGACTTCCAGTACTTCTAGTTCGGCCCATTTTTCTCCCTCCCAGAGCCTTCGCGCAGCCCCTGCACTTACCTGCATCCAAAACGGGCTGCATGGAGATTCCTGGGAGGGGAGGGGCCGGCGGGGCCAGCCAGTCAGTTCAAATACCGGTTCGATGAACCAGATGCAAATTTAACAACCAGTTCGCCCAAACCGGTAGAATTAGGGGTGGGATTCAATTTTTTTTTTTTTTTGAGTCTGCGTATATAATTTCCCTTCCTGATCTTGGAGAGCTACTATCGTTCTCTTTTCTTGTACTTTTTTCATTTTATGGGCTAACCATCTCCCCGGTTTGTTTGCATTTTCAAAATAGTTTTGTTTTGCTAACTTAATTTTTCGAGCCAAATCTTCCTGCACATCCAAGTTTATCTTATGCTTTACCAAATCTATCTCTTTTTTAATATTTAAATTATTCGGGTCTTGTTGTCTACTTGTTTCCAAATCTTTCAAATTTTCCCTCCATCTGTTTTGTTGCTGCCTTTTTTCCTTATTCTTTTTGATATTATAAGCAATAGTTAAACCTCTGACATAAGCTTTGGTCGTATCCCAAAGATTCTGTAAGGAGGTGTGTTCTTTTTTATTTATTTCAAAAAATATATTCAATTCTTTCTTAATCATTTCTATATAATCTTTATCTTTTAGTATAGTGCTATTAAATGTCCATCTTTCCAGATTCAAATTTTTTAACAACCGGTTCTGTAGGCGTGGCTTAGTTGGTGGGCATGGCTTGGTGGTCATGTTATTGGCTCGGTGTGGCCAACTCAACATCACTCACATCAAGGCACGCATCTCCTCGCCTGGCCTCTCGTGACTGTGGGGATGCTGCAACAGTCGTTAGTGTGAAAAATGGTCATAAGTCACTTTTTTCAGTGCCATTGTAACTTCGAATGGTTACTCCACACAAGCAAAGTACCAGCAAAGGAGGGGAAAAAACCTCCAGAGATGTTCCAGAAACAGGAAGTCTAGTCCTGCCAAGAATGTAATAAGGGTTAATGGAGAGGCAGTTTCTGTAAGCAACACCAGAATGTTTCCTTCCTGCCTTCCTTACAGGATTAGGCCAGTCATTTCTTCTAACAACCGGTTCTCCGAACTGCTTAGAATGTCAACAACTGATTCTAGCGAATAGGTGTGAACTGGTAGAATCCCACCCTTGGGTAGAATCCCACCCCTGTCTAGTTCCCTTAACTGGTCATTATATACAGTTTAGCGGCCCAACTCCTGCATCATCTGTGTTGCTCTCCAGATAATCCTCAACTTACAATCACAATGGACTCCCAAATTTCTGTTGCTAAGTGAGTCATTTGTTCATTCTTTTTCTTTGATAATGTAGGCATTTCTACCTTGATTTCTTTTGTGTTCTGTTCTTTTTCTTTTATTATTTTTAAAAAAATTTTTTAAAGGGGTGGGATAGAATTGCTGCTAAACAGGTACTGATTTGTCTACTTGTTCCCAGCAAGCCAGGGCTGAAACTGGCTTACAAAACCCTTGTCTGGAAATGATTGTTTTGAACAGAGCTGAAAACAGCCTGACAGGTGAGGCTCGGCTTCCCTACCGAGGTCTCTTTTACAAAAGATCAAGATGCCTGTTTGCTTAATCCACAAATCATGGCTCCAAATCTTCAAGACCAAGAAAGATGCACGAGGTAGAGGCTCACAAGCACATCCCACCAAGGCCTACCTCACACACAACACTCCGAAATCAGCAATTAGGTCCATACCTCTGCTACTGAAAATTAGCCTTGGGACTGAGCTGATTACGATGTTGGCCTAGACATTTGGCATATAAATCAACAAACAAATCAATCTTTGATTGAGTGGGCACAAGCCAAGTTCACCTACAGGGTCAACCCCTAACAGGGATCCTTCCTTCCCCCCCTTCTTCTCCTCTTTCCTTCCTTCCTTCTTTCCTCCTTGTTTCCCCAACTGGGATGCACTGCCCAGATTTCAGGGCTGTCCATAGGATGCGCTCAAAGAAGCCCAGATGAGGCTCTCGTTCTGCCCTCCCAGCTCTGCGCATCCTCAGGGGCTTCCCAGTGAACTTAAAAGGCACCTCTGGGGCGACTACAGCTGGTACGACCACCTTTGGGCCCCGAATTGAGATGACTAAGTGAGGCATTTGTTAAGCAAGTCTTATCCCATTTTAAAACCTTTTTTGCCCCAAGTTGTTAAGTGAATCACTGCAGTTGTTAAGTTAGTAACAGGGTTGTTAAGTGAATCTGGCTCCCACCCTTGACTTTGCTTGTCAGAAGGCTGTAAAAGAGGATCGCATGATCTTGGGATGCTGCAACCGTCATAAATATGAATCAGTTGCCAAGTGCCTGAATGACCATGGAGACGCTGCAACAGTCATAAGTGTGAATAGCGATCATAAGTAACTTTTTCAGTGCCGTAACTTTGGTCACTAAACGAACTGTTGTAAGTCGAGGACTACCTGTATGTTGGCCACATCCTGTGGACACCTTGGCTGCCATGGCTAAGAGATCAAAGGCTATTTGGAATTACGTTTTATACCTCCAGGGAAACGAATGGCGTGTCCTGGACTTGTAAGGAAATCTGCTCTCCATCGATGGTGAATTTTCTGGAATATAAAGCACCTAAAGAGAACGAAGGAAAAGTGGGAAGATAATTAATATATCAGATACAGCAGTGATGGCCTTTTAGTTGGGGTGTGCCAAAAGCGCGCGTATGCCAGCACCCAAAATGCAATGCGCCCCACCTGCCCTGCGCATGCACGCACAACATCCCCGCCCTGCCTCTTGCCTGCACTGTGCATGTGTGTGTCTCCCAACTGATTTTCGGGCCATTTGAGGCTTTTTTCAGTCTCTCAGAGGCTCGAGGGAAGCCTCTGGAGCCTTTGGAGGCTGAAAAACTGGCCTGTTTCGTCCCTTCTGGTATTTCCGGAAGGCCCGTTTTTCGGCCTCCTGAGGCTGCAGAGGCTTCCCTCGGGCCTCCAGGAAGGTGAAAAGGGCCTCAAATGGGCCAAAAATCATCTGAGAGGCACGTGCATGCGCAGGGCAGGTATATTTGGCTGGGGCTCACTTGCCCACACAAATGGCTCTGTGTGCCACCATCACAGAGATACAGCATGTATTTCTTCGACTTTCCTACAATTTTGCCCCAAACAATCCACTCACTTTTCTTGCTTCTAAGGCAAGAATGTTGAGAGCCAGGAAGCACGTAAGTTTAATGTAAGTCTAGTAAAGGCAGGCCTCAACGTACGACCGTAACTGAGCCCAAATTTTCCACTGCTAAGCAAAACAGTTGTGTTTTGCCCTCATTTTACGACCTTCCTTGCCACATTTGTTAAGTGAATCATTGCAATTGTTAAAGTGACCCTGGTTTCCCCATTGACTTGGCTTGTCAGAAGCTTGCAAAAGGGGACGACGTGACTCCAGGACGGTCATAAATATGAGTCAGATGCCAAGCGCCTGAATTTTGATCACTTGATCATGGCGATGCTGCAATGGTCATAAGTGTGAAACGTGGTCATAAGTCACTTTTTTCTGTGCCATTGTAACTTTGGTTACTAATTGAATGGATGTAAGTCAGGAGACTTCAAACCTGGCCACTTTAAGACATGTGGACTTCAACTCCCAGAATCCCCCAGCCATTGGCTGGGGAATTCTGGGAGTTGAAGTCCACAAGTCTTAAAGTGGCTAAGTTTGGAGACCTTGCTATAAGTAATGGTTATACACAGAGCCGGTTCTGACCGGTTCTGCAGAACCGGTAGCGGAAACTTTGAGTAGTTCGGGAGAACCGGCCAATCCCACCTCTGACTGGCCCCATAAACCCCATCTCTTCTCTGCCTCTCAATCGAGTCCCAGCTGATCAGCTGGGTCTCCTTTGGTTGCCCTGCAGAGGAGAACGGAGCTGGAAAGCAGGTCAGTGGGGTGGGAAGAGAAGGGGGATTTTGCAGTATCCTTGCCCTGCCACGCCCACCAAGCCACACCCACCAAGCCGCACCACGCCCACCAAGCCAAGCCACACCCACCAAGCCAAGCCATGCCCACCAAGCCACACCCACAACTGATTGGCTGAGTCTTCTTTGGTTGCCCTGCACAGGAGGGGCTGGAAAGCAGGTCAGTGGGGTGGGAAGGGAAGGGGGATTTTGCAGTATCCTTCCCACCAAACCACGCCCACATAATCGGTAGTAAAAAAATTTGAATCCCACCACTCATTATACTACCAGTGATAGTAATTTTCCCCTCCCTCCCTGATATTTTCCTCCTAAACCCAATCTGAATCCACTTCCAGGGAATTTCAATCCATAATTCAGGTTCTGTCTTGGGGGCGAAGACCCCAACCTAACTCCAGCCACTGCATAGGAATACCTTTTTAACTTCTTTTTCATTTTTTTCTCTTTTCACACCGGACCAATTCTTATTTTTAGCTGAAACCTGTTCCTGCCGCACTAACCACAGCTTGATGGGCAGCCTGAGAGAGCCAAAAGTTGCTTTTTCCTAGCAGAAAGAGCCCAGGACTTGGATGACTGGCAGCTTGGCTCATTTCTCTGACCCTGCAAAGGTTTTCTCTTCTACTGTTGCTAACAATAAAACACACAAAAGCAGAGGCTGGGGAGGAGGGGTAGCTCAATGATTACATTTCAGAAAGTGAAACTAGGCAAAAGGTTTTTAGAGACTGTGAGGTGCTGTTATGAAATATGAAATAAGCCAAAGTGTAGAGACTTTTACCCAATGGCATTAAAAGTCTGTTTCCAGTCTGATTTAGGGATCTGCCTGCAGGAATATGACATCCATTTATATATATAGCCATCCATTTATCCCACACATTTGGTCTTTGCCCTCTGCTCCTTCGTCTAAGAACACTCAGAATAGAATAGAGCTGAAAGGGATCTTGGAGGTCTTCTAGTCCAACCCCCTGCTCAAGAGGAGACCTTATATCATTCAAGATAGAATGAAGCATGCAGAGGTGGGATTCAGCCGGATCTGGCCGGTCCTGAAGAACCACCGGTAGCAGAAACTCTGAGTAGTTCAGAGAACCGACCAATCCCGCCTCTGATTGGCCCCACCCCCATCTCTTCTTTGCCTCCCATCGAGTCCCAGCTGATGGGCTGGGTCTCCTTTGGTGGCCCTGCACAGGAGAATGGAACTGAAAAGCAGGTCAGTGGGTGGGGAGGGAATGGGGATTTTGCAGGATCCTTCCCCTGCCACACCCACCAAGCCACACCCACAGCTGATTGGCTGGGTCTTCTTTGTTGCCCTGCATAGGAGAACAGAGCTGGAAAGCAGGTTAGTGGGGTGGGGAGGGAAGGGAAGGGAGATTTTGCAGTATCCTTCCCCTGCCATGCCCACCAAGCCACATCACACCCACCAAGCCATGCCCACAGAACTGGTAGTAAAAAATTTTGAATCCTACCACTGGAAGCATTGCTGGCTGGGAAATTCTGGGAATTGAAGTCCATCCATCTGAAAATCACCAGGGCTGGGAAACACTAGTTTAAACTTATTAAAAACAAACTGAAGTCTTTGCAAAACTGGCTTGTGCAAACTGTCTCTATTGTGGTTGGTTGAAAAAAAAACCTCTGCTCTCCTGGGTGGCCAAGAATGGGAGCAAATGCACCGAAATGTTTCCAGGGAGCCAATGGAGCCAAGTTTCCATTGTGTCCCAAGGCCACGCCCAAGATACTCGCGATCAAGAGCATCGCACAAGAGCCTCTGTGTGTAGAACAACACACCACCAGACAAAAGTGCAGCTCGGCTAACTAACTTTGAAAGGTCACCTTCGGTGGTTCTGAGATCACACCTGCCGGCTCCCCTTGAATCCTGGGAGGTAATCCACCTGGTCCCAGTGATTTGAACTTATTTAGAATGGAAGTAGGAAGTCCTCCACTTACAACCATTCATTTAGTGACTGTTCAAACTACAACGGCACTGCAAAAAGTGACTTATGGCCGTTGCAGCATGCCCTATGACAGAGGTCTCCAAACTTGGCAACTTTAAGCCTTGTTGACTTCAACTCCAGAACTCTCCAACCAGCAAAGCTGAAGTCCACAAGTCTTAAAGTTGCCAAGTTTGGGGTGGGGGGCTGCTGTAGGAGATGGCCAGGCTGAGCCCGATGGAAGGGCCCTTGGCATCATGAGTCCCTTGGTGCCCACAAGAGAGACAAGTTCAGCACACCTTGAATTCCTTATCTACCACCAAATTGCCTTGACTGTTAGTAGCCCAGATTCTTGTAGAGAGCTTAAGCTAGCAATACATCTTGATACTCTGTTGAACTGCCTGGATCTCCCTTATACTTGACAGACACTTTAGAAGAGAGAATAATAGGGTTAGAAGGGATCTTAGAGGTCTTCTAGTCCAACCCCTGCTCAAGCAGTAGACTCTAAACCATTCTGGACAAATGGCTAGGATTAGGGTTAGGATTAGGGTTGTCTAGTCCGGGGATCTCCAACCTTGGCAACTTTAAGCCTCATGGACTTCAACTCCCAGAATTCTCCAGCCAGTTACACTATGGTCACATGATCCCCTTTTGAGACCTTCTGACAATCAAAGTCAATGGGGAGGCCCGATTCACTTAACAACCGTGTTACTAACTGAACAACTGCAGTGATTCTCTTAACAACTGTGGCAAGAGGGTTTGTGCTGGCTGAAGACTTCTGGGAGTTGAAGTCCCCAAGTCTCAAAGTGGCCAAGATTGGAGACCTCTGTCCTAAGGGAATTTCTTGCTTTGCATCCATCCAGCCCCTCTTTCTGCTAATGTAAACAGCTGTCAGCACCAAGAGACTGATGAGAAGCAGGGCAGGACTTCTGCGAAGAGTGGAAACCTCAACAGGCACCAAGTGGTCAGGCAGTCCTGAAATAAATAGGTTCTGTGGCAGCCGGCTTAGAAATGCCTTCAGTGTGGTATTCCTCTGCATCAAACTAACCTCAAAGTAGTCCTCGACTTACGACCAGAAGTACTGTCGCTAAGCAAGGCTGATCTTAAGTGAGCCACACCTGATTTTACACTCTCTTTTTTTTTGCCACGGGTGCTACACACAAGTCACTGCAGTTGTTAAGTGGATCCCACAGTTCAGCAACTCCAGCTTCAGGACTGGGATTCTACCAATTTGACCTGGTTTGGATGAGCCGGTTTGCTCCGAAGATCAAGGTATTTCCGTTTTCTCTTCTTCCCACCGATCAGCTGTTTTCCTTGCCGTGCTTGTGTGAGCTTTCTAGCTAAATCTAAATCGTATGGCACAGCTGACTCCTCCTCTTGCTGTTGTATTGCTTCGCCCCAGGAGGCTTCCCTGAGGCCCAGAAGGCCAAAAAAAACCCAAAACACCCAGTCACATGACCACCTGGCCACACCCACAGAACTGGTAGTTTAAAAATTTGCACCCTACCCCATAGCTTCTCCCCATTTCTCCTTGTGGGAAGCCAGCTGAGAAGGTCACAAATGGGGTTCCTGTGTTATGATATATACAGAATAACCCTTGAGAAACAAGGATATGCACATGAAAACATTTATGAGAGTAGTTATGAATAATTATTCAGCCACACACTGCTACATTGAATTGAGTTAAAGTTTACTTTAAGAAATAGCACAGTCCAATAAACGGTCCAGGTCATAAACGTTTTATAGTCCAAAGAATATCCAATTACAAAGTCTTCTTACCAGTTGCCTTTGTCATTTACAGTAAGCAAAGATATCAAAGTATAAGCACAGCAGCAGAGAACAACAGAATGTCAGAGAAACAGAATGCCAGAGATACAGAATGTCAGAGAGAGCAAGCCATGATCTCTAGCTTCCTCTTATGGCAATTGACAATACAATCAACCAATCGGAACATAGTACAAATCAATACAGTGATTCTGTCTTAAACCTACAAACATACATTGTTGGTTTATACTGTATATTGCTAACCCAACTAATTGGTGGACAGATTCCTAACACCATGGCCCCAAGGAGGCTTCCATGAGCACAGAGTTAGCAAGCGCCTGAATCCTGATCATGTGGCCACAGTCAGGGATGCTGGGAGGACCATTTTCAGTACCACTGTAACATCAAGTGGTCTAAACCAGGGGTCTCCAACCTGGGCCCCTTTAAGCCTGGCGGACCTCAACTCCCAAAATCCCCTAGCCACCTGGCTGGGGAATTCTGGAAGTTGAAGTCCGCCAGGCTTCAACTGGTCTAAACAAATGGTTATAAGAGGAGGACTATCTATACAGATAGTCCTTCACTTATGACCACAATTAAGCCCCAAGTTTCTATTGCGAAGTGAAACATTTGTTAAGTGAATTTTGCCCCAGGTTACGACCTTTTATGCCACCGTCGTTAAGTGAATCAATGCAGTTCTGAAGTCAATAACCCAGTTGTTAAGTGAATCTGGCTTCTCCAATGATTTTGCTTGTCAGAAGGTCGCAAAAGGGGATCATGTTACCCCGGGATATGGCAACCGTCGTAAATACGACTCAGTGGCCAAGTATCTGATCCCATGACCCTGGGATACTGCAATGGCCATAAGGGTGAAAAATGGTCATAAGTCATTTTTTTCCAATGCCGATGTAACTTTGCAGAGTCACTAAATGAATGTCATGGCTGGCTGGAGAATTCTGGGAGTTGAAGTCCGCAAGTCTTAAAGTAGCCAAGGTTGGAGACCCCTGCGTTAGAGTAAGCATGAAATCAGAGTCACCTTTTTAAAGGTTTACACAGAAACCTGAACCAGGAGAAGGTCCCTCCCAGCCACGGCAGAGACACACCTGTGTCTGTGTGAGCTGTGAAGCTCTGAATGGTGCATCCCTAAAGTATTTTCCAAATCAGTTTTAGTACTGATCTTCAGTATCTATCTATCTATCTATCTATCTATCTATCTATCTATCTATCTATCTATCTATCTATCTATCTATCTATCTATCTATCTATCGTATATAAAATCATACATTGCAATGTCCTACCTGTCAATGAATACTTCAACTTTAACCATAAGAACACAAGAGTAAACAATAGATACAAACTTAAGGTTAATCGCACCAAACTTGATTGCAGGAAATACGACTTCAGCCACAGAGTGGTCAATGTCTGGAATACTCTACCTGATTTTGTGGTTTCTTCCCCAAACCCCAAAAACTTCAACCTTAGACTGTCTACTATTGACCTCACCCCTTTCCTAAGAGGTCTGTAGGGGGCGTGCATAAGTGCACCAACATGCCTACCGTCCCTCTCCTATTGTTTCTTTTAATTTTCTTATGTGTACCCATTTCATGTATTCATAACTATGTTTTTACTTATACCTATTATCTTGTAAGCGATTGACAAATCAAATAAATTCTACATAAATTCTAAATTCATTCTTGCGTTGGATTGGCAAGCATTCCTGAGCAATTCCTTTGCTCTTAGCAAAGCTTCAAATTCCACTGTAAGAGGACCAAGCCATTGCTTGCTCCACAGGAACACACCCAGACTGGATTTGGGGCGATTCAGAGGACAAAAGCCCCCTCCCTTTCAACTCAGAAGGCCCCCCTCCGCCCCCCTTTTTGATAGCACTAGAAACAAACCGAAGCCTCTCTTTGAAGCTGCTCTTTTGAAAAGCCCTCAGAGCAGGCCCATTCTCTGGCAGAAGACAAAAGCAGAAGAGAGATGGCCTCTGTTTGTTCAGGGGATGCATGGCAGGATCCCTTTGATCCTTTCCTTTTAATTAAAACTGTGTCAGTCTCTCAGCTCCTCTCCAAGGAGGCAATGCTGGCTTTAAAAAAAAACCAGCCCCTTCCTCTATGGAGGGCACAGGCTGCAAACCACAGAGCTTTGATTTAGGACCGTCATTGCTAGGAGCGATATTTGAAAGTGGGAGGACCTGAAAACGAGACATTTCTGAATCCCTAAAAACAGACACACTCACACCCCTCCCAGCCTCCTCTGGACTGGCTCAGTTCTCTTCCTTGGATGCCACGAGCTGCCCACCCACCCAGCCCCTCGCCCTTCCAGGCTCTGGAGCCAGAGACACACAAGCCCTCATTTGCTTCCATTAAAACCCACAAGGCAGCAGCCAGACGTACCCGTATTGGCTTCGTAGTCTCCGATGAACCTCTTGGTGAGAAACCGCACGACGAGGGCTGCAACACAAGAGAAAAGGCATTTAATGGACCCAGGAATTGCCACGGGGGTAAAGAGGGGCAATTAAACGCGCCCATTCACTGCCTCGCTATCCCATGAATTTCATTATTAATGCGGGGGGATGGGGCGGGGGGGGGGGGTTGCTGGCTGGCTCAGTAGATCAGGGGTCCCCAAACCTGGCCACTTTAACACTGGTGGACTTCAACTCCCAGAATTCTCAGCCAGCTTTGCTTTTTACTTGGCAGCTCTCCAGGCTAGATAAGGTCTGTGCTCCTGATTGCACCCTTGAAAGACAGTTTGCCAGGCCTTTGGCTGAAGGTGAATGCAAGAAATTCACCTTCGTTTAACAAACAGGGTTTTGCCGGGACAAAGAGTCGGCTTAGTGCTTTCTGGGGAAGCCAAGGTCAGAACAGGGTCCCCAAACTTAGCTACTTTAAGATTTGTGGACTTCAACTCCCAGAATTCTCCAGCCAGCTTTAGTCCAGGGTTGAACTGTGGAGTCCTTGCTGCTCTCGGAGCTTGGGGATGTTTTTTGGCAGATGTTTCATGACCCAACTAGGTAACATCATCAGTACTTGAAGGGGGTGGGGTTTGTGGAGTGGAGGAGGAGATGAAGAAGGCAGGAGGAGGAGGAGGAGGAGCAAGGGGAAGACTGGAGGTCCTTGCTGCTCTCTGAAGTTGGTTGTTTTCTTGCAGATGTTTCATTACCCAAGTAGTAACTTCATCAGAGCACAGGACTCTGTCCACTGTATTTTCAAAGGAATCTCCAATTAAAATAAAGTATGTATAAAATAGCCCTCAAAAACCTTCAGAATCATTTAAAAGCAGCATTTCCCACCTAGGGGTACATCAGGGAGTCATACAATATAGAGAGGACATATCACCACTCCAAAATCAGAAAACACCCCTCAAAAGGGAAAAAATGGAGGAGAGAGCTGCCCTCTTCTAGCCAGTGTGCACAGTTTTAAAATGGAATAGAATAGAACAGAATTCTTTTTATTGGCCAAGTGTGATTGGACACACAAGGAATTTGTCTTGGTGCAAATGCTCTTGGTGTACATAAAAGAAAAGAGACATTTGTCAAGAGTCAAGAATCATAAGGTCCAACATTTAATAATAATCATTGGGTACAAATAAGCAATCAAATCATACATCAATAAAAACCGTAAGGATACAAGCGACCAAGTCCCAGTCATACAGTCACAAGTGGGAGGGGACGGGTGATAAGGAGTGATGACAAGGTTAATAGTAATAGTAGTGCAGACTTTGTAAATAGCTGGACAGTGTTGAGGGAATTATTTGTTTAGCAGAGTGATGGCGTTTGGGGAAAACTCTCCTTGTGTGTCTAGTTGTTCTGGTGTGCAGTGCTCTATAGCGTCGTTTTGAGGGAAGGAGTTGAAACAGTTTATGTCCGGGATGTGAGGGGTCTGTAGATATTTTCACATTTTTGTATCTTGACAAAGATTGGGGGGAGGTCTTTGATTTGGGGACCCAGGTAAACTGTGCTCAGATTGGGGACAGATGGAGAATATCTATTGATATGGTCACTAGAATTCGACACCGACTTTCTCATCCCCATCCCTCCTCCTCCTTCTTCCTCCTCCCCTTTTCTTCCCTCATCTCCCTTTCTCCTCCTTTCCTTCGTCCTCCTTCCTCCCCATCTCCTTCCCCTTCTCCTCTTTCTCCTTCTTCTCCTTCCCCTTCCTCTCTTTCTCCTCCTCCTTCCCCCCTCCCATCTCCTTCTCCTCAAGGATCTCTTTTCATCAAACTGAAGATTCCCCAACATTTCACCTCTGCCTGAAGTTTCCTTCCCATGAAGGGATGCAATGGGCCTCTTGAGCCCCTTCTTGCCAAAGGCTCTCAGGGAAGAAGATGCCTTCCAGACTTCAGCTGCGCCTCTCACGCTGGCAGCCCCAGGAAGCCATCAGTTCCACATGACGGAGTGTCTCAGGGGGAAGGGGGGCACACAGGGTGTTACTGGAGGCTGGGCCAGGAGGCCTCCAGTCTTTGCTATAAATTTCCTATTGTGTTTTCGCACTTTGAAAAGGCTCCCACTTTATTTATTTTTGCCTGGCTTTCTCGCATTCTTTCACCAGGGAGGCTGGGAAAGGGCGACCCTTCGCCACCGATGTCACCCTTGTCACAACTCATTGTACTTCCTTGACTAAATGGAATTTCTTCCAGCAGAGGTTTTTTTCCCCTCCTGCCCAGCTTATTCCTTGGAGGAAAGGGGCCACGTGAGAACAAGGCGCTTTCTCCCAAGCGAAAGGCAAGCCGGAAAGAGATCAGCTCTGAGCTCCGGTTTCAGACGCTCTTGGGTGGGTGGATGAAATCATCTGGTGGAGGCTGAGGCTACATGGGAAGATGCAGGCATGCATGCAAAGCTTCAGAAACATGATGTTCCCTTGACTTTCCTTGTGTGAAAGATTATGACGTTCCCTGGGAAGAAGAAGGAAGGAAGTAGGGGGCGGTTAACCCTTGTGCTCCCCACCAGTTTTCCCATGCAAACTGCTCCCAAGCAGAGATCTAGCTTGTCTGGATAAACACTCCTCAGCCCTTGGCACCTTTAAGATGAGTGGACTTTAAGTCCCAGAATTCCTCGGCCAGCCTGCTAGCCAAGGAATTCTGGGGATTGATCACCCATCTTAAAGTTGCTGCAGTAGAGATACACACATTGGTTTAGGTCTCCTGCCAGACTCTGAGATCAGAACCAAATTCCAAAAATAAACTGGCTGGGCAAACAGACTATTAAGAGGGACGGAAGCAGTTAAAATTTGGAGTGCATGGAAGGACCTGTGACCTTGACGTTGTCACTTCTCTTCCTCACATTCCCACGTACACACATTAACCCACATCCTTGGCAAATGGGAATGCATGAGCTACATCTAGTAAGATTTATCACCATGATCTTGGTTCCTGAATTTTGTTTCACCCAGATGACATGCCCAAAATGTCCCAGAGGTCCTGCCAAGACGACCAGTCCTGAAGACCAACCAGGCCACCTCCAGTGTAGAAGCCTTGGATGTGATTTGGGGAGAGTTCATAGTTTACACCTAATGAAGGTAAATCCTAATGTCTATGGAGATTCTCAGCCATCCAGGTCATGGTTGCTCCAAAGCTGCTTTTCCAAAAGGCAACCGAAGTACCTTAGTTTTTATTTTAAAATGTTTTGCTTCTCATCCAAGAACCTTCTCCAGTTTTAACTCAGTTAGAACTGAATCAACTTCCTGGATGAAAAGCAAAAACATTTTCAAAGGAAAAAAAACAAGGAGGTCTAGTTGCCTCTTGGAAAAGCAATTTTGGGGTAAATTCTAGTGGTTGCTGAGAGAGCCTGGTGTCCTGTTTTAAGGAGGATTTTGAAAGCCTGCCCAGTCCAGATCCAGGCTCCAAAAGAAGACTAAGAAAGAACAAGGCCGAGGCGTTGCCTCCTTTGCAGATAGCAGCATCTGGAGATCTTGTAACCCACTTGGTCACTCACTGATACGAAATCCAGCATGTCTTTTAAAATGACGTTAATGTCCATATTTGTACTTTTTCTTCTGAAAGACCCATCATCCCTGTCCTCTTGGTCAAAGTTATTTAAGGGCCATTCCTCCAGGACGCAATTCAGAATTCTTCACATTGAGCTACCACGCAGGTGGAATCTGTCCACTTCATGAAACAATCTGTGGATGCTGAGACAGCTTTTCCCAAATGCTACTTGTACCCACCACCTGTCTGAAGAAGTGGTTTGAGGAACCTTATCCAAGTAGCTCTTCTCCTTTGGTGCCTGCTGGATTTTGCTGCCTTTCACCAGTCACTTGTCTTCCTTCAGCAGCAGATATGTCCTTCTTATTTGCCCTAGGAGCCAACCCACAGCATGGAAGCCGGAAGCCCCGGTGTCTCCTGATCTACTTCCAACAAAGGATTGTGCAAAAGTTCACCAGTTAAGGTGCAAGGTTTCTGCGTGCAGGGATCTCTTTCCTACTTCCAGAGACCCTTCCTTCACTTCTAGAGAACTCTCAAGAAGTCTGTGCTGATGGATGTCAGGCATATTGGGTAGACCAGACAGTAAACACAGCCAGGTAACCTAATCCTATTTTATTGTAAAGTTAAAGAATCTAGCAAGTCTGAAAGTTCAAATCTCCGACTGTCTCCTTTACAGCTTGAGAAACCAGGGCAGGTCTCTTCTGAATCTCTTTCTCCACCCATTATCCTGCTGTGGGCTCTGCTGCCTCTTATCTGGCTGTTCCCTAGGCAGCATCTCTTCACCTTGTCCCCCAAGGTCTTTTCTGCATACAACACTGGCTTAATGGTTGCCCCAAAATACTTAGACCAGTAACTCACCCTCTCCCAGCCTAGCCCACCTTCCAGGGCTCCTATGGGGGAAATGGGAGGTGGGAGCCCTATTTATACCACCTTCAAGTTCCAAAACAAAAGCAGGAGAGAAACCTAATACAGCTGGTCCATCATCAGGCCCAACGTTTATGTTGCTAAGCAAGGCAGCTGTTAAGTGAGTTTCTGCCGTATGCAGCCTGGTCAGGAGCTAAGCAGCTCAGCCATCCCGTGGTAGAAGACAGAATAACAGAGTTGGAAGGGACCTTGGAGGTCTTCCAGTCCAACCTCCTGCTCAAACAGGACACCCTTTATCACTTCAGACAAATGGCAGTCCAGTCTCTTCTTGAAAACCTCCAGTGATGGAGCAGCCACAATTTCTGAAGGGCAAGCCATTCTGCTGGTTGATTGTTCTCACAGTTAGGAAATTTCTCTTTAGTTCCAGGTTGCTTCTCTCCCTGCTTAGTTTCCATCTATTGCTTCTTGTCTTCCCTTCAGGTGCTTTGGAGAATAGGTTGAACCCCTCCCCCTTCTTTGTGGCAGCCCCTCAAATATTGGAAGACTGCTCTTGTACTCCAGCCCTTCCCTTCCTTAGACTAAACATACGCAGTTCCCACATCTATTCATTGTTATGTTTTAACCTCCAGTCTCCTGGTCATCTTGGTTGCTCTTCTCTGGACTTTTTCTAGACTCTCCCCTCCTTTTCTAACAAGTAGTTAGAAGGCCAGAGGATACGCTGCCCATCTAAGAGTGATGCCAAGGAATCCTAGAAGACTTCCACATGCCTGCCAGTCAAAACAGACTGACTCACCAATTTGGATAGATTCTCCTCCACTCAAAAATCTGCCTCCTTCCAATTGCCTTTAGTTTGGAAAGATGTACAAATATGTCGAGGGAGAGAGGGTTTTTTTGGGGGGTGGGGTGGGGTGGGGGGAGGGGGGGGAGCATGCTTGGTTCTTGTTTTTCCCCAAGCAAGAATTCCTGCTGCTTTTACACAGAACCTGGGCAGACGGTTTCCTTCAAAAATGAAAGCATTTGAAGTATTCTTTTCATGAATGGAAGAGTACGGTATGTTTTTCTCCCCCGTTTTTAGGAGCTTGCAACCATTTGGAAACATCTATTTAAAAAATAATAATAATAGTAATAATGCAGGTAGTCCTCAACTTACAACCATAAGTTTAGCAACTGAAAGAGCACTGGAAATTCTGGTCCCAATTCCAGTCCCAGACTTGTAACCCAAGTTTTAATGCAGATAATTCTCAGCTTATAACAGTTCCTTCAATGGTCATTCAAAGTTCCAATGGCACTGAAAAAGTGAGCCAGGGCCAGTTTTCACACTTACGACCGTTGCCACATCCCTATGGTTACGTGACCAAAATTCAGGCGGTTGGCAACTGAATCGTATTTGTGACGGTTGCAGAGTGATCCCCTTTTGGGTCCTTCTGACTAGCAAAGTCAACGGGGAAGCCAGATTCACTTAACAACCATGTTATTAATTTAACATGTGCAGTGATTCACTTAACAACTGTGGCAAGAAAGGTGGTAAAATGTGGGGAAACATTAACAACTCTCTTACTTAGCAAAAAAAACTTTGAGCTCAATTGTGCTCATAAGTTGAGGTTTACCTGTATGGGTCAGGGGGAAAGAGGCAAAGTAAGCAGTCTCTGAATTTGGGAGGGTTGTTTCTATGAATTATTTTTGCTGCTTTTAACCTCAATATGTGCTGCTTTGAGCTGAGCTACTCTGATGACCCACAAACTGACTGATAAAACAAATAAGGTGCAAATGCTTGCCCACCAACCAATGACAGCTATCGGATAGGTCTAGTCTAGTGGTCAGAAGGACTAGCGAAGACATGATACTAGTGTTCCAATATTTGAGGGGCTCCTACAAAGGCATCAACCTATTTTCCAAAGCACCAGAAAGCACAATGAGAAACAATGGATGGAAACTAACCAAGGAGAGAAGCAACCTGGAACAAAGGAGAAATTCCCAAGAAGTGAGCACCATCAACTAATAGAACAGCTTGCCTTCAGAAGTTGCAGGTGCTCCAACACTGGAGGCTTTTAAGAAGAGATTGGACAACCATTTATCTGACAAGGTCTATAGCAGAGGTCTCCAACCTTGGCACCTTTAAGCCTGGGGGACTCCAACTCCCAGAATTCATAGAGACATAGAATAACAGAGTTGGAAGGGACCTTGGCGGTCATCTAGTCCAACCCCCTGCTCAAGCAGGAGCAAATATTATCCTCTACCTGGGATCGAACTCACAGCCTCCTGATTATGGGAGTTGAAGTCCCCCAGGCTTAAAGGTGCCAAGGTTGGAGACCCCTGGTATATAGAGTCTCTGGCTCAAGCAGGGGGTTGGACTGGAAGACCTCCAAGTTCCCTTCTAACTCTCTTATTCTATGAGAAGGATCACTCAGGTTTCACCAGCTATTGAGGCTCCCTTGCAGCTTCAGCCTGAAGTCAATCCAGCAGTAGCGACAGAGGTTTTGGGTTCAGTTGTGGTTGTGAGTCGAGGACACCTGTAACTGTTATGGTTTTGCCTTCATGCTTCATTCTGCTTCTGCTACTGAGAGATGCAATCAAGATCAAGGGAGGCACTACTACCAATCTATAAAGCCTTAGTAAGACCACACCTAGAAGAACTGCATCCAGATTTGCTCACCACATTGTAAAAAAGAGGGTGAGACTCTAGAAAGAATGCAGAGAAGAGCAACCAGGATGATGAGGGGACTGGAGGCTAAAACATATCAAAAATGGTTGCAGGAACTGACTAGTCTAGTGAAGAGAAGGACCAGGGGAGACAGGATAGCAGTCTTCCAATATTTGAGGGTGGGGGGGTTGGACTAGATAATCTACAAGGTCCCTTCCAACTCTGTTAATCTGATTTTAATCTGATTTTGATGAACAAAAGGATCAGGGGAGACAGGAGAGTATCTTCCAATATTTGAGGGGCTGCCACAGGGAGGAGGAAGGGGTCAAGCTATTTTCCAAGGCACCCAAAGGCCAGACAAGGAAGAATGGATGGAAACTGAACAAAGAGAGATTCAACCTGAAAATAAGGAGAAACTTCCTGACAGCGAGAACAATCAACCAATGGAACAGAAGTTACCTTCAGAAAATGTGGGAGTTTCATCACTGAAAGCTTTCAAGAAGAGACTGGACTGCCATCGGTCAGGAATGGTGTAGGGTCTCCTGCTTAGGTGAGGGCCAGGTTGGACTAGATGACCTACAAGGTCCCTTCCGACTCTGTTAATCTGTTAGCATCGCATTCATGGCTGAATGTCCACTCTGGCGATTTCTCAATGACCAATGGAGGACAATGGAGCTTCTGGGGGAACCCAGCGGTGCCTTTTTCCAAAAAACGCTCAGGCCTGGCGCCTGCTTGCCCTCCTGCCCTTTCTCCCGCTCCCCCCGCCCCAAGATCTGCCTTCTTTCCCTGGAAGAGGGAGAAAACATCTGCTGAACTTCGGTGTCCCTCAGAGCTCAGCGCCGGAACCGCCCCGTTCAGTCAAAGATTAACAGAGAACCGGCTGAAGGCGCAGCCGGTCAGAAGGAGAGAGAGGTGGGGGGTGGAGGAGCGCGGAGGGAAGGGAAGCCCCCCTCCCGCTTCTTGGGGTGGCTTCCCTGGGCACTTACCGGTCTTCCCCACGCCGCTGCCCCCCAGCACCACCAGCTTGATGACTTTGTTGGGCGCGCACTCCAGTAGCGGGTATTCCGGGATGGGCACCAGGAGGAAATTCATGGAGGGCTGCTGGGACATAGCCGCCCCCCGGTCGGGCATGCCAGAGGGAGAAGAGCCCCGAGAAAGGCCCGCGAGGGGCTCGGAGGGGTCCCGGGAAAGGGCGCAGCAGCCTCAGGGGGCAGCGCCGGCCTTCCCTGCATGCTCAGCCCCGCGGCATGGCCGGAGGAACCCAGCCCGGGCAGCCCCTTCCCCGAAAAGCCCCGCGCCAGCCAGCCAGGGAAAGTTTGCAGCGCTGCAAGCCTCTCCGGGGAAAAAAGCTGACTCCGGCGCTCGGCAGCCAATCAAAGGGGCCCGGCCGGCATTCCAGTGGGTGGGCAGACGGAGCGGGGCTCCGGCTCTCTGCTCGCCCGCCCACCGCCCATCCTTCCCCGGCCTTCCCCCCCCGCCCGACTCGGCTCCGTTTGCAGCGGAGCTTTGGATATAGAGCGTTTGCAATTGACAACGTTGGAAGGAGACTTGGGGGTCATCTAGTCCAACCCTCCGCCCAAGCAGGAGACCCTACACCAGGGATCGCCAAACTTGGCAACTAGACTCGGGGACTTCAACTCGCAGAATTCTTAAAGTTGCCAAGTTTGAAGATCCCTGCTACTCCTCTACTCGTAGAAGACCTTATGCCACCAGACTTGAAATTCTAGACCTAGAAAACTTAGAACTACGCCGCCTTCGGTCCGATCTAAGTATAGTATATAAAATCATCCATTGCAATGTCCTACCTGTCAATGAATACTTCAGCTTCAACCACAACAACACAAGAGCACACAATAGATACAAACTCAAGGTAAACCGCACCAAACTTGATTGCAGGAAATACGACTTCAGCCACAGAGTGGTCAATGTCTGGAATACTCTATCTGACTCTGTGGTTTCTTCCCCAAACTCCAAAAACTTTAACCTTAGACTGTCTACTATTGACCTCACCCCTTTCCTAAGAGGTCTGTAGGAGGCGTGCATAAGCGCACCAACGTGCCTACCGTTCCTGTCCTATTGTTTCTTTTATTTTTCTTATAAGTATCCATGTATTCATAACTACGTTTGTACTTATACCTATAATCTTGTAAGCAATTGACAAATCAAATCAAATAAATAAATAAATAAATAAATAAATAAATAAATAAAATAAATAGAAGGAGATGCTAGTTCTCTCTCTCTCTCTCACACACACACACAAACACTCACTATCTAACTATATCCTTATCTCTTATCAAAAATACTCTATCTGGAGGCTCTTTTTCCAACAAGCACAGCCAAGAGCTTCAAAGAAAAGATGGATTCTGGGATAGATGAAGTGAGAATTCCCATGCAGGTGTCTGGAGAGGAACGTCCAAGTGTTGGGGATAGCAAAGAAACAAAAACCAGCTTCAAAGGGAACAGGTGGCCCAAGCAGATAAGAGAGAATACACACCCATCTTTCCCCTTCACAAGAGATTGTTGACACAATCTGAAGAAAGAGTTTGAAGAAGATCAGGCAGATAAGACTTGCTAGACATTTCCTTACAAGAGATGGTTTCTTCAGAGGCAGGAGAGAGTTCAGGGATCCTTATCTTGTTTGCTGACATGTTGCAAGACCATCTGGAGGAAACTTTCTGGATTTATCTCACCTTTCCCTTTGACAGCCAGGTGCTAATCTCTCACAAACATTTCCAGAGAGAAACGGGACTGGCAGCCATCCCTAGAGAAATCAAGGAACTTCTTAATTTAAGTCAGTGTTTCTCAACTGTGAGAACTTCTAAGAGGTGTGGACTTCAAGTCCCAAAATTCTCAGCAATGGCTATGCTGGCTGTGGAATTCGGGGAGCTGAAGTCCATATACCTGGAAAGCCCTGATCTAGATGGCTACACATCAGTTTGTTCAACCAACCAATATGTCCTGGCTCAAACCTAATTCTAAACAAAAACGATGACACAAACTTCAACCCTGTTCTGATTAGAATTAGAATTCTTTTATTGGCCAAGTGTGATTGGACACACAAGGAATTTGTTTTGGTGCAAATGCTCTCAGTGTATATAAAAGAAAAGATACATTCGTCAAGAATCATAAGGTCCAACACTTAATGATAATCATAGGGTGTAATAAGCAATCAAATCAAATCATGAGGAAACAGTCAATATAAGTCATAAGGATAGCAACTTTTCCAACTCACAGGTTTGATTAAATAGCTTTGAGGGAGATGGGGTTTAGAAAGATGAAATATAAACAAACAAATTAATTAATATGCAGCTCACTTCAAGATGGAGGCAGAAAGAGAGGATGGGAAGCTGGGTTGTGTGTGAGGCTGATACATGGCTTTTTTCTTTTTTTTGACTCTCGCAACTTTTCAGATGGATGAACTTCAATTCCCAGAATTCTCTAGCCAGCATGCTTGAGAAACCCAAGCAAGGGAACTCAAGCGGGTCCTGAAATGGAGAGAGGGATTATGAAATGGACCGGAATGAATTCTCCAGAGACTTGAATGATCAAATTCATGAGAAAATGGATAATGGTGAGGAGGAGGGGAGAGGAAATAGCAATAACACTTAGACTTAAATACTGCTTCACAGTGGTTTACTGTACTTTCTGAGCAGTTTACAGAGTCAGCATATGTGCCCTCCAACAATTTGGGCCCTCATTTTACCGACCTCAGAAGGAGGGAAGGCTGAGTCAACCTTCAGCCAGTGAAAATCGAACTGCCAAACTGCAGTCAGCAGAAGTAGCCTGCAGTACTGCATTCTAACCACTGCACCACCACTATTGCCCTCATCTTTGCTGATCCCAAAGGACATAACAAAATAGAATAACACAATAACAGAGTTGGAAGGGACCTTGGAGGTCTTCTAGTCCAACCCCCTGTTCAGGTACTACAGTACTCAGGTGCTAATGATACTGCAAACTCTATTTCAATATAGGAAGGAGGAAGTTCATTCAAGTCTATCATGTTCATAGTCAAAAGAATAGACTAAGCAACTAGAACAGGGATGTCCAACCTTGGCAACTTGGCTGCCTGAGGAGTTCTGGGAAATGAAGTCCTCAAGTCTTAGAAGTTGTCAAAGTTGCACACCCTAAACTAGAACCTTCAGCTCCAGGGCTGAATATTACTTTGAAGTGCTCAGCGCCTCCTGAGCATCAGTTGTAGCTGGAATGCTTCCCCAGAGGGGCTCACTGGCCCAGATAAAAGCTGCTCCAAGGTTCATCCTTCCAGGTGTCTGGAGCACTGTGGCTCAACCCTGGCAATTTTCATGTATTGAAATATATGCCCCAGTATACTGGCCAGGGAATTCTGGGCATTGCAGTCCACCCATCTTAAAGCATGCTGGTCAGAAAATTATGGAAACTGAAGTCTACACATCTGAAAGTTGCCATGGTTGAAAACATCCCGTTGCCCATTGCAGAACGTTAAGGACGCATCAGATTTTCTGGAATCTACAGAATACAGGTAATCCCCAATTTATAACCTGACTTCAAATTTTCAATGGCACTGAAAAAAATGGCTTATATTTTCACACTTATGACCGTTCATCATCCCCATGGTCACATGATCAAAATTCAGTTGTTTGGCAACTGATTCATCTTTACGACGGTTGCAATGTCTCAACAGTCATGTGATCCCCTTTTGCGATCTTCCAATAAGCCAGAGGTCTCCAAACTTGGCCACTTTAAGAATTGTGGACTTCAACTCCCAGAATTCTCCAGCCAGCAAAGCTTTGATGGCTGGAGAACTCTGGGAATTGAAGTCCACAAGTCTTAAAGTGGCCAAGTTTGGAAACCTCTGCAATAAAGCAGTCAATGGGGAGGCTAGAATAACTTTACAATCCTGTTACTAACTTAACAACTGCTTCATTTAACAACTGTGACAAGAAAGGTTGTAAAATGGAGGGGGATTTACTTAACAATTTACTTGTCTCATTACTAATGGAAATTTTGGACTCGATTGTGGTCGTAAGTGGAGGATTACCTCTGGTCCCTGTACGCATGAGACAAAGGGACTTTCCAAAAAACTGGGGGGTGGGAAAGGCATTCCCAGCCCCCTCTCTGAGGATTCCCCCACCCGGATCTTTTGCAATGCCCCCTCACCAAGAATTGCGGCCTTTTCCTGTTTTTCCTCCCAGTTTTGCAGAAGTGGCCCCTATCTAACAAAATGAAATTCAGTGCAGAGGAAAGTAAAGTCCTACACTTAGGCAAGAAAAACCAAAAGGACACATATAGTCTGGGTAAAACCAGGCTTAATAGCAGGAACTGTGAAAGCGATCTTGGAGTCTCAGTGGACAACCAGCTAAATAGAAGCCAGCCGTGTGCAGCAGCAGCCAAAAAAGCCAATGCAATCCTAAATTGTATTAACGGAGGGATACAATCAAGATCAAGGGAAGTACTAATCCCACTCTAAAAAACCTTAGTTAGGCCCCACCTAGAGTACTGCATCCAGTTTTGTTCACCACATTATAACAAAGATGTTGAGACTCTAGAAAAAGTGCAAAGAAGAGCAGGATGATGAGGGGGCTGGAGGCTCAAACACACGATGAACGGTTGCAGGAACTGGGCCTGGCTAGTCTAGGGAAGAGAAGGACCAGGGGAGACAGGAGAGCAGTGTCCCAATACTTGAGGGACTGCCACAGAGAAGAGGAGGGGGGTCAAGCTATTCTCCAAGGCAGCGATCACCAACTGGTGGGTGAGAAAATTTTGGTGGGCCACAGAGAAATCTCACCTCCAGAGCAAACCCCCCCCAAAAGCAATTAATCCAGGCTGCGCAGAAACACAAGGCTACGTTGCCC
Organism: Bungarus multicinctus; assembly: GCA_023653725.1. NCBI lineage: Eukaryota > Metazoa > Chordata > Lepidosauria > Squamata > Elapidae > Bungarus > Bungarus multicinctus. Next base: position 1,581,202 of record CM042841.1, read on the forward strand.
ACATGACCCTCGGGAACCCTCCCTGCCCACTCACTCCTTACCTGCAAACTTGCCTGCTAAATTACTATTTTTCCTTTTTCCGACCACCATCTGTTCTGCTGTGCCGGGAGATTTAGATTAGCTAGGTAACAGGAAATGGTTGGATTTCTTGTTTTCTAGCTAGTCTTTATATCTTCAGCTCTGCTTTTAAGCACAGCCGAACCTCCCTTAGGACTGAAGGTTCTATTATTCAGTGCACACTAATGGCAAGCAAATTTTATGTAACAGACTGAGCTAGCCAATGGCAGACAGCTAGATCACTGAATGATTCTGTGAGCAACTCAATCTGCCTGCCTGCTTTGCCTGAATTTGGGTAAAAGTTGCTCTTTTTTATAAAAACAATCAATATTACATACATGGTGTGCTGTAAGTTAATTTTGTGAGTTTGCTTGCAAGCAAATTTTATGTGACAGACTGAGCTAGCGAATCTGTGATTCTGTGAGCAACTCAATCAGCCTGCCTGCTTTGCCTGATTTTGGGTAAAAGTTGCTCTTTTTTATAAATAAATCAATATTTATATACTTATAATATTTGCATACAAGTCTTGCCCAGCCAGTCACATGACCATCAAGCTACACCCACAAATTAGGCCACGCCCACAGAACTGGTTAGTGGTCCCTGGGATCTAAAATTATAAGTTTTGGTGGTCCCTGAGGTCCAAAAGGTTGGCGACCCCTGCTCCAAGGCACCTTTGAAGGCCAGACAAGGAATAATGGATGGAAACTGATCCAAGGAGAGATTCAACCTGGAAATAAGGAGAAATTTCCTGGCAGTGAGAGTAATCAACCCATAGAATAGAAGTTGCCTTCGGAAGTTGTGGGAGCTTCATTACTGGAGGCTTTCAAGAAGAGACTGGACTGCCATCTGTCAGAAATGGTGCAGGGTCTCCTGCTTGGGCGTGGGGGCTGGACTAGAAGACCTACATGGTCCCTTCCCATTCTGCTATTCTGTTCTGTTCTGTTCTGTTCTACTCTACTCTACTCTACTGAACCGAAGTTGCCTTCAGAAGTTGTGGGAGCTTCATCATTGGAGGCTTTCAAGAACAGACTGGACTGCCGTCTGTCAGAAATGGGGTAGGGTCTCCTGCTTGGGCGGGGAGGGGGGGGGGGTTGGACTAGATGACCTATAAGGTCCCTTCCAACTCTGCTATTCTGTTCCATCTGTGGAAGCCTCTCCTCCCGCCGGGCGAACCCAGAAAGGGGCGGGGCCTCGTGGCGATCGAAAGGGGCGGGCCCGGCGGCGGAACGGAGGAAGGGCGGAACTTTCCTTCCGAAGCTGCGCGGGCAGGTCGGAACCGAGAGCGAAGAACGCGCCCCCCGCCTCGCCACCGCCTCCTCCTCCTCTTCCACCACCCGGAGCGCTTTCTCGGTGGCGCCACCTGCGGCGGCCGCGGCTCCGGCGGCGGAGCTCCTCGGGCAGCGGGGCGGGCGGCCAACATGGCGGCGGAGGCGGGCGGCGGCGGGTGGCCGCGCGGATGGCAACGCTGATGACCGTCCGGAGATTCGCCTCCATTTGTACCATGGTGAGGGGGGGGGCGGGGGAGACGCCCCGCAGCATTAACACCCCTCCCTCCGCGGGGGTCCTCCCTTTCGGGGGGAGGGGAAGGACGGCAGTGAGGAGGGGTCTGCCTCCGCGAGGAGGGAGCAGGCGCAGGGGTGGGGCCCGGCAGGAAACCTCTGGGCGCAGCTCTCTGTGCATGTGCAGAGTGCTTTCTCCCGCGGGAGCGGGGGGGGCTGGGTGAAAGGTAAAGCCGCCCCTTTAAGGGACCCCTCCCTCCCCAAAGGAGCTTTTAAGGCAGGGGTCTCCAACCTGGGCCACTTTAAGCCTGGAGGACTTCAACTCCCAGAATCCCCCAGCCAGCTGGAAGTTGAAGTCCTCCAGGCTTAAAGTGGCCCAGGTTGGAGACCCCTGCTTTAATGGGCTGGTTGTTAGGGCTAGGTCTTCTTTCTCCTCTGGGCGCCTCGCCTATTTTTTATTTATTTGTTTGTTCATTTGTTTATGGATTAAATGCATATCGCTACCCCCTCCGGGGTGGTGGTGGCTGGAAACCCTGCATGGTGCCTGGAATTCCAAAGACAAAGCCCATCATCCACCGTCTCCCGTCTAGCTCAGGAGAACCCCGGGCTACTCCCTCTGATCCGGACCTTCCTGGATCCCAGATTTCCAGGCAGGATTTCTCTTTCCTGCTCCTTTCCCGCCCCCCAGATAAAATTAATAATAATAATAATAATAATATAATAATAATAATAATAATAATAATAATAATATCCTTCCACTTTGGAGCCCCCTCTCTGGTACCATGCCTCTCGCCCTCTTAACTAAGTCCATTCATTGTTTGTTATGATAGTGTATTTATTTCTGGTATGTGCTCTTTAGAGGGCTTACTCTTTTGTTTTTCTGTTTTATGCAGATGTAACAGTTCTATTTTAATGCATCTTATCGGTGATTTGATTTAGACATAATTGACATGCAATTAAAACAGTAAAAAAGCTGTCATAACAAAATAAGCAGAGAGCGCATTCCAAGTTTGCGCACAATGGGAAAAGGGTTCTCTCTCCATTCCTTGATGGATTTTATTTTTATTCTGCTTTTTTAGTTTGTAAGTAATGCAAGGCAGCAATCATACCTAATACACTTCCTCCTCCTCCTATTTTCCCCACAACAACCCTGGGTTGGGCAGAGAGCGAGAGAAAGAGGGAGACTTGTCTTTTTCCTCTGCTTTCTTGTTCCTCTTTGGTCTCTTCCGCTTCGCTGCTTTAGTTATTTTTCTGTATGTTTGTCACAGAAAACATACCCTGGGGTGGAAATGGCATGAAATGTGTGAATGCATCGTGAGGTGCATAGATGAGTCATGTATGTGCTGTGTGGACCTGAATTGCAACATGTATTCTGTTGGGGAATGGGTGGCACCACAGGGTAGCTTCCATGAATTTAGTTAATTAAAGTGAGTAGGATCATATTGTTCCCACATTTTTAAAGTAATTTCATGACATATTTTCTGCATAGAAGTGGAACAAATAGATGAAATGAGAAGCAATACAGGAATCCTTGACTTACAACAACGATTGAACTCAAAGTGACTTTTGCTTCATTTCCCGAATTTTCTTGCCAAAGTTGTTAAGGGAATCACTGCAGTTGAAAAGTTAGTATATAACCTGGTTGTTAAGTGAATCTGGCTTCCCCATTGACTTTGTTTGTCAAAAGGTCGCAAGAGGGAATCACGTGACTCCCGGGACAGGGCAAGGATCATAAGTATGAACCAGTTGCCAAACATCTGAGTTTTGATCACATGATCATGGGGATGCTACAAAGGTCGTAAGTGTGAAAAATGGTCATAAGTCACTTGTTTCAGTGCTGTTATAACTGAACAGTCACTAAATGACCTGTTGTAAATTGAGGACTGTATTTAACAATGTAGAGAGATTAAAATGTCTACAAATAGTAATCATAATATATTAAATGTATTTGCCTCCTAACTCTCAGTAACTCTGGGCAGTTGGTTATATGTTGAGAAGCCTTGAGAAGATACGTTGGCCCTCTTTGACTCCAATTCATTTTTATTGAGTCAGGAACTTGCATTAGATGCTCTTGTAAAATAGTGTGTCCTGAAAGTAGCACAAAGGTGTGTTGCAGTGCAGGTTCTTTCCAGCCAGCAAACATGAGATTTCTCCTTCTCTGTTCCTGAAAGAAAAAATAATTGATTGTCAAAACCAGAAAGGAAGGCAGGTTTCTGCAAATGAGGAAATCCTTCCCCCTGCAGCTCTTACAAGCAATTCCTTCTCCCCTGAAGTAATTTGTGCTGCAGGATTGATGCTTGTACAGCATTTCATTCCAGCAAAGACCATCTGGAATTCTCATTGCTTTCCATTGGGGAAGATCTCTTAACATTTTCTATATTTCATCTTTGAGCTTCCTTCCATCATGAAACTCAAGTATCATGGGATAGTTTTGGTTTGAGTGAAGGAATGCAGTTGAAACTTCATCCAGATGAGAACTGTGCATTGTGGGTGTGAATAATCTGTTAATCTGATTGGAAATGCACAGCCTGAGTGGTTTGCATTCTCCCTGAATGCCTCTGTTGTTGATCTCCCAGCACTACAGCTGCTGGAAGTTGTGTTCAAAAATACCTGGTGGGAATGTGTTGCATAACCATGCCCTTAAGACTGAGCAGTGGTGTTGAGATGTTGTCATGGATGTGGCATTTGGTTAAACTGCAATTGTGTCAGTGGTTGGGTGTATCATTTAACACAGTTGGCTTGTTTATCGACTGTGATTTAAAGGGAAACTGATTTTGCCTCCCTTAAACAGGATCTGATTACCATACATGCTTTATTGGGGCTGATGTTGCTGAAGGCTTGGAAATGACATCTGTAGCTCAAACACTTGTACGAGCTAGATGTTTTGATCATGTAACATCTTCTTAGACCTGTTATGTTGGCTCCTTATTTATTTCCAGGTTGTGAAGTGCTGGTATATGTGAAGTGCTGAAGGCATTAAAGAGCGCCATGTGACAGCAGGTCCAAGCCTGCTTACCATCGAAGATCAGTTTCTGAGTGTGGAGACTCTTAGTCCTCCAGGTCATGGTTGTCCCAAAGGTGCTTTTTCAAAACTGGACTTTGTTTTTTCTTGAAGACGTTTCACTTCTCATCCAAGAAGCTTCTTCAATTTTGAACTGAAAAAGCTTCTTAGATGAGAAATGAAACATCTTCAAGGAAAAACAAAGAAAGTCCACCTTTGGGATCCGTTTCTAAGGCTCTACTGTCTGGCCCATCACAGCCAGAGCCTCTCACCAGTGTCCCCAAATCTTTTGAATTGTCTCCCCCGTAACAAAGTTTCCAATTTTTCTTTCCCAACTCCTTTCTTCGAGCTTGTACTTGGCTAGTTACACCATATCAGTATTTCTCAACCTTAACCATTTGAAGATGTATGGCCTTTAATTCCCTAAATACCTCAGCAAACAATGTTGTGACTGGGGGATTCTGGGAATTGAACTCCATACGTCTTTAAATGGCCACAGTTGAGAAACACTGCGCTATATTAAACATTTAAATAAGATGTTTGTTGCAATTGTCTTTCTTGTTCTGCTGATCCCTTAGGTGTTTAATTTTGTGGTTTGATTTTTATATTTAAAAGTGGCCTGTTTTTAAGGGGTTTTGCTCTGAAAGATGTTAAAAATAACAACATAAGAATAACAATAATAAATATCCAGGTATTTGCTATCCTCCCTGGATGCTTAACATCAATAGGACATTTGGCTTATATATTTAGAATCTCTGTCCTGTCTCAAGAGAAAAACTATATTTCTCTTTAAAACTCTTTCTGAGATAAATTAATCAAATCCAGTTTATCTTCTCAAGGGGTTTACCTCCTCCCCTGTCCAAGAAGGCCACTGGCATTAAATTCAACCCCAGAGATAAGGTCCAGTTTCTCGTGCCAAACCACATCTCGCTCTGCAGAGGCTCATGGTGTTTATGGCCATTTAGCCATTAAAAGAATCTTGGCGAGTGTTTCTCAGTCTTGGCAAGTTCAACATAGGCGGACTTGGCTTTCTGGGAGTTGAAATCCACTTATCTTAAAGTTGCCAAGGTTGAAATACACTATTCTTGGATAAAAACATTCTGAATGGAGAAGAGGCAAGCCGTTGACCTTTCCACTGCAGCCTCTTCGTCCACCAGTAGCTTTTGGTATCTGTTGCATTTATTCATCTCATTATGTTTGTTTCTAATGCATTCATGTCAGTAAGGCACTTACAGCAGTTTTGGTCCATGAGGAAAAATAAATAGTCCATAAGTGGATAAAATCTACATGAAGGCCACCAAAATGATATTGAAGTATGTGCCTTTTTCCGCAGGTCCCCAGAACTTTCTGTCAGCCAAGAGTGATTTAAAGCAGGGCTCTCCAACCTCGGCCACTTTAAGCCTGGAGGACTTCAACTCCCAGAGTTCCTCAGCCAGTTTTGCTCTGGGAGTTGAAGTCCACAAGTCTTCAAGTGTCCAAGTTGGGGACCCTGCCCTAAAGGTCTCCTTCCAATTTTCTGATTCTGTATTCTGAAATGAACAGCATCTAAACACTAGCTGTGTCTTCAGGTCCCCCATCTCTGTCTTTGAACCATTCACTTCAAGGCTTGAATATCCTAATCTTAACTTTTGCATTTTCCTGCTTCTTCCCCTTCTCCTCCTTCTCCTCCTTCTTTAAAAAACCGTTTGAGGCATTCTAGAGATCTTGGAAAGCTGCTGGGGGCGGGCACTTTGGTCTTGGTAAAGATACAGGTAGTCCTTGACTTATAAACGTTCGTTTAATGACTCTTCAAAGTTACAACGGCACTGATAAGAGTGACTAGTGACTGTTTTTCACACAACCATTGCAGCATCTCCTTGGTCACGTGATCCAAATTCAGAGCCTGGCAACTGACTCACACTTATGACGGTCGCAGTGTCCTGAGGTCCCATAATCCCCTTTTGAGACATTCTGACAAGCAAAATCAATGGGGAAGGCAGATTCACTTAATAACCGTGTGACTAAGCTGAACAACTGCAGTAATTTATTTAAGTGACTGTGGCAAGAAAGGTGGTAAAACTGAGCAAAATTCATTTAATAAACGTTTCACTTAGCAACAGAAATTTTGGGCTGAATTGTGGTCGTACGTCGAGGACTGCCTATACTGTACCACCTGGCTGTAGATTTTACATGAGAACAAAGCTCTTTTTGGAAAAGGAAATTCAGAGGCTGAGTGGAAAAGCGTAGGAGCCGTCCCGTTTTGTTTCCTTGAGACTTTTGCAGTTGAGAAGGAGTCCACTTGCAAGCTATAACATATAATTTTGGTCTCAGTCCTTTACTGTTCCTGCATATCCACTGTAAGCATCCCTGTAATCATCTTACCCAAGCAGACTCCCTCGAGACGTAAATAAAAATCAGTCCCAGCTAAGCTAAATGGGAATTTTAAGAACTGCCATCCCAGAACCATCCGAGGGGAGGTTGACAAAGGCTCACCTTGGAAAGCTTCTTCCAAGCTGCTCTCTTCTTCCAGCTCTGGAAGGGGATCTTTTTTATAGCTGGCATTTCTTTCTCTGCAAATCCAATTCATGATGATAAATCACCAAGCTGTGTATGTTTTCTTGTAATCCTTCTCTTGCATCCACGAAATGTAGGTTTTTGTTGGAGCACGTTGAGGCCAAGTATCTATAGAATATAGAAGGAGAGGTCTCCAAACTTGGCAACTTTAAGACTTGTGGACTTCAACTCCCAGAATTCCTCAGCCAGCTTTGCTCTGGGAGTTGAAGTCCACAAGTCTTAAAGTTGCCAAGTTTGGAGACCCCTGATCTACACCAAGAGGGCCAATTAACCTTAAGAAAATTAATCCTTTGGATGACATGGGCAGGAAGGGGTTGACTAGTTAGAGTTGGAATTCAGCCATGTTTCTCAACTGTTCACTGATCTTTGCTTGCCAGTATGCTGGAGATGTCTTTCTAAGAAACAGCTGAAGAATAGCCTGCCCTGGAAAGGAGCAAGTTTATATCTCAGATTAATTGAGTTGGAAGGGATCTTGTAGGCCATCAGAGACATAACAGACCACCTCCACTCTGCATGGCTGCATTGTTTTACAGGCATCTCTAGAGAAATATTTGCCAGCCTTAGCCATTTTAAAATGTGTGGACTTCAACTCCCAGAATGCCCCAGTCAGCATTGCTGGCTAGGGTATTTGGGAATTGAAGTCCACAGGGAAGCAAGAGAAGAAAGCTGTGCTGGATATGTCCTCCATCTTGAGTTATTTGCAAAAAATAATAAAGGAGGGGTAAAATATATAAATAAAACATTTAAAGTAAAAATGCATGCATAATTATTTTACAATTTATTATTGTATATTTCCATATGTTTTTCAGTAGCAATCTTTCCAGTGAAAGGTGTCAATCCACCTTGCTTTAATTTGTGATTTCCTTGGTTTTGGCTTGTCAGAATACCAGAGTGTTGTGGTTGGATTAAAAGAGTTATTAAATAGTCACTCATTCTTCTTTTCAAGCCATTAGATGACTTATTCCAAAACTTTGACCTTTTTTATATTCATTGCCAAAGTAAGCACACATCCAGTTGCAGCTGAACATTTCTTAGAATTGTTATTTTTATTTGAAGGGAATAATTCTGTGTTTGAGATTTGGGTGCACAAAAACAGAATTTTTGTTTTGCATGACACGTGTAAAATGCATAGTGTATTTTATAAGCAAACAAGTTATGGCAGTGCTGTATTTTGCATTCCACCATGTCAGAACTTCCATAAAATCCTGTAAACCAGAAGTACAAAATATTATTTGGGCAGAGATCTGGACAGAGCCTGAGTGACTCCCGGGGGCCTAGCACATAAGATGATGGGGAATAAAGACAGGATTAAAATTAAAAACTTCAGTTCACGTTAAGATTTGAATTTTATTTACTACTATTCTCCTTCTGTCAATTTTGAAGTAGCTTATAGAGCTCTGTGAGAGTGTCAGCCATGGCATTTGTATCCTCTTTTCTTTCCAGCTTTGCGTTTGTTATCTCAGAGAGCAATTTTGGATAGTGTGATGATTTCCACTAGTTTTGTGCTCAAGCAGTGTCTCAACCTTGACAAATTTAAGTGGTATAGATTTTGACTCTTAGAATTCTGGGCGTTGAAGTCCATGCGTCTTAAAAGTTGCCACGGGTGAGAAACACGGCACTGGAGTTTCTAGTGATGTAGCAGTGGAGTAATTTCTGCAGTGGTGTTCAGTGAAATTGGTGTTAAGCCATCATTTTTCAAGCTGAGTAGTGTGCATGTAAGAATATTGTTTGCATCTGTTCTAAAATAAGCAGTACATCATCAGCTGTCAAGTTCTGTTGGTAACCCTTTGATTATATCCTGGGTGTGTATGCAGCTAGTCAGTTAGTTTTTATTTTCTAATCTTCCCTCCCACCTCATAACTTTCCTTACATGCTTCAGTGATTTTGTTACTCCCTTTGTGGTAATACTTAGTGCTTCTTAGTGCATCTCAATTGGCAGGAGTCTCCAGCACACAAATGAGTGGATTTGGGTGACAATCCGTTAATAGGGAGGAATGAAGTGTGAGGTGTTCCTTGACAAAGCGATGCTTCAGCATCCCTTCACAGGTTCCAGCTGTTATGTGATGTTTTTCATGATTTCAGGTTTTTCTAAGTTTGATATGTTGTTTTAATACAGGTAGTCCTCGAATTACAGCAGTTTATTTAGTGACTGTTTGAAATTACAAAGACCCTGAAAAAAGTGACTTATTATTACCATTTTTCACATATAACTATTGCAGCATCCCCAGGATTCCGTAATCAAGATTCAGACGCTTGACAACTGATTCACATTTATGACGGTTGCAGAGTCCCAAGGTCATTCTATCCCCTTTTGCAACCTTCTGACAAGCAAAATCCATGAGGAGGAAGCCAGATTCACTTAACAACTATGTTACTAACATAATCATTGGAGTGATTCACTTAACAATTGAATCAAGAAAGGTCATAAAATGGAACAAAACTCACTTAGCTGTCTCGCTTAGCAAAAGAAATATTGGGGTCAGTTGTGGTCATAAGTCGAAAACTACCTGAATTAAGATAATTATTTGTAATGCACCCATCCGGATCTCAAATTGTTAATTGAGCTGATTGGAAGCTAAGTTTGCAGAAATTTTTATTTCTCTGACTTTTGGTGAAATGGGCTGCTGCCCAGCGAGGGGGCCTTCCTGCCTGTGGGAGTCCTATGGCAGAAGTAGATGAGGGCTTTGCACCTTCTCTGGGCAGCTTCTGCCGAAAGTCATGATGATCAGGCCAGGGTTGGAAGCAAAGCTTTTCAAAGCGAAGCTCTTTGCATTGTTGTTCAGTTCATCCTGCCTTCCCAAGCATGACAAACCACACTGCAGTGGATGAGCTTGGCCAAGGCATTAGTCAGCGTCTCTTCTCATTGCAAATGCAGCTGGAGGTAGCATGCTAAGTAGCTGAGCCAAGGTTTATCCGCAGCAGATGCAGGCAAAGAGCTGTGAGTGATAATGCTTCATATGAAACAGGGATCCCCAAACTTTTCAGAACCAGGGATCAGTTTCGTGGAAAACAATTTTTACATGGCCCTGGGTAGGTGGTGGTTTCGGTTTCACTTGCTTGCCCGTTGCTCACCCCCAGCTGGGCGGCCCAGTTCTTAACAGGCCACAGACCGGTATCATCCCATGGCCCCAGGGGTTGCGGACCTCCGATATAAAGCATGGGTGCCCACCCTTTTGGCTTGCCTGGGCCTCTCATTTAGTGAAGAAGAATTGTCTCCAGCTGCCTATAAATAAGCAGTTTACAGAGTCAGCCTCTATCTGGGTCTCCATTTTACCCACCTCAGAAGGATGGAAGCAAAGCTGGCTAAGGAATTCTGGGAATTGAAGTCCACAAGTCTAAAAGTGGCCAAGGTTGGAGACTCCTGCCTTTGACTCAGTAGCCTTCACTTCCTGTTTTTAATCCCATCTAAATTGAATGTATTCACCCAGACTCTCCCCCCCCCCCCTTGTCTATTCCTCCTTGTCTTTCCCAGGCTTCTACTTCTGTCCTTTAAATGCAGTTGAGAAGATCATTTCTGTTGTTTTCCTCCATTCTCGTCACACGCCACCTTAATCCTTGTTAACATGGGATTCCTGATTTCTACCTGCTCTGGAAATTCTATCATATCATTAACATAACACAGTGCCTTTTATTTGGATCATAGACCAGCATAGGATGATAGAAAACGACAGAGATATAAAGATTATAATCATTTCAGCAGTAAAAGTTAGTGTATCGCTAACATACTGTTACAGCTCTATGAATACTACTACACAGTTACCTGAAAGATAAAATATAGACTGTAAATTCCAACATATTATTAACATTTCTCCTCCTCTAGCTGCTTTTATACTGTATTCTGATACAAAATACAGATCTAATCCATCTGCCCCAAAAAACTTTCCTAAGTTCATTAACTCCTTTACCTCTGGAGTATTTTTCCTTCCCAGCTGTGCTGCTGGTTCCTTGTTCCTTTACCAAAAACATCCTTTCTGAAATAGTATGCATGTCAGAATTCCGTATTTCTGTGGTCTTTTTAGAGTTGCCAATGTATTTTTGCTATAGTGGCTCTCTTTTTTTTCAAACTCCTTGGCAGCTTTATGGCTTTGATCAAAGTTAAAGGTCTCCATCACTTATGTCTAAGCTCATTTCCATCCTGGCCCTCCCACTGTGGGTTCAAATGCTATTGAACCCCACTTTTGGTGTCCCTCAGGTTTCTCTTCTGATTTTCCTCCCTATTTTTGCTTCACTATGCATCGTAGTTTATATATTTGGAATGTATCCTGATGGTCCTCGACTTACAACAGTTCATTTAGTGACCGTTCAAAGTTATAAGAGCACTGAAAAAAGTGACTTATGGACAATTTTTCACACTTAAGGACCATTGCAGCATCCCCTGGTCACGTGATTAAAATTCAGATACTTGGCCACTGACTCATACTTACGACTGTTGCTGTATCCTGGGATCACGTGATCCTCTTTTGCGACCTTCTGGCAAGCAGTGTCAGTGGGGAAGCAAGATTCACTTAACAACCTTGTTATTAACTTAATAACTGCAGTGATTCACTTAACAACTGTGGCAAGAAAGGTCATAAAATGGGGTAGAATCCGTTTAACAAATGTCTCGCTTAAGAACAGAAATTTTTGGCTCAGTTGACTCCTTGTATATGAGTGAAGCAGTCTTTGTATACCGTTCCTTTCCTTTCCCATGTCCATCCTTTCTCACCCTGTGGTCTCTTGGATATGTTACCATAAAGGAGTTAGGTGGCTGGACTCGATGGGAGCTCTTATTCCGTAGAGGGGGTCAGAGGAAGCCAACGCAATCCCGTATCTGCCTTCCCTTCAATAATCCCCAGGCCTGCTCGTCACACCCCCATTCCCAAGGCATATATATATTTCTTCTGTCTTTTTTCTTTTGTTCATTCTTTTGCTTTATCTAAAAGTATGTCATTAAAATATTTCACCTTCCTGACGGTTGGCCTCTGACATGATTTCCACAAATTGCTTAAAGAACATTCTGGCTTTGAAGTCTTCCAAACACTGGGTTCCTTGTTATTTCTGGTTGCCATTTATAGTCCTCCTTTAAACTCCATCCTCAGTAGTCTATAGCAGGGGTCTCCAACCTTGGCCACTTTAAGCTTGGGGGACTTCAACTCTTTGCTGGCTGGGGGATTCTGGGAGCTGAAGTCCTCCAGGCTTAAAGCAGCCAAGGTTGGAGACCCCTGCTCCAAAGGTCTTCTAATATTCTCCCTCCATTCCCCCTTGCTGTTCCCACCATTCCTTTCCCTGTATCATCTTTTCCGTGTGTGCCTTGGGGTTAATTCCTTAAACCTCAACACGCCCCCCTTCAACCAAGATTACAGATATATAGCACAATTTGCTTATAAGTATTTGCCCCTCCCTGATTTGGTGTCTCCCTTTCCAGTTTGTACTAGCTAAAGAGCCTTCCAGATAGGGAGCCTCCAGCCTGCTGCTGATGTGGTCAGGCTAATCATTGTTCTTGCAGCTGCTTGGCATGGACATAATGGTTAGCTGTGGGACTGGCGGGTGTCAGGACTAGATCAGATAAAACAGATTTCTTATATCTTCATTTGCAAAAGCTTCGTGGAAATGTGTCAGTTTATCAAACGTGCTAAGCATACTCTACTTCTAATTTTTTTTGTTCAGGTGGTTATCTGGCATTAATCCAGATGCAAAAAGATTTTCAAAGGAAGAAGATTGAGCAATTTTGGAGTGGAGAGAGTGGGATTTCTAGCCCTTGATTTACAATTTTAATAATGCTTGCAGATAAATGGGCAATTGTGCCTTTAAAAATAATAATACATGGTGTTTCATTTTGATATCATACCTGTTAGACTGGTTTTATAATTATTTTATTTTTATTTGCATTTATATGCCGCCCTTCTCCAGAGAGTCAGGGCGGCTTACAGTCTATGGAGCACCATGCTAAGTGCTCGGCAATAGCCTTCATTCCATTGTATATGCCTGCTTATTATTACTAGGGCTTTTGCCCCCACCCCCCCACCCCCCCCCAGTGGCATTTTTACAAAGTCAGCTTATTGCCCCCAACAATCTTGGGTCCTCAATTTATCTACCCCGAGAGGATGGAAGACTGAGCCTGGTGGGATTCGAGCCTGCACTAATTGCAGGCAGTTTGCACTAAGTGCTAGATGATTAACAGCCCGCACCACCAGTGTAAGTCTTCAAACTAACCGCCAAAATAAACAGCCCAGCAGCAGAATTTGCAGCATCACCGAAACGGCAATAATGTGCTTAACCATTTTAGGCTGTGGCTGTATACTGATCTGAGTTCAGGAAGAAAATTTGCACCACTACATTCTGGACCAGTTGCAACTTCTGAATGCTCTTCAAGGGCAGCCCCATATAGAATACATTATAGTAATCCATGAGTAACTGTCACAGTTGTCTGCCCAAGACAAACGGTCTTCCTAGCCATGGCTGCCACCATTCATGAGTCCAGGAGGACTCCCAGGTTGCACACCAACTCTGACTATGAAAGAACTAAAGATGGAACATCTCTGGATCTGTGAAGGCCTTAAGATCCACAGCTATCTTGTCATGCCAGGGTTGGAGCAGAGCCTGTTCTCCTCCACCCAAATCCCACAGCCTCCAGGTGGTGGGAAGGAACCTCGATAACATCTCCTGGTTCTCCAGGAGAGAGAGGTATAACTGAGTATCATCAGCAGGTTGATGATACTTGACCTCAACCCAATAGATTGCTTCACCTAGTAGCTTCATGTAGAGCAGAGTTCTCCAAACTTGGCAACTTTAAGACTTGTAGACTTTAACTCCCAGAATTTTCCAGCCAGACCCCTGATGTAGAGGTTGAATAGGAGTGAAGAGAAAGTGGAGCCCTGAGGCAACCCATAAGGCAGGGCCCTCAGCTCACTTTCTCTCCTGAAAGAAACAGAAATGACTGGAACCGATTCGATAGAAAAGGAGAAGCATCAAAGCACCTTTTGGTCCTCCAAGCCAGCTGAACGGATGCCATGACCGATGGTATCAAAGGCTGCTAAGAGGGCCAGGATGATGCGCTTACACGTAACCTCATCCCAAACCCGCCACAGGTTATCAACCAATGCAGTCAAAACCACCTCAATATTATGCCTAAGCCTGACTGGAAGGGGTCCTAATAATCTGCTTCTTTCAGAACTTTCTGGAGCTTGTAGGCCAGTTATCTGTGGCCTGACAAAAGCTGCCCGGATGGGTTAGGTCAAGCAAGGGTCTCTTACGAAGGGGCTGGGAAGCCACTTTCTCCAGGCAGGTGAAACCCACTTTTTATTTTTTGCAGAGAAGCATTCAAGTCCCAAAGATGTTTTTTCTTTCCAAAAGGTTTTTCTCTTTGAAAATGCTTCGCTTCTCATCCAAGTAGCTTCTTCAGTTCTGGATCCGCTTGGATGAAGAGCAAAATGTTTTCAAAGAAAAAACCTCCAGTAACGCCCAGTTGCCTTTCGGACGAAGCATCTGTGGGACAACCATGACCTGAACGATTGAGAATCTCCAGGGACATCAAGCATTTGCATCTCATGGAGCCAGCCACCCATCATCCCTTGGGAAACTTTAATCGATCAGGAGGGAGAGGCATCTAAAACCCAAGTGGCCAAACTCAGATTCTGCTCACTTCATTCATAATTATCTCACGGGGACTCTTTGATTCATCAGAGGTTTCTGTGAATGGAAGGAATAGATTCTGGTACAGAGATTTGCTGATTTTGCTTGGCCTCTAGAGATTTTTTTGCCAAAATTACCCAATGAGTTGGTGAGCCCTATTTAGGTTATAAATATTATGTTCGCTTGATGTATCTACTCTCCCATTTATTCTATTCTGCTCTTTTAATCAACATGTTTTAAAAATGTTCTCCAGGATTATTTTTACAAAAATGTTTCAGGCGTTAAAATGGAACTTTAGTGCATCAAGCTTTATGTGCAACACCTAGAATGGTATTTTGGGGAAAGAAGATTAAAAATCAAGGATAGTACAGTCCAAAACTGGCATGCAAATAGGTGATGTGTCTTAAGCATCTTTACTTGGAAACTTTGTAAGGCAATAAATCTGTTCTTATTTTATCCATGAATGCATTTCATTGCCCAATAAAAGAACAGTTGCAACAAACAGCCTATAAAAGATGGAGGAACACAATATGTTTTCCACAAATCAAATATAAAAACAGGCTTTAAGTAGCGAGTTGTATTACAATACTGTAATAAAATATTGGAGTAAGAAATGAGAGAACATATCTGCCCAATTTAATTGAGTTGTTTACCCATAAAAAGATCCTACTGGCCTGGCAAAGAAGGTTCCAGTTTAAACTTTTTTGATGATCCATATGAAGTGTCTGTCTTAAATCCTCTCCTTTGGACCATCAACACAAATATAGTCAAATAAACTGGTATCACACATTCTTCCATGGCTGGAGGTTTAGCATTGCTGTTTGTTTTATTAACAGGCTTGTAGTCTTGGGCTGTTCCTGACGTTTTGTGTTCTCATGGCCCCAAGGGACCGTAGTTGAGGTTCTTCTAAAAGGGGTGAAGGATGGTCATCAGGAAGCAGGAGAAAGTAGCTGTTTGTCTCAAGGGTAAGGAAGGAGGGAGGCTCAGGAAAGCAGCTCAACGGGAAGAAAGAATGGGGTTACCGGGAGGACAAATGTGGCTTCCCAGCATTTGGAGACTGCTAATTTTAGCAGAGGGGAATGGACACGTTGGCAGATCTAAGACAAAATAGGAGAGGTAAATTATTGTGGTAAAATAGCTAGTCTTTCCTTCAGGTAAATATTTATTTGCGTCCCAGTCGTTATGTTTCTCATGTTGCTATAAGCAATTCTTTGCCACAGTAGAATTTGCATCAGACGTTCAGGGGAAACTTCTGCCAAATGGGACTTCATGCTAACATAGCATTGAGAGCCGTGTGGCTCAGTGGTTAGAATGCAGCATTGCAGGCTGACTCTGCTCACTGTCAGGAGTTCCATCCTGATGGGCTCCAGCCTTCCAAGGTCAATAAAATGAGGGTCCAGATTGTTGGGGACAATGTGCTGACTCTGCAAACCGCTTGGGGAGGGCTGGAAAGCCCTTTGAAGCTGTCCAGGAGTCTAAGGGCTATTGCTATTGACAGGTGGCTCCTCGGCAGCCTTTCAATAGAATACTTTATAGGTGTCTCTTTTTCTTTTCAGCAGCCTTTTTCTTCTGAATTGGAAGGAAAGAAACTTGTTTTGTTGAAGGAAGCATAAATAAAGGAGGTGACACAATTAAAGTTCATGCACCTCAGTTTTTGTACCTATTTATTGGTTTCCCTGTCTAACAACTCTATTTCACCGTTAGCTACTGTACACCTTGGGCCCCAGTTGCTCTAAAGCAGGGGCCCCCAAACTTGGCAACTTGAAGACTTGTGGATTTCAACTCCCAGAAGTCCACAAGTCTTAAAGTTGCCAAGTTTGGGGACCCGTGCTCTAAAGTGACACTGCAGAGTGTACTATTGACCTGAAATTAGAAAAAGGGGCTTGCACTCCTCCATACCCAGGACACAATCTTTTCTGTATTTAAAAATGCTTCCACTCCCTGGTATACCAACTTCTCAAGGGCTCCCTTCTGAGGTTGAGAA
Source organism: Bungarus multicinctus (assembly GCA_023653725.1). NCBI lineage: Eukaryota > Metazoa > Chordata > Lepidosauria > Squamata > Elapidae > Bungarus > Bungarus multicinctus. Next base: position 1,597,907 of record CM042841.1, read on the forward strand.
ACACCATCAAGGACAACTCCAGCTGTATTCTGAAGTGTCCCCAGGGAGACCACCTTCAGCCCAAGGGAACATTCCCAAAGCCCCAGAGATCCTTGCTAAGTTTCTGTTTCGTGTTTTGTGTTTTAACATCAGTTTTAATTCTTTGGGCACTTTCTGAATTGGGGAGCTAATTTTCTTTTCACTCCTGGGAAGTTGTGCTGATAATGGCAGTCAGCTCTCCTTTGCAGAGGTAGAGATGTTATTGATGGCATTTTGAAAGCAATTTATTTCTTTTTTTAAGAGATGGGTGCACTTAAATGGAAATAGCAGAAACTTTCCTCATCAGTGGTCAGTTGGCTAAAGTTCTAAATATTGTTGGAGGGCTGGTTGAAAACCAACCTGTTTATATATTTAGACTTGAAAAGTCATCTCTCTACTTAAAAACCCTTCTATTGTGCAGATTTGGAGAAGAAGCTGACTTTTTAAATTCTGGTCAAATGGGGGAGACTGACCCTCAAAGGTTCTGGATTGTATAAGGCAAAGCTTGGCAACTTTAAGACTTGTGGACTTCAACCTCCAGAATTCTCCAACTGGCTATGCTGGCTGGAGAATTCTGGGAGTTGAAGCCCCCAAGTCTTAAAGTTGCCAAGTTTGGAGACTTCTGGTATAAGAGGTAAAATGGGTTTCTGTTGAGAGAAATGCATTGGCAGTCCTTGCAAAAACCCAGATGCAAAATGTTCTCCAGGATGTTTTCATTTAGCAGGTTTTGTTTGTTTGTTTGTTGACAAGCTGAAAGGGTTTCATGCTGCATCTTTCCAGTTCATTCATAGTTTTGAAAGGGGAGCCTCTGCATCTGCAAGTTTAATGGCAAGAAATGGATTCTGCTTTATTTTAAAGGCCTGTTTCAAAGTGTTTCCTATGAAATTAGGAATTGCAGATGCTCTATCAGCGAGGAATATTCCCTCTATACTACTTTTATTTTACTCTTTAATTTTACTACCTCTCTTTCTCATCTCCCTTTGCAGTTTGGCTCTTGATCAACTCAATTTTTTTAAAAAATGAAGCAATACTAGGAAATTTAAAGGGAAATGTGGCATAGCAGTAGGAAATCTGAGATATACTTCAATGGAGGACCGTTTTGTTGATTTTCTAAGGACCTTTCATTTTGTGTTGTCCATGATGTTTCAAGCTTTGTTTATATACTAATATAAGCAGCATTTTTATTTTTTATTTTCCTTGTGTTAACTTGTGGTCAAAACAATGTACCAAACAATACATAACTAAGAATGACAGGTAGAGTTGTGGGAGGTTCTGCCCTTCCTTTCCCAAAAGATTAAATCAATCAGGCCTTAGTTCTTGATCAAGTTGTGTGATAGAAAACATTTGCTGTGTTGACTTCACTTTTGCTGCTGCTTCTTCTTCTTAATAGATCAGCATAGTTACTATTAAAATACAGATTGCATCTGCTCTTTATAATAAATGGGCTTTAGGGAGTCACGGGAGCCTCTCAGTATTTTGATAAGTTGCAGACGGGCCATTTACTACATGGAAGATTGCTGTAAGAATGCTGGATAATAGCAGATTATTAGAGTTCGGGTCTAGTATCTTATTGCTACTGGTGGAATTCTTCCTTCACAAGTTGTAGTCTTTTCTTTCCCCCAAATTTACATTTGGAGACCCATCAGAGCAAATACGAGCAGTGCCCTGTGTTGTTAAGCGAATCACTGCAGTTATTTAAGTTGATAACATGGTTGTTAAGTGAAACTAGCCTCCTCCATTAACTTTGCTTGTCAGAAGATTGCAATCACGTGATCCCAGGATACTGAACCGTCATAAATAAGAACCAGTTGCCAAGCGTCTGAATTTTGATCACGTGACCATTAGGGATGTTGCAATGGTTGTAAGTGTGAATAATAGTCATAAGTCACTTTTTTCAATGCTGTTGTAATTTTGAGTGGTCACTAGATGAATCGTTGTAAGTTGAGGACTACCTATACCTGTTTCACGTGTCTTGTCTTTCCTCTGTCTTGTCTTCCAGGGCGCCAATGCCTCTGCTTTGGAGAAAGAGATTGGTCCGGATCAATTTCCTATAAATGAACATTACTTCGGCTTAGTAAATGTAAGTGGCTCTTTTGTGCTTCTTGGGGAGTTGTCTGATTGTTGTGTTATCCCTGGATTTGGAACCGAACACCCCAGAGTACCCCTTGGGTTGACTGCTCCAGGAGCCAGTTTGTATCCTGAGCCTTGGAAAGTCTGCTTAATACAAATCGACCTTTACAAAGTGAAGTAAAAGCAAGAGTTAAAACATTGGCTATTTGTTTGCTTGAGGAAGTTTCTGATTTGGTTTGATTTGTTAGGAAGCAGCAACAGAAGCCTGTTTCCAGTCAGCATGAGATACCAACCTCCTGACAGCACAGAGAAGGGGGCTGGCCCAGAAAAAGCTACCCCAGAGCTTGCAAGTATTTGCTCATTGTGAGAGCTTAAACCTGCCCTAGTCCTGTGGAAGTAAACCTAAGGCTTGACCCAGGAATGGTCAGCTTTGAGCTCGTATCTGAAAGCTGAATCGAACTTCTGGATGTGTTGATGGGAGCATCCCAGGAGAGGAGAATTCCATGAGACGCAGCCAAGAGGGAGGCTCGAAACAGCACGGAGGGAATCGTAATAGGCACAGAGGTCATGAGATGCTGAAACTTTTCCCTGCATGGAAGCGAAATTGCAGAAGGGTCTACGATGACTAGGAAGGCCTTTCATTTTGCTGCTTTGAGGCAAGAGAGTCACACATCTGCTTCAGGAGTGATTGGAGGGAAGATTTCTGGAACCAAAGCACCCTCTCAAAGCTTTCCACAGCCTAGGGTGGAATAACACACAGCTTTCATCATTTTCAATGGGCAAATGTTAGTTTTGTTTATCCTGAGAGTCTTGATGTGGATGGAGGGAGCTATTGCAGGGAGGAGGAGGAAGGAGGAGGAGGAGGATGTACTCTGAATGTCAAATGATTTCTCCCAGACGTGATCATCCCTTCAGATTCTCTGAAATGAAGCAACTTTCAGAGGTGACAGATGCAAACATCTGCTTTCAGCTTTGTAAACAGGAAGCACATAGACACTGTCTAACTCATCCCCAGGGCCTTTTTCTCCTAAGAATGCTGGTCCCTTCTCTAAATATTCTTGATAAGAACCTCCTCTAACTCTCCTTGGCATCCCATCAGAGTTCTGGCTGCTGCCAGGCTCCATGCATAAACCTCGCTCTGGTCACAAACAACACCCTTGCCCAGAGCACCACCTACCCATCGCTGTCAGTTGTAACAGCATAGCGACAGATTCCTCTGGAGCAGGGGTCTCCAACCGTGGCCACTTTAAGACTTGTGGACTTCAACTCCCAGAGTTCCTCAGCCAGCAAAGTTCAGCAAAGCAAAGCTGGCTGAGGAACTCTGGGAGTTGAAGTCCACAAGTCTTAAAGTGGCCACGGTTGGAGACCCCTGCTCTGGAGTAACGAGCAACAGGACACGGTTCCCCTCCCTAATTAATTAGCATTGCTGGTTTGTGAAACAAGTGGGAGGGTGGGCCAAATGGCATTGCAGAGCTTTTAAAAAGTCGGGGTCAGCTCCCTTCACTGAGGGTCAGCCGAGGAAATACTTCACGCCTGTTGTGGTGACAGGCAGCTGTGTGACAGTTCATGGTTGAAGAAGTACTGACAAAGCCCCCAGACCAGCCTACAAGGCTTGCAACCCCAAGGCGGAGGTTGCAGAGGGAATGTGTCAGGCTACAGAACTTTTCCCATTTAATCAACTAAAATGAACTTCTGAAAACGTATCAAAACATTTTTATTTATTTATTTATAATCGTATTTCTATACCGCTCCCTCTCCGAAAAGGGACTCGGGGCGGTGTACAGCCTAATAAATACATAAAATACAGAGATACAAAATTAAATAGAATTTAAAACCAAATTAAACATAAGTATGGCTGTATCCCAAAAATTTTAAAAATAAGTTAAAATTTAAAAAACCCTATTTACTAAAACCCCTTAAACCCTTACTGGGCCAGGCCAGCCTGTTTAAAAAGTAGGGTCTTAACTGCGCGCCGGAAGGAGAGGATATCTGTCATGGCTCGTATCTCCGGGGGGAGATCATTCCACAGGGAGGGCGCTCCCACAGAGAAAGCACGCACCCTCGGGGCCGCCAGTCGACAACGATCAGGTGGCGGTACCCCAAGGAGGGCGACCCTGTGGGAGCGTACTGGGCGGCGGGAGGTTGTTGATGGCAGCAGGCGGTCCCGTAAGTACCCAGGTCCCGAGCCATGGAGCACTTTAAATACCATCAGTACCACCTTGAATCGAATCCGGAAGGCCACAGGAAGCCAGTGCAGCCTGCGGAGAAGTGGTGTTACGTGTGCACCTCGATATAAAACATATCAAAAAGGAATCCTTTATTGAGATGAGACAGTTCATGTAGGGATCAAAAGCAGCATCTAAGGTCTCTCAGGCATGCAGAGATAGACAAGGGAGTTTAAAACCCCTCCCCTTGATGTGTATTAAGTAAAACAAAGAACCAACATGTTAATTCCCCCCACCCCCTTTTTAGAACGATCTTTTCCAGAGTTTCCCGGGACACATCTCACTGTGGAATTTTTATGGTCTCTTCATCTCTTGCCTGTCTCTCCCAGAGGTGATAGGTTCTGGCCATCTAGGTTTCATCTCTCCATTGTATCATGTGTAGGTTATACAAATTCGATATAAGATTAAATATATTCAGGATTTCTTTATCAGTCTCCCCCCCCCCCCTTTTCTTCTTCCATTGAAGAGATGACAGATACACCGATCTGACAATGCCTTCGAAACTTCTCATGCTTTCTGCAGCTCTTGAACCCTCAAAAAGATTGTCCTTCCCTCAAATGTCTTTTTTGTGAGAATATTGTGTGCAACACCTTCACCTTTTATGCTTATTTTGCCAGCCTCCCCCTATCCTCTTCCTTGCCAGCTAAAGTTAGAAGGGAACTTGGAGGCCTTCTGGTCCAATTCCCTGCTTGAGCAGGAGATACTCTACTAGGCGTGTGTAACCTTGACCATTTTAAGACTTGTGGACGTCAACTCCCAGAATTTTGGGAATTAACATCCACAAGTCTTAAATTGTTTACAAATTGTCTATAACAACTAGACACAAGGGTAGCTTTCCCCAAAATGCCATCACTCTGCTAAAAAATTAATTCCCATAACACTGTAAGTTTATTTACTAAGACTGTATTACTATTATTCTTCTCATCTTTCCTATTACCTATCTCCTCCCACTTATGACTATAACCTTATTGCTGGTATTTTTACGATTTATATTGTTTTATTTGATTCCTAGTATGATTTGATTATTTAGTTACCTATGACTATCACTAAGTGTTGTGTCTTATGATTCTTGATGAATGTATTTTTTCTTTTTATTTACACTGAGAACTTCTGCACCAAAGGCAAATTCCTTGTGTGTCCAATCATACTTGGCCAATAAAGAATTCAGTTCAATTCAATTCTACTCTACTCTATTCCTATTCTATTCCTATTTTCTACTCTACTCTACTCTACTCTACTCTACTCTACTCTACTCTACTCTACTCTACTCTACTCTACTCTAATGTATTCTAAGTCTTAAAGCTGCCAAGGTTGGAAACCCCTACGCTATACTCTTGGTTTCCTTAGTTCTCTTTTGCCTGCAGTTGCAGTTACACACAGATAGACATCCTTAGTTACTTTCCTTTTTCCCTTCTCTCAGTTTGGAAACACCTGCTACTGTAACTCAGTCCTCCAGGCCCTTTACTTCTGTCGTCCGTTTCGGGAAAAGGTGTTGGCCTACAAAGTCCAAGTCCGCAAAAAGGAGACCCTCCTGACCTGCTTGTCGGACCTCTTCAACAGCATTGCCACCCAGAAGAAGAAAGTGGGGGTCATCCCCCCCAAGAAGTTCATTTCCCGGCTGAGGAAAGAAAACGGTAAGGGAGCCTCTCGCTTCTCAGGCGCCTGAGGATGGAGGAGGCCGGAGAGTTCACGAGGGGTCAGTTTGGGCGGACTGGGAGCTGCTGGGCTTGGAGGCCCTCAGAAGCATCTGGCTCAGAACTGGGGGTTTGTGGGGACAGAGGAATCCCCCCCCCCCCCACTGCAGGCAGTCCTTGACTCAACAGCCGTTGGTTTAGTGACCGTTGTTACAGCAGCACTGAACCCATGTCTGACGACTGTTTTCCACACTTACAACCGTGGCAGGCCCCCCAAAGTCACCTGATCAAACTCCAGGCCTTTCAGGTGACTGATACTTACGATGGCTGCAATATCCCCTTTTGCAACCTTCTGACAAAGACAATGGGGAAGCCAGATCCACTTAACAACCGGGTTACTAACTTAACCAGTGATTCACTTAACAACTGGGGCAAGAAAGGTCGCAAAATGGGGCAAAACTCACTTAATGACTGTCTCGCTCAGCCACAGAAATTTTGGGCTCAGTTATGGTCATAAATGGAGGACCACCTATACTGGGGTAATCAACATGATGCATGGACACACCTCTCCATTAAGCTCCCTGCCCCACAGCCTTTAAAAAAGAAATCCTGTTAATTTAAGAATCAAGCTACTTGCAAACAGTGAATCACCATATTGACCCATAGCAAAATCCCTCCCCCCATACAAACACAGGTGACAGAGGGCATCCAGGTTCAATGTCTGATTAAATAATTTGTTTGTTTGTTTGTCAAACATGTACAAGATAACAAGTGTAGCTATGAACATAAACAAAGGAAGTAAGTACAGATAAATGGGGACAGTAAGACAGGGACGGTAGGCACACTGCTGTGCTTAAGCACGCCCCCTTTAAGGACCTCATAGGAATGGGGTGAGGTCCACAGTAGACAGTTTGCGGTTGAAGCTGCGAGGGGTTGAGGCTGTGACCATGGAGTCAGGCAGGGCATTCCAGGCCACTCTGTGCCTGAAGTCCTATTTTCTGCATTCGAGTTTGGAGCAGTTTACCTTGAGTTTGTATCGGTTGTTTGCCCGTGTATTATTGCGATTGAGGCTGAAGAAGTCGTTGATAGGCAAGAAGTTTTAGCAGACAATTGTGTGTACTATACTTAGATCAGACTGCATAAGAATAAAAATAAAAAATTAAATAAAAATAAAAGAATAAAAAGAATACTGTCCTTTAACTGACTAGGCCAACACTGAGAACTAGTTAGCAAGTAAATCAGACTCTCATGGTAATCATTTTGTAACTCTGCTTGTCATTTGTTGTCCTTTGCCCTTAACTACAGATAGTTCTCAACTGAACAGCCGTTCATTTAGTTACAATGGCACTGAAAAAAACTGACTTACGATCCTTACAACCTTTGGAACGTCCCCAGGGTCACATGATTAAAAATAGTGTGCTTGGCAACTGGCATGTACTTCTAACAGTTGCACTGTCCCAGAGTGATGTGATCATTTGCCTCATAGTGGTATTACATTCATGTTGCAAATATGTTCCCATCTCCTTTTTAAAAACCTATTTTTACTATGCACTTTTGCTCAATTTTAATAAAAGCACACCCCGTTGCTTTCTGTCCTGGTATTTGAAATTCCGTAATGACTTCAACTGTACCACGCTGGCAGTCTAATATCTTAATTCCTCTGCTCTTTTTGTTGTTGTTTGTGTGCCTTCTTGTTACCAGAGCTATTTGACAACTATATGCAGCAGGACGCACACGAATTCCTGAACTATCTGTTGAACACAATTGCGGACTTGCTGCAGGAAGAAAAGAAGCAGGAAAAACAGAATGGCAAACTGCAGAACGGAAGCATTGAGAGCGATGAAGGGGAGAAGACCGAGCTTACGTGGGTCCATGAAATCTTCCAGGGAACCCTAACAAACGAAACTCGCTGTTTAAACTGTGAAGCTGTAGGTGGCTCTTTACTTTCTCTGAAATTCCCACTGAGTGGTGCTCTTTCCCCCCATCTTCTTACTGCCTGTATATAAACAGATGAACTGTCATGTCCTTCTAGTTGCTAAACCTGCATTTAGCTAGAAGAGGGATCTCTAATCTTAGCAACTTTAAGACTTTTGTGGACTTATACTGTCAGAATTTGGGGACTGGAAGTCCACAAGATGCCGAATTTGGAGACCCCTGAGCTGGAAAAATGTTTCTCAGTTTTGGTAACAAAGATGTGTGGACTTCAGCACCCACAACGTTTCCTGCCACAGCTGGCTTGGTCTGCTTTCAAGAAGCTTGTAGGAGGGAGTGAAGTTCTAACTCTACCCCACTCTTATCTCAGTTCTTGTTCTGGCATTTTTGAGGCTCTCTGAGTTTGGCTGTTTGCTTGCTGATGTTTCTTTTTTTAAATTGTTTTTATTACAATTTTCAAAAATACAAATCTCATTTATATTCATGACAACATTTTGGCAATGACAATTACATGTATACATATATGCCTTATTATATACACATCTACATTAATAATCTCTTACGGTTTCTTGCTTTATTTACAATAATCCATTCTTCCTAGTTTTTACATCTATTTTTTAGCCACTCATACCTTTTATCCCATATTGCGTAATATTCGGAATCCTCTTTGTCTTTCATTTCCCCTGTGAGCTTATCCATTTCCGCGCATTCCAATACTTTTTGTGTGACTAAATCTTCTGAAGGGATATTAGCTCTTTTCCATAATTAATAAACTTGCTAATGTTTCATTGCCCAAGTAGGAAACGTCATCAGTGCCAGGGAGTTTGGGGTTTGCTCCCTCTTTCTATGCAGTAGCTTGCCCTGCCAATGACAGGAGGTGGTGCAGTTTTCTCCTTGGTGGTTCCTTGATTACGGTAGTTCTTGTCTCCTTGAAGTAGTTGCCGTGTTACATTATTCAGTCTAAAGGTCCTGATTTGAGCACATCAATACTTTGGATCTGGATCTGAAGCTTTGGGGTGCACACAAGACTGGTTTGCATCTTCTGAAAGAAACCATGTTTCCTGGTCTTGCATGGTCAGTTGAGTAAAGGAAGCACTCACAGTGTGTCCATCTGTGATGACCTGGAGCGTGGCACAAATGCAACACAGTAAAATAAGCAATAAGAGTCCCTTTATTATCTCCAACTATTCCCCCAATGTCCTGGTTACCTGCGGGCTGGAGAAAAACTCCCAGGAACAGCCTTTAGCTTGTAGAAAATTCAGTCCAAAACAAGGCACACACAAACTGTAACTAAAATTCCATACAAACCAAGTTGAAGTAATTAACTTGACAGGGCAGGAGAAGGAGAAGGAATTTCAGATTTGAAAGTACAGCAAAACACATACAGTTGGGAAGATGCCAGGAACACAGATAATCCACGACTATACCAGATAAATTCACATTTGCTCCTAACAACTTGCTGTGTGCAGCTTCCTCTTTCAAACTGTGTTCCCAGCTGCAGCTAACGAAGGGAATTAGGGCCCTTTCCTCCCCCGTAAACCACACAACTCACGTTGCTCCCTTCTCTGTTCCTCCCTGCATGCCCTAGGATGAAGAAGAGGTGGGCCTGGGCCTTCCTCTGAACCCCCTCTCCCTTGTTCTCCCTCTTCCCTGCTCTGCCCAGCCAGACTTTGCCCTGCCCCAGTTTCATCCACAGCCAACGGAGCCACACTCCCACTCCCAGTCGGCTGCTCGGCTTCCCCCTCCGAGTCAGACTCTGACAGGGACATGACACCACCCCTCCCCCAAGAGCTTTTTCATCTGTGGATTTGAAGGGCAGGTAGTCCTCAACTTACGACCACAATTGAGTCCAAAGTTTACATTGAGAAATTTGTTAAGTGAACTTTGCCCCATTTTACGACTTTTCTTGCCACAGTTGTTAAGTGAATCATTGCAGTTGTTAAATTAATAACCTGGTTTGTTAAGGCAATCGGCTTCCCCTTTGTTTGTCAGAATGTGGCAAAAGATGCTCATATGATCCTGGGACACTGCAACCATCGTAAATGTCAGTCACCTGTCAAGCATCTGAATGTAAATCACGTGACCATGGGGGAAGCTGCAACGGTCATAAGTCTGAAAAATGGTCCCAAGTCACTTTTTTCAGTGCCGTTGTAACTTTGAACGGTCACTAAGTGAACTGTTGTAAGTTGAGGACTACCTGTTTTGCACATCTCTACACTGAGTCCATCCATTTGTTCTGCTAAAGTCTCCAAACTTGGCAACTTTAAGACTTGTGTAAATTGGGACAAAATTCACTTAATAACTATCTCGCTTAGCAAGAGAAATTGTGGTTGAGGACTATCCGTAATGAAGGCAAGCCCAAAACCCACATTCCTAGCAGTAAATATCGGGAATGTGTGACTGGCTCAGGATCTTTCATTGAGATAGATGTAGCAGAGAACAATACTAGGAATGAGATGCTGCACAGTTGTACATTCTTCATTCTATTTCTTAAAGGTTGTAAAATCTGCCTTTTTTTTTAACCTGTTCAAGGTGAGCAGCAAAGATGAAGATTTTCTGGACCTGTCGGTTGACGTGGAACAAAATACATCAATCACACACTGCCTGAGGTACAACATTTCAATAAAAACAGAAAAGGCAGCCAGATAAAACAGAAGGAAGCTCTATTTCAGCGGTCTCCAACCTTGGCCACTTTAAGACTTATGTCCACAAGCCTTAAAGTGGCCAAGGTTGGCTGAGGAATTCTGGGAAGTCCACTAGTCTTAAAATTGCTAAGGTTGGAGACCCCTGCTCTATCCAACCTCAGGACACCGAAGCCAACAGTAATACATGAAATAGCTCCCTAGAGCAGCGGTCGCCAACCGGTGGGCCGTGAGAAAATTTTGGTGGGCCGCAGAGAAATCTCACCCCCAGAGCACCCCCCCAAAGCAATTAATTCAGACTGCGCAGAAACACAAGGCTGCTCAGTCCACATGGCCCGCGGGAACCCTCCCCGCCCACTCACTCCTTACCAGGCAAATTTGTCTGCTAAGTTGCTATTTTTCCTTTTTCCAACCATCATCTGTTCTGCTGTGCCGGGAGATTTAGATTAGCTAGGAAGCAGGAAATGGTTGGATTTCTTGCTTTCTAGCCAAGCACAGCCAAACTTTCCTTAGGATTGAAGGTTTGTTTGCAAGCAAATTCAGTGCAGACTCACAGCAAGCAAATTTGAGAGACTGAGCTAGCCGATGGTAGATAGATAGATCACTGAATGATTCTGTGAGCAACTCAATCTTCCTGCTTTGCCTGATTTTGGATAAAAGTTGCTTTTTTAAAAATAAAAAATTCAATATTTACATGCATGGTGTATTGTGAGTTAATTTTGTGAGTTTGCTTGCTAGCAAATTTTATGAGTTTGCTTGCAAGCAAATTTTATGTGACAGACTGAGCTAGCCAATGGCAGATAGATAGATTTCTGAATGAATCTGTGATTCTGTGAGCAACTCAATCTGCCTGCTTTGCCTGATTTTGGGTAAAAGTTGCTCTTTTTTTAAAAAAAATTCAATAGTTATATAAATATTTATAATATTTACATACAAGCCATGCCCAGCTAGTCACATGACCACCAAGCTGTACCCACAAATTAGGTCATGCCCACAGAACCAGTTAGTGGTCCCTGGGATCTAAAATTATGAGTTTGGTGGTCCCTGAGGTCCAAAAGGTTGGCGACCCCTGTCCTAGGGGGTTATTTATTTTTATTTAACTGTGCGCATTCTGCCTTTTTATAAGGCTTCTAACAGAGTTTTAGGGAGAATTATTGGCTTGCTTTGGCCATCATACAAATGCAGATCCCTGGATTACTGTGCCACTGTAGATCCAGTTGGTTGATGTGATAATGATGTTATCAAGGGATCTCGCAGGCACAAACCCACACGCAGTAAATTAGCAGCAGCAATTACTTGATCAGAATTGATGTGAGCCACAAAAAGGGCTCCAGTCCCATAAAAGCCCTCAGAAGTGGCTTCTCTGAGTCATTTGGGGATGGGCCTAAAGGAGACAGGGGAAATAATAATAATAATAATAATAGAAGAAAATAGAAGAAGGATGAGCTTCAACCATTACTGTCCATTTTGTGGTGCTGGGTGACATTTGCATTTCCCACTGCAAACAGGCATTTGTGTCCTGTGGGGCAGCTCTGTACAGATGGCCCAGACAAAATCTGTTCATTGCTGGGAAACCTGATAAGTATAACTTCTGTTCCAATCTGTTCCACTTTGCAGAGGGTTCAGTAACACCGAAACGCTGTGCAGCGAGTACAAGTACTACTGTGAGCAGTGCCGCAGTAAACAGGAAGCGCAGAAGAGGTGAGGCTAAGTTGCAATTTTTATTCCATATCTGGGGGCCACCAAGGACTTCGCTTCTTGATACGTTTACAACAGACCTGCCTGGCAGGTAGACTGTGCTGAGAAAGAAGTAGTAGGCTCTAATCAACTCCCCCACTTTATAGTTGAAAAGAATCTTTCTGTCGTTTATGAAAGACACATTTCTAATGAACTTGTGGTTTGTGGTTTCGATGACTAGACAGATTATCGAAACAGGAGTAATGTGACAGAACTTTGGAGTGAGGCTAAAATATATTTTATTTATAACTATTGTGAAGAATTTTAGAAGCCACTTCTCTGTAATTCAAAGGTTGTTTTCTCCTTCCAGGGGGGGGGGGGTGGCTTCAATCATTCTGGGGCCATAGTGGACCGAGAAGCTTTTCAGAGCAGTGACATCCACCGGTTTTTGGAGCCTGATTTCAGGGGTCAAATTGTGAAATTAATTCCCCCAAATAAAGAGACAAACAGAGGAGGGTAATAAATTCTGTACAGGACCAAGTGGTATTTCTGGTAGAATTTGACTCTTATTGGCTCCAAACTTCGATGTTTCTTGATGAAGAAGGGGGGGAGGGGGAACAAGAGGCCCCTAGTTTGATCTAGTAGTTAGACACCAGACTAGAAATCAGGAGACTGTGAGTTCTAATTCCACGTTAGGACATAAAACTCGGTTGTGTTAGTTTGGCCCAATCATTCTTGTCCTGCCTTAAGCTCATAAAAGCCGGCTGGGTGATTGTAGCCAGCCCCTCTCAGTCAGCCCCAACCCACCTCAAAGGGTGGTGGTTGTGGGGAAAATAGGAGGAGGAAGGAGCATGACGTATGCTTGATACCTTGAGTTATTTATAAAAAATAATAAAGGCGGGATTTTAAAAATCTAGTTAATAAATAAATGCATTTTTTTTTTATTTCTTTGTCGATTTGAGTCTGAATTAATAGCTGCCTTGCATTCAGTTCTTGCTTAGCGCTCAACTCATCCCTTTGCCACATGATCCAGGAAGTCTGCTTCAAATCTTGCCTGTCTTGTGTGTGTGTGTGTGTGTCAAAAAGAGATAGTCCTCGATTTACAACAGTTCATTTAGTGACTGTTCAAAATTACAACGGTGCTGAAAAAAAGTGACTTATGGTCGTTTTTCACACTTACAACCTTTGTGACTTCCCCATGATCATGTGATCAAAATTCAGATGCTTAGCAACTGGTTCATACTTACGACGGTCGCAGTGTCCCAAAGGTCATGTGATCCATTTTGCGACCTTCTGACAAGCGAAGTCAATGGGGAAGCCAGATTTGCTTAGCAACCGGGTTGCTGACTTATGAACTGTAGTGATTCACTTAACAGCGGAGGCAAGAAAAGTCGCAAAATGGGGCCAAATTCACTTAACAAATGTCTCACTTAACAACAGACCTTTTGGGCTCGGTTCTGTTCGTAAGCGGAGGGCTATCTGTATTTTATTCACGGGGGTTATTTTTTTAAACCTTCATCAACTCTCTCGCTGGAATTGAGCCTGATTTTGTAAGAACTGCTCTTGCTTTCTCCTTTCTCCTTCGATCCTGCATTGCTGATCCAGGATGCGAGTGAAAAAGCTGCCCATGATCCTCGCTCTGCACTTGAAAAGGTTCAAATACATGGACCAGCTACACCGATACACCAAGCTCTCCTACCGCGTGGTCTTTCCTCTGGAGCTCCGACTCTTCAACACATCAGGAGATGCTACAAACCCAGACCGAATGTATGATCTCGTGGCTGTGGTGGTGCACTGCGGCAGGTAAATGTCCCCCTCTCCAAAAAATCATAAGAGAAGATTTGCTCTGGGGTCCTCGGTGCTGTCTGAGCTTGGTGGTTTTCTTGCAGATTTTCATGACCCAACTGGAGTCATTAGTAAACAGCCCAGGCATATAACTGGACAGCAAACAGCACTCTTCTGGCACTGAGGATGTTACCTAGTTGGGTCATGAAACGTCTGCAAGAAAACAAGCAGGCTCAGAAAGCACCAAGGACCCCCCCTATCAACCCTGAGCTACAGATATTCTCCTTTATTGATGACCCAACTAGGTAACATCCTCAGTGCTGGAAAAGTGTGGGGTTTGCAGTGTGGAGGAGAAGGAGAGGAGGAAGAGAAAACAAGAAGGAGAACAGCTGCAGTGTCCTTGGTCTTCTCTGAACTTGGTGGTTTTCTTGCAGACTTTTCATGACCCAACTAGGTAACATCCTCAGGGCTAGTAGGGAGCGGGGTTTGCAGTGTGGAGAAAGAGGTGGGATCCATGTTGCTCTCTGAGCTTGGTAGTTTTCTTGCAAATGTTTCATTGCCCAAGTAAATAGCCTCATTAATGTGAGGATTAACACTGATAATATTAGCCTCGTCGGCAGTGGAAACACCTGTGAGAAAACCTCCAAGCTCAGAGAGCACCAAGTCACAGGCAGGTTACAGACCCCTGGTGTTTCCTGAGTTGCAGATGAACTTCAGGGAGACACCCCCCACCCCCAGCTTGAACCTAAGGACAGATTTGGGTTAGCAGTCCCCATTTGGGGAATCCAGATGCAACAGTGACTGCCTGCAATTCCCGACAGGGCTATGATTTGTCTCTCATCTCTCCCCCCCCACCTCCCCAACTTTCCTCTTCTGCTTGAGAACATCCTAAGCTAAAGTTGTTCCTAATCAGCTGTTGTTGGTACTTAGCGGATCCCTCTGCCCCTGAACCTCACTGCCTCTTACCCAATCCCTCATTGCACTGAAAAGAAAAAAAATCATTCCATTGTGCAGCGTTTTTCCTCCATTTTGTTTACTGTTCGGCCTTTGCATAGGTAGTCTTCGACTTACGACCACAATTGAGCCTCAGACTTCTGTTGTTAAACAAGACAATTGTCAAATGAATCTTGACTCCTTTTATGACCTTTCTTGCCACAAGTTGTTAAGAGAATCGCTGCAGTTATTACGTCGGTAACACCGTTGCTAAGTGAACCTGGCTTTCCAGTTGACTTTGCTTGTCAGAAGGTCTCCAAGTAGGATCACATGACCTTTGGGACGCTGCACATGTCATAAACATGAGTCAGTTGCTGAGTGTCTGAATTTTTTAATCACATGGGGGGGGTGTTCTGACCCAGCTCCCCAAACACGGCAAACCCTCTTGACGTGAACTCAAAAGATTCCTTCATTAGGAATGCCGGCAGCCCTGGACAAACGTTTCTCTCACAGGCTTACAAGTCCGTCCAGCAGGAGAGATGAGTAGTTGTCTATCACACCTATTCATCTCCGCCCCCTGCCTTTTATCCCCAAATCTTGGGTGGGGCCTCCCTAGCAGCGGTGGCTCTTCTGTCCTGAGGGCCAGCCCATAGATTTCCACTGTTCTCCTCTCCTCTGCCTTAATGCTGGCCTGGACTCCCACACTACCTCCTCCTCTGATTCGGCTGCTGATGCTACAACAGTCTTATGTATGAAAACAGTCACAAGTCACTTAGTTTTAGTGCCATTGTAACTTCAAATGGTCAGAAAATGAACTATTGTAAGTCAAGGATTACCGGCATACCTTGCTCTACCAGGTTTCCCTATGTGGTCTTTATCTGCATCCCTGGGATAGCTTTAATAGAGAAGGATAATAGGATTGGGCTTGAAGATGTTGATGAGGCCATAGGTCCCTTCTCTCCACAAGAGCCTTTTGCATTTTTTTTCCTCCTTGGGTGTATAATTGAAGTGCGCATTTTAAAATGTGTATATCAGTTAAACAGATCGATGTAAAATGTTGCTTTGTTTATGGGAACTTCATCTACCGCAAAGAAAATGGAAACCAGCTATTATTAGAACAAAGAAGCTATTAGAGCAGTTTAGCCAAATGATTTAAGGGTTTTTTATAGCAGTAGCCTGGGTGGTTAAGCTGCATATTTTCCAAATGTTTATTGAATCCATTCATTTTGGCTTTGTTCTCAGTGGCAAGTTATAAACCTCCCTAATTAGTTTTGGGAGAAGAGGTGTGTAGTGTAGAGTCATTCTTTCCATCTCGAGGGCCCCATTCCAGCCCTAGATTGAGTTCCCACATCACACCCTGCCTGATTTGTGTAACCACGATTTGCTCACCAAACCATGATTGGTGCTGTTCTATCAGTCATGGATTTGCACATGATAGTCTAGCACAGAGGTCTCCAAACTTGGCAACTTTAAGACTTGTGGACTTCAACTCCCAGAATTCTCCAGCCAGCAGAGCTAATTAAATCATGAGTCTCAAGCCAAGCTTTAAAAAAAATCTATTTATTAGGAGCTTCATGCCAGCACCGACCAGGTGGAGCCAACTCTGACCTCAGTTATTATTATTATTATTTATTTGATTTATATACCGCCCCCTCTCCTCGAAGGGACTCGGGGCGGTGAACAGCCAATAAAAACACATATAACAAGGTACAAAATATGAGACAACATAGAATATTAAAATTTAAAAACTGAAATATAATATGGCTCTAATAAAATATAAACAAGTATTAAAAAGATTAAAACCCGATTAAAATTTAAAAACCCCTAGGCCAGTCCGGCCTGCCGAAATAAATGCGTTTTGAGCAACCGACGGAAGGCCATGAGATCGGGGGCGGCCCTTACCTCCGGGGGTAATTCATTCCAGAGAGGGGGTGCTCCCAATGAGAAGGCCCGCGCCCTCGGGGTCGCCAGCCGTCCAGCCGGCGGCACCCCGAGGAGGCCCACTCTATGGGAGCGTACCGGTCGGTGGGAAGCCGATGGTGGCAGGAGGCGGTCTCGCAAGTAACCTGGTCCCGAGCCATGGAGCACTTTAAAGATAGTGACCAAGACCTTGAAGCGCACCCGGAGGGCCACCGGGAGCCAATGCAGCACGCGTAGAAGTGGCATAACATGGGAGCCCCTAGGTGCCCCCATTACCACCCTCGCGGCTGCATTCTGCACCAACTGGAGCCTCCGGATGCTCTTCAAGGGCAGCCCCATGTAGAGAGCATTGGCATAGTCTAGGCGGGAGATCACCAGGGCGGAAGTGACCGTGCGAAGCGCATCCCGATCCAGAAAGGGCCGCAACTGGTAGATCCTACGGACCTGTCCAAAAGCCCCCCTGGCGACGGCCGCCACATGATCTTCCAATAACAGCCGTACATCCAGGAGGACACCCAGATTGCGGGCCCTCTCTGTGGGGGCAAGAATTTCCCCCCCCACAGCCAGCGATGGAACCAGCCGGCTGTATCGGGGTGCCGGGAAGCACAGCCACTCAGTCTTAGATGGGTTGAGCTGAAGCCTGTTCCGCCCCATCCAACACCGCACGGCCTCCAGGCATCGGGCCATCACTTCGACGGCTTCATCGGGGTGGCCCGGGGTAGAGATGTACAGCTGGGTGTCATCAGCGTACTGATGGAACTCTACCCCAAAGCCACGGATGATCTCACCTAGCGGCTTCATATATATGTTGAACAGGAGGGGCGAGAGCACCGACCCCTGAGGCACCCCGCAAACCAGGGGCCTCGGGGCCGACCTCTGCCCCCCTGCCAACACAAATTGCGAGCGGTCAGAGAGGAAGGAGAGTTAATTTGCGCTTTGCCTCTGACCCTGTTTCCCCCTCCCAAGATGTGTCCTCAGTCACATTCCCCAATGAAGCAATTTCGTGGGTTGTAAAGGCCATTGTGGGTTTCCATGGAGACGACCTTGACGTATCAGTTGGAATGTGCTTTGCTTTGAGATGCCAGCTCCTGGATGCAGCCATACAATTCACTTTCCCATCCCCCTTGTCTATAGCAACTCGAGAGCAGGCCAGGGATGCTTCGCAAGTTGACACCCCTTTTGCGACCTTCTGGCAAACAAAGTCAATGGGGAATCCAGATTCACTTCACAACCGTGTTACTAACTTAACTTCAGGGATTGTAGCTTAGAAAGGTCATAAAGTGGGGCAAAACTCACTTAACAAATGTCTCCTTTAGCAACATACATTTCGGGCTCAATTGTGGTCGTAAGTCGAGGATCCCCTGTACTCTCTTCGTTGCTTTATCACCCAGGGGTGACACCATCTTGGGATTGTGGGATCAGAAGTCCTCCGGTGTTACTTCCACTCATGTCAAAGCGGCTTTGGAGATACAAGTCGTAGGGGAACCATTGTCATGCCCTTGTTGGAGTTTGATTCTGAGAGGGAGATTGAGCAGCTGACAGGGAGTGGGGGGGTGGCTCCCATGGCTGTGGAGGAAACGGGGGAAGGGCACAGTCCAGCTGGGCATTCAGCGGAAGACCCAGGCCCACCCCCTCTTCATCCTAGGGCACGCAGGGAGGAATGGAGAAGGGAGCAACGTGGCTTATGGAAGAGAAAAGGGCCCTGATCCCTTTCATTAGTTGCAGCTGGGAGAACAGGATATAAGAGGGGAGTTTGCACATGGCTCCTTGCTGGAAGCAAAGCGTGTGTTATCTTGGTCGAGCTTTATCTGGGTTTGGGCATCCTCCCAACTGTGGGTGCTTCATTATCTTTTGGAAGTCTGCAATTTATCATCCTGGCCTGTCGTGTTAATTACTTCAGCATGGTTTTTGTGTTGGTTTTTTTAATTTCTAATTATCTTTACTTTGGGTTCGGAATGCATATCTTTCCTTCGTAGACTGTTTTTGGAAGAATTTGATCTCCAGCCGAGGATAACTGGACATTGCAGCCAACTTGGAGGCATTAAAGGCATTATCTACTTTGGTGACTTTGTTATTCTTGTGTCACGCCCTGGGTCATCACAACGATAGTTGGAGTCTGCGTGCCCATATCCAGCATTAACCTTGCCTCTCTCCTTTGTTGCAGTGGTCCAAATCGTGGACATTATATCACCATTGTGAAGAGCCACGGCTTTTGGTTGCTCTTCGATGATGACATCGTAGAGGTAGGTTGGGCTCCTGTTCCAATGCTTTGTATAACTTCAGGTCCAGGCTATTTTCAGGGTCTGCTTTTGTACCTAAATTTAAATATGAACTCTTCCTAATCAATCATGCAAATAACAGCTCCAACACCAATAAATCAATACTAACAAGCCTTCAAATGGCATCAAAAAGGCACAATGCAACAACAGTCCTGTTCAGCAGACGACTTGAGACGTCTGTTGTCCCTACTGAGATATCAGGAGGAGCTGCTCAGGACAGAGTGTCCCAGTAAGATGGTTTCGTAGCCAAGGAGGACAAGGTCTTCCCCCAAAATCTCAAAAATTGGATGGAATTAGGAAAAGGGCCATATTTATCTAGAGGAATAAGAATAGAGGGCCATAATCAGCAATTATTTTCTGATTTTGAAGATCTGGTAGAAATCAAGACTTGAATATGTGTTTATATATATGTATGTATAAAGGGGACGCGGTGGTTCAGTGGCTAAGACGCGGAGCTTGTCGATCAGAGAGGTCGGCAGTTTGGCGGTTCGAATCCCTAGCACCGCAGAACAGAGTGAGCTCCCGTTCCTTGTCCCAGCTTCTGCCAACGTAGCAGTTCAAAAGCATGTAAAATGCAAGTAGAAAAATAGGGACCCCTTTGGTGGGAAGGGAACAGTGTTCCGTGCACCTTCGAAGGCGTTTAGTCCTGCCGGCCACATGACCACGGAGACGTCTTTGGACAGCACTGGCTTTTCTTTGGTTTTGAAACGGAGATGAGCAGCGCCCTCCAGAGCCGGAAACGACTGGCACGTGTGTGCATGGGGAACCTTTAGGAAAAGGATTCCGGGCTATTTAGGATCATACAAACTGGCGGCAGTTTCAGAGATTCTGAAGACGTGAATAAGGGAGAAGATCAATGATGGAGGGTGGGGTAAAGCCGTGTTGCTCAGCCCCAGAAGCTGTGATGACTCAAAAGGGCGTGGCACAAAAGCAGCAAAGTCACAAAAGTAGATAAAGTCCCTTTAATATCTCCAACTTGGCTCGCAATGTCCAGTTATCTTTGGCTGGAGAAAAAAAACTCTCCCAAGAACAGTCTTTAAAGGGAAGAAATTCAGTCCGAACCCAAAGTACATCTAAATTATAAATAAAAACCAACACAAACCACATTGCAGCAATTAACAAGACAGGGCAGGATAAGGGATTGCAGACTTCAAAAGATAACGAAGCACACATAGTTGGGAGGACTCCAGAACCCAGATAAGACTTGACAAACAAAGATAATTCACGCTTTGCTTCCAGCAAGGTGCTGTGCGCAAACACCCCTTTTAAATCCTGTTTTCCCAGATGCAGCTAATGAAGGGTATCAGGGCTCTTTTCTCCCCTGTAACCCATGTAACTCACATTGCTCCCTTCTCCGTTCCTCCCTGCGTGCCCTAGGATGAAGAGGGGGTGGGCCTGGGTCTTCCTCTGGATGCCCAGCCAGCCTGTGCCCTTCCCCAGCCCCACTCTCACTCCCTGTCAGCTGCTCAACCTCCCCCTTGGAATCAGATTCCAACAGGGGCATGACAGAAGCTTTAAGATGTGTGAACTTCAACTCCCAGAATCCCCAAGTTGTAGAACTCTTGTGTAAAAGCTCACACATTGCACCCTGTTTAATAGCGGAGTAGTAGTCTTGGGCCAGGTGATGACCAGTGTAGCCCATCAGAGTGGTAACAAGGTTATTAGAGGAAGTCCTCGACTTACAACAGTTCATTTAGTGACCGTTCGAAGTTACTATGGCAAAACTCTAAAAAAAAGGGACTTATAACCATTTTTCACACTTATGACCATTGCAACATCATGGTTACGTGGCCAAAATTTGGATGCCCGGCCACTGACTCACATTTATGACGGTCCCAGTGTCCCAAAGTTGTGGGATACTTTTTGCGACCTTCTGACAACCAAAGTCAATGGAGAAATTTAGCAACCATGTTACTAGCTTAATAACCGCAGGGGTTTCGCTTAGCAACTGTGGCAAGAAAGGCTGTAAAATGGGGCAAAACTCACTTAACAACTGTCTCACTTAACAACAGAAATGTTGGGCTCAGTTATGGTTGTAAGTTGAGGACTACCTTTAAGTGAACATGGTTTAGTTGGCCAAATTGTGAGACGAGAGCTGCAGGTAAGAAATCTGATGAAGCCAAGAGGAGCTTTCTAGATCCTGCCCGTTGCATTTTTTTCGGCAATGGTTCGTCACCCGGTTTGCCGTTTAGACTTAAGAACCAGGATATGATCCTGTCAGAAACCAGACCATCCAAACCAGGCGTCTCCAACCTTGGCCATTTTAAGACTGGTGGACTTCAACTCCCAGAGTTCCTCAGCCGGTTTTGCTGCTTGTCAAGTTTTAAAGTGGCCAAGGTTGGAGACGCCTGGTCTGCTGGCTGAGGAACTCTGGGAGTTGAAGTCCACACATCTTAAAGTGGCCAAGGTTGGAGTCCCCTGGCCTAAACGACCAATCAGCGACGGAATCGACCACCTCCTCACCAATTGAACTTCATGCCAAACAAACAACCAGCCACAACACCACACAGGACCTATATAAATGGAAGCAAAACCGAACCCAACACTCCAGCTGCAGTCCTGCTGCAGATATGGCCTAGTCTGGCAATGAAACACCCAGAAGTTAAACAACAAGCTCAGAGGACAAACCGCTGCCAAAACCCTGTAGCCTGAGCGACAAATATTCTGTACAAGTTCTAACTGCAGGTGGTATTTTTGTGTTTACCACACATCCCTTCATCCAATGATGGCAATAGATGGGATAAATGTTTTCCAGACGTGGGAGCAGAGGTTTCCCCTTTGAACCAATCAATTCAAGAGATCCTGTCTTGGATGAGACAAAAGTAGACTTCTGCAGAGTTTGATGTTAATTAGAATAGAGCCAGAAGGGACTTTGGAGGTCTTCTAGTCCAACCCTCTGCTCAAGCAGGAGATCCTATATCATTTCAGATGAGTGGCTGTCCAGTCTTTTCTTAAAAACCTCCAGTGAGGAAGGACCCACAACTTCTGTCCACTGGTTAATCGTTCTCACTATTAGGAGATTTCTCCTTAATTCCAGGTTGCTTCTCTCCTTGATTATTTTCCATCCATTGTCTCTTCTGTCTGCCTTCTGGGGTTTTGGAGAATAGGTTGACCTCCTCTTTTTAATGGCAGCCCCTCAAATACTGGAATACAGCTATCATGTCCCCCCCAAGTCCTTCTTTTCTCTAGACTGGCCATACTCCATTCCTGCAGCTGTTCTTCATAAGTTTTTGTCTCCAAGCCCTTTAATCATCTTGTTGTGAAGACATACTTGTTTTACAATACAGTTTGCAGCATTCTTGCTTTTAGAAATGGGTAGCTAAATAAAATGAGTTAGATAAATCACCATGTTGCTGCCCACCCAGTGGGACCTTACAGCTTTACCAAATCCTATAAATTTTAAACATTTCTCTCTTGGAAGCAGCTATATTAGATTGGCTCCCACCTCGAAACTCATGTGTACACAGTGAGTTCTTTTTGCAGCCCAATTAATTTCTCTTAATGGCTAGAATGAATGAGTTGGAGAAGGAAAACAAGGGCCAGTTTTATTTGTCAGGGCTGAGCATGAAGGGTTTTTTCAGGTCTGGAGAAAAAAAAGTCTTAGCGATTCAGTATTTCTGTTGGATAAAAGCGAGTAACTTTGAGAGCAGATTTCACTCTTTTGAAGCATTAAGTCAGGGCCCCTGCAGATTTCCCAATTTTTATATGCAATGTACATAAAAACCTGACGGATATTCAAAGGGTTTGGTTCAAAAAAAATCTAGATGACAGCTGTGGTGGCCAGTCATCTAGATTTTTTTGAACCAAACCCTGTGAATATCCTTGCTATAATAGTAACTGGCAATTTTTGACTTAAAAACAACTGGTGTCATGATTCCAGCACTTAACCCCAATTCAATCATGAGTCTTGAGCCAAACTTCCAAAACTTAAAAAGGATTTATTGGGAGTTAACATGCCGGCACTGCGTGGATGTATTGTAACTCATATTCTCCAATGGGACACATCCATAGCCCAGAGTCATCAATCAGGCTCTCCAGGTAGAATTTTGCACAGCAGAAACTTCGGTCACCTAGTTACTATCTTTGAAAACATTTATGGAATGCACTTTCGGTTTCCAAGCTGCCGCACTGCTCCCCATTCCCTTTCTGTTGGCAACTCTAAAAAGACCAGAGAAACATTTTATGAGTTGACAACCGGAACCAGAATTTCCATCACTAAGCAAAATTGTTGTTGAGTCATGCCTGACTTTGCAACTTTTTGTTTTTTTGCTACGATTGTTAAGCAAATCACCACAGTTTGTTAAGTGAATCACACAGTTACTTTACTTTACTTTATTGTCCTTGCACCTCGTATAATGAAATCAAAAACCACCTTCAGTGCACTTCATGACCATGAAAATAAATACAAACACACATCCTTCACATTTTATACAATTGAATTGAAAACCCGATATTGCACTATACAGTAGAATTCCATAGAGTTACTGCCCAGGAAGCTGTTTTTCAGCCTATCTGTCCTTGTTTTTATTACTGTCCTGTACCATCTGCCACATGGTAATAGTTCAAAAAAAGGGTGCCCACGATGAGATGGTTCTTTGAGGATGTTTTGAACTTTCTTAAGGCAGCGGGAGCTCTAAAACTCTTCCAAAAAGAGGAGAGGGCAACTAATGATCCTCTGGGCAATGATGTTCGCCCTCTGGAGTGCTGTCCTATCTGCCCCTGTGCAATTGGCAAACCATACAGAGGTGCAGTATGTTAAAATGCTCTCTATGGTGCAGCGGTGGAAAGTCACCAGCAGTTTTTCATTCAGTTGTTGCTTCCTGAGAAGCCTCAGGTAGTCTAATCTCTGCTGGGCCCTTTTGACCAGGGCTGCAATGTGGGCACCCCCAGGTCAGATCCTCTTTTAGGGTAACACCCAGAAACTTAAAACTGGCCACTTGCTCCACTCGGTCTCCATGGATAAGCAAGGGCTGGATGTCAGATTTGTTCCTTCTATAGTCAACTGTAAGCTCCTTGGTCTTTATTTGTGTTGAGGACCAAATTCTTATCTCCACACCACCAAAGCAACCGGTCCACCTCATCTCAGTAGGTAGACTCATCCCCCCGGAGATAAGTTGTTAAGTGAATCTGGCTTCCCCCATTGATTTTGCTTTGCTGGCTGGGGAAGGTCACAAATGACCATCAGGTGGCCCTTCCCCCCAAGACATAAATACCAATCCCTTGCTAGGATTTTGATCACGTGACTATGGGGATTAGCGAAACTCGCTCGCTAGGCCAGGAGTCTCCAAACTTGACCATTTTCAGACTTGTGGACTTCAACTCCCAGAATTCTCCAGCCAGCACAGCTGTCCACAAGTCTTAAAGTAGCCAAGTCTGGGGACCTCTGCTCTGGACTGATGAAAAAAGTTGAATGTGAATTACAACCATAAGCCTGTAGCCTTATGTAGTAGTCCTTGACTTCGGTTCATTTAGTGACCGTTCAAACTTACAGTGTCACTGAAAAAAAGGGACTCGTGGCCATTTTTCACCCTTACGGCCATTGCAGCCTCCGCTGGGTCAGGTGATCAAGATCCATAGGCTTGGCCAATGGTTCATGTTTATGGCGATCACAGTGTCCCAGGATCACGTGATCCCAATTTACAACCTTCTGGCAAGCAAGGTCACTAGGGGGAAGGCAGAGATTCACTTCATCGCCTTGTTACTAATTGAACAACTGCAAGTGATTCACTTAACAACTAGGGCAAGAAAGATCACAAAATGGAACAATATTCGCTTATTAAGTGTCTCGCTTAGCAGCAGAAACTTTGGGCTCAATTGTGGTCATAAGTCAAGGACTACCTGCACAGGCCACATTAGCTCCTCGTGTCAACTCATAAAATGTTTCTCTGGTCTTTTTAGAGTTGCCAACGGAAAGGGAGAGGGGAGCAGTGCAGCAGCTTGCAAACAGAAAGTGCATTCTATAAATGTTTTCAAAGATAGTCACTAGGTGACCGAAGTTTCTGCCGCGCAAAATTCTAACTGGAGAGCATGACTGATGACTCTGGGCTATGGATGTGTCCCATTGGAGAATATGAATTATGATACACCCGGGGGGGGGCAGGCTCAAGGGTGACAATGAATACCAGAGCAGTAGCACTTAGACTTACTTATGTACCGATTGAGGGTGCTTTTACTGCCCTCTCTAACCGATTTGCAGAGTCAGCCTGTTGCCCCCAAACAATCTGGGTCCTCATTTTACCCACCTCGGAAGGACGGAAGGCTGAGTCAACCTGGAGCCTGGTGGGATTTGAACTACCAAATTGCAGTAGGAGTAGCTTGCAGCAGTGCACTCTAACCACTGCACCTCCAAGGCTCATGAATGATGCATCTCAGAGTCGGCTACACCCAGGCAGTGCTGGACATGTTCACTCCCAATAAATCCTTTGGACATTTGGGAAGTTTGGCTCGAGACTCAGGATTTAAATGGGGGTTAAGTGCCGAAATCCTGACACCGTGTCTCTGGGAAGTGCCCACCGCCTCGTTTTGTGTGGGGCCAGATAAATGCATTCTGTCCCATGGACAAAAGGACGGGGGGCTACATTTGCAGTAGACTCGTGAATAGCAGCAAAGAGCAAGTGGGTTGTTTTAACTCATTGATTTGTTGCATATTTAATGTATTTTAAATGCACTATATTTAAAAGGCAGGAGCCTTTTTCTTTTGCTTCTTAACGTCCATTTGTTTGTCCAGAGCCAACAGTGGGGACTCAGCGCTCTCTCTCTCTCCCTGCCTTTCCGGTTGGGAAGAGGCGCATGCGCTGAAACAGTCATGTACCATCTCCTCCCTTGTGCTGACCTTCTCGGTGGGGTGGGGGAGCAAGGGCCAATGACTTGATTGCCAGCTGAATTTTAATGAAATATGGAACAAAATAACAGAGTTAGAAGGGACTGTGGAGGTCTTCTAATCCAGCCCCCTGCTCAAGCATACCATTCCATACCATTCCAAACAAGAAGCTGTCCAGTCTCTTCTTCAAAGCCTCCAGTGATGGAGCAACTTCAACTTCTGAAGGCAATTGGTTCCACTGGTTAATTGTTCTCACTGTCAGGAAATTTCCAGGTTGCTTCTCTCCTTGATTAGTTTCCATCTGCTCCTCCTTGTCTGGCCTTCAGGTGCTTTGGAAAATAGGTTCACTCCCCTCTTCTCTGTGGGAGCCCCTCAAATATTTGGATATTGCTAATAATCCATAGACAGGAACTCCCCACAGTGATAAAAACTGAAACGAAATTGCTAACATGAGAGGTCCTTTGGTGCTCTTTGCATTTGGTTGGTTTTTTTGCAGATGTTTCATTACCCAAACTACTCATCAGTGCTAGTTCTTTTTTTTTTAATTAAAAAAAACTTTATTAAACAAATTCTACAATTGAAAAACAATTTTAAAAATCATATTTCCATTCATTGCAGCATATTTGTAGTAGTGTTCACTCACTTTGACATATTCTTAAGTATATAGAATATTAGTGCTAGTTCGGATGATGTTACCTAGTTTGGGTAATGAAACATCTGCCAGAAAACAACCAAACTCAAGAGAACACCAGGAAACCCCTCCTTTCAACCCTGAGTTACAAATATCCTCCTTTAAGTGCTTAAAATCAGGGCGTGAAAAGGCTGGACTGGAGGAAATTGTCATTGATTCTGATTCTCTCTCTCCTTTGTCTTAAATTATAGAAAATCGACGCTCAAGCAATTGAAGAATTCTATGGATTGACTTCAGACATTTCCAAAAATTCAGAATCTGGATATATCCTTTTCTACCAATCAAGAGACTGAGATGACACATTTTGGGGACACCTTGTGCACAAAAGAAGGGATCAAGGCTGTGCCCAGAAAGGACCACAGAGTGATGGCAGAAACGATTCCTCCTGGGGATCCTGGGCGATCAAAGGGTGCATTTCCTTGAAGAGAACAATTCTGAGCAAGGATGCATTTTGCTTTGATTTTCTTTCTAGGCTATTTTATACTTGCTAATTTCCAAAATCTTTTACCTCTACTTGAAATCTGGCTGCTTAACTCTTCAAGAACCAAGAAAGTGATTTTTAAAGTAACATTGTAAAATCTGTTCACTGTTCAGTCGTGGCTTAAGACTCTTCTTTGGTTTCCATTATTGCCATTTTTCTGTATTCTAACAGAACGATTTCCCCTCCGGTATTTGCTGAATTCCTGTCCTCTTTTGGGACTCGAGCAGAAGAAAGTTGATGAAAATTACAGTTTCGGTCATTCAAGACCAGCTTAAATCATCCTGGAAGCATCATGGTTTAATTTTTACTCTTTTTTTCCTATGGGAAAAAGGACATTCGGCGTTTCTACAGGATTGATGATTTTGTTAAAAATGTCACTTTTATTTCTGATAACACTATTTATTCTACATTTGTTCTGCTTTGTCTCTTTCTTAAAATTTTCCTTGGAAAGTAATTTTTATATGCTTTATAAATCTGTTAATCCTTTGTAAAAAGAGATTTTGACTCAGATCCACAATACTGTAGAAGTCAGAAAAGAAATCGATGTAAGTGTTGGAGGTCACATCTAGCATAAAAACTAAAAGAACAGTTTCTCGGAGCTCTTCTCTAAGCCAAAAGTGCCCTCTGCTGAAACAGGATCTATTAAGGGTTCAGTTTTGCATGTAAGAAGCAATTCTCAGCATGGATCGCCATGCCGTATGTAAATGGACATAAACTGCTCTAAACTTTTAAGCTTCAAATAATAATTACAATTTTGGCCTTGAAAACAATTCAGGGGTGGGTTAAAGACTTAAACGAAAGTCTGTCTATGCCTTGAAAAGAGTTTCTCTTCATCACCTCCTGCTCTCCACCTCTCATTTTGCAGTTCACATTTATGCTGCTGCTGCTGCTTCAACAGAGAAAGAGAGAGAGAGAAAGGGCAGTATTAGAAAGACTAAGTCACACTAAGCGTCTATTTTCCAATGATACACGTTATAACTCAGCCTTTTTAAAAGGGGAAAAATACGCAGTAGAAAAGGATCTGCCAGAATTATTTAGGCTCATAAGAACTTTAGATTGGGCTGTGACCTGAAAGCCAGTTAGGGTTGTGGGAATCACTGGCGCCTCTCCCTCTTCCCAGCAGCCTCCCAGAAGGCCTGGTGGTGCCCAAGCGCCCCCCAATGAAGGACAGCTGATCCCAGCCGCCCTTGGCACGCCGTGACGAATGCACCGGTTTCTTCATTGGTCCACATCAACAGTAAGAAGAACGGGCTTCTTGTTTGGAAGAACACTGAAATTATCTCTTCTCGTCCCCCAAAGCTTCCCACAATCCCCTGCTGCCAGAAATTGCCAAGAAAGAGAATCGACTCAGAAAACAGCAATGGTTGAACTTGAATCTGGGATTGGAAGGTCAGGCAAACTGCTGCTTCCAAAGGTTTGCCTAACTTGTGCCAGCAACAAAAAAAGCTATGTTTTCCTTGCTTCCTCGACTCCATATCTGTTGGTTTAATTGGAAAGCTTTCTCTTGCATCTCTGCAGCAGCATCCAAACTCCATAGACCAGGGGTCTCCAACCTTGGCCACTTTAAGCCCAGAGGCAAAGCTGACTGGGGAATTCTGAAGTCCTCCGGGCTTAAAGTGGCCAAGGTTGGAGACCCCTGCCATAGACCATGTCCGAGAAGGAGCCTCGCTGGTGTTTGCCTTAGCCCCCTTCAGAGCATCAGCGGTTCTACAGGTCTCCATGGGGCCTGGGAGAAGTTGGAGCTCTCTCCAAGAGCAGATCCTCAGCGAGGTTCCCAAACTTGAGTATCTGGGACCTCCAGGGAGATGCTAAGATTGTCTTGGCAGCGGCTGTTTGCTTTCTTTTGGTTAGCAGGGACATTCCACTTGCAGCACGTAATGTCCCGTAATGCGTCTTCGTATAATTCAAGATTTCCAGTCTCACTACTTCAGGCGGGCAACCGGTGCGGTTATGTTCAGTTCCACATGCCAGAGTCTAATTTTCTTCAGAGCCGGTCATCTCTAACACAAAGAGCTGTTGACAACTAGTAGGCGGTTTGTGCGTTAAGTATGAACTTCCGCTTACAAAACCACAAAAGATCCTTAATCCACTTCACCCTGGAGACCCACCCCTCTTGGGTGGGTGAGGCTGGTTGCTCCATAGGCAAAGACCCCACCCCACCCCATTGGGAGGCAGGGACCACTGCCCAGCATAGGAAAAGGCTAACTTGTATTTTGTATATTTGGTGATAAATGTTTTTACGAATAATACCTGACTTGAACAAGGGAGAGAGTATTGAAAAAAAAATGTTCTAGATTAAAAGTGCACTTTTGCTACAGATTTATAAGAGGATTGAATTGGAAGAGAATGATACGATGTGACTTCTGTATCATAAATGATGCCCTGATATCACCAATAAAGATCGTGTATGGTGAAATTGTCTCAGCCACATGTGTGTTGTTGTTTTTTAAATGTCATTGAAATGCCACATAAAGACATCTCGGTACATTTTTTAACCTGCCTTTTTCCAACACTATCAAAGTAACAGCCAGTTCCAGACATTGTGTTAGGATGTGGTTTGCTCAAAAAACTAGAATGTTGAGTTCATGTGTTACAGGAGCCATAAGCCTGGTTTCCAAATGAGGGTATTCAGCCAACTTGGAGCCAAAGGTCAAATGAGTTACATGGTTGTGCAGCATAATTTAAATTTGAATTGCATCACTTCCTTCAAATTTACAGATAATTCTTGACTTATGACCACAATTTAGCCCAAAACCTTTGTGGCTAAGTGAAACATTTGCTAAGATCTCCAAAGGTGGCCCCATGATCCCAAGACACTGCAAATGTCATAAATAAGAGTCAGTTGCTAAAGGTCAGAGTGAAAAATGGTTAGAAGTCTCTCTTTTTTTAGAATAGAATAGAATTCTTCATTGGCCAAGTGTGATTGGACACACAAGGAATTTGTCTTTAGTGCATAAGCTCTTTGTACATAAAGACAAAATACTTTCATCAAGAATCATAAGTTACAACACTTAGTGATAATCATAGGTTACTAATAAGCAATCAAATCCTACTAGGGAACAACTAAAACTGTAAAGATAAATAACAAATAAATTGTAAAGATACCAGCAACATGGTTACACTCATAAGTAGAAGGAGATAGGTACTAGGAAGGATGAGAAGAATAGTAGTAATACAGCCTTACTAAATAGTTGGACAGTGTTGAGGGAATTATTTGTTTAGCAGAGTGATGGTGTTCAGGAAAAACCTCCCCTTGTGTCTAGTTGTTCTGGTGTGCAGTGCTCTATAGCCTCGTTTTGAGGGAAGGAGTTGAAACAGTTGATGTCCTGGATCAAGTCAGCTTGGAAGGCAGATTTCATTTGCATTTATGCAATTCTAATGGGAATGGGAGCTTGCCTTGCTGATTAGCTTCAGTAATAAACATTCAGAGCACATTGCAGATGTCCTTAATAATCCTTAGATTAAACTTTGGATTAACATCTCCCAGAATATAAAACCATGATGGACAAGACATCTGGAAGGCAAGGCTTGCTATGCCCAGATTTCCATGGCTCCCTTCTGAAATACGGGGACCACAGTGGAAATGGCAACATGCAGAAGCTGGAAGTTGTCACTCAAAACAGGGTGACCTCTTGTAGGCTACAGCGTTTAGGCCAGGGGTCTCCAACCTTGGCCACTTTAAGATGTGTGGACTTCAACTCCCAGAGTTCCTCAGCCAGCAGACCAGGCGTCTCCAACCTTGGCCACTTTAAAACTTGACAAGCAGCAAAACCGGCTGAGGAACTCTGGGAGTTGAAGTCCACCAGTCTTAAAATGGCCAAGGTTGGAGACGCCTGGTTTGGATGGTCTGGTTTCTGACAGGATCATATCCTGGTTCTTAAGTCTAAACGGCAAACCGGGTGACGAACCATTGCCGAAAAAAATGCAACGGGCAGGATCTAGAAAGCTCCTCTTGGCTTCATCAGATTTCTTACCTGCAGCTCTCGTCTCACAATTTGGCCAACTAAACCATGTTCACTTAAAGGTAGTCCTCAACTTACAACCACAACTGAGCCCAACATTTCTGTTGTTAAGTGAGACAGTTGTTAAGTGAGTTTTGCCCCATTTTACAGCCTTTCTTGCCACAGTTGCTAAGTGAAACCCCTGCGGTTATTAAGTAGATGATCTTTTCAGAAACCAGACCATCCATACCAGGGGTCTCCAACCTCAGCCACTTTAAGACTCTGGGAGTTGAAATCCATAAGTCTTAAGGTGGTCATGGTTGGAGGCCCCTGGTTTAGGTTAAAGGAAGACACAGAACTGACTGAAGTTTGTGTTATGAGTCCCATCTGGATAGGAGTGAGAAATACGATGGTGCCAAGTGTTTATTCTTGTGATGTGACAAATCCCCATTTCAAAAAGGTTAATAGAGGAGAGGTTTCCCCATCTGCTCTTCTAGAACATAGAATAGGGCTGGAAGAGACCTCCGAGATCTTCAAGTTCTCGTCTTCTAGCTCAAGCTAGAGCAAATGGCTGTTCAATCTCTTCTTAAAAATGTTGGAGCACCCATAACTTCTGAAGGAAAACTCTTCCACTGACTAATTGTTCACACATTTTCTCCTTACTTCTAGATTGGATCTCTCTTTAACTACCTTCCACCTATTACTTCTCATCCTGCCCTCTGTGCTTTAATGCCCCTGAGGTCTCTACTGTCCTAATTTATCATTGTCTTCTTTTGGATTTTACAAAAAAGCTTGGACTGCCAGGTGCCTTTTCTTAAAAAAAAAAAATTGCAAGCTGATATGAGATCCAGAGGCATTTTCTCCAATCAAGTTCACTTTGTAGACGAGACATTAACAGATAATCAGAGTTGGAAGGGACCTTGGAGGTCATCTAGTCCAACCCCCCGCCCAAGCAGGAGACCTTACACCATTTCTGACAGATGGCAGTCCAGTCTCTTCTTGAAAGTCTCCAATGATGAAGCTCCCACAACTTCTATGGGTTGATTGCTCTCACTGCCAGGAAATTTCTCCTTATTTCCAGGTTGAATCTCTCCTTGGTCAGTTTCCATCCATTATTCCTTGTCTGGCCTACAGGTGCTTTAGAAAATAGCTTGACCCCTTCCTTTCTGTGGCAGCCCCTCAAATATTGGAAGGCTGCTATCCTGTCTCCCCTGCTCCTTCTCTTCACTAGACTAGCCAGGCCCAGTTCCTGCAACTGTTCATCGTATGTTTTGCAATACATTCCCATGTATGGAATTGAAGAAAATTGACAGGTACAATGGCCATTGTACATATCATGCAGCAGTCTCCAGGACTGTAACTGTGTGTTACACACACACACATAATCCCTTCTCTACATTTATATTCCAGCCCTGTGATTCTATGTAGTCACCAGGAGTCAAATCTGACTTGACTGAGACTATTTGGATGCTGTGTTTCAAAAATAGGGTTTTACCTCCTGCTACTGCAAGGAAGGCTGAAATGAATATCTTGGGAGGGTAGGAATGACATCTGGTCTGGGTTTGTCGAAATATTTCACAAGAAGAGTTCTCCACTCCTCTACTCGTTGCAGAATACCTTATGCCACCAGACTCAAAATTCTAAAGCTAGAAAATCTAGAACTACGCCACCTTTGGTCCGATCTAAGTATAGTATATAAAATCATACATTGCAATGTCCTACCTGTCAACAAATACTTCAGCTTCAACCATAACAACACAAGAGCAAACAACAGATACAAACTCAAGGTTAATCGCACCAAACTTGATTGCAGGAAATACGACTTCAGCAACAGAGTGATCAATGTCTGGAATACTCTACTGGACTCTGTGGTTTCTTCCCCAAACCCCAAAAACTTTAACCTTAAGACTGTCTACTGTTGACTTCACCCCTTTCCTAAGAGGCCTGTAGGGGGTGTGCATAAGCGCACCAACGTGCCTACTGTCCCTGTCCTATTGTTTTTTTTTTTATTTTCTTTTTTTTATATGTATCCATGTATTCATAACTATGTTTTTACTTATACCTATTATCTTGTAAGCAATTGACAAATAAAAAATAAATAAAAAAATGAAATAGTGGTGATAAGAATTTCTTACTTGTCACTGCATTTATTGCAGGAAACAAGGAACAGCTCTCTTCCTTCCTTTCCCAAAGATGCTTAAACCTGTATCACAGCTGCTCACTTCCTCCTCTCCATGATGACATTTCTGCCCAAAGGGTGCGGGGGAGACACCACCCTCTCAAAGAAATTATCTCTAACGTGGGTTTTTGTGCTTTGAGTAGGCAATGAAGCCAAAAAGAACCATCTTCGGAGTCTGATTTGAAAATGCTGACAAGTTTATGGAATGCAGAAGGTTTTCTAGTGGGTTATGAGGAAGAGCTAAAAATACCAATCACCAATCATCTATTTTTATGGATTCTATTCCCCAAAGCTCTGATAGCTGACATACACAGTTACTCTAAATTAAAACTGGAGAACTCACACCACTCATAAACACAAAATATTAATCTGGGTGATTTTTTAAAGCTTTAATAACATGCTCTCCTTAAACTTCTGGGGGCTGTGAAAAGAAAGAATGGTGTGGACTACAATAGAGGCGAGGGAGGGGAAGGAGAGGAGAGAAGAGGAGAGGAGAGGAGAGGAGAGAAGATTTTTTATTGGCTAAGTGTGATTGGACACATAAGGAATTTGTCTGAGGTGCATAAGTTCTAAGTATACATACAAGCTACAAAGTGATGGATCATTAACCATAAAATACATTCATAAATCACAAGATACACACAACCAACAAAGTGATAGTCATAAGATACCAATAGGAGCAACTAATAGGAAAGATGCAACGGATTATAGCAATACAGTCTAACTACATAGTTAGATATCTTTAGGCATAGACAGTCCTGTGGGAATTAGGAATTAGGAGTACTCATATCTAATGACCTAAGTACCAGAGCTCACTGTAACAGCATTGCCAAAAAGGCATTAAGAATTGTAAATCTAATCTTCTCCTCTGGAAATATTGAATTGCTAACTAGGGCATATAAAACCTTTGCTAGACCAATACTCGAATACAGCTCATCTGTCTGGAATCCGCACTGTATATTGGATATTAATACAATTGAGCGAGTCCAGAAGTATTTCATGAGAAGACTACTACACTCCTCTGCTTGTAACAGAATACCCTATATCACCAGTCTTGAAATTTTGGGCTTGGACGATCTTGAACTACGCCGCCTACGGTTAGACTTAAGCATAGTACAAAAAATTATCTGCTACAATGTCCTACCAGTCAATGACTACTTCAGCTTCAACCGCAACAATACAAGAGCACACAACAGATACAAACTCAATGTTAACCACTCCAAATCTGATTGCAGAAAGTACGACTTCAGCAACGGAGTGGTCAATGCCTGGAATGCACTTCCTGACTCTGTAGTTATATCCTCAAACCTTTCCTAAGAGGTCTGTAAGAGGTGTGCATAAGCACATAATCGTGCCTACCGTCCCTGTCCTATTGTCCCTATTTATTCCTCCCTATTTCCTGTATTCATACTTAGGTTTATTCTTATACCTATTATCTTGTAAGCGATTGACAAATCAAATAAATAAATTAGGTGTTCAGCAGAGTGATGGCATGGAGAAAAAACTGTCTCTGTGCCTGGTTGTTTTGGCATGCAATGCTCTATAGTGGCATCCTAAGGGGAGTAGTTGAAATAGTTAATGCCTAGCATGTGAGGGCTCTGTAGAAATGGGAAACGATGGATTTCTCCCCAGTCATGGATTCTGATTGCATCAACCCTGTTGCAGTTTTGCTTTATGGCAGAGCCAACAGCAGCCCAAGGCAGGGTAGGCCAAATGAGGCAGCTTTCAGAGAAAGGCTGTTAGCAGTTGTTCTAGGTGAGCATGATGAGATCTCAGAATCTCTTTCTTTTTTTTGTATATGTTTTATTGATATATTTTTTAAAAATACAAATAAAAAAATCCCATATCTGTCTGAACAATGTATTGTCTGGCCACAGTCTAAGTGGAGATACAACATTAATCATGATAATCATCATAATAGACATATCAATATTAATCACAAAATAGTAATACAATTAATTTGCCCATCGTATAAAACGTTCAATACCAAAAAAAAATTCTTTTCTTTTTGGTCTGTTCTGTTAGTTAACCATTGGTTAAAAAAAGCACGCTAAAGAGTATTCTCAGATCTCAGAACCTCTTAATGCAGAGGTCTCCAAACTTGGCAACTTTAAGACTTGTGGACTTCAATTCCCAGAATTCCTCAGCCAGCAATTCTGGGAGTTGAAGTCCACAAGTCTTAAAGTTGCCAAGTTTGGGGACCCCTGTCTTAATAGATCTGTTCCTTGCTGTTCCTGGACCTCGTGGTTCTTTTCTGACACAGTTTAAGAACCCCAGGCATCATTTCCATAACAGTGGTTTTGAGATGTAAGCATTCACTTTTGTTACACACCTTGCTCAGGTATGAGGCGATGTGATTCCAGGCCCACCAACCCACATTTCTTTATTCTAACCCCCAAATAACCATGTGGGGTGGCTGTTAGGAGGAGCACAAATAGTCGATTCAAGGACTACCAAAAATTCCCCCTTCACCTATCTTTCTTTTCACCTTCTGTGGGTTGTTTTTTTTTTCATGTTCAGGTCTTCACGTTTTTTGTGTAGCCTTCCACTATCCCCTGTTTTTCCTTCCTTGGGTTTTTGTTTTGTTTTGTTTTTGTTTTGTAATTATGCATTTACAATCTCCCCATCCCCCTTTTTTTCTTTTCAAACTCTTACTCATTATGAGTTCATTGCCTTCACTGTCATAGAATCCTACTGTTTTTCATTGCTCTGAGTCTGAGTTTAGTAACATTTTATTTCTTGGAATTCACGATAGATAAGAATCGTTACCTTACTGTTTTTGTCTCAAATGTGTCAAAATTTCTACTGAGACTTAAAAGTTCTGTGTGGTATGTGTGTGTGCGTGTGTAGGAAATCTGTTACTAGGACTTGTGGCAACTCATTTCATCTTCTCAACCCCCTGCCTCCACTCCTATTAAAAAAACCATTTGTAATCACTGTTGAGTCAGACATAAAAAGAGGAGGAAAAAATAGCAAGAATCGTGAATGACAGTCATTAAAAGCACTGGAACTAAATATATTGCTGCAGCAAAAGAAAATAAGTTACAGGTTTATGAAGTTCCCTAAAAGGATGAGTTGTCAAGAAGCAAGGCAGCCTTAGAAGAATAGATAGGTTAAAGGATGGATAGATGGATGACAGATAGGTAGATAGATTGATGAAAGAGATTTGTTGTTGTTTGGTTGCTAAGTGGTGTCAACTCTTTGTGACCCCATGCTAGAATTCCCTGTCCTCCACTATCTCCCAGAGTTTTCAGAATAAGATAGATATATGATAGATGGATAGATAGATGAGAGACAGAGATAGAATTGTTTGTCAATAGACTGCCTATTTAAGAGAGTCCTGCAATTTTGTTCTTTATTTAAGTTATTAAATCACCTTGTTTCATCTTTCAGATGTGGAAAAAAACTATGACATTCCATGTAATGTTCCTGGGCACTTATGGTAGCATTCAAAGCAAAGTTGTGTCATGTTCCTACAAACTTCTAGAGGCCGCGGGATATTTTTATTGCTCTCTGAAGACAGCGGGAAGGTTAAAATAGCAGGACGATGTTTCTGTGTGGAATGACATTGCCCATCTCTGACAAGCCGCTATTCAAAGTCGACCTCTGGGCTTCATCACCAGCTGTGACTTCCTCCTTTGGCCCTTGAAAATCAGCTGCAGCATCCGCCGCTTTCAAAGGCTGCCCCATTCTGAGCTTCCTCTTTCTCCTTCTCAATCTGGAACTTTCAAGTTCTGTTGTCCTTCCACTGTCAGTCTTAGTTAAGTCAAAGAGGATAGGAATAGTAAAACAAGATAACCAACCATTGGGTAACAATGGGTAACATTTTGGTCACCATGATATAAAAAAGATGCTGAGACTCTAGAAAGAGTGCAGAGAGGACCAACAAAGAGGATTGGGGAACTAGATGCAAAAGCCTATGAAGAACAGTTGCAGGAATTAGGAATCTCTAGTCTAACAAAGAGAATGAGTAAGGGTGATGTGATAGCATCTTCCAATATTTTAGAGGCTGTTGCAAAGAAGATGGAGGTCAACCTATTTTCTAAAGAAAGGACTACCTATTCTCTGAAGGCAGGACAAGAAGCAATGGATAGAAATCAATCAAGGGGAGAACTAACCTAGTTTTCTGACAGTGAGAACAACTAACCAACTGAATAGCTTGCCTCCAGAAATTGTGGGTGCTCCATTGTTTGAGATTTTTAAGAAGAGACTGGACAACCATTTGTCTGAAAAGGTATAGGGCAGAAGTCTCCAAACTTGGCAACTTTAAGATTTGTGGACTTCAACTCCCAGAATTTCTCCAATTCTGGGAATTAAAGCCCACAAGTCTTAAAGTTGCCAAGTTTGGGGACCCCTGGTATAAGTTCTCTGGCAAGGTCCTTTGCAACTCTGTTAACAAGCTGGAGAAGAGCCACTACACCCAGGGAATTCTCCCTTCAAACCCAACGGATTGATGGTGATGCAGAACTCAAAGATGAAGATATAAGAAATCATTGAAAAGTGCTTAGGAAAATATTAATATACATTATGTGAAGCATCTTTGCAAAAGAGGTAGACATACATTCAGAAGATTAAAGTGTAGAAAGTTATACAGGTGAGTTTGGAGTAAGAGCTCCCAAACAAGGGTCAAGAAGAGAACCCCCCTGAAAACATGATTACTGTAAACCAGATGTGTCCAACTTTGGCAATTTCAAGACTTGTGGACTTCAACTCCCAGAATTCCCCAGCCCCAACCACTTCACTTCTGTAAATCCACCTACTTGTAAATGAGACTGCACAAACCCTTTGACCCATTAATTCTATTTATCAACCATTCTTGGTAGCAGGAAGATGGTTCCTGGGGGTCAGCAAAGAGAGTCCAAAAAAGCCAAGATGGTGGTTGCGACTGTGTGAAGTTCACCGTTTGCGCAAGACACATGATAAAGAGGCATGATTTCAATCATGCAGTTTTGGTCACCATGTTAGTTATTGGAATACACAGACATAGCCCTCTTGCAGATACTCCTGCTTGCAACTAAATGATAGTCCCCTACATACACACACACACACACACATACACACACAGAGGATTTTTACACTTGATATCTCAAAAAAGCTCAGAAGGAATTTCTACTTGATCAAGACAGCCCTTAAAAAGCAGTTCCATCCCT
This sequence comes from Bungarus multicinctus, assembly GCA_023653725.1. Lineage (NCBI taxonomy): Eukaryota > Metazoa > Chordata > Lepidosauria > Squamata > Elapidae > Bungarus > Bungarus multicinctus. The sequence goes on from CM042841.1 coordinate 1,636,284, forward strand.
TTCCTTGTTCTTCTCCTCCTGTTTTTTGAGCTTCCATTTCTGAGTTGTCCAGGTTTAATGTTCAGAACTTTTGCTAGATGGCAATGATAATTGGAAACTAAGGGCTCAATTTCCTTGGAGACCTGCGTTTATGAGGCAAGCTGTGGCCCAAGCAACCTCTGCTTATTGATTGCTGGAGCAAATGAAAGAGGAGGATAATTTGCAAAGCAACACAGCCTTGGGTCTCTTCAAGAAAGAGTCTCCTAGTCAGCTTCCATTCTTTGGGATGTCAGGCAACTGCCAGGGGAAGGTCAGCTCCGCATGCAACATCCTGGATCTACTCACGGCTGTTAGCGAGGAATCGTTGGTTTTTGTCTTGGTTATTAGAAGTCAAGCACAACCAATGCTGAGCTGTGATGCAGCTCCATGCATTCTTCGTTCACACTGGTGTCAGCCCTGCCTCAGTTCGCACTTTTACGTAAAAATGATCCTTGGTTCCCTTTGTTGCAAAAGGTACCATTTCATGGGAAGTCAGGTGAATTGCACTGAAGCAAAGCCAGAACTGAAATTCACGCACCAATTCTATGGTTGGAAACCTTTTCCCCTGACGCAGTGGTGGGATTCAAAACTTTTTACTGCCGGTTCTGTGGGCGTGGCTTGGTGGGCGTGGCTTGGTGGACATGGGTTGGTGGGCATGACAGAGGAAGGATACTGCAAAATCCCCATTCCCTCCCCATCCCCCTAATCTGCTTTCCAGCTCCGTTCTCCTGGGCAGGGCAACAAAAGAAGACCCAGCCAATCAGCTGTGAATGTGGCTTGGCTTAGTGGGTGTGGCTTGGCTTGGTGGGTGTGGCTTGGTGGGCATGGCTTAGTGGGTGTGGCAGGGGAAGGAAATTCAGGCCCTTGGCAACAGGTTCCTATTTATGACAGTTGCAGTGTCCTGGGATCACGTGAGCCATGTTAGGTTAGAGTGGTTAGAGTATAGTACTGCAGGCTACTTCCGCTGCCTGCCGGCTGCCTGCAATTTGGCAGTTCAAATCCCACCAGACTCCAGGTTGACTCCGCCTTCCAGCCTTCCGAGGTGGCTAAAATGAGGACCCAGATGGTTGGGGTCAAGAGGCCAACTCTGGAAACTGCTTAGCGAGGGCTGGGAAGCCCTACAAAACGGTATATAAGTCTAAGGCTATTGCTCATGCTATCTTCTTTTGAGACACAAGCAAAGGCAATGGAGAAGCCAGATTCAATTAACAGCCAGGATACTCACTTAACAAATGCAATGACTCATTTAACAACTATGGCAAGAAAAGTCATAAAATGGTCAGACATCACTTAACAAATGTTTCACCTAGCAATATTAATTTTGGGCTCAATTGTGGTCATAAGTTGAGGACCACCTGTACATTTGCTACAGTTTTAAGGACAATCTGAATCACTAAGCCCAATTATCTGTTTAACAGACACATACATTTATTTAACTGAATAAGCCATCTGTTCCCCAATAAAATTAGCATAACCATAATCACCAAACTATTATCACCATCCACATAATATTGTTGTAAAATATAATCGGATTTATGGCGATAATTTATTCATAACACATTCCTTTCCCAAGCGCAATGGTGATGGTTAAAATGGCTATTATAAAATGTTTCACCACCATCACTGGAGAACCCAGCAAGGGTGAGGAAGATCATTTTGGGGCAGGTAGAGCATGAATCACAGGTAAGCAATGGGCCATTTTTCCTATGCATGTCCCATTATGCAACCAGGGCCATCCAAAGGGTCCCCAAAGACCCAAAGAGCAGCTGTCACCCCCATCTGGACTGTTTTCACTCCATTCCGCAGAGACCCCTTTGAGAGTTGCACTGAATCTGAGGCCAAGAGAGCATCTCCAAGAGAAAAAGTAAGGAAATATGACTTACAAGGATTAATTAAGCAGAGTTAGTATGGTCAGTTTATTTTTTTATTCCTATTTTAACATAATTATCATGTATTCTACACTGGTCTATGAAATAAAATTAACTGATAGCATGGTTTGGTATGGTTCTTCTTCATGTACTTCAGGAAATAATTATTTCCTCTGTTAAATTAAAAATTATAATTCAGTGGCCAGTTTTTAACAGGCTGCCTACCATATGATCTCAAAAGTTACCAAGGTACAGGATGAGCACAGTGGAAGAAGGAAAAATACAAAAACAAGGAAAAACTGAACGCCAAAGTCCATATTCAATTGTACATAAAATCTAGGTCACTATTTGGAATTCTACATCCAATGAAGCTCAAACAGGCAAATGTCTTAATAATTAAAATGATTAAAAAAATTTTTTTAAAGTGACATGGATAATGTTCCTATATTGGATTTACAAAAGAGGCTTATTAAAGCTTATTGAGTAATTTTATGAGAAGGGATAAAGAAAAAAATGAAAAGAAATCAAATTCTAAGACATTATTTGAAAGGTCAAGATCATAAAAGTAAAAAGAAGGAATATAAAGTTTATTTAGTTGATCAAAATTAAAATAGATATGTTGTTATTTCTAATAACTCTTTGTAGATTCTTTCTGACAGTGGGACTGAAATGATGAGGCTTCATGGATTTATTTATTATTAAGAAATGGGACATGGAAAGAGGACGCCAGGTCTTGTGTTTGAAGAGGCGGTGTTCACTTATTAAAATTGTTTATATTGTGATGAAGGAGGAAATCATGTCTTTATATATTTGTTTACTATATTTTTACTTTTCTATTTTTCTTTCTATTTTTTCTTTTCTGTACATTCTACTTTTCCTTTTATCCTTTTCCTTTTTTTAGTTTGTATTAGTTCTTATCTTTGCAATTGTAATTTTTAATACAATTATTATCAAACAAAATTAAAATTTTGGGTACGGATAGGAATATCCATCCTCTAGCTATTCTCTGGAATTAAGGCCATCATAGAAGATCCCTCACACCCTGGCAATTATCTTTTTGACCTGCTGCCATCTGGACGGCGCTTTAGGTCAATAAAATCCCACATCACTAGACTAACAAATAGTTTCTTTTCCTGGATGGTATTGGATGGTACTGCAAATAAATATAAGTTACTATCTTATTAAGATGTGAAAAGAAGTGAAACCGCAATACCTCATTTAGATGTATAATAACATATTACAGTACAATCCATCTCTTGTGTATTACACTTGGCAAGCGTCACAGTCAGTGTTGGATGTATATTTTGTGTATATTCGTAGATATTGTACTCAAAAATTGCAAATGGAGACGTGGGTACTCTATTTTTCTTATTTTCATCTTTAAGAGCTTTGGTTTTATTGTATTGCAAACAGTTGCTGGGGTGCATCCATAGTTTCGTTGTATTCTAAATATTTCACTGAATATTGCTATAAACATCACATTGATTTCTCTTCTCCATCTAACTGACAATCTTGAAAGAATGTTGCCTGGAATCCCACCATCTTCTAAGTTGATGTCCATGAAAATTGGTGAAAAAGGCCTTTGCATCAGTGGAATATTATCCCACAACAACTCTCAGAAGTTGTGGGTGGTCCATCACTAGAGGCTTTTAAGAAGAAAATGGACAGTTACTTGTCTAGAATAGTATAGGTCTCTTGCTTGAGCATGGAGGTTGGACTAGATGACCTCCAATGTTCCTTCCATCTTCTGTTATTCTGTTAACCAAGCCAAGACCATCCTTCACTGAGAATCCCACTTTTTAATTTTTGTTTCTAAACCGTATGTGGCTTTCTGTGCTTGTTTTTTGTAACCCACTTTAAAAACACTGCTTAGTCAATGTAGAATGTTGACTATTTCCAGACACTTTTAAAAACAGAACTGCATTGCTACATGTAGGCAGGAAAACAGCCACTTAAGCCTGAGCCAGCCGTGTGCTGCAGCTGCCAAAAGAGCCAATGCAGTCCTAGGCTGCATGCACACAGGGATAGCATCCCATGAAGCGATAGTACTGCTTTATATGCCACTAATGGTGCCACACTTGCAAGACTGCATCCAGGTTTGGCTACTACAATCCAAAAAAAGATGCTGTGACCCTTGAAAGAGTGCAGAGAAGAATGAAGACGTTTAAGGGGCCGGAGGCTAAAACGCCTAAAGAACGGTTGTGGGAACTGGATAGGCCTCTAACGAAGAGAAAGACTGAGGGTGACATGATAGCAGTCTTCAAGTACTTGAGGGGTTGTCACAAAGAAGAGAGAATCCATTTATTCTCCAAAAGCAGGGCTCTCCAACCTTGGCCGCTTTAAGCTTGGAGGACTTCAACTCCCAGAATTCCCCAGCCAGCAAATCTTCAACTTTAAGGCTGGCAGCTTCAAAGCTGGCTGGGGAATTCTGGGAGTTGAACTCCTCCAGGCTTAAAGTGGTCAAGGTTGGAGGCCTTTGTTCCAAAGTGCCCAAGGGCAGGACAAAAAATTAGAGGTGGAAGATCATCAGCAAAAGACCCAATCTAGAAATAAGGATGAATTTCTTGACAGTGAGAACAATTAATCAGTGGAATAGTTTGACTCCAGAAGTTGTAGGTGCTCCATCACTGGAGGTTTTTAAGAAGAGACTGGACAGCCACTTGTCTGGGATGCTACGGGGTCCCCTGCTTGAACAGGGGTTGGACTAGAAGACATCCAAGGTCCTTCCCTATGCTTCTATGTTCTTTTAATTTTCTTCACTAATTCTGTTGCCTCCACTAAAGTCGAGAGACGAAGAGCAAAATCATCCAATGCCTTTCTGGAGACCCCAGAAGAAGGCCAACTTTGAGCTGCGTGTCACAGTTCATCTTCGCTGCCAACAGAATCGTGTCTGATGAGTCAGGGACTGAATAGAGGTGATTACTTGTTGCTATGGCAATCATCCATTGTGATCTCCTTGGAAATTGAGAGGGGGGGGGAAGTATTACAGTGCCACACATCTGGTTTCTGGTGATAAGGGGTAAATGATTCCCAGAGTGGCTTGAACATCTGAGAGGGAAGCGTAATGGGGTAAAATTAATTCACAGGGACTGTTTTAGCTCCATGGCCTCTTCACTTTGCCCTTCCAGTGACTGAGCAGCCATGAATCAAAGGCTGTTTGATTCGGTTTCTCCCTCTCCTTCTCTGAATGATGCTGTTGGTTTTGCCTTTGATTTTCTAAGCATCCTATTTAAATTTAGCCCTAATTCAGATTCATTGAACGACTGGCTTTCCACCCCTCCTCATTTGTATGAAGCTGTAAGGAAAAAGATTCCATGCAAAATATCAATGGCCCTGGAACTTGCCAAAGATTTTACACATTTTTATTCCTTCAGTCGCAACATTAAAAACAGCCTTTTGTCTTTCATAGATGTTGGAAAGCAGGGCTGTACCAGGGCTGGTTTGGTTTTGAATTGATTCACTGGATGGAACCCATCCAGCTTGCACAATATTCAAAATATTAAGGGATTTTTTTTTTCACTAACATTCCATACTGTACTAATTGTAAAGCAAACTTTCAGCTGATTGACTTGTTTTTTTTAATACCATAAGCATAAAAATCCACTGACCTGAAGTAAACCACCTGATCAGCTGGAACTCTTGTCTTCTGCCCTCTTCATCGGAGGGCCAATTGCCCTTCCACTCCACTCCACTGTCCCTCTGCACTTTGAATAGTCCGTCCTTGCTAGCGGACTACTAATGTTGCCATGGGTTGTTGTTTTTTTGTTAAATTTCTCCAAATCTTAAAGTTTCTCTGACTCTATTAATAACTTCCTCATGTTTCTTAGTAACCTAGTTGGTTTACAGTAATTCATCAATTGTATTTGCTTCTAAAGAAAGATCAGCAATAGTTGTGCATTGGGACACCCTTCCTTCCTTCCTTCCTTCCTTCCTTCCTTCCTTCCTTCCTTCCTTCCTTCCTTCCTTCTTCCTTCCTTCCTTCTTTCCCTCCCTGCTCCCCTCCCCCCCCTCTCCAGTAGGTGTGTCAGCACCCCTGGAAGGGAAATAACCAAAATCCCCCTCCTCCCGTTTTCTAGCTAGATTGAGGGAGAGGGGGTTTTAGTTACAAATCTCTGACTTTGTCTTCCTTTGTGGGGAAAGACTATGGGAGCCTTTGCCACTCAATTTCAGCTCATTGACCACCAGGAGGCACCACGTGGTCTGAAATGCTTCTCAGGGTCTACTACCGAGTGCCCCTGAATCTCCAAGGATGCCTTCCAGGCCTCTGGGTGGTGGATTGTCCCACATAACCTCTAGAAGACCTTATCAGAGTTAACGGCTTCCATTTTATTTAATTCCTGTCATTGCTCTGTTTTCTTGACTGTATTATTTCTAGTGCGGTGATCATTAAATGTTTCCTCACATTTTAGAAAGTATGAGTGAGCTTGGATGAAAAGCTGGATATACTCCTTAAACCAGGGGTCTCCAACCTTGGCCACTTTAAGACTGGTGGACTTCAACTCCCAGAGTTCCTCAGCCAGCAGACCAGGGGTCTCCAACCTTGGCCACAACCTTGGTGAAGCTGGCTGAGGAACTCTGGGAGTTGAAGTCTATAAGTCTTAAAGTGGCCAAGATTGGAGACCCCCTGCCTTGAAACATCTGCACACATAACATCACCGCCACCGACTGCCTGGCCCAGATTTTTGTTTTGGCTTTTTTGAGGCTGGCAGACAGTCTTGTGGTAACTGTGAGGGAACATCTTTAATTGATTATCTGGAACACAAAAAGTGCCAAATCCTAAACTGCCTGGTTGAGCAACAGAAATAACCACACCTGAGGGCATCTCTTTCCATCCAGAATTAGGTCACCTTATATCAAGCAGGTCATCTGACAATCTCTTCTTTGTCGATCCTCATCCGGTGCTGTTCTTCAGGATCTCTCTTCCCACGAAGAGAGATTTTTATTTTATTGGAAAATTCCAGGAATTTTGATTCTCAATTCCTCACCTTCAAGAGATGGACAATACTAAATATCTCATGGATTGTAGGTCTTCCCTAACAAATCAACTCTCTGCTTCTGTCAGAGATCTTCAGTCCACTGTGCACTGCAATACAGAAATGCAGAAATATAGAATAATAGAGTTGGAAGGGACCTTGGAGGTCTTCTAGTCCAGTAGTTGCCAACTATTGGGCTGGGGACCCACACTGGTGGCCCACAAGAAAAATTTGGTGGTCCACAGAGAAATATCCCTGCCAAAGCAATTACTCCAGGCTGTGCAGGAACACAAGGCTTGCGCCACTTGCATTGTGAACAACACGAGGTAATAAGGGGAGGGGGGGAACTTGATCCACTCGCCTGGCCACCGGGCTGCTTCTTTCCGCTTCTTTCTTCTGCTTTTGGCTGCACGCAAGGAGAGCAGCCAAAGTCCTTCTTTCTCTCCCCCAAACTCCACCAGAAATGAGTCTTTGGGACCCTGCAAGGCCTCCTGCTCCAAGAGGCTGCACCAGCGCGACAAGTCTCACAAAGACTCATTTCTGGTGGAGTTTGGGAAAGAGAAAGACAGACTTCTGCTGCTTCTGCTGCTTTCCTTGCACGAAGCCAAAAGTCTCTCTCTCTCTCTCCCCATGAGAACAGAGCTGGAGACGGTATCCTGAGATCCCAAATAAAGAACGATGGATTGGTAGGAAAATGTGATAGGGAATTTTCCTGCAGACTTTTTTGGGGATTTTCCCAGGGTCTCTGGTCCGCGGGATTTAAAATGATGAGTTTGGTGGTCTCTGAGGTCCAAAAGGTTGGCGATCCCTGGTCTAATCCAACCCCCTGCTCAAGTAGGAGACCTTATACCCGTGATGGTGAACCTATAGCACACATGCCAGAGGTGGCATGGAGAACCCTCTCTCTGGGCCTGTGAGCCATTGCCCCAGCTCAGCCTCCGCACCTATGTGCATGTGGGCCTCCTGCCGGCCAGCTGGTCTTCGGGTTTCCACTGTGAATGCGGAGGGATCAGGGCAGGCGCGGGGGTTGTGTGTACCTGCACAGAAGGTTGGGACAGAGATGTGGGGATCATGCACCCATGTGTGGGGCAGGGCGCATGGGTTGTGCATGCGTGTTCATGCGCAGGGTGTTATGCACAAATGCACAAGGTGCAGGGGTTGCACATACATGCACTGGGGCATGGGGGGCATGTGTGCATGCGCAGAGGGCGTCCATGCTTTGGGCACTTGGTGCTGAAAAGGTTCACCATCACTGCCCTGTCTCATTCCAGACCAGTGGCTGTCAGTCTCTTCTTAAAAGCCTCCAGGGATGGAGCCCCCACAACTCCTGAAGGGCAGCCATTCTGCTAGTTAATTGTTCTCACTGTCAGGAAATTTCTGCTTAGTTCTAAATTGCTTTGCTCCTATTTAGTTTCCATCCACTTGTTGTGGTTAGCCGGCAGCAGGTGTGAATGGTTGAGGAGAGCAAGGACTCAGATGAGGGGCCAGGACCATCAGCGAGTGGACTGCTGCCTTCAGAGATTGTGGGGGCTGGCAGCAGCGATGAGGAGGTTCCCAAGGAGCCTGTGCCAAGTGCGCATGCACACACAGGGTTACTAGTAGGAAAGAGCAGCTGCAGCAACATGGGTGACTCGGGAGTAAGGCTGCAAGGTAATGGCCCCTCCTTCACAAAGATAAAAGCCAGCTGTGAAATGAATGTACTTTGCAGGAAGCAAAGACGTTTTGAAACTCCAGCCTCGTGGACATTCCAGTATCCTGAGTTTGTATTTGAAGATTCTTGTATTGCACATTATTTCTTGCCTGTTATCTTTTGGCAAATCTCGCACAGTTTGGCAAGGCTTGTGCTTATCACAGCTAATTATTTTGCAGAAGCATTAAAAGGTTTCTGTTCCCTTTGGAATATGTTTGATTTATTGGAAAAGGGCCTGGGTCAGAACACCACTGTTTCTTGTCAGGTGCTTCGGTAAATAGGTTGCCCCCCCCGCTTCTTTGTGGCAGCCCCTCAAATATTGGAACAGTGCTATCATGTCACCCCAGTCCTTTTCACAAGACTAGACAAACCCACTTCCTGCAACCTGCAATACTACTATGCATTTCAGTGTTGCAATATACAACGCTTATGATCACTCGTGATTTCAGTGCTACTTGTAAGAAGAAATCCTCATTCTTGCCAGATGTTTAGAAGTTACTAGCAAGGGAGTAGCGGCTTCCTTATGCAAGCCGGTTAAATATGCTAAAATCAGAGACATGTGTAGCATTGTGCACATAGTAGTTGAAAGCCTTTGAATATTCATGTACAGAAGTCTATGGTTTTTAAACATATCCACCAAGTTTCTGTGCTGGGGAAACACATTTTAAGGCTGATTCTTTTTTGTTTGTTTGCTTTCATCTGCTTTCCTAAATGCACCCTTTTCATTTGTTTAATTTTAATTAAATAAAAACATTAAATTCAACAACTCTTGCAGATAAAACAAAATTCTATTTCCCCCAGCCTCTGCATGCTACAACAGGGCTGGTGATGCAATGAAATGAGGGTAAGCTTTTAAATGAACTTAAAGATGGAAGATTTAAAAGGCAAAAGAGGTTTGCTAAATCTCAGAGATCTTAAGACACCTATTTGGAGTTATAAAATGGCTTCCTAGGTGCTACAACCTGGATGATGTCAGTAGTTCTCCTTCCCTTGTTTTTCCATTCATAACTATTTTTGTGCAGCACATCACATCACTTGGAGAGGAGGGGGGGGGGAAGGAGGAGGAGGAGGAGGGAGATAAACAGCTAGAATATATACAAATTGAAACCTTTCCAATATTTCCTTGCTTCTTCTTTCTGAAGAAATGTGGGAAGGGCCTGCAGAGGACTATCTAACACCCTTCTGTACTAATAAAAGATTGCTTGTATTTTGCAAGTTTCTCTCATGGATTCCAGCCAAGAGCTCAAAGTGTTACATTCCTCCATTTTTGCTTTTTTAAAATGTCTCTTTTACTTTTTTTAAAAAAATATCCAAGTTATTTATTAAAACCTTTGTGGCCTGAGACATCTATTCCCACTTATAGATTTAGGAATATAAAGTTATTCAAATCCAATGTGTTAAGAACATGAGAAGGGGCCTGAGGTTGGGTGAGACCATCTGGTCAACCTTCAGAAAATGAATCTGTTGGATGCATCCAAGAAGCTGAGAATCCTGTTGAGAAAAAATTTTCTTTCTTTCTTTCCCTCCCAGGAAACTGGAAATTTAAAGATTGCTGACTGGGATTCTAGAATTGAAAACAGCCATCAAAATTTTGTGGTTCAGTTTTCATGACTTCATTTTATTTTTTACTTTATTGAGTAATCATAAGACTAATCAATCAATAAACTGCAACGCTGACTACTTCACAACTTGATTTTTGTTTATTCAAGTCAGAAGCATCACAATTAAAATGCGGCATGCTATATGACATATTTAAAATATAAAATACGTTTAAAATATGTACAAATTAAACCAATCTTGCCCCAGAAACTAGCAGCTTTAATTGCATTCTGTTGTGGTGCATGAGATCCTCAAGCATACACTGATCAAGACATAAAGGGCAGGTATACATATGTGTTACTGTCTGCATGTCACCACAATCGCAAAGGGCAGAAGGAACCAGAGAGCCCATTTGTTCAGAGTATCTCCAGATCTTGTTGAATCCATGCACAGTCTATTCAATTATTTTCATACTTCCTGGCTTTTGTCAGGTCCAGGCGAAGCTCCTCCGTTGGTTCCATCCAAGGTTAGTTTTCAATGGGGAGAAAGTTGTCTGTGAGTTACAGCTTCTCTGAGTTTCTGCAAGCTCCTGTTGTTGGGTCACCATTGAGGGCATCTAGTCACTTTGTCTTCTGTTCATCTCCCTTTTTTTTTTTTAAGTACTTGTGATTTTTCCAATGAGCTGCCACTCTACAGACTGGTTTTGTTCCATTAGCTGTTGAACATTGTTGCTGCTGTCCAAGGTACCTCCAACCATTCAAAGGCATGAGTTTTTTCTTCATTCAGCCTTTCTGCAGGCCCATCTTTCATAGCCATTGAATTATAATTTCAGAAATCATACTCTTGACAATACATTACAGGGCTCCCCAAATTTGGCAACTTTAAGACTTAAAGTTCCCACATTTGGAGACCTCTGATATATACCATTGTTGTTAGTTTGAGATCTCCACATTTCAATACGTTGCCTTCTCTGTCAAGTTTTTCTCCATATACAGTAGCAAATGTCTTTCTACTTGCTGACTACAGTCCCCTTTCCTTTAAATCAGGGTGTCCACCCTTCTCAATTTTAAGACTTGTGGACTTCAAGTCCCAGAATTCCCCAGCCAGCCATCTTAAAGTTGTCAAGGGTGGACACCCCTGCTGTACATTTTAGGTGCCACTTCCTCTATTCATTCTCTGATTGTTTGCATTGGGTTGACATTGCCCACTGATAAAATTTTAGGCCGTTTGTTTTGTTTTTGAAGGCAGTGGACCAGCTTTAATCTTTGTTTGATCTTCAAGAAGAGATTCCTTTCCACTGGCCCCAACCACCAAAGTGGTTCCATCAGCATATCTCGCATAGTTTGATGCTTCTCCCAATTTTGGCTTTTCTTAGCCCAGCAGTTCCACATGTATGTCAAACAGATCCTGTGATAATAAACCACCTGGATTCAATCCCTTCTCGGTCTCCAAACTATGCTCCATCTTCTTTACTTGTTCTTTGTTCCAAATTCCTTTTCGTTGCCCTGTATTCTTTTCTCATTATTCTTTGGCTGTTTCAAATCCTTTTTGGTTGCTCCCTATTTTCCCCCTCATAATTTCTTCATCCTGCAGATTCCTCAAGAAGTAGGGAAATCATTGAATAGACTGCACAGGGGTGCCACAATATCCAGAAACACCCTAAACAAATGGGACTATCCTGTTGTGTGTGCCTTTTACAATTGTGGTGACATACATACACTCACACACACATATATACCCGCCCTTTGTACACAGATCAGTGCACATTTGAGACCTCACGGCACCACGACAGAATGCAATTAATGTTGCTAGTTTATGGGCAAAATCTGTTTAACTTGTACATATCTCAATTTTGTATTTTAAATTTTATATCACATATAGTATGCCTGGTTTTAATTGTGATGCTTCTGAGATGAATAAACAAACATCAAGAAGCAGAATGAGGTGAACTGATTCCAATCCATTGATCATTTTCTAGATCAACAGATCTCCCTTTCTGGTGACTGGCTCTCCATAGATCATGCCAGGAGAAACCTAGTGGGCTGTTTTCTTTGCAACTCCCCTCTGAGTGATCCCCAGCAGGTACGTTGCATTTTGATGGGCACACAGGGCCCATATTTTCAGGTGCCAAAAGAGTCTCCCTTTCCTGATCAGCCACTGGGTGTATAAAGTTTGGTTTCTTTGCACCAAAGTATACAGTATACATTACACACATATACTCAATGTCTTACCATGTATAGACTGAGAGACAGATGCTTCTCCATCCTCCCAAAAACATTTTCTTAACCACAAACACACACATACTGTATTGTTTCCCATCCCACAAGCTAATTCAAATTATTTGTCTGGGGGAGAGGAAATTGGTCCACAAAGGATACCATTTTACTACATCTCTTCCTTTGGGGTTCCACAGAGGTGCTGCAAGAAGAGATCATTGCCTTGCCTCAAAATTACATTTTCCACCCTGGGAATGTTGTAGCTTGACGCACCTCCATTTGTGGGGTTTCTTTGGAACCAGCTGAAGGAAACCAGGAGGGGGGAAGCTGAACAAGAGGCAAAATACCCTTGAATCACTCTCCTTTCCCCAGAGAAGGCTGGCGATCGCTTCCTCCCTTCCCAACAATCCCAGGCCTCCTCCACTTCCGACCGGACTGGAGGCATCAGTTGCAGATTTGCATCAAGAGAGCTGCTGAGAGTTGGTTATAACAGGAGTCTCCAATCTTGGCAACTTTAAGCCTAGCAGACTTCAACTCCCAGAATTCCCCAGCCAGCAAAGAGACCCCTGTTATAACCAACTCTGGGTGGCTTTCTATTTTAGTATTTATTTAGTATTTATTTGATTTGTCAATCGCTTACAAGATACAGGTATAAGAATAAATATAGTTTTGAATACATGAGATGGATACTTATAACAAAAATAAAAGAAACAATAGACAGGGCGCTTATGCACGCCCCCTACAGGCCTCTTAGGAAAGGGGTGAGGTCAATAGTAGACAGTCTAAGGTTAAAGTTTTTGGGGTTTGGGGAAGAAACCACATTTATTTATTATTTATTTATTATTATTTGCAGATAAGTTTTTTTCACAGAACTGCATTGCTACAGGTTCTGCACTTAGGCAGGAAAACCCAAATGCCCAGGTACAGAGTAGGGGCTACCTGGCTCAAAAGTAGTAACTGTGAGAGAGATCTAGGAGTCCTAATAGACAGCCACTTAAGCCTGAGCCAGCCGTGTGCTGCAGCTGCCAAAAGAGCCAATGCAGTCCTAGGCTGCATGCACACAGGGATAGCATCCCATGAAGTGATAGTACTGCTTTATACTCCACTAATGGTGCCACACTTGCAAGACTGCACCCAGGTTTGGTTACTACAATTCAAAAAAAGATGCTGTGACCCTTGAAAGAGTGCAGAGAAGAACGAAGACGTTTAAGGGGCCAGAGGCTAAAACGCCTAAAGAACGGTTGTGAGAACTGGATAGGCCTCTAACGAAGAGAAAGACTGAGGGTGACATGATAGCAGTCTTCAAGAGGGGTTGTCACAAAGAAGAGAGAATCCATTATTCTCCAAAAGCAGGGCTCTCCAACCTTGGCTGCTTTAAGCTTGGAGGACTTCAACTCCCAGAATTCCCCAGCCAGCAAAGCTTCAACTTTAAGGCTGGCAGACTTCAAAGCTGGCTGGGGAATTCTAGGAGTTGAAGTCCTCCAGGCTTAAAGCTCTAAGGTTGGAGAGCCCTGGGTTATAAGATGGGTGGCTTTAGAAACAAACAAGCACGCAAGCACGCAAACAGAGGGCTTCTCTTGCCGATCGATCATCCCAGGCTGGCTAGTTTTGGCAAAGTCAGAACAATGAGCCCAGGGGACAGAAGTTGCCCTCCGAAGCTGAGGGAGCTTCATCACTTTGAGACCTTCAAAAAGAGACTGGGCTGCCCTCTGTCAGAAATGGTGTAGGGTCTCCCGCTTGGACTAGAAGATGACCTACAAGATCCCTTCCAACTCTGATCATCTGTTATCTGTGCAGCTAGCCTAGAGTAGCTGACCTTGGAGGAGGAGGAGGGGGGGGGGCGCGTCCCAGCCAATTTATGAATGAAATCCCCGCGAGGACCAGGCGGGGCTGGGCGCCGGAGCATCTGGGTCCACCTGGGAGGAGCGGGCGGGCGGGGGGCGAGCGAGCAAGGCGCCCGGGTTGTTATTCTGATCACGGGCGCCGCTGATTCACAGCCTCGGAGCCGGTCATGAATCGAAGCGGAGCCTTTTGACGTCAGAGGGGAGATTTATCAGCAGCCCCGAAGAGCGACGGAGGTTTAGAGCTGCCAGCCATCTGCCCGCCTCGCCGGCCATGCCCGCCCAGAGGGAAGGACGCGCCGGGGCCGCCCCGGACTGAATCACAGGGCGCGGAGGAGCAAAAGCCGGGCGCGAGAGTGGCCGACGCCGCGCAACGCCAGGTAAGCAAGGGGCCCGTCGCCAGCGCCCCTCCCGGACCCCAAGGAGCCCTTCCAAGCGGCCGGCCCGGGCCAGGCTGGCATCCCTGCAAAAGCGCAGCCGGGCGGAGGGGCATCTGCCCTGCGCGCCGGCGGACGGAGAGCCCTTGCCCGCTCCGCTGGGGTAGGTGGGCCAGTGGGTGGAGGGGGAGGGGGGGGGGCACCAGCACCAGCCCAGCCCAAGCCGCCTCAACCCCTCCCCCAGTGCTTTTCTCCGCCCGTGTGCGGGGTCCCGCGCGAGCCTCCTGGCCCCGGGCCGTCCCGCTGGCGGAGAAACAGCTGCGGGAGACTTCTGGGCTCTTTTCGGATCGCGTGGAGTGGGTGGGGGGTGGGAGGGGGCGGCGGTAAAGACCCTGAAATGGGGCGCGCAGGTCATCCTTGCCCGGACGGAGAAGCAGCAGCAGCGCGTTTCCTTCCGAGCGGCTGGGAGGGATTGAACCGATTCAGAGTTGGAAGGGACCTTGGAGGTCATCTAGCCCAACCCCCCCACCATTTCTGACAGATGGCAGTCTAGTTTCTTCTTGAGAGATGGGCGAGGGCGGCTGGCCTAACCAGGAAACCTGGTTTAAAAGGGGTTTGTTGCAGCAGCTGAGATTCAGGCGGAGTAGGAGGCGCCAGAACCGCAGTTGTGGGGCAGACGCGGCGCTTTCCGTGCTGTAGAGACGAAGGAGGGACGAGGGAAACCCGCTCCTTTGTCGCCCCCTCTGGCCGCCGCTATCGCCGGAGGGAGGGCAGGCTTTGGGAAGAGGGGCGCGATGGAGAAGGAGCGGGGGGGGGGAAGGAGGAGGCGCTCTCCAGCCCCCGGGAAGCACCAGCTTCAGGTACAAGAAATTGGACCCACGATTCAAGCTCCGAACTCGGGAGAAAGCAAGCGAGGAGATCTTGGCAGTTACGGGAGGCTTTGCCTATTACCCTTTGGCTGCATCTGAAAAGGGAGCTGGGGATGATGTCACCGCCTCTGCATCCTCCCGGGGGGGGGGATTACCTGTTTCCCCCCTCCTCCTCGGCGGCAGACACGTAGTGACCCAAGACTTGTTGGGGGCGGGGGCGGAAGGGAAAGCCCCTAGGGAGAGAGGAACAGGACGAGACCTTGTATGCAAAATTTACCTTCTGGTGAAGGAAGGGATCACATTGTCAAAAACGGGCCTCCCTCCAGGACCTCGAAGGCAAAAGGTTCAAGGGAAGGGGGTGAAGTGTGTAGGGAAGTTTTTAACAGAACAGAGTTGGAGGGGACTCTGGAGGTCTTCTAGTCCAACCCCAGCACAAGGAGGCGGCTTCGGCCTAGCATGGCAGGCGATTTCTGTCCCGGGGACGAGTTGCAGAGCGCCAGGAGATGGCCGGGGCGTTTAGGCTGTCCCCCTGCCCTTCTCCCTCTGACTCTCCGGCCTTCTTCCTCCCGCAGCGATGTTTCCCCTATCCGGCCGCCGCCATGGAGGAGCAGTTCCGCCAGCAGCAGCTGCAGCGGCTCCTGGTGCTCTTCAACGCCTCCTCGCTGCCTCTGGCCAGCAGCCTCTGGCCGCCCACCCACCTGACCGCCGCCGCCGCCGCGGGGAGCCCCGCCCTGGACCTGTCGCCCGCCGCCACCGCGGCCGGAGAGGAGGGCGCCGGGCCGGGCGGCGGCGCCGAGGGGGACGCGGTGAGCCCCTGGGACATCGCGCTGTGCGCCACCGGGACGGTGCTGGCCGGCGAGAACGCGCTGGTGCTGGCCGTGCTCTTCTACGCGCCGGGCCTGCGGGCGCCGCCCTTCCTGCTGATCGGCAGCCTGGCGCTGGCGGACCTGCTGGCCGGGCTGGGCCTGGTGGTCAACTTCGGCGTGCGGTACCTGCTGCAACCGCCCAGCGAGGCGGCCACCCTGAGCGCGGCGGGGCTGCTGCTGGCCGCCTTCTCGGCTTCGCTCTGCAGCCTGCTGGCCATCACCGTGGACCGCTACCTGTCGCTCTCCAACGCGCTCACCTACCACTCGGAGCGCACGCGGAGCTTCGCCGCCGCCGCGCTGCTGCTGCTCTGGCTGGCCTGCGTGGCCGTCGGGCTCCTGCCGCTGCTGGGCTGGAACTGCCTGCGCCAGCCCGGCGCCTGCAGCGTCCTGCGCCCGCTCACCCGGGACAACGTCGCCGTGCTGGCCGTGGCCTTCCTGCTCCTCTTCGCCCTCATGCTGCAGCTCTACGGGCAGATCTGCCGCATCGCCTGCCGGCACGCGCAGCAGATCGCCGTGCAGCGCCAGTTGGCGGCCAGCGCGCAAGCCACGTCCACGCGCAGGGGCCTCTCCACGCTCTCGCTCATCCTGGGCACCTTCGCCCTCTGCTGGCTGCCCCTCGCCATCTACGCCCTGGTGGCCGACGCCTCCTACCCGGCCGTCTACACCTACTCCTTGGCCCTGCCGGCCACCTGCCACTCACTGCTCAACCCCGTCGTCTACGCCTTCCGCAATCCCGAGATCCAGAAATCCCTGTGGCTGGCTTGCTGCGCCTGCATCCCGGCCGGCTTCTCCCCGCGACCCCGGACGTCCAGCGATGTGTAAGAGGTGGGCTGGGCCAGAGACCGCTGGAAGCCAAGTCGGCCCCGCCCCCCCCATCCCTCCCCCCCCCGTGTTTCCTTCTGGATTCTCGGCGGGAAGAAAGAAAGAAAACCCCGTGCGGAAAACACGCCGCAGCCGACTTTTCTGGGGAACGAAACGCGAGCTGGAGGGGGGAGAAGCAATGCCAGCGGGATCTTTTCTTATATCTGAGTTTGCTAAAACAGAGGCAAGAGGCGCCCGACTTTGGCTTTGGGGGCTCTGTGCAAAAAGAGAAGGCAGCGATTCAGGGGGGAGCAATTGCAAAAAGAGGGGGGGTCTTTGCTTTTAAGGCAGAGGTCCCCAAACTTGGCCACTTAAAGTGGCCGAAGTCGGAGACCCCTGCCTTAAGGCCTTCTTTCCTTGATTCATCCTAAAGTCCCTTCGCATTTGGGTCTCAGGAGTGGGCGGGTCCGAATGGATCCTGGTTTGATTTTTTGTTTTGTTTTAGTGGCGTTTTAGTGGTGTGAGAGGGAAGGGTCGTGAACAGTTCTTGTGAGATCAGCCTTCAGGATGGGGAAATGAGTGGAGGAAGACAATAAAGGTGGGAGCAAGATGGGTGGTCGTGGGTCTTCTTGCCCCTCTTTCAAGGCCCAGTTTTAGGGGCCAGGGATGTGTGGTTTGTAGGGGGAAAGGCAGCCCAAGCAGCCAATCAGCTGCGTCGCTCTGTCTTGAGCTGGAATGGAAACGTTTAAACCAGGATTCTTCAACCTTGGGCACTTTAAGATTTGTGGACTTCAAGTCCCAGCTGGCTGAGGAATTCTGGGAGTTGCAGTCCACAAGTCTTTAAAGTGGCCGAGGTTGGAGACCCCGATTGCATTCAGACAAATGGCTGTCCAGTCTTCTAAAAACTTCAGTGATTATTCTCACTGTGCTCAATTTGGTCTTTAACTCAGTTTAGGAAATACATTTAATTTAATTTAGCTTAATAATTTGAATTGGATTTTCAAATCAATGGAGAAAAAGTACGCTTGTTCAAAATATCCACTGGATCTCCAAATTGGATCTGAATTTTGAAGTCGTTCAGTCCTATCTGCTGGTTTGCTTCAAAGCTGGCTGAGGGACTCTGGGAGTTGAAGTCCCCAGTCTTAAAATGGCCAAGGTTGGAGACCCCTGGTTTAAATGCTCGCTGTAGCGGGACTCCTCTGCACGGAATACCGCCGTGGGGAGAAGCGTAGGCCGTTTGTCAGGGACCTGTCTCCTTCTTTTTTCTTCTTTGTTGACTCCAATCAGATTTTTTCCTCTGCTATGCAATCTCGCAACCACCGTTTAAAACACCCACGGCACGCTCACACACACACGCTCACAACACACACGCACGCACGCAGCCCACGGGCACACGCGCGATGAGGACGAGCCAGCCCAAACGGCTTTCTCGCCATCCCGGTTCAGCACCTCTCGCGTCGGACAGCTCCCCGCATAGCCGCTGGCCTCCGAAGGCGCCCCCGCTCCCCGCCGTTTCCAGCCGGGGAGTTTTTTGGGGGGGATTTTTGGCGGGTTGCGTGTCTTGTACATGTCAGCCCAAGTAGATGGCGGGACAGAGGCAGAGGAAACCCCCCCCCCATCCTTCAGTATTGCCTGTTTATTCTCCGCCCCTCGAGAAGGTTGTGTAATTCATGGGTTGGGGGAGAGGTCTGTGGAGGGACTCTCCTCCTCCCCACCCCCCCACTTCCAGCAGTGCAACCCACCGAGGGAGCTACAGGCCTAAAAGCACTTTAACTTCCTAAAGTCTCACTGTGTGAGACTAAGGCAACCCCCCCCCCGCCCTTTGCATTTGGAGGTGACTCTGGAGAGAAAGGGATAAAGGGCAAAGTAGACTGGTTTACAATGGAAGCAAACCCAGAAACCTTCCCCATCAGCTGCTCTGATTCGAGGGAGGGCCATTCTTCTTTTAAACTGTCAGCGTTATGGAGCCCCAGCAGACTCTTGGGAAAATAGGGACCTTCAACTTAGCCAGCATGTTCCATCAATACAAAATGTATGTGTGTAACACATCTGAAGAGCCTGTTTTGCTCAGATCCATTTTCTCGGGAGTGTGAAATGAGCAAATTGCCCCTTGCCTTTGGTTCTATTTTGACTGAGGAAAAGGATGCATTAGGGACCATTTCACAACCAGACAATGGTGGGGGAAATAATCTTTCAGGGAATTTGCAGCCATTTCCTCACTAGTTGTTCAAATTTTCTCATGGTGTCACCCAACCATCAGTACAGCCACTTGCCACCCACCTTCAATACTATTATTTCAGTATAGTGATGGCTGGAGATGCAGTCCTTGTTATGGCCAAGTTAGTTGTAACAGGGTCACTGAAGAATCCCATTACTGATTTGCACAGTATCTTGAAACAAAGTCATCAAAGAGGCTAGCAAATTTAAAGCCATTCAAAGCCACTACTTTGTAGTGTGAATGCAAGTCATTATACACAACTTAATTAAGCACGATTTACTCGTTTTCCTTGGATTTCTACTAAGTGCAGATTCTCCTTCCGTTTCATAAGATAATACAATCATGATCCCTTTTGAAATATCTCATTTGAAAAGTTATTTTTAACTCCATCCCACCATTTCCCTGTTTTTTTAATTGAATGTCTTCTGCATAACAGCTCAAGCAGGTGAGATGAAGATGTATGATACAATGTACTAAACGTTTGATATATTTTTTTAATTTCCTAGTTATTATTTCTACCTCCTCTCTTTCTAGATTGGAAATACGTCCTATTGGGATTGGTGGATACTTCACTGAGGTGTCTTCTGGTTTATATTCTTTTCCATTTATTGTTTTAAGTGTTAATTCCAACACTGTTTGCACTGTTGTAAGTCTTTAGACTCTGCTAAAAGGGATTTTATCCTGCATAAACCCCTCACTTATTACCTTCTGTGAGGGTATGTGAGAATGACTTTGGCAGACTGGAAGGAGAGGTATTGCCCAGACAAGTGGTTGTTAAGAGGAAGCTCAATCTGCAGATTAGGGAAAAGCACAGGAAGTATTTCCTAAGGGACCTTCCCTAGTTTTCCAGAGACTAAAAGAAGAGGAAAGGAGAAATACTTTTGGTCTTGCAAGATTCTGTTTAATGTAACAATTTTTTAAAAATGCTAATGTTCCTTGCTGTACTTTTTCTCTGGACCTTCTCAAAACTTGCAAGAGTGGAAGTATTTCTTCCTCCTCCTCTAATAGGCAGCAGGCCTTCCTTCTGTCTCCCAAGGTCATTCCACATGTCCTCCCAGAATGTGACTAGTGGTAGTTGTGCAATTTCATGTGAGTGTTACGAAACAGCATGTTTTACCATTTTTTTGCAAACACAGCATGAAAGTTGCATTTTCTCAGCACTAAATCATTATTCTTGCTCTACAGAAATAGCCTCCGATTTTCCTTTCCTTAATCAATAGGGGACAGATAATTCCCTCTTGATTGTTGCCTCAAGCATCCATTCCGATGATCTAAAGCAGGGGTCCCCAACCTTGGCCACTTTAAGCCTGGCAGACTTCAACTCCCAGAATTCCCCAGCCAGGAATTGGTTGGGGAATTCTGGGAGTTGAAGTCTGCCAGGCTTAAAGTGGCCAAGGTTGGGGACCCCTGATCCAAAGGCATCTTTCAGGCTAATGTAGGTAGGAATGGAAGAGAATGGAAGAGACGGTTTCTTTATAGATTGTGAATGAAAGATTCCTGAGCTAAGCAATGAAAAAAATCTACTGGAGACACCTTGCTTCTTGGGCTAGGCTTCCTATGCCTTACGCATGTAGTTTATGCCTGATTTTGAGTGGAAGCAGACACGTTTTGTATCCATGAACTGATGGAGAGAAAGGCTTCAGAAATTGATAGAACTTTTGTCTTATTTAAGTCTTTTGAGAGCAGGAGTTAAAACCTTTTTCCAACTGAGATACCAACTCAGGTAGTCCTTGACTTACGACCATAACTGAGTCCAACATTTCTGTTGCTAAGTGAGACATTTGTTAAGTGAGTTATGCCCCATTTTACATCCTTCCTTGCCACAGTTGTTAAGTGAATTACTGCAGTTAAATTAGTAACCCGGTTGTTAAATGAATCCAGTTTCCTCATTGACTTTCGCAGAAGGGGATCATATGACCTCAGGGGCACTGCAACTGTCATAAATAAGAGGCAGTTGACAAATGTCTGAATTCTGATCACATGAACCTGGGAATGTGACAGGGGTGGGATACAACAGGGTTAACTACCGGTTCAGGATTTATGAGCTTCCTTGCACGCTGTGAGCTGAGCGCCTGTAAATCATCATCAGCATGCTGCGTGCAGAGATGCAGCCTTTGAAACAGCCCTCTTTTCCAGCCACTTTTTTAACCGTAGCTGTGCCTCCTTCGGCAGCTGAAGTTGAAAAATCAGGAAATAAAGGTCAGGTAAGAGCCCGGGTGGGCATGTGGGCAAAAACATCAGCAGACATAGAACCGGTTCTATGTCTGCTGCTCTTCAGAGCTACCGGTTCTACAGAGGTGGACAGAACCAGTAGAAACCCACCCCTGGGATGCAACAACAGTCATATGAAAACAGTCAAAGGTCACTTTTTTCAGTGTCATCGTAATTCTGAACTGTCACTAAATGAACTGTTGTAAGTCAAGGACTGTAACTGTCAGAAAAGGGGAATATTTTCTAACCAGCAAGGCGATTCTCTTCGTGTTTATTTTTTCTCACGCTTGTCTTCATTCTGAGAAACTTTCCAGGGTGATTTGTGAAGTGGGCCCAGCCCTTTGGCTGACTGCTCTGCTCTGCCTGCCTCCCCTTCTAAGAGCAGGCTTGGCCGATGGGTTTCTAGAGGGATGGAACCCAGCTGGACTGCTGAGTAAAAGAAGGGAGAGAAGGTATCAGCTCAAGGGGAAATGCTCAGCTTTGCAGCTGTTCAAAACCGAAGCAAGAGCAGTTTTAAAAAGCGAACTGAGCATGCTCAGTAGTGGTGCAGTGCTTGGTGTGGGTCGCAGCAGGGAGGGGCGGAAGGCTGGAAAAGAACAGCTGGCTGGGATGGTCTACAGAAGCATTCTTGCTGCCTGCTCTTCGCTACCACCAAGGAAGCTGACTTCGATTGGCTGAATCCAGCTGCCATATCTCAACTTTTGTGGCAGCCAGGGAGGCTGAGGGGGGAGGTAGGGCACCTCCTGTAACATGATACACAATAATAGGCCATGTGCAATGACACAAATGCAGCTGCTCATTCTCTCCCCTCTCCCTCATAGGAAAGACCACCCTGGCTCAAAGCCAAGCTCTTGCTCTCCAAATGCACTTGGACTCCAATTCCCATCAGGTCCAGCCAGCACTGAGGTCACAAGGGTTGTAGCTCAGCCCACGTTTGAAAATCTGAAGGTCACCCCACTAAAAAAGTAAAGAAACAGCAAACGGAAATTGAATTTTATCAGATCCTCTTTGCTTTATATTTTGGGGTGTTTCTGAAAGGATGTCTATTTTCTGTATGCCAATGAGCCGTCCACCCTTACAGTGGTGTTCAAAACCCAACCAGCTTCTCTTTCCTTCCTCTTCCTTGGCACTCTCCTCCCCCCAGTTCATCAGGCATCTCTCGGGGATCAGGACATTTGGAGAAGTGACTCTCCCAGGCATCTGGGAAAAGAGAGGAAGCTACCGTACCTTTTGCATAGAAACCTGCCACTTCTGAAAAGTCTGGGCAGAAGAATGTGGTCCTGCCCTTTGTGTCCGTACTGCCTGGGAGGGGCCCTGGAGAGGCCAAGCTGCAGGAAAGTCAATGCCCCCCCTCCCTGCTTCAGCGCTCCTTGTTGAAAGGAAACGTGCACACAGATTCTCCAAAGGGGTCAGAAATGCACCACTTGCTAGCTACCATTCCATGCGGGTTGACCCTTGCAAGCCCTTGCAATGCACTTTATGGACTATTGGGGTGGGGTGGGGGTGGGGGTGGTGAGCAAGGGGAAAGACACAAGAAATCAATGCTCTTCATTGCACTGCAACTCTATGGTCTATACTATTATTATACATTTGTCTGTTGAGAGTAAATTATTTTTATTACTGTACATACAATGTTTGTGAATTGTCCAGGAATACTTAAAAGTTATTTTGACAAATAAAATTGAAAACGAGAGATTAAATTCTGGGACATTGTCCCAAGAAAGTGCCAAAAGGATGCTTGGTTGTTGCCTCATTTCGATATTTAGACTCACTGCAGGCAAAAATCCTGGTTATGTTCAGATGTGGAGACCTTGGTGATCTCTGTGCTTGGTTGTTTTTCTCCCAGATGTTTCATTACTCAGCTAGGTAACCTTATCAGTGCAATCAGGGGTACTGGTGTTGTTGCCTAGTTGGGTAATGAAACACCTACAAAAAAACCAGCCAGCTCAGAGAGCACCAAGGAGCCCACACAGTTCAACTCTGAACTTAAAATATTCTCTTCTACTGTGTTCCAACTGCACGTTGCTCAACCAACCAGCCAACCACATTTTCAGCTTGGCTTGCTATGGTGACCAAGGAAATGGGAGCATTAACTGCATCGTGTAAAGTTGGACGTGGGTCTTAAGATGCTGCTATTTGATCCCTGTTTCAGTTTTGCTTCCTGTTCTAAAAGCTGGCACAGGGTCTGATCCATACAACAGGGGCTCTCAACTCCTGAGTCTCAGAACCGTAGCGGCCTGTGAGGAACCAGGCTGCATAGCTGGAGGTGAGCTGCGGACAAGCAAAACTGCGCATGCATCGGATCTAGTTTTGCTGTCCTTCTCTTCCTTCCTTCCCTTGCCCGCCACCATCCCCCCACCTGGTCCTTGGAAAAATTGTCTTCCACAAAACTGGTCCCTGGTGCAGTGGTGAGATTCAAAAAATTTTACTACCGGTTCTGTGGGTGTGGCTTGGTGGGTGCGGTGTGGCTTGGTGGGCGTGGTAGAGGAAGGATATTGCAAAATCCCCATTCCCTCCCCACCCCTCTGATCTGCTTTCCAGCTCTGTTCTGTGCAGGGCAACCAAAGAAGACCCAGCCGATCAGCTGGGACTTGATGGGAGGCAGGGAATAGATGGGGTTGGTGGGGCCAGTCAGAGGCGGGATTGGCTGGTTCTCCCAACTACTCAAAAGTTCCGCTATCGGTTCTCTAGAACTGGTCAGAACCTGCTGGGTACCACCACTGCCCTGGTGCCAAAAAGGCTCGGCACTGCCGCCATACGCCATCAATCTAAGCTCTCCAGCGATGTGCAAAACAGACCAGCTTATACAATGCATATCAAAAAAAGGTCCAGGGATTCAGTCATGTAGTCACAACTGACATTCTTTGCCAGCCCCACTCAGATGCCCTGAACCTCAGAAGGTTCCAAGCTCAAAAGGGCTGGCTTATAATGAAAGTTCCATCTGTTCATTGCTCATTGGTTTTGTCCTAAAAGCCTCTGAAGAAAATGGGGCCACTCTTGAGCAAATTATTCCATTCCCCACCCCTCTGCATACAGATCTTCTAGATATTGTTTTGTAAGCTGGGATTGAGCTGCTTGGGTTAATGTTTTATCAAAATATTTTTGCTTCCATTCCTGGGGCTTCTAGCTGAAGCTGGAAAAGAGGGTGAGAAGCTTAAGGGGAAGTGTTACCATAGCAGATGAGCAGATGGTGGAGAACCTTCTTGGGATCTGTTGCTCTGGAGACCAGATTATGAGTCACCAACAGCCGTTGAACCACACATGCTGGAGATCTTTGCTCCAAGTTTCACCTCTGAGCTGCTGTTCCATTTCCTGGTTCCATGACTCAAAATGATGTAAGGACTTTCTCTGCATTGGGATTATTTGGACAGAGACCGAGCCCCAGGAGCAGACGTGATGAGATGGTCCTAGGACAATGGATCAGAGAATCCAGAGGTCCAGCGTGTGGCTTTCTCAGCAGAGCTGCATTAAGGATACTAAGGCAAGCAATTGCAAGCCACACACGGGGAGGAGCAGGGGGGAGAAGGGTGACTTTGAAATTTCCCCCAAACTGGCTTTCAGCAGTTTTACCAACCATTGTTGCAATGCAGGATATGAATCCTGTTGTCATTACTATGATTGGCACATTGCAATGTTTGGATGGCTATCCTGTCTTTTGATTCACTTGCTGAATATAGACAGAATAACTCTACAAATTCTCCCATACAACGTGTCTTTCATTGGATTATATTAGGTATCCTCAAGGTAACTCAGTTATGTTGAGATGCATCTAATGTCCAATTCTTTGCATAGTTGAAATCATAGTGTAAAATGACAGTAATCTTTCTATCCCATATTTCATCCCATAGTAGTAGAAGCAGGGGGTAGAGATGCTACCATGAGGCTGTGTTCAGGCAAGAGTGAAGAAACCTCCCCTAACCCACCAAGGGTCAATTCAGTGACCAATCAGGGTTACAGATGTGGCCACATGACATGGACTACATTTCCCAGGATACCTTAACTACATTTACCATGATGCAATCCCTTAAGGGGACAGCTCTCAATTCCTAACTAACTATCCCAAATCCCTTTAACTCTAAACTGTCTGGACAGCCCAATGGCTGTAGAAGAGTTTAAGTCACTAGAGAAGAACTCTTGATCACATACTATGCCTTAATATTCCATGCTAAGCTTTACTAGTCAATACACCAGGGGTCTCCAACCTTGGCAACTTTAAGCCTGGAGGAGTTCAACTCCCAGAATTCCCCAGCCAACTGGCTGGGGAATTCTGGGAGTTGAACTCCTCCAGGCTTAAAGTTGCCAAGGATGGAGACCTCTGGTCTATACTGAACACAACCTGGGGAGAAGCTCAATTTCCAGAAATTTATCCACTGTTTTTGCTGTATTCCCCCTTTCAATTGGTAGGTGACATTCCTCAACCTCTCATAAGGCATTGTCATCACTTCCTCCCCATCTTGACTTTTCCTGTGCTGTCCTGATACTTGCCAAGTTTCAATAAACCAGCAAAACCAGAAACCAAGTAATTTCCCCCTCCTCCTCCTCCTCCTGCCCCCTCCCACAAACACACAGCTTGATTTTCACTGCAAAAAACAACAACAGGGAAATCAACAACCAAAGGGGAAAAAAGTACTCTTTAAAATTTTAATTTTCTTTATTGTTATTGTTACCAACATGCATAAAGTGTCAACAGCTTGGATTTATTTTGCACAACATTTCCTGGGGAGAAAACAATGAAAAGAAACATAATTGTTTACTAGCAGCTTTTGGCTGTTGGAATAGGATTTCGGCTGTTTTTTTGTTTTTGTTTTTTCTACAGGCAGGAAAAGAAAAAAAGAAAAAGAAAATCCATCTGGAACCATACAGTTTGGTCCTGTTTGGTCAGTGTTGAGACCAGCAGAACTCACGAGGCTGGGAACAACTGCTTTACGAATAGCAAAACTCTGTACGGCAGATAGATACACGTGGCAAACATCTACTGATCTACTGACTATATGCACGTAGTTAGAACAGCACTCTGTTATACAGCAGACAGCACTTTGGGCTACTGCAATTCGTCAGCTTTAGAAGACTGTGAAATCAAATACTTAGAAGCAATGTGCAAACCTCCACATGGCAAGATTTACTACCCGTTTCCCATCAGTCAGTCCCTTTGAAGAGAAATCCGATCTAAAGTAACATTTTTATTTTTTATTTTAAAAAAAGATACTATAATCCATGACACAAGCAGAAGAAATATGAACTCGGCTCACTTGCTTTGTCGGTGTCACGTTTGTCCACATTGAAAGTAGATTTCAGTAGCCATT
The DNA here is from genome assembly GCA_023653725.1 of Bungarus multicinctus. Lineage (NCBI taxonomy): Eukaryota > Metazoa > Chordata > Lepidosauria > Squamata > Elapidae > Bungarus > Bungarus multicinctus. Next base: position 1,663,074 of record CM042841.1, read on the forward strand.
GAAGTATGAAACATATATGGGGCCTCCCTACTTCAGGTCAGCAAACTATTAGATAATAGAGAGATAAAATTAAGCCTTGATGTCCTCCTAGCCCAGGGTTCCTCAAACTTGGCCACTTTTAAGACTCATGGACTTCAACTCCCTGGGAGTTGAAGACCACGAGTCTTAAAGTGGCCAAGTTTGGAGACCTCTGTCCTAGCCCATATAGGAGATACCTGGTTGATTGTTGCTGGAAATAAATGAAATCAAAATAGGAGAACCTGTAGCCCTCAGACGTTGTTGGACTTCACATCTTCCTTGTGGTTCAGTGTTTCTCAACCTACGGAAGTTTAGGAAGTGGGGACTTCGACCCCCAGAATTCTGGGAGTCAGAATCCACCCATCTAAAACGTGCCAAGGTTGGGAAACTCTGCTCTGACTGAAAGAATATAGATCTATCGCTTGGATGGGACCTTATCAGAGTCTGTAGAAGTTCAGGAAGTTGGAATAAGCAGAAGTGCCCTCGTATCACTTTTGGTTATACATACAGTTTTATTTCTCAAAACAAGAATGGAAATATCAGTAGGGATTCCCTGGTAGCTCAGCTTTTCCTTCCTTCCCAGAAACCTCATAGCCCCAAATGGCTACAAAACCATTGCCAATGAAATTTGGTTATCAAATGTTGGCACTGGTATTTCAAGCCATTGAGGCCGTGGTGGTATTCTATCGGTTCTGCCGGTTCTGGCATACCAGTAGTGCTGAAGAACAGCTGGCAGAGAACCGGTTCACTCCGAGCCTCTTCGACACTCTGCAGTTGGGCCCTCCCACCCGCCCTGCTCCTAGGCCCTTTTCAACCTCTCAGCTGTTTGGTGCAGCAGAGCAGATTGCTGTGCTAAAGAGCAGAGAGGCGCAAGAGCCTAGTTTGTACTGCTTTAACTGCATGCGTGTCAGGATTCCGGCAGTTACTCCAATTAAATCATGAGCCTCAAGCCACACTCCCAACACTTCAAAGGATTTATTAGAAGTTAACATTCCGGCATTAACCTGGGCGTAGCTGACTCTGAGATACGTAATTCACTGTCACCCTTGATCCTGCTTCCCTCCCCACCCCTCTGGGTGTATCATCCAACGAAACACGTCCATAGCCAAGAGTCATCAGTCATGCTCTCCAATTAGATTTTTCTGCGGCAGAAGCTTCAGCCATCTAATCAGTCTTTGAAGAAAATAGGAATGGAATGTACTTTCGATTCTACACTGCCGCCTGCTCTTTGAAACTCAACCCCCACTCTTTCTGTTGACAACTATAAAAGGTATGTACAAAATGTTTTATGAGTTGACAATGCGCACTATTGTGCAAGTCGCGCAATCCCACCCCTGCAGCCACACCCACAGAACCGATGGTGGGAACTTTTGAATCCCACCACTGCATGGAGGGTTTTGGAAGATTGGAAATATCTCCCTTTCAGCGTGGCTCTTAAAGGCTCTCCAGTCCCCTCTCCCTTCCAAACATATACCTGATACCTGGTCCTTCCTAGGGGTGGGATTCTACCAGTTTGGCTCAGTTCATGTGAACCGGTAGCTCTGACAATCAGCTGTGAGCAAACCAGTTCGCTCCGATGATCAGCCGTTGGGCGCACCTGCTTGCCCCGGCTCTAGGCTGTGCTTTATATCCTGTTATTCAGGCCCAGCTGATTTGTGTGGCACAGCAAATTGCCGTGCATCAGCTGTTTAACACACAGAGATTCCTGGAAAAGGTCAATAGCAAACGCTCTGCGTGTGCACAAAGCACATACTCACAGAGCCGGTTGTTACACTGGTTGAATCGCATCCCTGGTCCTTCCTGTGACACCATTCTCCTTCTGATAATATCAGCTAAGACTTTCAGGTAGTTGTAGGACCTGGTTGTAGACCCCTATCCCAGGACTCTGTCTGCCCTGAGTAATATCACACGGAGGGCTAGGGAGATAACTTGAGCATTAGTTTAATCGATCTGTTTCATCCAAAAGATTAGAATGTGGAAATGTAACCATGATATCCTGTTATTAGATGAGCATGTAGCAAACAATAACCTCTGATGTTCCCCAAAAGCTGATTGTTCAATCACTATATCAAACATCTCCATGGCTTTTCTAGTGTGTCCCACATTGGGAAATTTTGCAGCTTGTGGCCACTTCAACTTGTGCAATCTTTTTATTCCTCAAAAGTGCCCTTGCGACTTTTTCAAGAAGTTCCCAGAGGTGCTCATGAGTTGTATTGACGTATGTGCTGACTTTGGGCCAGCAAGCTTCAACTCACATGCCTGGGAAAACAGCTAAGATCCAGATGTAGAAAGGATGAATCCATCCCTCCATCCATCTCTGCAGAAAGAGGAAGGAAAATAGCATGTCCTCTTCCAATTGCTCTGCCTAAGGAAGTGTTTTAGAACTAGGCACATTATGAGCGATAGCATGCAATTGGTCTACTAACATGAACTGATTTCAAAATCTGGGACAGATTTTGTCACTCTCTTCTCCAAACAATCACTCCAGCAGTTCAAAGAATAGGCTGTTGGTTTTCTGGTTGGAGCCCTCTGACTCCTGCTTAGAGCCAAAGGGTGGGGGGACCTATCCGAGAATCAAATCGGGGAGCTTGGGTGCAGGATGCAAGTCCAGCATCCATCAATGGCTGGTTGATTGCATCCCTCTCTCTCATCCATCCCCCAAAGCTAAGCTTGTGTCAAATGCCCAAGACTGCTGGGGGCCTTTCCTAAAATTGCTGATCACAAATCAGATAGAGAAGGAATTTGATCATGGCACTTGCTTCATCTTAACCAAAATATACTTAAGTCAAATATAAACATTTGATCAAACTTATCTGGCTTTGCCTTGATCCTAAGTTGTGTATCCATAACAATAATCCTCTCAGGTCTCCCTGTTCTATAAGGCAGGGCTCTCCAATCTTGGCCACTTTAAGACTTGTGGACTTCAACTCCCACAATTCTGGGAGTTGAAGTCCACAAGTCTTAAAGTGACCAAGGTCGGAGACCCCTGCTATAAGCAGCTTAAGGCATTCACGGGGAAGGGAAAGAGAGGAAGTGATGTCACATGTGAGATGACATTATGCAAATGACATCGCAATGGCACGGCGTCACTGGGGTTTGTACTAGCCATCTAGGCTAAGAATCAGGGTAACATAGATAGAAACGTAGTCTGTTTTTAATAGAACACCTGCTGCTTTGGCACCAGCTGCTCAGGAGGTCAAAGATCTGGCGTTTCTTTTGAACGCACCTCCTAAGCTCATCCCTGCCTCCATCTGAGGAGGACGTCCCTTTGCGTGAGCTCTGTCCCCGCTCCCAGCTCATCCCACTCCTTGCCGGGGAGGACCCCAAGTATAGCAATTCTTCCTTTCCCTTCCACACAGTTCTCCTCATTTATCATCTCTGCTCTAAATTTAGCCCAGGACTGCCAACAGTTTTCTTTGTTCCTGGGGGGGGGGGGGATGACAAGCAAAGAACATATAATCAGAGAACTAAATCTGCAGAAAGACAGGGTCAATAACCTTTGCTTTCAATGGCACGTTTTATCTCTGAGGAGGGCAAAGCCTCCAGCTCGTCTCTGGTAGATCTCAAGTCCCCTATAGAGGTTGCAACCCAGAGATGGTGCTGCATTTGGGGAAAAAGAGACTATTTCAAACATTCAAGCTGGCCTCCAATAACTGCCTTCCCATTTGGGTGCAGGTAGGTGCTTCGTTTAGCAAACACTTCATGTTATGATGGCACAGAAAATATTGTTTATGACCAGACCTCACACTTACGATCATCATAGCACCCCCCAGTCACGCGGTGAACATTTGGACGATTGGCAACTGGCGTCGGCTTATGATGGTGTCCGCATCCTGGGGTTCACGAGATCATCACTTCTGACCTTCCCCAAACCAACAAAGTCACAGGGGGTGGAAGCCAGATTCTCTTAACAACTTCAGTGAATCACTGAACAGCCAGGACCAAAAAGGTTGTAAAATGGGACAGATGCTGGAGCTGAAGCTCAAATACTTTGACCACCTGAGAGGACTCCCTGGAGAAGACCCTGCTGTTGGGAAGGAGGGAAGGCAAAAGGAAAAGGGGCAGCAGAGGGCGAGATGGTTAGACAGAGTCATAGGCACAAAGGACATGAATTTGGGCCAACTCTGGGAGACAGTGGAGGATGGGAGCCTGGCATCCTCTGGTCCAAGGGGATGTGAAGAGTCGACATGATTTGGCAACCAAACCACAACAACTGAACCTGAGAATTCTCTTGCTCCTATTTGTTGCCCTGGTGGGTGCCAAAGAGCCCTTCCCAAAGCCCTTTGCCTCTTCCTTGATTCCCAGGAATTTGCTCCTTATTTCCCCAAGTCAGCCTTAACAAGGATGGTTCACCTGCCTGCCATTTTCTCAGTTCTCCTTCACTCACCTTGATATTTCATTTATTAAAATAATTTTGACCTAGTGGGTCTACTAGGCAGCGCATCAATTTAAAATCCAATCAAAAATTAGGAGGGCCATAAAAAGCAATGATGTATCCATGCCAGATGCCTAAATTAGTTGCTGAATTGATTTGTTTTCTAAATGTGTAAAGTTTGTTGAGCTATAAACTGATGGCATGGCTCATTCCAATGTTAATCCACACCCCCAGGCAAATTCTAATCAGCTCTAATTAGCTGTAGCCAAGAGGCTTATAAAGCTCACCCAGTTAAGTGTCTTGAACAAAAACAGCTAGGGATGAGGAATTGATACAAAATCAGCCAAGGTGGCAGAACTAAAGGAGAGCCCTCAAATTGCCTGAGCCAATTACTTAAAACTCAAGAATCGAAAAGAAAGGTGATATTTTCCCAGTTTTGGTGCTAATGCAGAGAAGTCCCTTTCCTATTACACAATAGCAGGAGCACTTAGACTTATATTCCGCTTCATAGTGCTTTACATCCCTCTCCAAATGGTTTACAGAGTACAGCCTCTTGCTCCCCCAACAATCTGGGTCCTCATTTTACTGACCTCAGAAGGATGGAAGGCTGAGTCAACCTTGAGCCGGTCAGGACTCAATCCCACTAGTAAAGTTGGAAGAGCTAGTTTTTTTAAGAGGCAGACATAATCATTTTTTTTCCTAAGAGCACTCTATTTAATTTTTTTAAAAATAATTATTATATTAATTCCCATGAAGACAGATCCCCTGAAAGTGACAGAGGCTTCTATCAAACCAGGAAGATTGGGAAAAGGTGACATCTGGTGTCATCAGGAAATGGTGACAACTCCAACTGAAAGGAATAGTCCAATTGTGGAGGCTTAAATGGGACTAAGGATAATAATATTTTGGTCACCGTGATATAAAAAAGTCATTGAGAAAAAGGGCAGAGAAGAGCAACCAGGATGATGAGGGGACTGGAAGCTCAAACATACGATGAATGGTTGCAGGAACTGGGCCTGGCTAGTCTAGAGAAGAGAAGGACCGGGGGAGGCAGGATAGCAGTCTTCCAATATTTGAGGGGCTACCACAGAGAGGAGGAAGGATGTCAAGCTATTTTCTAAAGCACCCGAAGATCAAACAAGGAATAATGGATGGAAACTGAACAAGATAGAGATTCAACCTGGAAAAAAGGAGAAATTTCCTGACAGTGAGAACAATCCACCCATGGAACAGAAGTTGCCTGCTGGGAACGTCATCACTGGAAGCTTTCAAGAAGAGACTGGCCTGCCATCTGTCATCCCATCTCTTTGATTGGAAATATTGGGAAGTAATTCAATGGAACTGCATCTTCAGACTGAATCTTTGAAGCAAACCAGCAGATAGAACTGAATGACTTCAAAATTCAGATCCAATTTGGAGATCCAGTGGATATTTTGAGCCTGAAACAAGCGTACTTTTTCTCCATTGATTTGAAAATCCAATTCAAATTATTAAGCTAAATTAAATTAAATATATTTCCTAAACTGAGTTAAAGTCCAGTGAGAATAATCACTGAAGTTTTTTAGAAGACTGGACAGCCATTTGTCTGAATGGAATCAGGGATCTCCAACTGTGGCAACTTTAAGACTTGTGGACTGCAACTCCCAGAGTTGAGCTCTGGGATTCTGGGAGTTGAAGTCCACGAGTTTTAAAGTTGCCAAGGTTGGAGACGCCTACCAGGAGTTTCCTTCTCAACCAGAGAACTGGACTAGAAAACTTCCCTAATCCTTTCCAACTCTGTTATTCTGTTACATCTGACTAGTATCCCCAATTTAAATTTGATTAAGAGTTCCACATCTCTATTCCATTATCTGCTTCTATTTGGGGTTTTTAAGAGGGGAAAAAAAGGATTAGCAGAATGCACAGGGAGAGAACTACTAGATGAAAAACCAAGCAAACTGCTGGCAGCTTCAACAACAATGCAGAAAAAGGAGACAGCACTGTGGTTACGTAATGGATTCGTTTCTCATCCAATTACCAGAGGGAAAGAAGATAAGCTACTATGAACGAGAGAGAGGGAGAAGAAAAATGAAAGTTCCATGTTGCAAGCTGGACCTGAGGAGGATCCTATCTCCAAAAAGTACTCTTGTTTAATCCAGCAAGCAGATGCTATTCAACCAAACTGTAATTATGACTGAACTAAATTAATCAGCTACAGTTGGAAACTGGTATTTTAATGAAGAGAGAGACAGAGACAGAGAGGGAGAGAGAGAGAGAACTGAATTTAAGTAATCATGCTGCTTATTATCCCCCTCTAGGGCTTTAACTACTGAAGGTTTGTGTAACATGGGCCAGCATTTTTTCAATAGTGAAAATAGGGGACAGGCACTGGGAATAATTAGCAGAAAGCCCCATGTTTCATGAGCGATCCCAGGTTCAGGAATGTTATTTAGCAGTATTAATCTCTACATGGCTCACTCAGTCTTCAAATATCTGCAAATTCCTTCCTTCCTTCCTTCCTTCCTTCCTTCCTTCCTTCCTTCCTTCCTTCCTTCCTTCCTTCCCTCCCTCCCTCCCTCCCTCCCTCCTATATCTGCAGACATTTATTTGTTTCTGGCACTTGGCTCTGCCAGTTCCAGATCCATCAGAAATCACGGAGAGGTGGACGAGAGTCAAGAAAGTCAAGATGGGAGCCATGATGGCATATTCACAGCCTACTTTTATGACACAACCAACATACCCCCAAGATGCCCTGGAATTGCATCCAAGTTATTGGGATGTATGCATTTCATAGGATGTTGAATAGGCCTTGAAGCTACCCAAGAACATACATCTCTTTCAAAGCATTCTAGTCCTCTATAGCACTAGAACTAGCCCTTAGACTTATATACCGCTTCACAGTGCTTTCCAGCCCTCTCTAAGCAGTTTACAGAGTCAGCCTCTTGCCCCCAACCATCTCAGTCCTCATTTTACCCACCTCGGAAGGACGGATGGCTGAGTCAACCTTGAGCTGGGATGGATGGATGGATGGGAAGGAATGAAGGAAGACACCAATAGACTTATATACTGCTTCACAGTGCTTTACAGCCCTCTCTAAGCAGTTTACAGAGCCAACCTCTTGCCCCCAACAATCTGGTTCCTCATTTTATTGACTTTGGAAGGATGGAAGGCTGTCAACCTTCAGCCGGTCAGGATCAAACTGCCAGCACTCAGCAGAATTAGCCTGCAATACTGCATTCTGACCACTGTGTCACCATGGCACTGTAGCTACTGATTCACTCTTGAACTATATATTACAGTATGCAAAACATTGCAGGATCTGGGGATTTTGTCCAAATACAGAAAGCAGTGCTGTGATGCCATAATGATGATTTTATCATTCCCTTCCCCCTTTTTGACCACCCCTGAAGATCCTTCTGTTGCAGAGCTCCTTGGTCCCTGGACCAATGAACATGGGCCCTCTTCAGAACTTTAACTAGACCCGATTATGGAGGAGGGGTTGAATTGCACACGTCCTTGTCCATACGCATTGCTTCTCAAAGAGTAATCCACCAACCATCCAATCTTTTTGCATGCAGATTTTTTAAACAACGTGAATAAATTTGGTCTCAAGCGGTCTCGTCTCCCCTGGCCTTGGCAGTTCTGGCAAGGAAAGGAAGAACATTGTCTTTGGAATCATTTTCCTTCCTGCCACAAATCTTGCAAAGTTTTTAACTCCAGCCTCCTCAGCCTGACTGGTTTTGAAATAGGGTTTTTTTCCCCTTCATTTTTGCTCTGTCAGTAATTGTCAGTAATTGATCAGTACAAAATTGATCACCTGATCCTTACAGTTCACCAATATGAATAATCTTTTCTCTTTTGTGAGCATCTTATACAAATCACTGAAGAAAGAAAGAAAGAAATGGGGATCAATCTGATATTTTAAATAAACTTTTTTCTCTCTCTTTTTCTGTTTATATAGATATAGATATATTTAAAGCCCACTATATAAACACTGTACAATATGAAATAATTACAAATTAATTCTGCTAAGCTGCATAATCCTACGCAAGGTATGACTTAATAATTAATCACACAATATGCATAGCTTGTGCCTCCTTGCTATCATGGCTTCTTCTGTATCTGCTACATTACCTGGTTCCCCAGCAATTCCTACTAATTATCTCATTATCTTTTCCTTAAAACCCAAGGGTATGTCAAGCAGGTAGCAGTCTTTATACAGGTAGTCCTTGACTTACGGCAGCTCATTTAGTGGCCGCTCAAAGTTATAACAGCCGTGAAAAAAGTGGACTTGTGACTATTTTTCATACATGGCCATCGCAGCATCCCTGTGGTCAGGTGATCCCAATTCAGATGCTTGGCCACTGACTCATATTTATGACAGTTTCAGTGTCCTCGGGTCATTGGATCCCTTTTGCCACATTCTGCAAGCAACTTCAGTGGGGAAGCCAGATTCACTTTAGGAAGGAAAGTGAACTAACTTAATAACAAGAAAACTCGTAAAAATGGGGCAAAACACTCACTTAACAAACGTTTCACTTAGCAACAAAAATCTGGGGGTCAATTGTGGTCGTACGTTGAGGACTACCTGTACCTCCAACTACTGTCACAACTTGCTGGGTTATTTCCTATCCCCGACCTATCTCAATGTTATAAATCAGAGGTCCCCAGACTTGGCAACTTTGAGACTTGTGGACTTCAACTCCCAGAATTCTCCAGCCAGTGCTGCTGGGAGTTGAAGTCCACAAGCCTTAAAGTTGCCAAGTCTGGGGACCCCTGTTATAAATAATGATCTGGTACCTGGACTGAAGAATCTGCCCGATACTAAATCAGAATTTCTCAACCTTGACAACCTTAAGAGTTGTGGACTTCAACTCCCAGAATTCCCCAGCCAGCCTGGAGAGGAAGGAAGGGAGCCTTGGGTCTTCTGCAGGTCAAATCTATCCTTTCCCCTCTCTAGCCAATCTTCCGCCAGTTTCCCTACCCAATCTTGCACCTTGGCAATGAAGAAAGCTACAGGCAGAGGATGGAAAGTCACTACTGCTCATCATGGGCAGGGGCCCCACTGCTTTGGGGCAGGGGTGGGATTCTGCCGGTTTGGACTGATTCGGGCAAACTGGAAGTTAAATTTGCATCTGGTTTGCAGAACTGGTATTTGAACCGACCCCACCCACCCCTCCCCTCCCCATGGCCCGTTTTGGATGCAGGTAAGTGCAGGGGCTGTGCAGAGGCTCTGGGAGGGGGAAGAACGGGCCTTACGGAAGTACCGGAAGTCCGGAAACAGAACTGTTTCTGGCTTCTGGATGGCCTCCAGAACCCAGGGAGGCAAAAAATGGCCCTCCCGGAAGTTCCAATAGGCTATGCCCACTCTGACCACGCCCCACCCAGCAACTGGGCAGTGAACCGATTGCTGGGATTTTGGAATCCCACCCCTGCTTTGGGATGAAGATGCCCTGAAGAACTCCACCATCCTCTGCCGTCTGGATTAAGGGCAGACTGGATGGAAAAGATGGCAAGTGATCAGGGGTGCAGATGTGGCCAAAATCTAGGCCAAGGGTCTTCAAACTTGGCAAGTTTAAGACTTGTGGACTTCAACTCCCAGAATTCCTGAGCTAACCTGACTGGAGGAGGAATTCTGGGAGTTGGAGTCCACAAGTCTTCAAGCCGTCAAGTTTGAAGACCCTCTGATCTAGGCAGACTTTTCACAATGCTTCTTTCAGGGAGTTGAAGCGTTTGTATGCACATCTGTCCCTGGAAGGACTAGAACATGCTACAGATGGATCCTATTTCCTTGGTGGAGGTATGGAAAATTTTCCAGGATAAAAAGGGATTGTCTATTTTGGATAGGGGGGGACTACAGCAGAGCCTTCACTAATCTTCAGAATAATCAGTTATCCATTAATATGATTTCAACTGTTCTCCCTCGGTCGACAAAGGCAAATCGCCAATCAATTTAAAGAATATGAGTTGAAGTCCGCAAGCCTTAAAGATGCCAAGTTGGGAGGCTCTCGCTTTAAAAGAATGCACTGCACCTTTTGGGAAGCAAATTCTGCTAAAAGAATATAGAGAATAGGGCTGTGCAGTACTTTGAATTCAATATCCCAAATTGCTTCAAAATATGTGGCATCTGAATGCAAGGCTTATTAAAGCAGCCATATCATTAAATGGGAGGCTACCATGGAGTGACCTCTGTAGCGGATGTGCAATCCTGAAAAAGATTCAGTTGTATTAATGAGCCACAGAGAGGCCTCTATTTGGGCTCCTACTTACACTGAAGCAACTATTCAAGTCTTGCATAGCCATAAATCAAAACTGGACATCAGAACTCCTTCAAATTAAACCCAAAAGTTGTGAAAAACAATGAAACTGGGGGCAGTTTACAGCCCCACACTCACCTAATTTAAAAAAATCAAATGATCTACAAAATACAAAACTGAAAAAAAACCAAAAGACAAAACAGTCAGAATATTAAAAATGTGTGGGGTTTTGACTGCTTTGTTTTTTTCTGAGTTTTATATTTTGTAATTTTAACTTTGTTCTGAAAATAAAAGAAAAAATGTAAGTAAAAAAATATGTGACCTTAGGAGAGAGGAATTGGCACTTGTTTTCAGTCACTGCCAAATACTGTCATGTTTTTTAAAATTACCGTTATATTCCTATGTACACTGAGTGAATGTAAGCCCAATGAAACCCAATCAGGACTTACTTCCAAATAGGCACAACTATAAAATTAGGTATTTATGAAAAGTGTATGAATATCAACTTACTTTGGTGGGAAATTTTTAATTTTCAAGGCTGCTCAAGGATTTTAAGATGATTAAACCAGGAAGAAAAAGTACACAGTTAGCAGCTTTCTGGAAAGAAATGAGCACTTAAAACCATCCTGGTCGGTTGGTGATGGTTGACATTTTTATCATATTTGGTTATATCAGCTCAAAAAATCAGAATTTTCCCATTATTATTTTGCAAACTTTTTTTCTGGATGAACAAGCAATTTTACAGCGATTTTGTTTCTAGTTCTTCACAATTGAGGGAAAATGGGGGGAAAGGAGAAAGGAAATGGAGTGTTTTCTCCATGGCAACATTGAGAAAAAATAGCTATAGAACAGAATGCAAAATAATTCAGCAAATTAATTGTTGGCTAGGTTTTGCTGATTCCCTCGGACATTTGAAACTCTTATGGTTAGAAACATTCATGGCTTTACTATCCACACATTCACCTGGGTGAAAGGTTATTAAAGTGGGAAAATAAATATTCTATCTTCCCACTAAGTGGAGTCAGAATATTCTTCTGGAGAACAGGGGATTTATGTTTTCTACAAGTAGAATCAAAAGATCTTGCAATGCTGATTTGCCTCCCCCAATGGCTGCTAAGCTGGGATTTGTTCTCAAACTCCCCTTGATCACGTCTGAACTGGGATTGTTTGTCCTTTGTCCAACCATTGCCTTCTCTCGCTGAATCTGGCTTATTGTTGGGCTTGTCTCGACTTGGTCATGTAGAAAAGAAGAGCCTTTGACTGCCAACAGTAGCAAGGGCCAAGCTCTTCGTTCTGGCCATAACGTGGCTTGCAAAATAAACTGTGGCTCACAGAATCCTGTGCTGTTATGTTGTTCCCCAAGGTGAGGTGCTAAGCATGTGTGGATTCAGGCTCTCATAAGCTGCAGTTAGTCCAGCCACTGAATTTGCAGGCTGTGGGATTAGGATTAGTGACCAGCAGGTTGGAGAAATCTGAAAATCTACTGTCACCCTGTGTTTCCCCCTTCCCTTTTAAAGTGCTAGCAATTTGTCCTGGGCAATTTCTTTCTGGTGCTCAGTAGCAAGTGCTAGAAGCAACGGAGAAAAACTTAAGAACGACTTACATCCCTTCTAACTTTGGAAACCACATCGCTGGGTTTTTCCCAGAGGGAAACCTCCTCGGATGAACAGTCTCCGTAGAAAGGGTGGATGCTTACATTTATCTCCATCGTCTCTCAATCATGGCTGTCAAAATCTGTCAGGCCCAGGCTGAAATCTTCAGCGGGAATGGCTGCAAAGGACCCCCATCCCATCTCTTCCTTGTAGGGTGTCAGGGTAAGGGAAGGTCGCTCCACTTTTCCAGCAGGTTGGAAAAAAAATCCAGATGCCGGTTTTTCACCCCTGGGAAAGTCTGTTGTGTTTCAACAGATAAGGATCCCTAATGCCCGCCTGCCCACAAAGAGGCCACCTTAAAACATTGTCAACAACACAACATGGCACGAAAGCAAAGCTCCTGAAGATGAGCTGCTCAGAGCAGCCGGGTGATTTACCTGGCAGGAACGCTGAGTCGCCTCTGAGCCCGGGGGGGAGGGGCAGAAAGGTGGCAGGGGAAAAACCTGGGAGACCTCCCCACCCCCCCACCCCCCACCCACTGCTCCAAAGGTAGCAGCCTCATCGCCTCCTCTTTAATCGGACCACTCGTTCTCATCCAACTCCGAGTCGTCGTCGGATTCGCTGTATTCCACTGCAATCCTTCGGGAAAGGATGGTGGCCACGTCGTTCCCCACCGGCTCCTTCTTGGCTTCCTGTTCCCATTGCTCCTGGACTTTGCGCAGCTGGATTCCTGGGCAGGGAGGCGAAAGGAAGGTTTTTCTCTAGGTCAGCCTCGGAACCAGCTGGTCTTGGACTGGCTTTAGCCCTTCTGTGTGATGCTTTGCTCTAATGCAGAGCTCTCCAACTTTAGCCCCTTTAAGACTTGTGGAGTCAACTCCCAGAATTCCCCAGCCAGCAAAGTCTTAAAGTAGCCAAGGTTGGAGAGCCCTGCTCTAAAGCCAGAGTTCTCAACTTGGGCCCTGGGATATTTCAAGGGAGCCTGAGGTGGAAACATGTAACGGGTGGGGGGCGGGGTGCCGAGCCCATGCTAAGAGGGCCACAGAAAAGCTAAGTGTGTTGTTAAACTGCAAATACCATGGGGCCCTTGGTGCTCTCTGAGCTTGGTTGTTTTCTTGCAGATATTTCATTATCCACACTAGCACTGATGATGTTACCTAGTTTGGGTCATGAAGCAGCCAAGCTCAGACAGCACCACCAAGCACACCTCATTTAAACCCTGAGCTATTCTCCTTCATTATTGTGGTGATAATTGCATGTTCCTTATCTGAGAAGAGCTCTGGACAAGGAGGCCACAGGAGAAAAGCAAGGTTGCAATTGGATCAAGAGCACAAAAATAAATGGTTGAGAAATATTGATCTGGTGCTTTTGTTGAGAGCTTCTAGTGTGCTTTTGAAGCCCAACCCTTAAATTTTGTGGACAAGAGGCCTTTCCACCACTTTCTTCAAGGCATTCACTAACTATACAGGATCACCAGCAGGTCTCTCTCAGCTCGAGTGCTGGTGTTGAAGATTGATCCATTGACCAACCCCACCCAAGAATGATGGGACCCTCAAACAAGCAAAGCAAACAAGGCAGTTATGGGCCTCTAGTTCAGGAAGAGAGGGTACCAGATCTCCATCTGCAGCCAACTTGCCATGGCCAACTCGCTGCAGGAAAACTCACCACAGGAGAAGAGCTACATTAATCTGCTACGCTATCTGGTGGGATAGAATCAGTAAAGAAAGGATGCGAAAGGAAGGACAAAATGAAATGTGAATGACAACAATTAAAATAATGCTTTAATTATTTTAAATAATTAAATTGAATGGTTGTGTTGTCCTGTGGCGAGTTGCCCATGGTGAGTTGGCTATGGTGAATTGGCCATGGTGAATTGGCTACAGTGAGTTGGCCATGGTGAATTGGCCATGGAGAGTTGGCTACGTTGAGTTAGCCATGGTGAATTGGCTACGGTGAGTTGGCCATGGTGAGTTGGCTATGGTGAATTGGCCATGGAGAGTTGGCTACGGTGAATTGGCCATGGTGAATGGCTACGTGTGGCCTGGTAGTGGCTTGGTAGCCATGGTGATTGGGTGATTGGCTGGAAGTGGTGGATTGGCCATGGTGAATTGGTACTAGTGGCCATGGTGAGTATGGTGAATTGGCCATGGTTTGGCTACGGTGAGCATGGTGAGTGATGTGAATTGGCCATGGAGAGTTGGTACGTGAGTGTCCCATTCCTTGGTTTGGGAGGCCGGATGATGTTCTCCTAATTTGGCTTCCTTTGCCAAATCCTTCCTGGCAGAAGAGCAGGGCCACTGAAGTGCATCAGCTCAAACTCCACAGGTCCCTCCCAACCACGGGCAAAAGCAAAAGGTGCTGACTTACCCCGGCGGATGGCAGCAAGCAGGTCACTCCTGGCATCGGTCATGGGAATCAGGGGCACCGGCTGCTGCTTCCGGGAATCCACCGTCAGGGCAGGCGGGGAGGCTGAGTGTGCAGGGGAGGCTGAGATGGTGGGGGGCCCAGGGGGCGGAGGAGGAGGGGCAACAGGAGGTCCCAGGGGGCCAGCCTGGGGGGGAGAGGCAGAGTAGGGGCAGGGCACAGCAGGGGGAGGGGTAGGCGCATAGGTGGCATGGCTAATGGAAGGGGCAGTGTTTGGCGCCATGGCCGAAGGGGCAGAGATGGGGCTGTCGAAGGCAGTTTGAGCGGAAGGGATGACTGGGGGTGGTGGCGGAGGAGCAGGTGGCACAAAGTACTCTGCCATTGGCACTGGTTGAGGACTGCAGAGAGAGGAGGAGAGGGAAGGAGGTCAGCAGAAGGCAGGACCAGAAGCAACGGATGGACACTAAGCAAGGGGAGAAGCAGCCTGGAGCCAAGGAGGAACTTCCTAACAGTGGAGACAATTAACCAGAGGAACAGATGTTGCCTCCAAATGTGATGGGCGCTTCATCACTGGAGGCTTTCAAGAAGAGACTGGACAGCCACTTGTCTGGAATGGCATTGGGTTTCCTGCTTGAGCAGGGGTTGGACTAGAAGACCTCCAAGGTCCCTTCCAACTCATTCTATGTTCTAAGTAAGCCATTTTCAGCTTTAATCCCATCAAAGGTCTTTCACGGGAGGGAAGGGGCTGTCCAGCGGTGGCATTCAGCCACTTCTGACCGGTTCTGGAGAACCAGTAGTGGAAATTTTGAGTAGTTCGGAGAACCGGCCAATCCCGCCTCTGATTGGCCCTGCCAACCCCCTCTATTCTCTGCCTCCCTTTGAGTCCCAGCTGATCATCTGGGTCTCTTTTGGTTGCCCTGCACAGGAGAACAGAGCTGGAAAGCAGGTTAGTGGGGTGGGGAGGGAATGGGGATGTTGCAGTAACCTTCCCCTGCCATGCCCACCAAGCCATACCCACCAAGCCACCAAGCCACACCCACCAAGCCACACCCACTGCTGATCGTCTGGGTCTCCTTTGGTTGCCCTGCACAGGAGAATGGAGCTGGAAAGCAGGTTAGTGGGATGGGGAGGGAATGGGGATTCTGCAGGATCCTTCCCCTGCCACGCCTACCAAGCCACATCCACCAAGCCACACCCAACAAGCCACGCCCAACAGAACTGGTAGTAAAAAAAATTGAATCCCACCACTGGGGCTGTCCAGTTGTGTGATTCCCCCAATGCATCAAATCTCTGAACCAGAAAACTGAGAGAAGCTCCAACAAACTCTCCTTGCCTAAACTTCCTTTTTGCTGGACAGGTGGGGGGGGACATCCAGGTTGGGGAGGGGGCTCAGAAGAGTGAAGATTGCAGCTGCAAACCAGTGGATAAAGCCCCAGGCTTTCCCAGCCTGCTCTCTTGCTCTTTTTGGCTTCTGCAATGCCAAAGTTTAGGTTGTTTAAGAAAATTTGCAAAACAAAAAAGAACAAACCCATTTCAGGTTGATAACCATTATTTCTACCTGGGAAAGATTTACACTTATAATTAGTCTTGGGGCTCATCCTTATGCTACTCAAATTCTCATGTCTGTAACCTTTCACTGGGTAGAAAGAGTGCATTATAGGGCAAAATCCTTCAGCTGAACAACCTCGAATGGGCTAACTTACAGAACGTGACTCCCACGGAACTGAAATTCGGCAAATTTTATAAAACATTTTATGACCTAAAATGATCACAAAGCACTTTATGACCAAATACGAAATAATTGTAAAAGGTGTAGGGTTTCCTGCCTGGGCAGGGGGTTGAACTAGAAGACCTCCAAGGTCCCTTCCAACTCTGTTATTCTATTTCCTGGGGTCAACTGTTGTTGCTTGACTTTGCTACACAAACAGTTCGACATGGGATACTTTGAAGGCCTCTGAATATCTCCCTGAATTTCTAAGAACTTTTCCAATACAGACAATCCTCAATTTACAACAGTTCGCTTAGTACCATTACAATGGCAGTAAAAAAGGGACTTCTGACCATTTTTCACACAACCACTGCAGCATCCTCATGGTCACGTGATCAAAATCCAGATGCTTGGCAACTGGCTCATATTTATGACGGTTGCACTTAACAATCATATTGCTAATTTAACAACTGCAATGATTCACTTAACAAATGTGGCAGGAAAAGTCATAAAATGGAGAAAAACTCACTTGACAAATGTCTCAGTAGCAACATAAATGTTGGGCTCCCTCGTGGTCGTAAGTTGGGGACTACCTGTACCTTAGAAGCTCTTCCATTGTTGAAGGCATTGAGGAATTCGGTAAGGAAATCTCGTTGAAACGATGACTCAGCAGAACACGGGGTGCCTCCTAGAAACCCGCCTGAGCTGACTAAATTCCTTTCCTCCCTTCACTTTTGGATCCCCCCATTTCCTTGATGTCAATTTAGAGAGAAGCTTCTTCAGGCATGACGGTTCCAGCTTCCTGAACCTATTGAGTGTCCTTTAAAGCTTTTTGTTTTCCTGCAACCGATGCTTTTTGATTCCACTTAATCAATGAATGCAGATCTGTTCTAATATTTGTTGCTTTCATCTCTAGGCAAGGAAAATAAAGGTCAGGGGGTGTTTCTATATTCACGTGATTCAAGGATGATTCTTATCTTAAAATAAGTGGCTGTCTTTTGCTGCCCACAAGATAATGATGTCAACTCATAAAACATTCCTATGCCTGTCTTAGTAGTTGCTAAGGGGGGGAAAGGGGGGAGGAAGGAAATCTGGAAGAGCAGGGCAGCAGTTTGGAAGCAAAAGTACATTCCAACTCTTTATCTGCAAAAGATTGTACCTGAACTACCAGAGCTTTTGCCCAGGAATATATTTAATTGGAGAACGTGATTGATGACACCCAGCCCGTGAAGGGCTCAATTGGAGAATCTGATTTATGACACACCCAGGGGGGAGGGGAGAAACAGGGTCACAGGGGGTTGTAAATGACATAGGCCAGAGTTGGCTTCATACGGGGCAGGGCCAGGATGTTGTCTCAATTAAATCCTTTGAAGTTTTTTGAAGTTTGGCCTTGAGAATCATGATTTAATTAGGGAGATTGCTGGAATCCTGACAGCAAGCCAACTCTGGCCTATGTTCCCCCCTATTCCCCACCTTCACAGGCTGGGTGTCATCATTCATGGTCTCCAATTGAATATATTCGTGGCCAAAAGATCTGGTAGTTTAGTTAGAATCTTTTAAAGATAAGAGTTGGAATGTACTTCGCTTTCAAACTGCTGACCCTTAGAATTAGCCATAATTCAACATGGTTGGGAAGATGCCAGGAATGTAAATAACCAAAGTCAACACAAGATAAACCCACTTTGCTCCCAGCAGCTGCCTCACTCAGCTTGCATCTCTTTTAAACTCTCTTCCCAGGTGTGGCTAATGAAGGGAATCAGGGCCCTTTCCTCCCCCTTAAGCCACACAACCCATGTTGCTCCCTTCTCCGTTCCTGCCCTAGGATGAAGAGGGGGTGGGCTTCCTCTGGCCTCCCTCTCCCTTGTTCTACCTTTTCCCTGCTCAGCCCAGCCGGACTTTGCCCTTCCTCAGTTTCCCCCACAGCCAACAGAGCCACACTCCCGCTCCCTGTCAGCTGCTCATCTTCCTCCTCAGATTCAGACTCTGATAGGCACAGGACACTCTGGTCTATGGCATCAATTGAGGCTGCTGTCCGAGGTCCTGAAACCCTATTTGTTGTCGTTTTCTTCAGATATTTAGCATGGCATTGCTGTTTTATTTAGAACATAGAATAATACAGTTGGAAGGGACCTCAGAGGTCATCTAGTCCAACCCCCTGCTTGAAGCAGGAAGCCATACACCATTTCAGACAAATGGTTGTCCAGTCTCTTTTTGAAAGCCTCCATGGTGCACCCAGAACGTCTGAAGGCCAACTGGTTGATTGCTCTCACCATTAGGAAATTTCTCTTTAGTTCTAGGTTGCTTCTCAAATAAACATAAATTTATGCATAGTTGGCCAAATACAAAGGGGCATGAGGCACTTGAACTTTCCCCTTTTTATGCCTGCTCACCTTCAAGCCCTGCTGACTACATATGTACAGGGCCGGGCGAAGAGCCTCAAGGGCAAAAGGAAGGAGGTTAGGTAGGGGGGACCTGAGCTTGGTCCAGGAAGGCAACATGAGGAAACATTTCAGACAAGCTCCTCCCTCATTTGCACAAAGATAGAGGGAAGCACATTCAGATTTGCAAGAGTTGATTACTATAGCAAAAGCACTTAGACTTATATAGCGCTTCACAGTGTTTTCTGGCCCTCTCTAAGTGGTTTACAGAGTCAGCCTCTTGCCCCCCACAACCTGGGTCCCCATTTTAGCCACCTCAGAAGGGTGGAAAGCTGACTCAACCTTTGAGCCTGGTGAGGTTCGAACTGCCAAATTGCAGGCAGCTAGCAGGCAGCAGAAGTAGCCTGCCGTACTGCCCCCTAACCACTGCGCCACTGTGGCTCCTAGCTTTACAATAAAAGTGACTTAGAAGGCATTGGTTTATTAGTCTGGCCTACCTCATAGATTTTGTGCAGTTTTCTCATCAAGATCTACACTGCCTTCTTCCTAAGGTTGGAAGTGACCGGCCCAAAGTCACCCTTCTCATCTGCACAGAACTAGAACTCATGCTCTCCCAGTTTCTAAGCTGGTGCTGAAACTGCTACACCAAACTAGTCCCTTTATTTACACCAGGTGGACATAGTGGGGGGTCCTATCACTCCACAAGTTCACTTGGACAACCTCCAATAAGATGGAGAGATGATGTGCATAAAGACCTTAGGTGCCAAGGGGAGTATTACGGTGAAGGGCCGAGGGATATATAAGCATCTGTTGAAGTGGACATCAACACAATCCAAAAGAGTAAAAGTGAAAGTGAAGTGAAAGTGCAGCTCTTGACAGCCTATTGCTTTCCTAGAAGTCTTTGTTGTCTTCTTTTTTCCCAACTAGAATTGACTTGGTCTTAAAGCACAATTGGCAACACTAGCTTGTTATGTGAGCTTCAGCTTATTATGTGAGGGTCAACTACACTTAACGGACGCCTTTAAATTATTCTGTCCTTAATAGAGAGAGTCCACATTAGGTCCTACATCCTTGTAATTGTGTCTTGTTTAGCAAGGGAAGGAACCTCCCCTGCATTCTCCTATGGTCTCCTTCCCTTTCGGCCTGGGGGCATCTTTTTATAGCAAAAAGAACAGTTTTAATTGGGAAGAAACCAATAATTGAAATTCTGCCGGGTAAAAGAAATGGAATAATTAAGGGGTAATTAGAGGGTCCATTTATCAATACTGACATGACTATACTGAAAGGGAATCAATTAGAAGCAGAAGGACCAGAGAGAAAGCTGCCAGTTACAATTGTACAATAATAGAACATGAAATTATTTGTGGAATGTGAGACACTTTTTAATTCCATCAAAAGGAATGCAGAAATGCAGTGCCTCACCAGCACTTAGTATGAAGCCCCATGAGAAATTTGTAGATTGGTTTTATTAAAATGTGAAACATTTCCTCAGCCAACCTAAGGAAATAATTCACATTTTAATAAAGGCTCTTGTGTCCAAATGTCCTAAATCTATCTGCCAGACTTTATCTATCTACCAAACTTTGCGAAACAGCAGTTCATTTAAAAAAAAAAAACCAAACCACCCTTAAGTTCTAAAAATTCACATATTGGAGAAAATGGGCATAAAAACATACAAAATTAAAGAAACATTAGCAGAAAATCATACTGTAGTGTGGAAAGACTCCAAAAATGCCTGTTCCAAGAAAATAGATAAGATGCGTCATGTTCAAACAAAAGGGTATAGAAATCCCTAACAGGTTTGGTGCCAATTGATGTGGAAACTGAAGGGAACAAATTTATAATAAGAACAATGAGAAATAATCAAATGCCATCATTCTGCTTTGCCTTGGGCTGGTTTAAAGGTTCCCCATAGCAACTGCTTCTCGGCTGAGAAATCCCTGCCTTGGCAGTGGGGGAAACGTACAAGCTTGTTCATCCACTCTGAGCCAAAATGTGCTGCATTTGCTGAGATGTGGCATTCACCATGCGAGAGAAATAGATCCTGCAGTGAGATTCCAAATTGTGTGCTACCGGTTCTGCGCGCCTCAAAATGATCAAGGATCGCTTTGCGTGTGTGTGCAGCACTCAAAGACCGCCCTCAGTGAGCTGAGCTGTTTCTTAGCTCAGCTGAGGCGCGACAATCCACTCTGCAGTGCAAAGCAGCTTGGCTAATAAACAAGGGAACAGAGGAGAGGTAACTGCGGGGGCGGATGGGCGGGGCCAGTCAGAGGTGGTATTTGCCAGTTCTCTACTACCGGTACACTAGAACCAGTCTGAACTGGATGAATATCACCTCGGAATAGATCCCTGTCTGGAGGCAGAGGAAGCTGATAGAGCCGTGATGGCAACCTATGTTACACGTGTCATTTGTGTGAGCACGCAAGGCCCAGCTAAACTTGCCTGCACTGCACATGCACACACCTCCCAGCTGATTTTCAGCCTGTTTGAGGCCTTTTCTGGCCTCCCAGAGGCTTGAGGGAAGCCTTTGCTGCCTTGGAAGGGCAAAAAATGGGCCTTCCTGAAATACCGGAAGTGCCCGTTTTCAGCCTCCGGAGGGTCTCTGGAGCCTGGGGGAGGCTGATTTTTGCCCTCCTGGAGGCTCGAGGAAAGCCTCTGCAGGCTTGGGAGGCCGAAAAATGGACCCGTTTCAACACTTCCAAGGTGCGCACATGCGCAGTGCAGGTTAGGGGGCGGGGAGGTGTTGCACATGCAGGCGCAAAGGGGGGGGCAGGGCACATTGCATTGTGGGTGCTGGTGCACATGGGCTTTCGGCACACCACAACAAAAAGGTTCACCATCACTGCGACAGAGAAAATCGCTCCCGTGCAGAAGCTCCTAGTGTTAATTACAAGTAGTCCTCAACTTACAACAGTTCACTTAGTGATCGTTCAATGTTACAAGGGCACTGAAAAAAGTGACACGAGCATTTTTCACACTTAACGATCATGGCAACATCCCCATGGTCACGAGATCAAAATTCAGACCCTTGGCCACCGACTCACATTTATGACGGTTGCAGTGTCCTGGGGTCATGTGATCACCTTTTGTGACAAGCAAAATCAGTGGGGAAATCAGATTCACTTAATGACTGTGTCCCTAACTTAACAACTGCAGTGATTCACTTCATAACGGTGGCAAGAAAAGTCCTAAAATGCGGGAAATTTCATTTAACAGATGTTTTGCTTAGCAACAGAAATATTGGGCTCAATTGTGGTCATAAGTTAAAGACTACTTGCATTTTCATGAAGGTGACAGAGCCCCGTTGATACAAACAGACATGTCCCTACGCAGCATGGCCTCTGATTGAGAACTCTGGTTGGGGATGGCTGGAAGATTTCCAGGATTATGGCCTAAGCCAGGGGTCTCCAACCTTGGCCACTTTAAGACTGGTGGACTTCAACTCCCAGAGTTCCTTAGCCAGCAGACCAGGGATCTCCAAGCTTGGCCACCACCTTGGCAAAACCGGCTGAGGAACTCTGGGAATTGAAGTCCACCAGTCTTAAAGTGGCCAAGGTTGGAGACCCTTGGCTTAAACAGCACTAGATACAAATCTCCCACTACCCCAGTTGGCTGAAATACACCAGGGGGGATGGGCTTCCTTTGCTGCCATCCAAGAGGCATTATTTAATTTCTCAGGACCTTTGATCTTCAATCAAGGGATATCATTCGAGGTCAGGGTTGCCTCAACTTGGCAACTTTAAGACTTGTGGACTTAAAGCTAAGCTGGCTGGGGAATTCTGGGAGTTGAAGTCTACAGGGCTTAATGTTGCCAGGTTTGGAGACCCCTGCTCTAGATGGGGAAGAAATGGAGGCAGTGACAGATTTTCTTTTCCTGGGCTCCAAGATCACCGCAGATGGGGACCGCAGCCAAGAAATTAAGAGGCGCTTGTTCCTGGGGAGGAAAGCTATGGCAAATCTAGACAGCCTACTCAAAAGCAGAGACATCCCCCCTGCCAACAAAAGGGCCTAGAGTCAAGGCTATGGTTTTCCCAGTTGCAATGTATGGTTGTGAAAGTTGGACCATAAGGAAGACTGAGCGCCAAAGAATGGAGGCCTTTGAACTCTGGTGTTGGAGGAGAAGACTCGTGTGAGTCCCTTGGACTACAAGGCCAACCAACCGGTCAGTCCTAGAGAAGATCACCCTGACTGCTGTTTAGAAGGCCAGATCCTGAAGATGAAGCTCAAAGACTTTGGCCACCTAATGAGAAGGAAGGATTCACTGGAGAAGAACCAAATGCTGGGAACGATGGAGGGCAAAAGAAGAAGAAGGGGATGGCAGAGAAGGAGGTGGCTGGATGGAGTCCCTGAGGGAGTTGGCGTGAGCTTCAATGGTCTCCAGAAGATGGTAGAGGACAGGAAGGTCTGGAGGAACGTGGTCCGTGGGGCCACGATGGGTTGGACAAGACTTCGCAATTAACAACAACACTCTAGGTGGTATTTTCTAATGGTGAATCTTATTTGGGGCCCATCCACAGATGCGCAGCAGAGAAAGGGGTTATAATCTGGTTTCTCAAGTCGACCTCTAGAGTCATTTACACCACATTTCCGTAGTTCTGGAAAGAGGCGTTTTTCTACCTGGGAGCTTCAGAAAGCACCCAACTCTTCCTGCTTAAGGGGACAGTCATGACAAACAGACAAAAGAAAGTAGGCCAGAATCCATACCCATAGTCCTTGATTATCTGAGGTCGTGGTCCATTTAACATGGTCTCGGGTGGCTGTGGCACATGGGGCTGCTGTACCCGGTTGAGGCTGTTCTGCCGGCTTCCCACTGCTGAGGGCCTGAAGATCTGATCCTGGACCTGGGTGGCCACCAGCACCACCTCCTTGTTCTCGGGGGCCAGATGGGTGGCTGGAGCCATCATCTGTTGGCCAGGATGGTTAGGACTGGCTGGGTAGGAATGATCAGCTACATCGGAGGCGTAAGATCTGTTGCAGACAAAAACACCAAGAGGTTGTACACCTGGAGGGCAGGGATGGAGGGACGAGCAGAGGATCCAATCGATGGGAGGGATTTGATGGTATCTATCACCTCTTGGAACCAAGGGTTTGGTGTGCCAAAAGCCATACTCTTGAAATGTGCAAACATGGAGTAGTAGTAGGAGGAGAAGGAGGAGCAGTAGCAGGAGGAGGAGGAAGAGGAGGAGGAGGAGAAGGAGATGAAGTTAGAGATGAAGGAGGAAGAGGAGGAGGAGATGGGGAAGGAGATGAAGGAAGAAGAGGTGGGGAAGGAGATGAAGGTAGAGATGGAGAAGGAGGAGGAGGAGGAGGAGGAGATGGGGAAGGAGATGAAGGAGGAGGAGGAGGAGATGGGGAAGGAGATGAAGGAGGAGGAAGAAGAAGAGATGAAGGAGAAGGAGGTGGTGGAGAAGAAAGAGGGGAAGGTAGAAGAGAAAGAGGAATAGAGTGTAGAGGGAGATGAAAATAGAGGGAAAGAGGACAAGGGAAGGAAAGGAAGGGGAAAGGGAAAGGGAAGAGGAAGAGGAAAGGAAGGAGCCAGACAGGAAGCAGGCAGCAAAGATGGTGCAAGCACAATATGTTCCCAAGGGTGCCATTAACTGCTCAGCTCAGCCCCACATCCACCCAGCCAACCCCTCAGGCCAATTCAGCCGTCCCCGAGCAGCAGACATTGGGACCCCTTCTTTGAAAGACGGGCTCTGATTTCCTAGCCCTACCCAAGCGGCAGGCTCTCTTCCCCACACGCATCCCCAGAGCCCTCGAAGGTCAAGCCAAGGGGAAGCCAAAACCACAAAGCCAAGCAGGAGAAGGCAGCCAGCGCAGCGGAAGGAGGCCAAGCAAGGTGGGTCATTCACAAAAACCTGCCTATTATCTGGGGACAGTGATCCTTCCGATGAAGCCATGTGATATGGGGATGGGGAGAACCTGTTATCCGGCCGGAATTCTTTATCGTAAGCCATCATGTTCCACTCCAGCCGCCGGTTGCGCGCCTTCCGCACTTTCTTCACCTCCCGGGTGGAATCCTCAACCAGTCGCTGCTCCTGGAGGGAGTTGGGTGGGGAAGGAGAAAGAGCCATCAGCAGCCCCAGTCACAACACAGCGTGCTCTACATCTGCCCCAATTGCTGAAGGGACATGGGGGGCAATGTTCTCTGTCCCACATCACCCCTGCTGGGACCCCCAACATGGACAAATGGCTGCGAGAGTTGACAGAGTAAGCAGAGAGGGCCAAATAGAGGGCTCTGATTAAAGGAAAGAAGACCGTTACTTTTGCTTCCACGTGGAAACCACTTCTGGACTTTGTACTTGAGGAAGGGGGGGAAATGGAACTTTTAATTTTGGGCTTTGCTGATTAGAAACTGAAACTAGAAGTAGCCTAGGCATGGCTCTATGTTAAGCTCTGCAGCTCTGCAGCTCTGCAGCTCTGTTGAGGCTCTGAGTCTGTCTACTGAAAATGAAGCTGCTTCTCTCCTCTGCTGTGTGTCTTGCTTGCCTGCTGAACTAAAGGGAAACCGAGGTCTGTTTCTGAGCTCCTGAGTTGCTGCTCTGCTCTGCTGAAGCTGAGTTGCTGTAACATGTCTGCTTCTGTTTGAGTTTGCTCCATGGTGGAGAAATCTACAACTGGTATTGTAAAATTTATTTAATATGTTTATAAAGACATTAAATGAAGCATCAGGCATCTGTGTTTACTTTTCTGGCGCTGAATTTATGCTGCAAAACTCTGAACACTCCTGAACCAAAAGGAGTCGTAAGTCAACACTTCTCTTTTAGTTCAGGGGTCTCCAACCTTGGCCACTTTAAGACTTATGGACTTCAACTCCCAGAATTCAACTTTAAGACTTGTGGACTTCAACTCCCAGCTCCATTCTGGCAGTTGAAATCCACAAGTCTTAAAGTGGCCAAGGTTGGAGACCCTCATTTTAGTTCATTAGGGTTGTAAAATCAGGAGCAACTCACTTAACCACTTGATCCCAACTGTGGATGTAAGTCGAAGACCACCTGGCCTAGCTACCAGGAATTCCAGGTTCTGCAGCTGTTCTTACCTTCTGCCTGCGTTTCTCTTTCCTCTTGTCTTCTGTGGCTTGCAACATCTTCTCTTTCCACAAGTTAAAGAAATACGACGGATCCGTATAGAATTTTAAGCCATCTTTCTTATCGTCTCTGAAATAGCAAGCAGGAGGAAAGGAGGGAAGAAAGAGAGCAAGGAAAGAAGGAAGGAAGGAAGGGAGAATTGCTTATGATGGGCAGAGATACAGCATACCTACTATCGGTTTGATTCTTGCCCTGAGAAGCTCAGTCAAGTGAAGGAAACCTTATGTAGTGATTTTAATTTCAGAATAACAGAAGAATTTTTGAAAAAGAAAGACAGTAAAAAGAAATTTGCTTCTGCAACAGAACATTTTAATCATTATATATACTCAAGAGAAATTTCAATATTCCGGGAGCTTGATGTTAATATAGCTTCAAACAAAGAGAAAATAAAGAAATCATAGGAAATCATAAGGAGGAGTAGGTGGAGGAGGAAGAGGGGAACGTAGAGATGAAGGAGGAGAAGGAGGAAGAGATGAAAGAGAAGAAGGAAGCAATGATGGGGAAGGAGAAGAAGATGAAGGTAGAGATGGAGGAGGAGGAAGAGATGAAGGAGAACAAGGAGGGGAGAAGGAGATGAAGGTAGAGATGGAGGAGGAGGAGATAATGAGGGAAGGGAGGAGATGTAGAAGGAGAGAGGGAAAGGGAGAGGGAGGAGGAGAAGGGAGGAGGAAGAAGAGGAAGAGGAGCAGAATGGTGGAATCCTGCAAGAACATTGAGATGCAGCATCCTGCAAGTCCCACTTTTTATAGAGTTACTGTATCCTACATTGTGTGCAGAATAAATACTCTCTTTAAATTTGGGCAACTGAGAGTTGCTTAGTTCATAAAGAAAGAGAGAGAAAATGTCTCAATGCCAGAGGCTTTAAGCAATAATTCTCCAGTTGTTTCCTTGGTTGTAAGCTACCTAGAGTCGCCTCAAAGTTAGATGAGCAGCATATAAACTTAATAAAACAAACAAATCAAGAAATCCACACCCTTGTCACAATCCAAATGATAAGTTGATAATAAACTTTAGAAGATTGCTGTAGCCCTCCCCCAAAGCTTCCCTGGACCTTCTGAACTCAGCTGAAGCTGAGTTGCTTGTAACATGTCTGCTTCTGTTTGAGTTTGCTCCATGGTGGAGAAATCTACAACTGGTATTGCAAAATTTATTTAATATGTTTATAAAGACATTAAATGAAGCATCAGGCATCTGTGTTTACTTTTCTGGCACTGAATTTATGTTGCAAAACTCTGAACACTCCTGAACCAAAAGGAGTCGTAAGTCAACACTTGTCTTTTAGTTCAGGGATCTTCAACCGTGGCCACTTTAAGACTTGTGGACTTCAACTACCAGAATTCAACTTTAAGACTTGAGGGCTTCAACTCCCAGAATTCAACTATAAGACTTGTGGACTTCAACTCTGTTGTCATAAAGACCTCTGGGCATCAACCTCCAGGCTGTCCCTGGTCAAAGTCCTTCCTCTAAGACAGAGGCCTCCAACCCGGGCCACTTTAAGACTTGTGGACTTTAGCTCCCAGAATTCTGGGAGCTAAAGTCCACAAGTCTTAAAGTGGCCCAGGTTGGAGACCCCTGCTCTGCCTTGTAATGGATGCAAAGCCACCAGCAGTGTCCCTCTCTCCACTCTACCTGTATGGAGTGAGGATATTCAAGGGCGGAGGCTTATCACAACGCTGGTACATCTCCATCACAGGATTGGGAATCGAATTGCGCGACACCACCTGCTGGTTCTGGATGGTGGAGCTCTTGAAAGCTTTCCGCATGTTGATATCCTGCAGGGAGACTGGGAGACATAAACCAGGCACTCTTTAGGATATGCTCATGACTCTATCTCATACACAAAACACACAGGCACACACACACGGCCCCCTACAAAACCTGCTGAGTATCCCAAAGGTGCTTTTTCAAGAGGCAACGGGACTTTCTTTGTTTTTCCTTGAAGACATTTCACTTTTCATCCAAGAAGCTTCTCCAGTTCTGACTGAATGCCAAAGGATGGAAGGATTTATATTCCTTGCAGTCCTCTGGTCATTAGCACTCTTTCTGAGAGTTGTTGGGGCCCCTTCTGCAACCAATTGCACTATTCAGGTGACTCTTAAGGCAGAGGTCTCCAAACTTGGCAACTTTAAGACTTGTGGACTAGAATTCTCCAGCAGCATAGCAGTCCACAAAGTTGCCAAGTTTGGAGACCTCTGCTCTAAGGGCACAGATAAACCTCCATGTTTATCAATGACTCTCAGAAAGAGGACTAACAACCAGAGGACTGCTAGAAGTATAAATCCTTCCACCCCCCACCATTCATCCAGAACTGAAAAAGCTTCTTGGATGAGAAGCGAAGCGTCTTCAAGGAAAAGCAAAGTCCAGTTGCCTCTTGAAAAAAATACCTTTGGGACAACCTTGACCTGGATGGTTGAGAATCTCCATAACCAACCTGCTGGATAGTTGATGCAAGATATTGACACAGTTACCAACAATTTTAAATGTGATTTTATTAATAACTGATTTTTAGCCAGCAGAAGATAGGAAGCAGAAAAACTGTCATAAATAAAAATATATTATATTGTGCACTATGCAGAAAGTTAAGAAAAAAAATAAGTCTACAGCATTAAGACTAAATAATTCACTAAAAGTTGGACTGAGGAGAGAGGCATCTTCTGATAGATAGATAGATAGATAGATAGATAGATAGATAGATAGATAGATAGATAGACAGACAGACAGACAGACAGACAGACAGACAGACAGACAGACAGACAGACAGACAGACAGACAGACAGATAGGATTCTTTTATTGGCCAAGTGTGATTGGACACATAAGGAATTTGTCTTGGTGTAAATACTCTCAGTGTACATAAAAGAAAAGATACATTCGTCAAGAGTCAAGAATCATCAGATGCAGCACTTAACAACAGTCATAGGGTACAATAAGCAATCCAAATATACTAGGAAATAGTCAATTTACTATCGAGGCTGGCTGGATTTTGCACACAATCTCAGACAATATGGCCATGCCATGACTTATAAAGTCATCTTTGCCAGAAGATAATAAGGAGGCATTGAAGGGGATGTGGGAGGGGATGATATTTCTCAAAGAGTGGATGAAACATGACTCACACAGAGAGAAAAAGAGAAAAAAGGCTAGGTTGAATAATAAAAATCTATTCAATCTGACCATCATCTCAAAGGTGCTTTTTCAAAAGGCCACTGGACTTTGTTTTCCCTTGAAGATGTTTCGCTTCTTATCCAAAAAGCTTCTTCAGTTCTGACTGAATGTGGAGAATGGAAGGATTTATACTCCTTGCAGGCATCCGGTCGTTTCATCCTCCACCATTCAGCCAGAACAGAAGAAGCTTCTTGGATGAAAAGCGAAGCGTCTTCAAGGAAAAACAAAGTCCAGTGGCCTTTTGAAAAAGCACCTTTGGGGCAACCAAGACCTGGATGACTAAGAATCTTCCTAAATTTGACCATAATTCAGTACCTTCTTCCACGGTGGAGTCCAGCTGAGTGACCTTGATCACCAAAAGATCCACCCGTTCCTGCAAGAGTTCATCCGCAAATAAAAGCTGTTGGCTTCGTTGAAGAGTTCTCCAAAAATATCTTCAGCATGTCTGCCTGGAAGGAAGAGTTAAAAGAGGAGCCCATTTCAGGTCTGCAGAGATAGAGATGGCTTTCAAAAATAGTTTTGGGAAACTGGAAAGAGAAGCCAACCTTAAACAACCGGGTGAGATGTTCTAGATTAGTTTTCTCAACCTGGGTGACTTTAAGATGGGTGGCCTACTCTATTTGCATGGGGTTGACACTCTAGGACAGGGGTCTCCAACCTTGGCAGCTTTAAGCCTTGGTGGACTTCAACTCCCACAATTCCCCAGCCAGCTTTGCTTTGAATTGTAGGAGTTGAAGGCCACACATCTTAAAGTCACCCAGGTTGAGAAACCCTGTTCCAGGTGGTATCCATGGCTAGTACTGTTCCTAGTTTGCACTAATAATGCTCTCTCTAGTCAGCTAATCAGATACAGGTAGTCTTCAACTTATGACCACAATTTCTTTTGCTAAGTGAGACCGTGGTTAAGTGAGTTTTTCCACATTTTGCAACCTTTCTTCCTAGAGTTGTTAAATGAATCACTGTAGTTAAGTTAGTAACATGGTTGTTAAGTGAATCTGACTTCCCCATTGACTTTCCCTGTCAGAAGTACTTCCGTGGTCACGTGGCCGGCATGACTACAAGCCGATGTGCATGGGAAAGCTATTCCCTTCCCACTAAAGTGGTACCTATTTATCTACTCGCATTTGCATGCTCTTTTTAGCTTCTAGATGAACAGGAGCTGGAGCAAGTAACAGGAGCTTATCCTGTCACATACTGCTCGGGCCTCAAACTGCTAACCTTCTGGTTGACAAGCCCTGCATCTTAACCACCAGGCCACCGTGCCCCCTTTAGGTGGAGTAAGGTCCCAGGAAACATCCCTGGCATTCACCTATTCTCTCTCAAGATGATTCCCTTCTGGATGTCAGTGTTTTGGGGACACATGGGAACTCCCTTTTGGCACCCTGCTGTGGAACAAGGCACATGGACACCAGCCTCCAATGCCAGCTGACCTTCAAAGGCCACTGTTAGCTTGGCAGATAATTAATCGATACAGGCAGACAAGAGCAATTCCACAGAGGAGAAGGGCCCATCCCTAATCAATGTAAGCAACTCCAGTTTGATTCTGGTTTTTGAACTCTTGGATGGACCTAGTGCAGGGGTCTCCAACCTTGGCCACTTTAAGACTTGTGGCATTGAAGACCACGAGTCTTAAAGTGGCCAAATTTGGAGACCTCTGGTCTGGTGCTTAATGCACCAGGACAGAAACCAGGAGATTGGGAGTTCTGGTCCTGCCTTAGGCATAAGAGACAGTTGGGTGATGTTGGGCCAGTCACTCTCTCTCAGCCCAGACCACCTCACAGGGTTGTTCCTGCTGAGAAAATAGGAAAAGGTAATCCTCGACTTACAACCCCAACTGAGCCCAAAATTTCTGTTGCTAAGGGAGGCATTTGTAAGTGAAGTTGGCCCCATTTTATGACCTTTCTTGACACAGTTGTTAAATGAATCACTGCAATTGTTAAATTCTTATGGTTGTGAAGTGAATGTGGTTTCCCACATTGACTTTGCTTGTGAGAAGGTTACAAAAAGTGATCCCATGACCCTGGGACTCTGCAACCGTCCTCAATAGGAACCACCTGGACTTTGATCACAGGATCATGGGGAGGATGCAACCAGTCATAAGTGTGAAAACCGGCCACAAGCCACTTTTTTCAGAGCTGTTGTCATTGTTGTTAAGTCAAGGACTGCCTACATTAGATTTGTTCACTGTCTTGATAATTATTTCCAAAGCTGGCTGAGGAATTCTGGGAGTTGAAGTCTACAAGTCTTAAACTTGCCAAGTTTGGAGACCTCTGACCTAGTGGGGCAATTTCCAGTCCCTGAGAAAGCATGAAACTGTAATATGATGTCTTGCTTTGTTGGTCACCTGACGTGGCCCAAGGAAGGGGATCAAAATAATCCACAACCCTGAAGAAAAGTGCAAAACTGTTTTGTTTTTTTTTAAACCAAATCAGATGTGAAATAATGGTGACTTGTTATGCCTCAAATCCTGCACACGCACACACACACACATTCTCCAATGTTGAGCAAAAGGCAAATGACATTGTTTGTATTTTGCAAATAATATTAAGCAGTCGGGTTTTCATAATCCATCTTAAAATGGGTTCAGGCTGCTGAGAATTTTGGATAAGTGTTTTGGAAAAGGTCCAAAATCTAGTTCCTCCTTTTTCCAGTTCTTCTGATAAAAATGTTAAAAACATCAATTTTATTAGGTTTTTTTTTCTTGCAGCATCCAATCAATAGGTAAAGTATAAATAAGGAGAAAAAGAAAGTATCAATATGGGAATATGGGGATATTTTATTTATTTATTTTATTTAATTAAACTTTTATACCGCTCCCTCTCCCAAAAAGGGACTCGGGGCGGTGTACAGCCTACTAAAAACATACAATAAATACCCAATAAATACAATTAAAATAAATTAAACCAAATTGATCCGGCTGTCTATCCCAAGAATTCAGTTAAAAGTTAAAAGCTAATAAAACCCCAATTAAAATTAAGTTAAAACCAAAATACAGTTACTGGGCCAGGCCAGCCTGTTTAAAAAATAGGGTTTTCACTGCGCGCCGGAAGGTCAGAATATCCGTCATAGCCCGTATCTCCGGGGGGAGATCATTCCATAGGGAGGGGGCTCCCACAGAGAAAGCCCGAACCCTCAGGGCCGTCAACCGACAACGGCCAGGCGGCGGTACCCCAAGGAGGGCAACCCTGTGGGAGCGTACTGGGCGGCGGGAGGTTGATGATGGCAGCAGGCGGTCCCGTAAGTACCCAGGTCCCGAGCCATGGAGCACTTTAAATACTGTCAGTACAATGCAATTACATTTGGTTCCATTTGGGTACCAAGAGAGATTTTCAGGAGTTTGCAAAAAGAATAAACAATATTTTCACTTTATTCTGGCAGCTTGAGGCCTGTCTCAATATAGGTACAATCTATAAACATAACTGAGCCCAAAATTTCTGTTGTTAAGTGAGACATTTGTTAAGTGAATTTTGCCCCATTTTACGACCTTCCTTGCCACAGTTAAGTGAATCACTGCAGTGGATAAGTTATTAACCTGGTTGTTAAGAGAATCTAGCTTTCCCATTGACTTTGCACATCAGAAGGTCACAAAAGGAGAACACAGGACCCCCTAGGACACTGCAATGGTCATAAATATGAACCATTTGCCGAGCAGCTGATTTTTGATTACATGATTATGGGGATGCTACAAAGGTTGTAACTGTGAAAAATGGTCGTAAGTCACTTTTTTCAGTGCCGTTGTAACTTTGAACAATGAGTAAGTGAACTGTTGTAAGTCGAGGAGTACGTGTACATTATTTTAGCCTGATTACTAAATTAGGGTTAATGCAACAGACCAAACCAAATGAGTAGCCTCCAGCCCCCTAATCATCCTTGTTGTTCTTCTCTGCACCCTTTCCAGAGTCTCAACATCTTTTTTATATTGTGGCGACCAAAACTGGATGCAGTATCCCAAGCATGGCCTTACTGAGGCTTTACAAAGTAAAGCAGTAGTAGAACTTCACGTGTTCTTGATTCTACCCCTCCATTAATACAGCCTAGAATTACATTTCAACTTGGTTGAAAGCTGCCTAGAGTTGCCTCTTGGCAGGATGGGTGGCATGCAAATTAAATAAAAATTATTAAATTAAATTAAGATTTATGGAACTGAAAGGTACTTGGAGACTCTCAAGGCCAACTCCCTCTGAGCCACGCCCTAATTCGGTCCGCTTCGGCTAACAGGTATGAAGGAGGTTGTGTGAAACCTGCCCACTTACTGAGGCTTCCCAACTGTTTAATGATGGCAGCCAAAGTGCTGTTGGTCACACACTCCAACTCGCTGGTCACCCCATCAGGAAGGGCCCCCCGGCAAAGATGGCGGGGCTCGATATTGCGCTTCACCAACGGCATCTTGGCAAGGAGTCAGTGGACCAAGCCTGCGATAAAGAGAAGAGAGAAGGTCTCATTTCCTGAAATGTCATTTCCAAGGTGCCTTCATTAAGAATTGAAATTTAATAAGTGGGGCTCTTGGTGCTCTCTTGAGCTTGGTTGTTTTCTTGCAGAAGTTTCATGACCCAATTAGGTCACATCATCAGTGCTAGAAGAAAGAGGGGTTATAGGAAAGGAAGGAAGGAGGGAGGGAGGAGGAGGAGGAGGAGGAAGAGGAGGAGAACAACTGTGGAGCCCATGGTGCTCTCTAAGCTTGGTTGCTTTCTTGCTGACGTTTCAATACCCAATTAGGCGACATCATCGATTTAATAAGTAAGGGGAAAAAAAATACCCCAAATTAACATGAGAATATGGAGAGATGCATTCATGTTTGGTTACATTTGGGTACCAAGAAGGATTTTCATGAGTTTGCAGAGAGACAATAAATAAATAATACTTTCATTCTATGTGACAGCTCAGAGCCCTTTCCCGAAAACTGTCTCCAATTTGGAATCCAGTACATTATTTTAACATTTCCTAGGTTATTTCAATAGACTGAACCATGAATAAGACAAATGAGTTGAGTGCATGCAACTTAAACTCTCACATACCTTACATACCATGTTCAAAACAAACCAAAGTCTGAATGTTGGCTATTCCATCTACACTGGTACCAGGTTTGTGACTAGCTCTCATAAAGCTTTGCCGGGTAGATTGTATGGCAAATGGAAACTGATCCCAAAATCAAGGAATAGATTTGGTAGCTGAGATGGGAACTAAATCAGGGGTTTCTCCACTTTAGAACGTTAAGATATGAGGACTTCCAACTCCCACAATTCCCCAGCCAGCATGGCATGTTGGGGAATTCTGGAGCTGAAGTCCTCATATCTTAAAGTTGCTGAGAATGAAAGGATTGGTTTAATCCTTTCATCATTTTACATTACCAGCCATCTTTTATTATGCAGAAATAACAGAAACAAACAGCCAAGAATCTGAGAGCAGAGCTTATGCCCTCTGGCATAAAAGCAATCTCAGAGGCAAATGGGCTTCAAAAGAAAACTCTTCTCTCTTTCTGTGTAACTTGACCAGCTCTCAATCCTTTTCTCAGCATGTTCTCAAGACCAGGGGTCTCTAACCCGGGCCATTTTAAGACTTGTGGACTTCAACTCCCAGAATTCCTCAGCCAGCAAAGCTTAAAGTAGCCAAGGTTGGTGATCCCTGGTCTGCTGGCTGAGGAACTCTGGGAGTTGAAGTCCACAAGTCTTAAAGTGGCCAAGGTTGGAGACCCCTGGTCTTGAGAACATTGTCCATCCTTAAAAAAAGCCCAGCTGCTTTGAGTGAGCAGCATGACCCATCATCCTTGACTGTGAGCACAAGCTGTTGGAGCAATTTTAATCACTTCCTAGCAGGGGAACTCAAGCATCAAGTGGTGTCCAATTTCTTGATGGCTCTAAAACAAGGGTGTCAAACTCAAGGCCCGTGGGCTGAATCCGGCCCATGAGTGCTTAGGTCTGGCCTGCAGCGCCGTCCTGGAAACAGTGAAGGACCCGCCCATAGTGCCTCTGCCAACGAAAACGGAGCCCAGGTGCCCCCGACAAAGGTGACGTACAGCTGGCCATGCCCACCCTGGCCACACTCACCCTGGCCACGCCCACCCTGAGGTCAAACACAACCTGATGGCGGCCCTCAATAAAATCTAGTTTGATACCCCCTCTCTAAAAGATGCTGGAGACTTTAATGTCGAGAGAGCATTACAGGTAGATTTTGACTTACAACCAGAATTGAGACCAGAATTTCTGTTGCTAAATGAGACAGTTGCTAGGAGAGTCGTGCCTGATTTTATACTCTTTTTGCCATGGTTGTTGAGTGAATCACTGCAGACTAAGTTCCATTGCTAGTCAAAGAGGAGAATTGATGGAACAGAAACAAATCTGGTTTTTCTACCTTATTCTCAGGCTCTTTAAGAGGACATACATTCAATTTTTCATCTATTAGATTGTCGGCTGAGCAGGTACAAAGATAGCCAGGGAAATGATTGAGTTGAAGTCCAGAAGTCTTAAAGTGGCCAAGGTTGGAGATCCCTGTTCTAGATCCCTTATGAAGCCTCTTCTCATATCATACCAACTATCTTCTGGATTCCACAGATGGGCTACCAGGCCCCACAGGGACAGGAAATATGTGAGAGGCTCCACTGAACAGCCCACATGAAAGGAACTGAAACAGCTGCCAATTAACAGGCGAGCACAAGCCCTTTTCTGCTCTCACAGGGTCAACTTGCTTGTCCCTATCCAAAAGAGAAGAAAAGAAACGGGATGCACCAGAAACGACCGACAAGATGAACTCTGCGCTCCATCCTGTCCCAACAGAACTCCGCACAAAGACCCCTGAGAAGTTTGACCCCCGAGGTTTCATGACAACATGGAAAGACCCTTCCCTTCTTCCCACTTCTATTCATGGAGCAGCCAGAGAAGGAAATCAGCTTTTGGGGAGGGGCTGATAGAGCTGAATGCAGAGCTACCAGCTGGGCCTCATTGAAATGCTTCTCTTTTTCAGCCTTCTCCAGAAAGCTGCATTTAGGCATGCTGAAAATCAGAATGTCAGCCTCCATGAAGTTTTCTTGACATCTTTTGCTGCTTGCTTCCTGTTAGCTATCACAGAGGTGGGGGGAAGGGTAATTTTGGTATTTGGGAGTGGGGGAAGGGTGCTGGAGAGTGAAGACGTTTTCTTTGTGAACTAAAAAGGAGGGGATGTTTTCCTGCTTATTGAGCATCCTCATAATCTCTACTAAGCCAAAGCCAACGTCTTGGCATACCAGATGAGTATATATATCCCACGTGACATTATGCACACCTCAGATTGGAGGCCCAGTCTGGACTCTTGGGGGAGGGTTACCTGAGGGACCGTCTCTTGCTGATCACATCTACACAACCCATCAGAGCGAGGAGGCAAGGAATGTTGTGGGTCCCATCCCTGAGGGAGATACCTCTGGTAGGATTCAGAAGAAGGGCTTTCTGCATGGTGGCTCCCTCCCTCTGGAACATCATTCCTCAGAGATAAGAATGGCCCCCACTCTGACACTCTTCCAGAAGGCACTTTAGGCCTGGGGAGCCCAGAGTGGGATGGAGCCATCAAACGGCTAGTATGATCTGCTTTCACTGGGGTGGGAGGTGGGGAGTTGGGGGTGATTATTTATTTTTCCCAGATTTTGTTCTATTGTACTTTATTAATTTATTTGATTCTTTTTGTTAGTTTTTATTGTTTTTTATTTTTATTTTTTGTTTTTAAAAATGGTTTTCCATTGTGTAAGCCACCTCGAGTCACCATGGGCGAATAGGCAACAGTATAAATTAAATAAACAAGCAAACTTGGGATAACTTTCAATATTCGTGCCTATTTGCTTCAGATCTTGCTTTCCTTTTGTTGCTGTCGCTTCAATCTCGGTCAAGTACTTATTCCTCTAAATCAATGGAGTTGAAGGATTTCTTTCTTGGTTTTTGCATCAGGCACACCTGACACAGGACTCTTTGGTTCTGCCCACAGCGAAGCAGAGAAAGGGGAGCAAAATGGCGCTGGCCTTCTTTGAGGCTTAGGAGGCCTCGTAGCTGATGCACGTGGCCTTTTCCTGGGGTGTTACAGGCGCCCACCAGCATAAAGGATACCCTGATCCCAACATAAAAGTACTGAACGTCTAGTTACAATGACAGAAACGATTAATCAGTTTACAGGCAGTCCTCCAATTGTGATGTAATGGAGCAGAGGTGGGATTTAGCCGGTTCTGACCGGTTCTAGAGAACCAGTAGCAGAAATGTTGAATCGTTGGGAGAACCAGCCAATCCCGCCTCTTCTCTGCCTCCCATTGAGTCCCAGCTGATCGACTGGGTCTTCTTTGGTTGTCCTGCAAAGGAGAACAGAGCTGGAAAGTAGGTTAGCCATGCCCACTAAGCCACGCCCACCAAGCCATGCCCATCAGGATCAGTAGTAAAAAAAATTAAATCCCATCCCTGGAAGGAAGAGAGGAATAAAAGGGGAAGGAAGAGAGGAAGGAAAGAGGAAGGAAGAGAGGAACAAAGGGAAGGAAGCAGAGATGGTATTCAGCTGGTTCTGATTCTGGAGAACTGGTAAAAGAAATTTTGAGCAGTTCGAGGAACCAGCCAATCCCATCTCTGACTGGCCCTGCCAACCCCATCTCTTCTCTGCCTCCCTTTGAGTCCCAGCTGATCGACTGAGTCTTCTTTGGTTGCCCTGTACAGGAGAACAGAGCTGGAAAACAGGTCGGTGAGGCTGGGAGGAAATGGGGTTTTTGGAGTAACCTTCCCCCACCATGTCCACTAAGCCACGCCCACACAACCGGTAGTAAAAAAATTTGAATCCCACCCACTGTAATGGAGACCGGTAGAGAGAAATTCCCCAAGGATGGGCTCCAAAACCAGTCCGAACACTTAGAAGACTAAATCTCTGGGCCTACCCAGATTGGATCCTGCAACATTATCCTGGGACAAATAGATTTGTAATGGAGACTGTCCGTTATGGTTTTAAGTTGTGACAGTCATAAAGCGGGTCAACCATGTGACCAACTCATTTTTATGAGTTTTAATAGCAATAGCACTTATATACTGCCTCACAGTGCTTCACAGTGCTCCTCTCTAAGCGTTTACACAGTCAGCATCTTGCCCGCAACAATCTGGGTCCTCGTTTTGCCGACCTGGGAATGGTGGAAGGCTGAGTCAACCTTCAGTCGGTAAGACTTGAATTGCTGGCAGCTGGCAGTCAGCAGAAGTAGCCTGCAGTACTGCATTCTAACCTCTGCGCCACCATTGCGCACTCATTTAAGTGAACACCATGATTGTAAAGTGACATGCTGTAGATCCACGGTTTGCTATGGGCTAGCCTTGTGGTAAACAGGAAATAAATGCTGGTTTGGGGCAAATCTGCCATAAAACACCATAAAACTGACCACAGGGCGCTGCAAATGGCCGTGAATGTGGCCCAGTTGCCGAGAGCCTGGTCACATGACCATGGGAGGGTACTGAACACTGGAACTTTGAATCTGGATTGTGTCAGGGCCAAATAACCAGGAATAGGAATTGAGTTCAAAGCACTCTGTTTATTACCTATTTTGTATACACAAGAATCTGATTTACCAATGGTCAAGGCAAACTAGAGAAGAATTTGCGGAATTCAAGAGGGCCTGGACTTAGGTCTCCAGTAGGCATTAAGGGACTCCAAACCACTGACTTATGACAATTTTTCACACTTACGACCATTGCAACATCCTCACAGACACATGATCAAAATTCAAATACTTGGCAACTGGAATGCCAAGTTAATGACAGTTGTGGGATCTGGGGATCATGTGGTCACCTTTTGCAACCTTCTGACAAGCAAAGTCAGTGAGGAAGTCAGTCACTTAACAACTATGCTACTAAGTGAACAACTGCAATTGATTCACTTAACTGTAGCTAGATGTAGTAGGAGCCGGTGGTGCAGTGGTTATAGTGAAGTAATGCAAGCTACTCCTACTGCAATTTGGCAGATTGAATCCCACCAGGCTCAAGATTGATTCAGCCTTCCATCCTTCCGTGGTGGTAAAATGAGGACCCAGATTGTTGGGGGCAATTATGCTGACTCTGTAAACAACTTTGAGAGGGCTGTATATATATAAGTCTAAGTGCTATTGCTAGAAAGCTTGGAAAGTACCTTGGAAGTCTACTAGCCCAACTCTATAGCAATGATGGCTAACCTTTTTGGGCTCCTGTGCCGAAAACTGCACAAGCACATCCAGAAGACAATGCACATGCCCCTTTTATCTGCATTGCACATGTGCATGCCTCCCAACTGATCTTCAGGCCTTTTTCAGCCTCCCAGAGGCTCGAGGGAAGCCGCTGCAACCTTTGGAGGCTGAAAAATGGGCCCATTTAATCACTTCCGGTATTTCCAGAAATACAGGAAATAATGAAATGGGCCTGTTTTTCGGCCTTCAAAGGCTGCAGAGGCTTCCCTCGAGCCTCTAGGAGGCTGAAAAAGGCCTGGAAATCAGCTGGGAGGCACACACGTGTGAGGTAAGTTTGCCTGGGGCTCATATGCCTGCACAAATTGCTCTGCATGCCACCTGTGGCATGCATGCCATAGGTTCGCCATCATGGCTCTATTCTATTCCGGACAAACGGCCGTCCAAACTCTTCTCAAAAACCTTCCATGATGGAACATTCATTACCTGCTGCGTGTAAAAGGTGAAGCCCCCAGGCCAGGACCTTCCTGTCTCCTGCAACTACTCTTCAGAAGGGAGGCAGCTTTTGAAGGTAGATTATATCTAAGAGTTACTGAGAGTTCTAGTCTCCATAAATTGGTCTTACTCCTTGCACAAGTTACTTTACTTCATGCCATGAGAGTGAATTCCAGGTGGGGGAGGCACATCCAAGAATTGATTCTGAAAAACTACAGTTATTGAAAAGAGTTTGGCCTGATTGTGTTGAGCTAATAACCTTCACCAATTTTTTTTTGAAGAACCTTTGATTGCAAACATCAATCCAGAGGGATGCTAATCCATGGCTTTTTGTGGACAAACGTCTAAGTTTAATAGTTTCCTATTTAACAGGAAATCTTCACATCTGGACCCTTAGCAGCAGAGACCTGAAGAGTTTCCTCCTTGCAAAGCAGTTCATTTTCAGGTTTACCTTGAAGCTCTCATTAGCAAGTTGGCATTGGAAATTTGCACATTACGGAAGAGTTGATTAATCAACACCTGAAGCTGCTAAATTAAATGCAGGCATTTGGATGATGAGAAGAAGAACCGGGGAAGGTAATGTGGGGTCAACATCAATTGAATTCACATCACTCCCATAGCAGAGCATAAACAAGGATGCTACAAGAGAATTGTCCAGTGATTTTTTAATTAGTATTCATCCTACGCTGCATTCTGGCTAACACATTAAACAAAGGAAGGATAGGGAGAAGGTTGGAGGTAGAGAGAAGAGACATTTCAGTACTCAAACAGATTTGTTTGTTCCTTAGACCCAGAGAGCATAGAAAACAACATCTCAAGGTAGCAAAATAAATAAGAATTTGTAAATTAGACAATGCCCTTACATGAAGGAATCAGCAAATAGCAGATGTAGGAGATGAATAATAGGCTGAGCTCGAGAGAAGAGATTTAAGTCCAGCCCACCTTGAATGCCTTTCTTATCTCCTGCTAGTTGGTCAGATTCTTGTAGAAGCTTTAAGCTTGCAATAAATCTTTATATTCATTTGAACTGCCAGAATCTCCTGATTTTGACAGCAGCACTCATATTTTGGGCATGATGCTATGCCAAGTGCCCTTTAGTTTAGAATTTTCCCTGCCCAGGTTGGTGCTCTCCGAGCTTGATGGTTTGCTAGGAAATATTTTATGACCCATTATCATCATAGAGCATCATCAGTACTAGTAGGTGTTCAGTTTGCTCCCCGATTATGTACAGTAGTTTGACC
Organism: Bungarus multicinctus; assembly: GCA_023653725.1. Lineage (NCBI taxonomy): Eukaryota > Metazoa > Chordata > Lepidosauria > Squamata > Elapidae > Bungarus > Bungarus multicinctus. The sequence continues at coordinate 1,703,861 of CM042841.1, forward strand.
TGCTGGTTTTGGTGGGAGTGTGGCTCCCTCCTTGGTAAGCCCTTGATTAGGGTATTGTTTTCTGGTTGACTATTTGTCTGGTGTTAATCCCTGCTTACTTGGATGTTGGCTGCTGGAGGGGATGTCTTCTATTCTTTTTGTTTCCTTTCTGGGTTTTATTATTATCTCTTTTGAATGCTGCACAAATGCAGTTTATCCCTATGTGTCTGCTCATGACTAATTTCCAGGAATTTGATCTTCTTTTTTGGGTTTAGCTTGCTTTAGGAGGCTCACAGTTTCCCAGCTGAAACTGTGGTTGAGTCTGCCCATGCGTTGTGAGATGAAAGAGTTAAATGCCTTCTGACAGCCAGCTGGTATTCCTAAATCTGCTTTGCTAGCCTAGTCTAGCCTCTGATAGGTTAACAGATGTGTTTTAATAAAAAATATCTTCCTGGGAGAGAATGCAAGTAAGCCAGAAAAAGAACGGAGAGGAAATGACATATAAGTATTCAAGAGATAGCAAGGAGGCCTGTTAGCTTATCTGCTAAACAAGAGCTTAGTCCAAGTGGTCAGAGACCTGGAAGAAAACTCACATGCTGGCCATGCCCACACCCAGTTTAACGAAGGGGGAAAGTCCCAATACGTCACATGACACTGCTGTGACGTCATGAGTTTGATACCCCTGCTTCTAAATGAATCCAGCATGATCATTAAGCATGGTGTCACATGATTGCCATTTGCACCATTCAGCCAACTTCCCCACAGATTTTGCATGTGGGAAGTCAGCAGGAAAGGTTGCAAATGGCGATTAAGAGACCATGGGATGTGCAATAGCCTAAGTGTGATCTAGCTGTTGAGCACCCACATCACCATCATATGACCGCAATGACACAGCGACAGCCACGACTACAAGGATTGGTCGTAGGTCTCCTTGTTCAGCACAGTCATAACTTTGAAAGCTCACTGAAGGAACAGTCATCCAATGAGGATCACCTGCATTATTGAACATCTAGGAGTCGCAACATCAATGACCAATCTTGGCTGGGCCAATAGCCTCATTCAAACATTGTCTTGAATCCTATGACAGGCTGTAAAAGGTAAACAAGGCACTCAGGGGGGCCTCCCGGGGGAAACACAGTCGCAGTATTGTATTTTTAGTTGTGTGTTGAGTTGTTTAGGTTGCTGGAAGCCAAGATAGAAATGGAAACAGCTTTTCATCTACACAAACCAAGCAGCTGAGAATTTGGGAGCTTCCAAGAATTTGCAGCCTTCAGCTTCTTCTATATGCTGGTAATCCCTCAGATGGCATCAAGTTGTACATCATCAGTGAGGGCCCAGCTCCCGCCCTCTCACTTTCGTTGTGTGTTTCTGTGTGGTGTGCGCCAGCGGATCTAAATTTATAGAGGATTGCAGGTGGGAGGAGTTTAGTGGCAGCATCTGCCGCAGTGGTGCGTTTCAAATATTTGTACCCCTGGTTTGGTGGGTGCACTTTGCACACGGGCATACAGTTTGCATGCATGTGCGTGCCAAGCGCACATTTTGCACAGGTGCAGATGCATTTTGAATCACCTCCTGCAATCCTGCACTCTCCCGGCCCCTCTGCGCATCAAAAGCAGAGGATAAAGGTGAGTATGGGAACCGAGGCGTGTGGTGAGCCCAACAGCAGAGAGGTTCAGTCTCCGCTGCTCATGGGTGCTACTGGCTCAGCAGAACCGGGACGAACCGGTAGATACCACTACTGATCTGCAGCAAGCTAGGATGATGCTCAAGTGACAAGCACATCACGACACCCATAGAGGGCATCTTCAGCCCCATATAACCAGAAGTGATGGCTTTTATTTTGTATTTATCTCCCACCTTCATTACTTTTGGAAATAACTATCAAGATGGTGAACAAACTAATGTAGGCAGTCCTTGACTTACAACAATGACAATGGCTTTGAAAAAAGTGGCTTGTGACCAGTTTTCACACTTATGACGGTTGCATCCTCCCCATGGTCATGTGATCAAAGTCCAGGTGGTTCCTATTGAGGACGGTTGCAGAGTCCCAGGGTCATGGGATCACTTTTTGTAACCTCACAAGCAAGGAAGCCACGTTCACTTCACAACCATAAGAATTTAACAATTACAGTGATTCATTTAACAACTGTGTCAAGAAAGTTCATAAAATGGGGCCAACTTCACTTACAAATGTCTCCCTTAGCAACAGAAATTTTGGGCTCAGTTGTGATTGTAAGTTGAGGATTGCCTTTTCCTATTTTCTCCACAACAATAACCCTGTGAGGTGGACTGGGCTGAGAGAGAGAGTGGCTGGCTTGAAATCACCCAACTGGCTTTCATGCCTAAAGTGGGACTAGAACTCCCAGTCTCCTGATTTCTGTCCCGGTGGCTTAAGCACCAGACCAGAGGTCTCCAACCTTGGCCACTTTAAGACTTGTGGACTGAGGAATTCTGGGAGTTGAAGTCCACTAGTCTTAAAGTGGCCAAGGTTGGAGCCCCCTGTCCTAGAGTCCGAAGTGATGTCCTTCAGATCCATTGGACTACAACTCAGGTGATTCATAACCCACATGGACCAATGATGGATATGATGAGGGTTGAGCATCCAAATATCCTAAAAACGATAACATTAGATTTGAAGAAGGTTGCAATGCATCCTTCTGTGTATTATTTGCTCTAGCATCCTCCTCCCCCCAATTAGCACGATATGCAGTTCCCCATGAAGGTGTGTGGGCGTAGAAGGCTAATCTCTCTGATTCCTTCTTCTGAAGGGTTTAATTGGCATGAATAGATGAGGAGCCAGCCAATCTGAGAAGGTGGGAGGAGAACAAAAGACTGGGAGATCTCTGCTGCCACTTAAGTAGACAAAGGAGGCAGAGGTGGGATTCAGCTGGTTCTGACCGGTTCTCGAGAACGGTTAGCGGAGATTTTGAGCTGTTCGGCAAACCGGCCAATCCTGCCTCTGACTGGCCCCACCAACCCCCTCTATTCCCTGCCTCCCATCGAGTCCCAGCTGACCGGCTGGTTCTCCTTTAGTTGCCCTGCACAGGAGAATAGAGCTGGAAAGCAGGTTAGTGGGGTGGGGAGGGAATGGGGATTTTCCAGTAACCTTCCCCTGCCACGCCCACCAAGCCACGCCCACAGAACTGGTAGTAAAAAAATTTGAATCCCACCACTGAAAGGAGGCCACCGATTGTAAAACAGCTGATGATGGCATAGGCCAGGGCACGGCAAAAAGAAGATCTAAGTTGCTTTCGTAAGAATCTCAACTGCAGAATAGGGACCGTAGAGTCAGTCCTTGGTGCTCTTTGAGGTTGGTAGTTTTGTTGCAGACGTTTCATTATCCAACTAGATAGCATCATCAGTGCTAAAAGGAGTGGGATTTGCAGCATTGGAAGAGAAGGTGAAGGAGAACTGTGGGGTCCTTGGTGTTCTCTGAGCTTTGCTGTTTTCTTGCAGATGTCTCCTTTATCCAACTAGGTGGCATTTTCAGTGCTTAGAAGGGAGTGGGGTTGGCTCTCTAGTAGATTACAGGCTTCGACTCACAGGGAACAGGAGGTGCTGAGCCTGATGTGGCCCTTGCTTGCCTGTGGATTTAGGCCAAGGGTCTTCAAACTTGGCAAAGTTTAAAACTTCTGGACTTCGACTCCCAGAATTCCCCAGCTAACATGACTGGAGGAAGAATTCTGGGAGTTGAAGTCCACAAGTCTTAAAGCTGTCATTCCACCGATTAATTGTTCTAAGCGTCAGGAAATTTCTTCTTAGTTCTAGGTTACTTACCATAGTTAAACTTAGTTTAACTTCTATCCGAATTCAAGTTTAGGGCCCCAAGCTGAGGGCTCCTCCTTGCAGATGCAGGATCCTTGCAGGGTTGTTGCTAAATCTCCTTAAGTGAAGAGAGACTGTACATCCTTAAATTCCAGTATGAAAGGAGGTGGGGGGATATGAGCTGAATATAGAATTACAAATCCGTATCTGCACTGCACAGAAGTAAAGAGCTGTAGAGCTCCTTTCAAGCTCTCCTAGGTTGGGGTTCTCTCATTTTGCCCTCAAGGCTTTGCAGCTTCCCTTTAAATAAAACATTTCCAGGACTGGCATTTAGTTAACAGCATAACAAGGTAAGCAAAAGGAAAAGGGAGGAAATAATTCAGATCAATGCCAGCCATTTAAAAGATACAAGAAGCAAAACAGATCGAAACATTAGATAGGAAAGCGAGGAAATAGCTTGTGCAAGCATTCCTCATTTGGTCAGGTAGCAGAAACAGCTGGATGACTTTATCTGGGCATCCTGGCTAAGCAAGGCAAACCGGGTTAGTTTTTGGATGGGCTCTAACTCTTCCTGTCCTATAAGATAGACTAGGAGGTCAATGGAATTCGCCACCTGGAAGCAGACTGGCAACCAATGCATCTCGTAGAGCAGTGCTGGTCCCAGGGGCCATTCTGGAGACTCTCAAAACTACCCATGCTGCCACACTCTGAACCAGCTCTAGCTTCCAATGCTCTTCAAGGGTAGTCCCACATAGAGCGCCTTACAGTAAGTCCAGCTGTGAGATGACTGGGGACTGAACGCAGGGAATCTCTGGCATTTCTTGGTAAAACAGGAGTGGAGAAGAAGTTTTCAGTCCCACGCAGTATGAAATGGGATGCCTTTCCATTGTCCCTAAAGTGACCCCCAAGTACCAGCAACTTCTGGCATCACTACTGGCCAATACGAGTGTCTGCTTGCTTTAGCTGGGTAGCTGGCATGAATTTAGTGTCTTGGGTGACCCTGCTGGAGAGTCCAGTATGGACTCTTGATGCTTGGCCCATTCCTCCCAGGAACATCCCAGCAATGCTGTTTATTTTGAGGGGTCCTTGCTGCTCTCTGAGCTTGGTTGTTTTCTAGGAGACATTTCATTACCAAACTAGGTAACATCATCCATGCTGCAATGATAGCACTGACGAGGTTACTGGTTGGGATTAACAAATTCGCTTAACAATCCCAAAGGTGCTTTTTCAAGAGGCAACTGGACTAACCAGAAAGTCAATTACCTCTTGAAAAAAACTCCTTTGGGACAACGATGACTTGGATCAGGGATCTCTAACTGTGGCAACTTTAAGACCTGTGGACTTCAACTCCCAGAATTCCTCTAGCTGAGGAATTCTGGGAATTGAAGTCCACAATCTCCATGGACATTTGCTTCACAACTGTGGCAAGCAAGACTGTAAAGTGGGGCAAAATTCACTTAACAACAGTCTCGCTTAGCAACAGAAATTGTGGTTCAATTGTGATCATAAGTCGAGGACTATCTGTATTTCCATAGACTGGGCCAAGACATTGAAGACCAAGATGGAAGCTAATGCATCCAAGCTAAGCTTGCATTTGCTGGGTGCCGTTATTTTGTTCTCGCTGCTGAGCATGCGGCTGGATTCTAATGTGTTCCTTTCCAACAATTCCCTTCTATCTTTCTACTTTGTGCTTTTTCAGCAGCCTGCCTGCATCCTCAGGGGACAGGAAGAAAGGCAAGAAAGACATTGGACGAATGATTAAAGACAGAAGAGACTTGTTGTAATTTGGGATTCCTCTTCCATTCCTCTTGTGCCAGAACAAAAACTAAATTTTCTGCCAAGGCAAAGACATATGGAACAGTTAAGGTTGCTTTCCCCATTCATTGAAATTCTGTTGGCATGAGTGAATGGCCTGCCATCTTCTCCAACCGTAACTCCATGGTAAACCATAGGCAGAGGGTCCAATCTCTGCCAAAGGATCAGATATTATTGGCTATAATTTTTCGATACACCACATGTCACACACAGACACACACACACACCCAAAATACTCTTATGTGTTTATTTAGCCTGGATGTTGATGATCAGGGATGTCCAACCTTGGCAACTTTAAGGCATAAAGAGTTGTTAACCTAATCTTACGTAGCTTTTTCTCTGGTAATATTACACTACTAACTAGAGCATACAAAACATTTGCTAAACCAATACTCGAATACAGCTCATCAGTCTGGAACCCACATTATGTATCTGATATTAACACAGTTGAGAAAGTCCAGAAATATTTCACAAGAAGAGTTCTCCACTCCTCTACTCGTTGCAGAATACCTTATGCCACCAGACTTGAAATTCTAGACCTAGAAAACCTAGAACTACGCTGCCTTCGGTCCAATCTAAGTATAGTATATAAAATCATACATTGCAATGTCCTACCTGTCAATGAATACTTCAGCTTCAACCATAACAACACAAGAGCACACAATAGATACAAACTCAAGGTTAACCGCACCAAACTTGATTGCAGGAAATACAACTTCAGAAATAGAGTGGTCAATGTCTGGAATACTCTACCTGACTCTGTGGTTTCTTCCCCAAACCCCAAAATCTTTAACCTTAGACTGTCTATTGACCTCACCCCTTTCCTAAGAGGTCTGTAGGGGGCGTGCATAAGTGCACCAATGTGCCTACCGTCCCTGTCCTATTGTTTCTTTTATTTTTCTTATATGTATCCATGTATTCATAACTATGTTTTTACTTATACCTATTATCTTGTAAGTAATTGACAAACAAAATAAAATAAAATAAAAATAAATAAACTTTAAGATTTGTGGACTTCCATTCCCAGAATTCCGCAGCCAACCATGTTTGGAGATTCCTGACTTAGTGGGAGGAAAATTGACAACTTTGTGGACTTCAACTCCCAGGCTGGCCTTGGAATTCTGAAAGTTAACAGAATAACAGATTAGGAAGGTACCTAGAAGGTCTATAGTCCAACTCCTTGCTCAGACAGGACACCCTTCACCATTTCAGATAAATGGCTGTCCCAGTCCCTTCTTAAAAGCTTTCAGTGATGGAGCCCTCAGAACGACTCTTTCCACTGGTTGATTGTTCTCACTGTCAGGAAATTTCTCCTTAGTTCTAGGTTGCTTCTCTCCTTCATTGGTTTCTATCCATTGCTTCTTGTGATGCCTTCTGGTGCTTTGAAGAATGGGTTGACCTCCTCTTCAGCAGTCTCTCAAATATTAGACCACTGCTATCGTATCACCTCAAGTCCTTCTTTTCATTAGACTAGACATACCTATCACCCAATTCCAGCATATGTTTTAGCCTCCAATCCCCTAAACATCTTTGTTGTACTTCTCTGCATTCCTTCCGGAGTCTCAACATCTTTTTTATATCATGGTGACCAAAACTAGATGCAGTACTCTAGGTGTGGTCTTACTACTATGGCCTTATTAAGCAATACTAATACTTCACAGGATCTTGATCCCCAGGGGTGGGATTCAAATTTTTTAATAACTGGTTCTGTGGGTGTGGCTTAGGTGATGGACATGGCTTGGTGGTCATGTTATTGGCTGGGTGTGGCCAACTCAATATCACTCACATCGAGGCACACATCCCCTGATCTTGATTCTATCCCTCTGTTAATGCAACCTAGGACTGCAGGTCTTAAGTCTGCAGCCCTTAAAATTGCCGAGGTTGGACCTCCCTGATTTGGAAGATTAGTTGAAAAAGCAAAAAAGAAGACATCCTTCCCAGAAGGGCCCCTGCCTGGAGAGACCGAGGATGGCTGAGTGGTGGCTATAACACCTGTCCTCCCAAGGGACTTGCGGGGGCTCCTTTTGCTGGTGGCATTTAAAACGGCTTTGAAAAGCCGCCGGTTCCAAATGGCTCCGCAATGCTCACATTGCTGTTTTGTTTCCATTTTGTTGCTGCAACTTTGCAGACAATTTATACTTGTAGTGTGGTTGGCATCTCTTGAAGCTTGGAGTCGGATAGCACATGCTTGTCATGTCACTGATTTGTTTTGCTTTCTTTGGATATAATCGGAAGGCAAGTTAGAAGCCTTTCATGCAAACAAGCAAATAAATAAAAGAAGCAGGTCAGGATGGAGAAAACTTTACATTCTGTACCCACAGATGCCAATGTTTTGGAAAAGAGATGCCCAGAATACTCTAGTACTGTAATATTTTTTTTGTATTTCATATTTCATTTCCCTCAGATTAAGAAATATATTAAATATTTCAACTACTGAAACATTTTTTTTCTAAAGGGAATACTTTCCCTTGTGAACATCTGGGTTTAAGGATAGCAAAACAGAATATCAAGAGGAGGAGAAGGTTTCTCACACGGAAAGAATGGTTCTATTCAATATCCTGCAACTCAAAAGAAACCAGGTGACAGATTCAAGGACATATTTCACAAGCCTACAAGACAAACAAGTCAAAAGGTTTCTTTGAGTTTATTATTGTCCACAGTCTGGAGGTTTTAGATTGCTGAACATATCGAGAAGAAAACAAGCATGTTGCAGAACTAAGGACATGGGAAAAGATGCCAACTGTCTGGAGAAGAGAGACGATGCTCCCCAGAGATGGGATTCAATTTTTTTAACAACTGGTTCTGTGGGTGTGGCTTAGGTGATGGACATGGCTTGGTGGTCATGTTATTGGCTGGGTGTGGCCAACTCAATATCACTCACATCGAGGCACACATCTCCTTGCCTGGTCTCTCAGGACTGTGGGGATGTTGCAACAATCATAAGTGTGAAAAATGGTCATAAGTCACTTTTTTCAGTGCCATTGTAACTTTGAATGGTCATTCCACACAAGCAAAGTACCAGCAAAGGAGGGGAAAAAAACTCCAGAGATGTTCCTGAGACAGGAAGTCTAGTCCTGCCAAGAATGTAATAAGGGTCAATGGAGAGGCAGTTTCCGTAAGCAACACCAGAATGTTTCCTTCCTGCCTTCCTTACAGGATTAGGCCAGTAATTTCTTCTAACAACGGGTTCTCCAAACTGCTTAGAATATTAACCACCGGTTCTAGCGAATAGGTGCGAACTAGTAGAATCCCACCCCTGATGCTCCCCCTGAATCTTCTCCCTTTCTGGCTGAAAGTTCTGCCTAGAGGTCTCTCCTGCTCCTGGAACCAGGATGCCCTCTTCTCTCCTAGCAGGTATTCTACATGCTGCAGCCTCCACCTAGAGACAAAGCTGCAACCCATGAGAGGAGTTATTCTCTGTGCTCAGAAAAATCCAAGGGCTGCTTTTCCCTGCAAATATTGATTGTCCCACTGCAGTAATCAGGAGGGGAATAGTATCAATTATTCATTCATTCATTCATTCATTCATTCATTCATTCATTCATTCATTCATTTGTTCCATTTATGTAGCTGTCCATCTTTCAACCAGTTCTGGACAATTAACAATCAAAGACCAAAAGACAGGTAATATCACATTAAAACTATAAGATTAGATTAGATTAGATTAGATTAGATTAACAGAGCTGTAAGAGACCTTGTAGGTCATCTAGTCCTAGTCCAACCCTTCCGCCCAAGCAGTGCTCTTAAGGTAAAGGTTCCCCTCACACATAAGTGCTAATTGTTTCTGGCTCTAGGGGGTGCTGGTGCTCATCTGTTTCAAAGCCGAAGAGCCAGCGCTGTCCGAAGACGTCTCCGTGGTCACGTGACCGGCATGACTAAACACCTTCAAAGGCGCACCGAATGCTGTTCCCTTCCCACCAAAGGGGTACCTACTTTTCTACTTGCACTTTTTTAATGTGCTTTCGAACTGCTAGGTTGGCAGAAGCTGGGACAAGTAACTGGGGCTCACTCCATTACACGGCACTAGGGATTCAAACTGCTGAACTGCCGACCTTTCTGATCGACAAACTTAGCGTCTTAGCCACCGAGCCACCACGTCCCCTTTATACATACTTACATATAAAAACATATTCAAGTCTTGATTTCTACCAGATCTTCAAAATCAGAAAATAACAGTTGATTGTGGCCTTCTATTCATATTCCTCTAAATAAATATGGCCCCAAATAAAAGAGAAGTTCACTGAATGAGGTGATAAACGTTGATAGACCCAGCATCCTTTTTTCTCTACAAAATAACACCAGGCAAACAGATGACCAGGTCACACTGGCGAGATCAACAGCTCAAAAGTTCTGAGGTGGAGAAGACGGGGTGGGATTTATCTGGACCCACGAATCACACTAAACTGCATTTGCTCTAATGGTGCCTTGAAGAAATCACAGTTTATATATAGTATTAAGCTATAACACAACATCTACAAATCACATTGGCTGGGTGTTAAGCATGCTAAGTTTAAAAAGTATACGAAATCACATAAATCCTATCATGGCATGCTAGGTTCTCTTGGAAAATCAAATGCAGGCATGAAGTAGCATTTAAACCAGCACTCTGAAGCAGGGGTCACCAACCTTTGGACCTCAGGGACCATCAAACTCATCATTTTAAATCCCGCGAAGCAGAGACCCTGCGAAAATCGCCAAAAACATCTGCAGGAAAATCCCCCACCCCGTTTTTCTACCGATCAATCATTCTTTATTTGGGATTGCAAGATACCGTCTCCAGCTCTGTTCTCATGGGGAGAGAGAGAGAGAGACTTTTGGCTTCATGCAAGGAAAGTAGCAGAAGCAGCAGAAGTCTTTCTTTCTCTCCCCCAAACTCCACCAGAAACGAGTCTTTGCCCGCGCAGCCTCTGGGAGCAGGAGGCCTTGTAGGGTCCCAAAGACTCATTTCTGGAAGAGTTTGGGGAGAGAAAGAAAGACTTTGACTGCTTTCATTGTGTGCAGCCAAAAGCAGAAATGGAAAGAAGCAGCCCGGTGGCCAGGCCAGGCGTGTGGGTGAGTGGGGCAAGTTCTCCCCTCCCCTCACTACCTCATGTTGTTCACAATGGAAGTGACACAAGCCTTGTGTTCCCGCCATGTGAGCGGTGCAGCCTTGTGTTCCCACACAGCCTGGATTAATTGCTTTGGGGATGACATTTCTCTGCGGACCACCAAAATTTCTTGCAGACCACCAGTGGTCCCCTGCCCACTGGATGGCGACCACTGCTCTGAAGTGCTACGAATCCTACAAGAGTACCAAGTAGGCTTTTAAAGAATGTCTGCATAGACAGGTGTATTGGCATTCATGTAAGGAGCCTAATACCAATTTAAGCAAAAGCTGTGTTACTTCCCAGCACCCATGGGGCCACCCACTCACAGAATAACAATTTGCACCATGCTGGAAGCTGTAGTTTCCCCATATATGGAGAGCACTGGGTTTGGGAAGATGACTTTACAATTTCATTTTGCTTGAACCAGGATATTTAACTGGTATTATTATTCTGGATAAGGAGAGCTAGTTTGGTGTAGTGGTTAAGGCCACCAGACTAGAAACTGGGAGACCATAGAACCACAGGGATGGACGGGACAGGAGAGATCTTCTAGCAAATCCCCTGCCCAAGGCAAGAGACCTCATCACATCCCAGACCAAAGGCTGCCCAATCTTTCCTTGAAGACTTTCAGCAATGGAGGAGCATCCACCACTCTGGGAGGCAAGATGTTGCAATGAGCAGCTCTTCCACTCCACACTGCTCCCCCCCCCATATTCCAGAAAGAGTGCAGAGAAGAGCAACCAAGGTGATCAGAGGGCTGAAGCAGGGCTGGGATTCAAACATCCCAACAACTGGTTCTCTGCCTGGTTGCTGGATGGGCGTGGCCTACCGGAACGTCCAGAAGGGCCGTTTTTCACCTTCCCCAGAGTCCGGAGGCTTCCCTTGGGCGTCTGGAGGGGCGAAAATGGCCTCCTCTGGGCTCCAGAAATAGGCCCGGGAGCCCCTTTTTTCACCCTCTCAGAGTCTCTGCTTGGACTCTGCACTTACCTGCATCTAAACAGGCCACATGGGGACTCCTGGGAGGGGTGGGCGGGGCCAGCCAGTTGGTTCAACTACCGGTTTGGTGAACCAGATGTAAATTTAACATCCAGTTTGCCCGAATCAGCCCGAACCGGCTGAATCCGACCCCTGAGCTGGAGGCTAAAACATATAAAGAACGGTTGCTGGAATTGGGTGATGGGTATGTCTAAGTCTAGTGGAAAGAAGGACCAGGGGTGACATGATAGCAGCGTTCCAGCATTTGAGGGGCTGCCCCCCCAAAAAAGAGGGGGGGGGTCAACTTATTTTCCAAAACTCCAGAAGGCAAAACAAGAAGCAATGGATGGAAACTTATCAAGAAGAGAAGCAACCTAGAACTAACGAGAAACTTCCTAACAGTGAGAACAATCAACCAGTGGAACAGCTTGCCACCAGACGTTGTAGGTGCTCCATCATTGGAGGTTTTTAAAAAGAGATTGAACAGCTATTTGTCTGAAATGTACAGGGTCTCCTGCTTGAAGAGGGGTTGGACTGGAAGACCTCCAATATTCAAATTCAAAGCCTTCATTGTCATGGTACATGATAATACATGCATACAACAAAATCGGTTTAACTCCGTTATTCTGCTATTCTGATCAACTGTTCTCACTGACTAGTCCAGGTAGTCACCAGGAGTCAAAGGCATAAAAAAAAAAAAATCCCTGGATAAGACATCCTGTTTCCTTATTGAGAAGGTTTTTTTATCATGCTTGTCTTCTCCTAGTGGGGATTTCCGAAGCAGCAACGCAAGCAGAACTTTTAACGGGAAACACAAATGCAAAAGGGCCATCTATTTAAAGATGCATCCTCGCCCATGACAAATAGACTTCTGAGATATTGCTTGAAAGCGACACAGGAAGACAAATGATTTTTCAATAGGAGAAAAATCAAGTCAGGCCACCACCTTTGAAAAATCCCTGCATCTAATGTCAATCTGCTTCATTCCTAATGCTGATGGAAGCTGATTGATGGTCTGTACAGAGGGCTGGGGAGAGGTTGTTGTTTCATTCCCTTAATACAATCTTCCCTAAAAGCTTAACGGAGTAAGAGAGTTGGAAGGGACCTTGGAGGTCTTGTAGTCCAACCCCAGAAGACGCTACTATACCATTCTGGACAAATGGCTAACTAATGTCTTCTTAACAGCCACCAGGGATGGATTCTACACAACTTCCGTAGACTGATTAACTGTTCTATCAGGAAAGTTCTCCTTAGTTCTAGGTTGGATCTCTTGATTAGTTTCCATCCGTTGCATCTTGTTCTGCCTTGATAATGTTCATGAAACTTGATGCTTATTTATCTTCTTTCTTATGGAGTTTTAGCCCAATGTAACTGCACTGCAGCAGTTGGACTAAGGCAGTGTTTAAGAACTATGGACTTCAACTCCCAGAATTCAGCTGGTTGGGGAATTGAAGTCTACAGGTCTTAAAGTCGCCGAGATTGAGAAACCTTGGACTAAGACATACTCTTTCCCCAAACTCAAAAGTCTGGTAGTCCTTTTTTAAAACTAAACTTCTTCAAATCTGTTAAAAAGCAGAAGCTTTCAAGAGCTGCATCCAATGAGGTGAGTTGTAGTTCCCAAAAGCTTTTCTTAGCCCAAAAAGGTTCTTCTAGAGTCCACTTGATTCTTTGGCTATTCTAGAGTTACACAGCAATATTTCTACAATTTTTTCCTGAACTAAAACCCTTTCCTGTTTTCCAAGTTAAAGGCAAGAAGAGTTACTTTCAAGCATGGAGAATATCTAGAAAATAGATTCTATCTAGAAAATAGATCAGAGATCCCTAAACTTGGCAACTTTAAGACTTGTGGACTTCAACTCCAGAATTCTCCAGCCAGCAAAGCTTGGGGGAGCAAAGCTGGCTGGAGAATTCTGGGAATTGAAGTCCACAAGTCTTAAAGTTGCCAAGTTTGGAGACCCCTGAAATAGATAAATTCAGTAACTGAGTTAAACCTACAGGTAGTCCTCGCCTTACAACAATTCATTTAGTGAGCGTTCAAGTTACGAGAGCATTGAAAAAAGGGACTTTATGACCGTTTTTCAGTTAGGAAATCCCACCCCTGGTTGTGGCCTATGGGTCATGGGCTGGTCCCCATGCCTTAGAACAGAGATGGCAACTCTACGACTTCAAATTTTACGACTTATGAACTTCAACTCCCAGAATTCCTGAGCCACCCATACTGGCTCAGGAATTCTGGCAGTTGAATTCTACAGGTCATAACATTGCAATAGTTGCCTAGTTGTTCCTTAGAAGAAGCTGCCAGTCACACTGATGGCCAAACTGTTAATCCAGAAAACAGTGACTATCTTTCATAAGATTTATTTCAGCAGAAATTAGCAACAGCCATCTGTCAAAGTCAGATTTTGAACAGGAGGCCAGATAAAGGTCATGCCAATCCCAGATTCGGTATTTCTAGCAGAATTACAAGCTTGCTGACAAGAGTTTGGTCTTCTGGTTCTCCTGCCCACCGTGTAGCTCCCCTTCACACTTCTGCAAATCTATTCTCAGCTGTTTCAATCCCTTGACTGAGAGGGCAAACCTCTAGCATATAAACCTCACACTCAGTAACACCGATGATGTTACCTAGTTGGGTAATGAAATGTCTGCAAGAACACAACCAAGCTGAGAGAACACCAAGGACCTCAATACTGTTATATATCTGCTTTTTTCCAACTGAGCAGTGGGTGAAATTTCTGCAGTAGGGTTCCTAAAGTCTGAGAGGTCTCCTCAATCACCTTAATGTGGTTTTCCAAAGGATAAGGGACATCAGAAAATCAGCTGCCTACTCTGGGTCCATAAAGGGCTAGTGACAGCCTTGGCTTCACCATCATCTTACTAAACATGCACTCTATTTGCCTGGGGTTTGTTCTGAAAGCATACTCATTTTGTCAGTTGAGAAGACACTCTAGGACAGGGGTCTCCAACCTTGGCAGCTTTAAGCCTTGGCGGACTTCAACTCCCACAATTCCCCAGCCAGCTTTGCTTTGAATTGTGGGAGTTGAAGGCCACACTTCTTAAAGTCACCCAGGTTGAGAAACCCTGTTCCAGGTAGTATCCATGGCTAGTACTGTTCCTAGTTTGGATTAATAATGCTCTCGCTAGTCAGCTAATCAGATACAGGTAGTCTTCGACTTATGACCACAATTTTTTTGCTAAGCGAGACAGTGGTTAAGTGAATTTTTCCCCATTTTGTAACCTTTCTTCCTAGAGTTGTTAAGTGAATCACTGTAGTTAAGTTAGTAACATGGTTAAGTGAATCTGGCTTCTCCATTGACTTTACTTGTCAGAAGTACTTCCGTGGTCACGTGGCCGGCATGACTACAAGCTGATGTGCATGGGAAAGCTATTCCGTTCCCACCAAAGTGGTACCTATTTATCTACTCGCATTCAGAAGGAAGGAAGGAAGGAAGGAAGGAAAGAAGGAAGGAAGGAAGGAAGGAAGGAAGGAAGGAAGGAAGGAAGGAAGGAGTATCTTTGAAATAAAGGCTTAGAGCAGGGGTCTCCAACCTTGGCAACTTTAAGCCTGGTGGATTTCAACTCCCAGAATTCCCAGAATTCTTGTACAAGGCTGTGGACCTTATACAATTCCCGCACGAACACCAGGGGAATGATGCAGCTCCTTAAGGATGAGCACACAGCTCTTTCTCACAACCCAGGCTCCCAGGACAGCAAAGGGTGACTATCTCAACGGGGTCTATTGGGGCACACATATGCTCCATTGCAGCTGATGGAGAATGACCCACTGACCGGATGACCTGTTTGCAGGAAAAAGATAACCCCCCTCCCTTTTGGAAGACTGAAATATGTTCAGGACAAATCAAGAGTATCCATTCAGTTATGTGGGAGCAGAGCCAATGATCTGCGGTCAGAGCACGGTTTGTCTTCTTTCACACTTCAGTTGCTCTCTTCAGCATAATAATAATTGCCTTTCCACGACAAGCTAATAAAGGCTATTGGAGATTGATAAGTAAAGAAGAATTAGCCTGGATGAAATCCATAGCCACAGTATCTACAGTAGCCAGTAAGATCTCTGGAATCCTCTACCTGACTCGGTGGTTTCTTCCCCAAACCCCAAAAACTTTAACCTTAGACTGTCTACTATTGACCTCACCCCTTTCCTAAGAGGTCTGTAGGGGGTGTACATAAGCGCACCAACGTGCCTATCGTCCCTGTCTTTTTTTTCTTATTTGTATCCATTTCATGTATTCATAACCATGTTTATACTTATACCTGTTATCAAATAATCGCTTGACAAAATAAATAAATAAATAATAAATAAATAAAATAAAATCTCTTGGAGGAACCAAGAAGGAAGACAGAGCAACAGTGGTCCCCTTGTAATTTCCCAAAAACTTACACAGTAAGACTTCAATTTAACAGATGTCCATTAAATCAGAGTGTCCATTAAATCCAAATGGGATTTTACATAGGCATAATTATATGAGACTGTTTTGGACTTTATGCATGTGTAAAATGTGAATGAGATTTTACATATATGTGTGTTTTGTGCATTTTACACATTTGTAAATAAATAGATGAGATTGTATATACAGAGAGACCAGTCTTGTGATTCAAACAATCCTGCAACTCAACCAGTCACAAGACCAACTGACCACCCAGGACCTATATAAATGAACAAGACACTTCACCCAAAAACCACCCCTGCTGAAGAGGTTAACTAGTCTGGTAATGAAACATCCAGGAGCCAAGCAACGAGCTCGGAGGACAAATCTCTGCCTAAGTCTACAAGCTGAGCTATGAATATTCTCTACAACTTCTAACACAGCGAAGTGCAGCATACAGAGCGCTAGGTTGCAACCGCACACGGCTTCCGCTGACATCCAGCGATAATGACTTTGATTAGAACCAGACATGAAGAGCTTCACAAAATTCTCCATCCAATTTCTGGACTGAGAATTTATCGGAATGTTTCTGCAAACAAGAGGAACAAGAAGGGCAATTTGATTCATTGGCATGATTGCCAATGTCCCCTGGGAAGTGAGGGAAGGCAGAGAGCTTAGGTGTGTGTGAAGACACTGCCTCTAGCTCTGAGTTAGCAGGCTGCATTTATTTATTTTATTTATTTATTTGTCAATAGCTTACAAGATAATAAACATAAGTATAAATACAGGAAATGGGTACGAATAAATGGGGATAATAGGACAGGGATGGTAGGCACGATTGTGCGCTTATGCACGCCCCTTACAGACCTCTTAGGAATGGGGTGAGGTTTACAGTGGATAGTTTGAGGGAAAAGGAATGGGGGTTTGGGGATGTAACAACAGAGTCAGGTAGTGCATTCCCGGCACTGACCACTCCGTTACTGAAGTCGTACTTTCTGCAATCGAGTTTGGAGCGGTTTACATTGAGTTTGTATCTGTTGTAGTTGAATGTGAAAAAGTCATCGATTGGTAGTACATTAAAGCAGATTATTTTATAAACTATGCTTAAGTCAAACCATAGGCGACGTAGTTTTTAGGTTGTCCAAATTCAAAATCTCAAGCCTGGTGGTTTAGGGCAGGGGTCTCCAACCTTGCCCACGTTAAGCCTGGAAGACTTCAACTCCCAGAATTCCCCAGCCAGCAAACCCTTGGTTTAGGGTATTTGGTTGTGAACAGAGGAAAGCATGCAACAGTATGTTTGTTCGTAAAGTAGCTCCTACCTAGATTACAGACCCTGCACAGTCTAGCAAACCCATCTTTTGCCCTTATTTATTTCTGAATGCAGAAGGCTCCCCAGCTTAAGGAAATAACTGTAGGAAGCTAATAAAACCAAAGTGTTAAAATAACAGAACATAAAAGCCGTAAGGCAATAACTAATTAAAATGGCCGAGTCTCCTCACAAAACTGTCTCGCAGCACAAAACAAGCACGTCATGCTCCATTAATGTCCTGGCCCTGCACTATGGTGTAAAGCTCAACTCCAGATGCCTTTGTGGCATCTGGCCCAAACATGTCCCAACTGGCCACATCATATCATCAGAAAGAAATATTGCATTTGCCCTGAATATCGTAAGGCTAATAATCTAGTTTCTCTCTTGCTAAACAACACCAAAAACACCCTTTCTTTGAAAGTTTCAAATGACCAAAGTCAATGTATCAATAAAAGATAATATTTTTAATATTGTGGAATATTATAATGTGGAAAGACAGAAATGGACAAGTAACAAAAACATCACAACCTTTTGAAATGTATTCTTGGATTTAGCATTTCATTGTTTTTAAAACATTGTTACTATGAAAAAGGAAACAATTTCTGCATTATAGAGATTGGTGCATTTTGTATATTCCATATGCTGTATTGAATTTATGAAAGGACATGTCTCTTCAACAACATGATGTGTTATCAATGCTTGCAGTTTTATATGTGTGTTCAGTAACAGCCTTTTTCATTTATATATGTACAGAGGAAAATCACATTGAGAGTCAAAATTTGTAATTGTGTGAAATACACTTTCTTTAAACAGTTATCTCCATGTAATCACCAAAAGAATAATAATCTGATTCTACGTTAAAAAAAAAAGAGAGAGAGAAGGTTTGTAGCTCAGGGTTGAATGTGGGGTCCTTGGTGCTCTCTAAGCTTGGGAGTTTTCTTGCAGGCCTTTCATTACCAAACTAGGTAACATCATCAGTTAGAAGGGAGGGAGATTTGCGGAGAAGAGGAAGAGGAGGACTGAGGGGTCCTTGGAGCTCTCTGAACTTGGTTTTCTTGCAGACATTTCATTACCCAGCTAGGTAATAACACCAATACTAGGCTACAGTCTATGTCTATTTTTAATAACATTAAAATGTCTATTTTTAGATATCAACAATCCCTAAGTTTCCTGCATTGCTCCTCCTGAAAAGAGAAAAGGGTGATGGATGTGTGAGAAGCCAGAGGGGCTCCAGGCCACTGCAGAGAAGGTGGTGTAACATTCACATGCAAATCCACCCACTTACCCCAGTTGGCCACCATATCACCAAGCAAGAGCACAAATAACATTTTCCACCCAGGAGAACACACTCCGGCTCTTTTCTCCTTGGAGAGAATTTCTAAAGCTAATTCTATTTCATCCAATGGAATGAGAACTGGTAGGAGGAATTCTCCAGCCAGCCGTTCTTCTGATCCCAGAGGAAACCAAGATGACTAATATTTAACCGTGCTTCTGCTATTCTTTAAGATACCCACAGGATCTAGGGGAAGGAGAGCAGTGGCAATAACTCTGATTGAAGGGACCCTTCATCCCGTAGCCCCGTTGCTCTAACCTTTTTTTAAATCACACTGATAAAGGTCATGTTTACGTGCAGATAAAACATCTACAGGATTTCCAACAGCAGAAAAGCGACAGGAGCATTTATTCTCATCATATTAATTGGGGGTAGGGATTAGATTGCATAAGTGTAACGGGGAAAGTGATACATACTAGATAAGCAGGTTTGCGAAGACTTGGACAAGCAACACATGGTTAAAAGCAAGAGTCTCCAGAAAATAAGGGGATTGGAGGCTAAAACATATGAAGAATGGCTGCTGGTTAATGAAAAGAAGGACTAGGGGTAACATGATAACAGAGTTCCAATATTTCAAGAGCTGCCACAAAGAAGAGGAAAGTCTACCTATTCTCCAAAGCCCCTGAAGGCAGGAGAAGAAGCAACGGATGGAAACTAATCAAGGAGAGAAGCAACCTGGAACTAAGGAGAAATTTCCTGACAATTAGAATAATTAATCAGTGGAATAGGTTGCCTTCAGAATTCGTGGCTGCTTCAACACTGCAAGTTTTTAAGAGGTTGGACAACAAGACCTCCAAGGTCCCTTCCAACTCTTCTCTTCTCTTCATTCCATTCTGTATTCTATTCCATTCCATTCCATTCCTATTCTTTTCTGTTCCATTTCGTTCGATTCCACTTTCTTTCTTAAAAGCATAAAAGAAATCCATTTTCTGAACTGGGAGCTTTAGATGGAGGGTGTGCAATCCCTTCCCTTGTATAAGGAAATGGCAGCGTGTTCCTCAGGAAAGTCCTCTCTAGCTGAAGCTCACAGCTGTTACTTCACAAAATTAAGAGCTGTTCTTTCTCCTCTGCTGCAAAGGACTGGAAATTCAGGAAAATTGAGATTTGGAGTGTGGAAATGCATTTGAAGGAGAGCCAAATTAATTTCTCGGGGAGGGAGGAAGGGGGAGAGAAATGAGCTCAAGATGGTTCTACCACCACACCCCCCACCAACATTGGTGTGAAGATGTGGGCGTTTGGGCACAGGCAGTACTAGAGAAGGAACTGCCTCTGGAACCGAGACCCAAAGAGGAATCCCTATAGCTGTGGCAGGAAGCGGCAAGACTTTCGAGAACAGGGGTCTTCAAAGCTGGCTGGGGACTTTTGGGAGTTGAAGTTCTCCAGGCTTAACGTGGCCAAGGTTGGAGACCCCTACCCTAGAAACAAAGAAGGTCCTTCAAACAACAAGGAGAGGCAGGCTCCCTTCTCTTCTCTCTCAGTCTCTTTCGGGGTCTTAATTAAGTTCATCCATTGGCTGGCTAAGCAAGCAAATGTGAGCAGTTTCCCATGAACACCTGACACCCAATTTCCCAAGAGAATGAGTCTGCAGTGAGGATAGGGAGGAAAATGCACCCTCAAGAAGACCAAACTGGGTTCTAACAACACGCAAAATCTTAACAGCCGGATTAAGAAAATAGCACAACCCAAAAATGTGCCCAGGCTATAAGCTTCAGGCTACATCTACCTGCATTTAAGGTAGATTAACACGTTTTGTGAACTCATCCTTGGAGTTGGTAGCCATGCTGTGGCGTCATCATAAGGAGGATTTGGGGGGTAGGTGATGGACAGATGGAGTGGCTGCCATCCCATCCCACCATACTCCTTCACGCACAGCAGGGCTGGCTTGCAGAAAAAATAATCTTGCACATTTCAGGGCGCAAAGCAGTGCTTCCTAACCCAGGGGACTCCAACCTTGGCCACTTTAAGCCTGGCGGACTTCAACTCCCAGAATTCCCCAGCCAGCGTGGCTGTAGGCAAACCCCATGGCTGGCTGGGGAATTCTGGGAGTTGAAGTCCACGCCTCTTCAAGCAATTCATTACTTGCCAGAAGTACTGATCCAAAACATCCTTTGGTGGGGAGGGGGGAGGGAGATTGCACATTGGGAATCCCAGGGGGAGGGATGGTGCCACATCTGGAAGAGGCCAGGCACACCTGGGAGGTCAAAAAGGACCCAGCTGGATGCAGGCAAACCTCATCCACTGGTCGGGCCAATCTCTGTGTGTTAATCCTTCAATGCACCTTGTATCATATAAATCAGGGGTCTCCAACCTTGGCTACCTTAAGCCTGGCGGACTTCAACTCCCAGAATTCCCCAGCCAGCCATGGGTTTTTGCTTACAGCCATGCTGGCTTGGGAATTCTGGGGGTTGAAGTCCACACCTCTTCAACTTGCTATGGTTGAGAAGAACTGATCCAAAGCATCCTCTGGGGGTGGGGGAGATCCTCCAGACACATTGGGGATCCCAGGAGGAGGGGCAGTGTCACATCTGGAAGAGGCCAGGCACACCTGGGGAAGGGAGGTCGAAAATGACCCAGCGGGATGCAGGCAAACCCCATCCCTTGGTCGGGCAGCGAAGATTCGCTTTATCTCACCTCTCCCTCCCCCCCCCCACTTTAGGATCCCACCGGCTGAAGCTCTGGATGCTGCGCCCAGGCGGTTTATGTTGCATGCCTTGGCTCTGCTGCGACCTCTGGCGCTCCCGTCTCCTCCCCGCCCCAAACGGTAGAGCGGGCGAGGGCTATCCAACCGACGGGGGCGGGAGCCGAGGCGCGATCCCTGCCCTTCCCAACCCGCCTCAGGATCTGGTGCGCTTCGCCCACCATCCCCCGACCCGGCCCCGCGCGCTCCCTCGCCGGGCCCTCTGCACATGTTCCGCGGCACCCCGGTCCTCCCCCAAGGCTCGGGGTGGGAAGGCAAGGAGGCCAAAGGGCGTGGAGCGATCCTAAAGATGCCCTTTTGCGCGTCTCTTCCGGGCGCCCTCCTTCGCTGCCCCCGCCCCCCCCAGAACGAGGCGCAGCTCCTTGCCAGGCGCAGCCGCCGCCCCCTGCCCGCCGCCCCCAGCCGCCAGCCAGCGCCCCTGCCTTCCTTCCTTTCCTCCCTCCGGGGAGCTGCCCGCTCGGGGCTCCGGGGATGCCGGGCGCCCCTCCGCGGGGACAGCCTGCGCCCGGCCGCCGTCGCAGCGCAGCGCCAAAGCCGCAGGCGGGCCGCCCACTCAGCCCGCCCGCCCGGGGCTGCCCTCCCTGCCCGATGCCCGCCTCGCCTGGGGGCGCGCGGATCACCTGCCTGCTGGCTCTGCGGGGGCGGCGGCGGCGTTGGGCTCAGCCGCGGCTGCCGGAGCGAGGAGGAGAAGAGCGGCCGCGCCCGCCGCCGCCGCCGCCGCCCGGCCGCCCGGCCGTCATGCTCCCGCCCGCGGCTGCCGGCTCAGGATGCAGCAGCAGCAGCAGCACCTCCGCTCCCGCCCGCCGCTCTCGCAGCTGCTCCGGCCGCCTCCGCCTCGGCCGCGCGCGGCTCTGCGCGGGCACGCGGCTGGGCTCCCGCGGGAAGATTGGGGGGGGGGTTAGGCGCGCGGGCGCGCTCCCCAGCCCAGCGGCTTCGGCGAGCCCTGCAGTGCGGCCAGGGCGCATGCGCCTCCCTCTTCGCAAGCCGCCCCCTCCCACCTGCTGCTTCTCACGCTGAGGGAAACTGGGGGGGGGGAGGTCAGGCGGAGTTGGGGTCCTTCCCGGCGCCTCGGCAAAGGCCAACCGGTTCAGCGGCGCCCCCCCTCCCCTGTTTTCGGCTTCTGGGCAGTTGCAAGTCCATCAAAAGACCTCCCCTCCCGGTCCCTCAGGGCCGTCTTACCAGCATTAGGGGCCCCGGGCAAAGCAGTGTCCTGGGGACCCCTCTGACAACTCCTCACAGGGATAAAAATGTCAGTGGTCGATAAAATCAGACATATGTTTATGTTATTGGCACTTCCAACAAATAAATATGTAATAAATATGTTCCTGTATTTATAATCGGGTCTGCAACCTTGGCCACGTTAAGCCTAGGCGGACTTCAACTCCCAGAAGTCCCCAGCCAGCAAAGCTGGGACCCCATGGCTGGCTGGGGAATTCTGGGAGTTGATGTCCGCCAGGCTTAACGTGGCCAAGGTTGGAGACCGCTGTTCTCGAGGGTCTTGCCGTTTCCTGCCATAACTACCAGGGATTCCTCTTTGGGTCTCAGTTTCAGAGGCAGCTTCCTTCTCCAGCTTTGCTGGCTGGGGAATTCTGGGAGTTGAAGTCCGCCAGGCTTAACGTGGCCAAGGTTGGAGACCCCTGATTTATATGATACAAGGTGCATTGAAGGGTTAACACACACAGATTAGTACGGGGCCCTTATTCTCGTGGGGCCCACCGGCAAGTGCCCATCAGGCCCACCAGGTTAGCTCTCCAGGTTAGCTTCCCCGCAGCCTTTTCCCCGTCCTGTGGCCCTCAGCTCCTCCCCGGACTGTCCGGTGGTCAGAGGGGCTGCTCAGGTCCTGGAGGCATCGAGCACAGCTAGCCCTCGACTTACGACCAACATGGCACCCAACCCTTCCACTTGCTGAGTGAGTTTTGCCCCATTTTAGGACTTTTCTTGCCATTGTTTAGGAATCGCTGCCGTTGACAAGTTAGTAGCCCGGTTGTTAAGTGAATCTGGCTTCCCGATTGCTTGTGAGAAGGTTGCAAAAGGGGATCACGTTGACCTTGGGACACAGCGACCGTCATAAATGTGAATTAGTTGCCAAGCATCCGAATGTAAGTCACGTGACCATAGGGGACACTGCAACGGTCGTAAGGGTGAAAAATGGTCCTAAGTCACTTTTTTTCAGTGCCATTAACTTCGAAACGGTCGCTAAATGAACTGTGGTAAGTCGAGGACTGCCTGTAGTCATATCAAGCCCCTCCTGGAGACCCTCACAGGATCAGACCTGCACTGCCAGTGGAAGACCGGCCAGAAGGCCTGTTGCCCAGGAAGATTTCCAGCTCTACTGTTGGGACAGGAGTTTCCTCCAGGAATTGGTTAGAAAAAAAGTCCAGAAATCAGAAGGGAAAACCCCACGACACCCGTCCAAAAAGTTGGGTCTTCAGTTCCCTTGTTGACGCACATAAAAAAGAACCACCAAGGCATGTTTGTGGCTGCCTGTCCTGCCCCTGTCGGATTGGTAATATCACACTACTAACTAGGGCATGCAAAACATTTGCCAGACCAATACTCGAATACAACTCATCAGTCTGGATCCCACATTACGTATCTGATATTAACACAGTTGAGAAAGTCCAGAAATATTTCACAAGAAGAGTTCTCCACTCCTCTACTCGTTGCAGAAGACCTGATGCCAACATACTCGAAATTCTAGACTGAGAAAACCTAGAACTACGCTACCTTCGGTCCGATCTAAGTATAGTATATAAAATCATACATTGCAATGTCCTACCTGTCAATGAATACTTCAGCTTCAACCATAACAACACAAGAGCAAACAATAGATACAAATTCAAGGTTAATTGCACCAAACTTGATTGCAGGAAATACGACTTCAGCAACAGAGTGGTCAATGTCTGGAATACTCTACCTGACTCTGTGGTTTCTTCCCCAAACCCCAAAAACTTTAACCTTAGACTGTCTACCATTGACCTCACCCCTTTCCTAAGAGGTCTGTAGGGGGCTGCATAAGCGCACCAACGTGCCTACTGTCCCTGTCCTATTGTTTCTTTTTTATTTTTCTTATATGTATCCATGTATTCATAACTATGTATCTACTTATACCTATTATCTTGTAAGCAATTGACAAACCAGATAGATAGATAGATAGATAGATAGATAGATAGATAGATAGATAGATAGATAGATAGATAGATAGATAGATAGATAAGTGTATTTTAGGCGATGTTAGGAATCCTTTTCCTTTCTGGTAAGTTTAGATCCAGTAAATTGCCACTAGAATGGCATGAGTGGAATGTCTCAGCCTGTCGTTGGGCCCTTCTTCTCCAGACTGGAATGTTTTGCAGTGCAAAATTTTCCCACAA
Organism: Bungarus multicinctus; assembly: GCA_023653725.1. Lineage (NCBI taxonomy): Eukaryota > Metazoa > Chordata > Lepidosauria > Squamata > Elapidae > Bungarus > Bungarus multicinctus. Next base: position 1,728,575 of record CM042841.1, read on the forward strand.
TACTTAATTTTCCCTAATGGCTTCTAAATTTGTTCTCCCTCCCTTCCTCTCTCTTCCTCCTCCTCTTCTCTTCAAGCACTTACAGCTTCTCCATACCATAAGAGATTTTAAAGTTTGTCCTATTGTTTCTTTTATATTTTATTTTTCTTATATGTATCCATATATTCATAACTATGTCTTTACTTATACCTATTATCTTGTAAGCAATACAAATAAAAATAAATAAATAAAGCTGCAACATCACTGATTTCATTTCTGATTTCATTTCTGTCTTACGCTACAAAAAGGGGGTGACTTATCTGGGAAAAATCAAAGGTGGGCATGAAGGAAAGCGAGTGAACGAAACCTACGTGCATGCAAAGAAAGGCAGTTCAGCAAAAAAAACCCAAATCAATGGAATAGAAAAGGAAAAGGAAAAGGAAAAGGAAAAGGAAAAGGAAAAGGAAAAGGAAAAGGAAAAGGAAAAGGAAAAGGAAAAGGAAAAGGAAAAGGAAAAGGAATAGAATAGAATAGAATAGAATAAAATAGAATAGAATAGAATAGAATAGAATAGAATAGAATAGAATAGAATAGAATAGAATAGAATAGAACAGAATTCTTTATTGGCCAAGTATGATTAGGCACATAAGGAATTTGTTGCTGGTGCATAAGCTCTCAGTGTACACACATACATCAAAGTGATAGGTCATAGATCATAGTTACAATCCTTAATTATAAGATACAAGAAGTGATAAATCATAGACAACAATAGGAAAAGGTAGTAGAGAAGATGAGAAGGATAATAGTAATATAGCCCTACTATTTGGATGAATCTCCTTAGGCTTATGACAGTGCTGTGGGAGTTAGGTGTTCAGCAGTGATGCCCAGGGGGAAGAACCATCTTTGTGTCCAATTGTTTTGGCATTGCAATGCCCTATAGCAGTATCCAGAGGGGAGAAGTTGAAACATGTCTAGGATGTGAGGGGTCTGTAGAAAGGCAACAAAAAGAGACCAATTTCTTCTCCTTCAGCCTCCTGCGAACTCGCCCTTGTGCTAAACATTGACACCTGGCAGTTATGGGCCTCTTTTGTTTGTCCTAAGCATAAAGTGACCAACTTTTTTACAATGAGGAGGAGGACACAAATAAATTGAAGAAAAAAACAAAGCCTCTTGTGCGCAGCACACTCTCTCGAAACAATTCTCCTGTGTGGAGCGCATGCATCTCATAATCGCGTCTCGCTGCACTGTACCGAGCCTTGACGAATCGTCATGTCAAATACAAATGTGTCACATCACACACAATGGATCGGATCGGCATTGATCAAATACGGAGATTTACAGATCAGTCTTCAAATATCAAAAAGGAGGACACGTAGGAGGACACTTTTCGAGACAGGACAGAACTTACAAAAGGAGGACTGTCCTCCCCAAAGGAGGACGGTTGGTCACCTTACTAAGCAGGTATTGCACTTTGCAAAAAGCTCGTCCCGCGCACACAAAAAGGCAGCCTGGGCTATGATTTGCTCGAGCAAAATGAGGGCTAAATAAATCTGCCAGAAGGGAAAGAGGCTTAGCGATGTGTCTCATTAGCAGAAGGTTTGGGCACTCTTGGCTGGCCAAAGTCATACTGTGCCATGTACACTGCATGAGGCCCTGGACGAACAAGGCTGGCTACAGGAAGGGAGGAGGATGGAGAATGAAAGGAGCCTCTGTTCTCAGTGGATGACAGTCAACCCAGGAACTTGGATGGGCTTGTTTATCGCTTCCCAGCAAAATGCCAGCTTTGTGATGGGGAGGCTGGCTGGGGCCAGTGAGGAGCATTGAGCCACAAGACGCTCTGCACCCAAAGATGCTTGACGGTCATCATCGCTGAGGTTTCCAGATGACTAGATCGCACTGCACCCCAAGGATGGATAATTTTAATGTTGATCGATCAGAATAGAGTTGGAAGGGACCTTGGAGGTCTTCTAGTCCAACCCCCCATCAGGCAGAAGATCCCATATCATTCCCGACAAATGGTTATCCAGCCCCTTCTTAAAACTCTCCAGTGATAGAGCACCACAATTTCTGGAGGCAAACTGTTCCACTGATTAATTGTTCTGACTGTCAGGAAATGTCTCCTTCATTCCAAGTTGCTTGTCTCCTTGATTAGGTTCTATCCATTGTTCCTTGTCTTGCTTCTGGTGCTTTGGAGACTGCACTGCATCCCAAGAGTGGGAAACGCGTTGGTCTTTCCTTGTTGCCATCTCCTAGACTCCTAGAAGGAAAGAGATTGGCAGTCTGTGGGGTGTTGGTGCCCCCGCTTGCCTAGGAACAAACTGGAATTCAGAATTGTTTTTCATGCATTTTATTTTTTCAGCTGCTCAGGGTGGTTAGCAACATTGAAAACTCGTGCTAATTAAAAGTTGGAAAATCCCATTACAAAAAAGGCTTGTTTAATAGAAACAAGCAGAATTGCACAGGGATTCTGTCAGAAATGGAACTCCTTTGAGAAATGAGTTACGTTTCTTTTGAGTTGAGTTCAAGCCTTGGTCACTTCATGGGCACAAAACTGTGGTTTCCTTGGCAACAATATATTGTGTTCTTTCAGGATGTTTTTCAGTCCAGCTGACTGCACTGGGGTTTTCTGGGAATCTCTCCTTCCCCATTCAAATAATAACCAAGCCTCTCTTGCTTAGGCAAAGTTCACTATAGGCCTGGCCTTCTGCTGAAGGATTTACACCCATTTCATTAACCTTAAATCCAGAACAGAAATGGCAAAGTATTCTTTGTTGCAACAGCTAGGACACAGAGAAGAGCCTTTCCATCAAAACTTTTCAAAGCGTGTGAATCCAACCTATTTGGTGTTGCTAGTATTAGAAAGCCTTTACCCAGAGACACCTGGATCCAGCTGATTACCTTTTAACAGAATAACAGAATTGGAAGGGACCTTGGAGGTCTTCTAGTCCAATCCCCAGCCTATGCCATTCTGAACAAATGGTTGCCCAGTCTCTTCTTAAAAACCTCCGATGTTGGAGCACCCACAACTCCTGGAGATGAGACGTTTCACTGATTAGTTGTTCTCACTGTCAGGAAATTTCTCCTTCTTGGTTTATTTCCCTGTTCCTTCTAAAATGCAAAAGGAGCTCCTCCCTCCTTTCCCTTCAGGGATGCTGCTTGGAGTTAAAAGGGGAAAAAAAGAAGCAAGTTGTCATATAAGGTATTCAATAAAATATCATATATGCAGAACTATTCCAATAAAAAAAATGTTAACATTCTCAATTGGGGAAGAAGAACCATGTTAATCGAGCACATCCAGTATTCTGTGTCCTTCTGTTCATGGTTACGTTATGAATGCAGAAATTTCCTAGCAGCAACTTTGCATAAGAAGAAGCCAGACAAAAATATTCTTCTGTCAAATAATTCCCTTTCTGAAAAATGCTTCCGTTGCCAGAGAAAAAAAATAGATGACTTGGTTTTTCTTCTCAGCTGCAAAAATCACACTGGAAAAGTAGCAACCGATATGGGGAGCTGCTGATTTGGCCCCTTTCTGTCTCTGCCTGTCAGAAAGTTGGGAAACTGAAGTGGGACTGACTACAGGTAGTACAACCGTTCATTTACTGACCATTCAAAGTTACATCATTGAAAAAAGCGGCTTATAATCATTGTCCACACTTATGACTGAGGTAGCATCCCCATAGCCATGTGATCAACATTCAGACGCTTGGTGACTGACTCACATTTATGATGGATGCAGTGTCCCAGGGTCACTTTTGCAACCTTCTGACAAACAAAGTCAGATAACAGATGTACAGAGTTGGAGGGGATCTTGGAGGTCATCTAGTCCAATCCCACCCAAGCAGGAGACCCTACACCATTTCTGACAGTTGGCTTCTTTAAAGCCTCCAGCGATGAAACTCCCACAACTTCTGAAAGCAACTTCTGTTCCACTGGTTGATTATTCTCAGTGTCAGAAAATTTTCCTTATTTCCAGGTTGAATCTCTCCTTGTTCAATTTCCATCCATTATTCCTTGTCTGACCTTCAGGTGCTTTGGAAAATAGCTTGACCCCCTCCTCCTCTCTGTGGCAGCCCCTCAAATATTGGAAGGCCGCTATCCTGCCTCCTCTGGTCCTTCTCTTCACTAGACTAGCCAGTTCCTGAAACTGTTCTTCATATGTTTTATGAAGTTTTGTTCTGTAACCTCTCCAACTCGCTTCCCATAACCATGGCCCTCTCCCTCCCCCCCCCCCCGTTATTTATGACAGCCAGAAGATGCAAAGCAAAGGAAGAGAAGCAAAGGAAGAAAATCTTGAAAGCTGACATTCAGCCCTCCTGCAAAAGAGGCATTAGTCCTAAAAAAATAAGAACAGAAGATCATAGAACATATACATGTAACAGCAACATTATGGTTCAGGGTTTATCAGGATACTTAGTACGAAATGCCTTAACGAGCCTAGTTGCTCTAACATTCTTCTTATTTACCCATTCAGGCTGGGAAGAAGGAAAATGCTTCCAAGCAACCAAATACTGGATTCAACCCCTCTTTTTCCGAGAATCCAAAAATTTCTTTAACTTCAAAATGTTGTTCACCTTCAATAAGTAATGGTACAGGGGGTCTACTTGAGTCGGTCTTGAATCAGAAGTATGTTCAGGTTTCAATAAACTAACATGGAAAACAGGATGGATCCGTCGGAGGGTTTTAGGCAATTTCAATTGGACTGTCACAGGGTTCACAATTTGTTCAATTGGGAAAGATCCTACATACTTAGGTCCAAGCTTTTTCGACTATTGTGTGGTCTGCAAATATCTGGTTGATAAAAAGACCTTGTCACCAACTTGATACAGTTTTTGTGGATTTCTCTTTTTATCTGCAAATTTTTTATGAGCTTGATGAGCATCATTTAATGCTTTGTGGGTAACTGGCCAAGTTAGTTGGAGCTGTGTTATCCATTCATCTAATGAGGGAATGTTAGGTTTCTCCTGTGGAAGCTCGGGTATGGGTACAAAGTTTTGGTCCGAAGCCCCTTTAAATGGAGTAAACCCAGTGCTGCTATGTACCGAATTGTTATATGCCACCTCAGCGAATAGCAGTAAATCAGCCAAATCATCCTGCTGATAATTAATGTAACATCTCAGATACTGTTCCAATACTGAATTAGTTCTCTCACAAGCCCCATTGGTTTGTGGGTGGTGGGCGGAGCTTAAACTCTGGGTGGAGCCTAATAATTTCAGGAACTCCTTCCAGAAATTTGAGGTAAATTAGACACCCCTAATAGAGATTATGCGTTCAGGAACTCCACGTAACCTGTAGATATGTAAAATAAACAGTTTAGCCAATGTTTTCGCAGATGGGATTTTTGCACAAGGTATAAAATGTACCTGTTTGGAAAACAGATCTGTTACTACCCAAATAACTGTATTTCCCCCACTTTCAGGTAATTCCACTATAAAATCCATGGAGATTTCCTTCCATGGAGCAGTTGGTCTAGCCACATTTTGCAATAAGCCTGCTGGTTTACCAGGCGGCCGTTTGGCTGAGGCACAAATAAGACAGCTAGCTACATAAGTCTCAATGTCCTTTTTTAAGGTGGGCCACCAAAATTGCCTTTTGACCAAGTGTAAGGTCTTCACGAATCCAAAATGTCCAGCAGCTTTAGAATCATGAGCTTGATGTAATATTTGGTTTCTCAGCTTGGTCGGTACATATAATTTGGCCCCCACCCAGGCCAATCCATATCTAACTGTACAGTTATTTGAGTGAGCTAGGAACCAATCATCAAGTTTTAGAGCCTCTTTTAATTGTGCAGATAGATTGTTTGATAAATCAATTTCCTTTTTCTTCTGGGTTCTGGTAACCATTGGAGCTGCCAACTGTTTGGTTGGGATAATAAGCCACACCACTTCTTGGCAAGCACTATTATACTGAGGTAATCTAGACAAAGCATCTGCCATGAAATTCTTTCCCCCAGGAATGTACTTGAATGAAAAATTAAAGCGTTTAAAATACTGCGCCCAGCGAACTTGCTTGGGAGACAGTTTCGAGGCGTTTTCAGAGCCTCCAAATTCTTATGATCCATCCACACCTCAAAAGGGTGTTTGGCCCCTTCTAGGAAATGCCTCCAAGTTAGCAGAGCCCATTGAACTGCAAAAGCTTCTTTTTCCCAGATGGCCCATCTTCTCTCTATTTCAGTTAGTTTACGGGAAGTATATGCACATAGTTGCAGAGACCCCATCTTGTTTAGTTGTAGTAACACCACTCCGACTGCTACGTCACTCACATTGGCTTGGATTACAAAAGGAGCATCCAAGTCTGGGTGCTTGAATACTGGATCAGCAGCAAACAGTCATTTCAGTTTTTCAAAAGCAGCTTGACACTCCATGGACCACTCCAATGGTTTACTAGGCTTTGGTTTCACCTCCCCTTTGGTTTTTAGGAGATTTGTGATAGGCATTGTGATCTTTGCAAATGCAGGAATAAATTGGTGGTAAAAGTTGGCAAACCCCAAGAAACTTTGCAGTTGTTTCCTGGTACGGGGAGGGGCCCATTCCAAGACAGCACGAACCTTCCATGGATCCATTTCTATGCCATCATGTGATATGCGATAGCCTAAATAGTCAATTTTTTCCTGGTGAAATTCACACTTGGACAGTTTGGCATATAACTGAGCCGCTCGAAGCTTTTCCAGAACTGACTGCACTAGTTTTACATGCTCATCATGAGTCTCCAAGTAGATAAGAATATCATCAAGATAAACTAACACTCCTTTGTATAAATGTTCCTGCAACACCTGATTTATCATTTGCATGAATACTGCAGGCGCCCCCTGTAGGCTAAACAGCAGAACATTGAATTGGAAACAACCCATCGGACAGTTAAAAGCAATTTTCCATTCATCCCTTCTTCAATTCGGACTTAGTAGTATGCTTCTCTCAGGTCGAGTTTTGAAAAAAAAATTCCCTTCAGCCAGGTGGTCCAACATGTCCTTCATCGGGGGGAGGGGGTACACGTTCTCCACTGAAATAGCGTTGATGTTTCGGTAGTCAACTTCCAAGCGTAAGGAGCCATCTTTCTTCTCCCGGAACAATACTGGAGCCGCCACTCGGGGCCTAGCAGGTTGGATGAAACCACGTTCCAAATTTTAATCAATAAATGACCACAACTCTTCTAATTCCCGTGGTGTAATCGAGTACAGTTTCGGTTTTGGGTGTTTCACTCCTGGCAAAAATTCAATACTACAATCTGTTGAGTGATGGGGGGGAGCTCGTCTGAGGCCTTCTCACTGAACACCTCTCTTAAGTCCCAGTATTCCTCTGGAATTTTCTCCTCCCCCCTCAGAATCTCAGTGCCAGTGGAAGCCATCTCTGTGGGATTCTTGGGTTTTGCTACCATTCCTCCCTTTTGAGGTTTTAAGGCTTCTTGAGGGCTGGTGAGGGGGGGACTTCCTCAAACCAAAGTCCACCCCCCCCTGTAGGAATCAAGACTCAGGACCACATGGAGATGAGACAAGCTGCTTTCTTTATTGTCAGGTTGAGAATAAGAAGAGCTGTCTGCTCTCTTGCCAGAGTTCGTTCTATCTTTCTATATCCATGATAGCATACCAGTGGTTAATTTATACACTATACATCTATTTAGACAACCTTTGTTACTGTCTGCTTAAGCAGTTTATACATTCATTTCCAGTTAGGATTAACTTTTAATTAAGATTAACATAAGCTTCAGTTCCTGCCTTTGTTCCGTCCTATCTGGGTGTTAAGGTCTTGTTTCCTCCAGGTAAACATGCAAATGTTTCCCCCCAAGTAAACATGCAAACATTGCACTTTGCATGGAATGTTCTTTGTCTGAGGTTTGCCATCCAAGACAAGAATATTCTGAAAACACAATGTCTACACCCCCCGGCCTCTGTTTCGGGTCAGGTCAAGTTCTACCTCGGCTGCCAGCACGTACCACTGCTGCAGCTCACAGGGGTCTCTTCTGGCAACACAGCGTTGATAAACATCTTCATTCAAGCCATCTTTAAAAGCTTCTATCAGGGATCCCTGGGACCAGCCTCGAATATGCCACGCCAGCTCTCTAAATTCCTGGGTGTAATCGGCTACTGATCTCTGCCCGATTTATGGTTTTCATCCTAATTCTAGCCTTGTGCTCAGCTAGAGGATCTTCAAACCTGACATGCAGTGCTGTCATGAACAGGTCATAATTCAACAGTTGTGGGGCATTATCATTATGCAAAGTCACCATCCACTTTGCAGCAGTTCCCTCCAGAGCCCTGGTCACATATCTGACTTTGGCTGCTTCCGAGGAAAAATCCTGCCCATATTCCTCCATATGGCTCCAGACTTGTGCCAGGAAGAATCCTAACTCTTGAGGATCTCCGCCATATTTTACTTCCAGTGGAGGCACCTTCAGAGTTCTACGCCTTCTGGCAATTACTCCCCCAGCCGGGGGGCCCTGGGCTGCTGCTGACTGTTGCGCCGGCCCAGGTTGATTTATGGGGGTGGCTGCTTTGGTTCTTCTGCCTGGGGCTACCTCCCACTCTTCCCCCTCATACCTTTGATCAGTTTCAGCTTCTCTGACAGCTTCATGTAGAAGGTGCATGGCTTGTATTAGTAAGAAATTCCTTCTTTCCTTCTCTTGCCATGGCTCTTCCCTTCCTCACCGACGGGTCGTGGTCACTCCTGGCGGGGGCCTTTCCTCAGGATCCTTCCAACCGACTCCCAGGGACCATTTGGGCTTTGCAGCTGGGTTTTCACCAAGACTTAGTTCTGCTAAGAAGTCGGGCTCCCCTGCTTCCTCCATCAACAGGGAGTCTGGCCTCCAGTCGCTCCCAGGTCTTCTTGGTCGCTGGCTGGATTAGACATTGTTTTCAAACCCCCTCGGAAGAAAGCTTGTATTTCTCCAGGTGGGCCAGTAAAGTCAGATTCAGAATAATGTCAGCTGGTGCTCCATTCAAAATCCAAGAAAGAAATACTTAGACTCCATTTGTTAGAGAAAAGATATCTTTTACTGGAAATCAAGTGGTAGCAACAAAAGAATTCTGAATCTGAAAAAATGAGCGCGCAAATCACATATACAAAGTGATGGCAACGTTCCCACCCCCAATAGTTCAATTTACTCCTTCAATTAAAAGTTGTGGATAGCATCATGTGGGCATCTTCAGGTGGTGATGAGGCCTCTGTCCGTTGACCTTGGCATATTTTGATAAAGAGTTGCAGCTGCGCATAGCATAGAATAAAAACCTAAGCAAGACTCTCCTCCCCCCTCAACTTATACAGTTTCGTTTCTTAACAACTCCAGCTCGCTTCCCATAATAATCATGGCCCTCTCCCTTCCCCTGTTACTTATGACAGCCGAAAGATGCAAAGAAAGAAAGAGAAGCAAAGGAGGAAAATCTTGAAGGCTGACATCCCTCATCATCCTGGTTGCTCTTCTCTGCACTCTTTCTAGAGCCTCAACAACTTTTATAGTGTGGTGACCAAAACTGGATGCGGTACTCTAGGTGTGGTCTTACTAAGGCTTTACAGAGTGGTATTAGTACCTCACTTGAGGTACCCAGATTCACTTAACAACCATGTTACTAATTTAACAACTGCAGTGATTCTCTTAACAATGGTGGCAAAAAAAGTTCATAAAATGGGGCAAAACTCACTTAAGAAATGACTCACTTAGCAACACATTTTTGGGCTCAATTGAGGTTGTAAATCAAGGACTACCTCTATACAGAACGAGACATATCTGCCCAGAACAACTCCTGTTTCCCTGGACACAATGCCTAGAGGGGCCCAGAGCTGGCCTACGGAATATTATTATTTGAAGATGTTTTGGAGGTTCCCAAATCTACTGTTAGTTTTGATGGAGAATTGAAAAATATTAAGCAAGAAACCTGCAAGAAACTTAAAACAAAGAAGTAGATATTATGTTTCAATAAACTAGTGTGCTAAAGTTTTAAATAAAAAAAGCAATACACTGTATCCTATGGTCTTAAGATACAATGAATTGGTTTTTCCCATTTACTGGGACATTGAAGAACACAAAGCATGGGTTGGGTTCTACCTTATCACTGGAAATGTAACAGAAGGGAATAAACATGGTCATCATTTTGAACTTGTTCTGCAGATCTTCCCTAACCTTTTGGGCACCAGGGACCGGTTTCATGGAAAACAACTTTTCCATGGACTGGGGGGAAGGCGTTGTTTTGTGCATAGATCCCATGCATGCTCAGATGATGCTTTGCCCAGTTGTGTGGCCCAGTTCCTAATAGACTGCAAACTGGTACCAGTCTGTGGCCCCAGGGCTGGAGAACTCTGCTGTAGATTCAGTCTTTTAGCGTCACTTGTTTGAGTTGGGCTGCTGTAGAAATGGAATAAACAAGCACATTTTGTAAGATTTTTCAGAACGGAACTGGGATGAGAATAATTTTAGAGAAAAGAATGTGTTGTTATATAGCAACATTTTGAATGTATTAAAGTATGAAGAACATTGGATTTTTCATATGTGATCTGTAGCTGAATGGATTTTAGACATTATAGTACTACTTAGATATGAATTCTTTTTATAAAAGACATAAATCCACTTTCAAGAGAGGAATCAATAAATATATAAAAGAGAGAGAGATGAGGAGGAGGAGAAAAGAGAAAAGAAGAAGAGGAAGAAGAAGGAGAGAGAGAGGAAGAGAGGAGAGAAGAAGAAGAGAGAGGAGAAGAAGAAGAAGAAGAAGAAGAAGAAGAAGAAGAAGAAGAAGAAGAAGAAGAAGAAGAAGAAGAAGAAGAAGAGAGAAGAAGAAGAAGAGAAGAAATAACCATTAGCTGTTGCAGCTCATAGCAATGCAGAGTTTATACACTTTATAACAAAATGTTTATGGATGCAGAATTGTCTGGGAAAAGTCCAAATCCCTGGGAATTTAGAGAGAAGACAGAAGATCAACCGCAAATGATCTGCCAAACTGGTAGGTAAACAAAACCTGGGCTGCATTTCTATCGCACCTGCCTCACAAGGGGTTCATCATCTGGCAAAGAAGCTTTTCTGGACTTCCTTTCAACCTTGTCCTAGGGAGAGCATTAAAGCGGACCAGGGACAATAAACCTCTTCTGAATTTCTTGGCCTTTGGGGCAAGATTAAACCTGTTGTCTGTGGTTATCAATTTCGGAAGCGAGTTTTTATTGTTAATTGTGGGAAATCAGGTCAATATATGGCCAAGCTTTAAATTGCACTTTAGGAATGGAGCATTGGGTTTCATTAGACATCGATTCCATTTTTTCTTCTCTTTTCCATTTTTTCCTGTTCATTTTGTTTGCTAACATCCTATATTATAGATAGATAAATAGATAGATAGATAGATAGATAGATAGATAGATAGATAGATAGATAGATAGATAGATGATAACAGAATAGAATACCATTATTTATTGGCCAAGCATGATTGGACACACAAAGAATTTGCCTTTGGTGCATATGCTCTCAGTTTACATAAAGAAAAAATAAAATACATTCATCAAGAATCATAAGATACAACACAGTGATAGTCATAGAAAGATAGATAGATAGATAGATAGATAGATAGATAGATAGATAGATAGATAGATAGATAGATAGATAGATAATGATGATGATGATGGATGGATGGACAGACAAACTAGACAGATGATAGATAGATAGATAGATAGATAGATAGATAGATAGATAGATAGATAGATAGATAGATAATGATGATGATGATGATGATGGATGGATGGACAGACAAACTAGACAGATGATAGATAGATAGATAGATAGATAGATAGGTAGGTAGGTAGGTAGGTAGATAGATGTACAAATGGATGGAGATAGAGAGAGATACAGAGAGATACAGAGAGATAGAGAGTATAGGTATATTGCAACTAATAGAAAAAAATGATAAATTTCAACATCCTTGGAATAAACTATGATGCTGCCAGACATCCTGTTTTTCTCGCACCCATTTTCCCTCTCCCCAACTTTCTCCCTTTATCTCAGGATTCCTCCCAATTCTTCTCACTCTCCATCTTCCTTCTCCCTTCCTATATAGAAATATAGTGTATGGTATGTCATTCTGCCTTTTTTGCTTCCTCATTCTTAAAGGGGCAGTGCCCTTTCCTCTCCCTTTCCTTCCTGTCTCTGGAGGCTCTCCAAAGGAAGGGACAAGGCAGGGTTTCGGGGGATCAAAAAATGTTTCTGGCAGTAAATTTGGAGCAAATGCCAGTCCTCTCTCTCATTCTGAACTGTGAGCTGCTGGACACAAGCAGTGTTGCTGACTGCAAAAAACATTTGCCCGTCTTCTCTAGTGCTGCATTTCCACTACAATTAAAATGTCAAATATGCAAGGAATTGAGTTCACCCACCCAAGGAAAAAACATGCTGGATGTAGCTGAGACAAGAGAAATGTGCTGTGCTGGAGAATTGCACTGTAAGCATGTGTGTGTGTTGTGTGTGTGTGTGTGTGTGTGTGTGTGTGTGTGTACAGGCAAGCTGGCTCATTTAGCTCTGCAAATTCAAGGAATCACACACTTGTCATCCCACAGCCCACATGTATATTTTCCCTACATGTTAAAAATAGCGACGTGGGCACCGGCTATTCCTGCTAAGATGAAAGCACACATATCTCTGTTCCTAAAGACTGAGTCAAGCAGCTCCCCTGCCTGATGGGACAGCCCGGTTCCCCCCACCCAGGCCTTACACTGTCCTTCCCATTCTGACTCTGAGACCAGTTCCCCAAAGTGCAAGGATGACGAGAGTCAGCAACAAGTGTAATGCAGCCGTCCTTCCATCCCCACGTGCCATGTTGGCTGAGAAAAGGAGTTGGACTCAAATATCTCTCAAGGGCAACGGGCGGGACATACTTTACTTCCATGCTCCTCAAGGGCACAACAGTCACGTGGAGGGAAGAATGAAGGTTTGGCCCAGTGCTCTTCATAAATGATCTGGAAGGGGAACACATGGTATTTGCAGACAAAATCCAATTGGAGGGGGAATTGCTAACATACTGAGGGATAGAATCAAGAGTCAGAAGGATCTTGATAGATTTGAATACTGGGCCCTATCCAATAACCTCTATCCATCCTGATTACAGATTAACAGAGTTGGAAGGGACCTTGTAGGTCATCTAGTCCAACCCCCACATACCCAAGCAGGAGACCCTACACCATTTCTGACAGGTGGCAGTCCAGTCTCTTCTTGAAAACTTCCAGTGACCTCTCCAGGGGTAAGCTGTTATCCCAGAGCTGGCCAGACAATTCCAACCAGCTCTAATACTACATTTGCATCAGCTCTTAGTTAGCCCTCTTATTCACTCCCAGAACCTCCAAGAACTCTAAGCACCTCCAACACTGTCAATCTCTTGTATCTTGCCTCAGCAGCCATCTTCCCTGATGCTGTTTGGAGAAGAGGAGGAGGAGGAAGAGGAGGAGGGGTGGAGGGAGAAGGAGATAGAGAGGGGGACGGAGGAGGAGGAGGAAGGGGAGAAGGAGAGGGAGACAGAGGGGGAGGAAGAGGAGGAGGAGGAGGAGGAAAGGGAGAGGGGAAGGGAGAAGTAGGTGAAACCCTTTTTAGTGGGCTGTTCACCGCCCCGAGTCCCTTTTTGGGAGAGGGAGCGGTATAAAAGTGTGATTAATAATAATAATAAAAATAAAAAAATAGAGGAAGAGGGAGGAAAAGGAGTGAGAGAGGGAGAAGGAGAAGACAAAGAAGGAGAAGGAGGAGAATGAGAAGAAAAGGAGAGGGAGAGAGAGAGGGAGAAGGAGAGGGAAAAGGAGGAGAAAGAAAAGGAGAAATACTCCATATCTCTGCAGGAGACAACTTTGTTACCCATTGGTAAATATAACAATTGGCTGGCAATAATTCATCAGATACACAAGCTGCCAGTTACAACCGCTGCTTAAGGTGCCCATCGGGGCAGATGCGGAGTGTGTGACATCAGGTGTGTCATGCTTAGTCAATCAGCTTTGGCCAATTTCACAGTACTGGTCAGAAACTGCCAAGGCTGATTTTCCCTGCCTGTATAAACAGCATCTTCTCCTTCAACATCCAGAAGTGAAATTAATACAACCACAATCCTCAACACTTTGTACTCAGAAGCACACAGAAGATGCCATAGCCCTTCCTTCCTTCTCCTGCCCTCCAAGAAAGCAATGGATGGGGGGATGTTTTAACAGAAAACAATATTGAGGGGACCAATTCCAGAATCTGGGCCACATTCATGGGCACAGCAGTCGGTGCCTTGGCTGGTAGAAGATCTGTGGAGAACTCTACCTCCGGTTCAATTAAGCAAAGGGATATTCATGAAACTACGGACCTGTTTGTGCCATCTGAATGGACAGATATTATGGGCTACAATCTCTCATGCCCCTCACAATGTCTAAGTTTCTCTTGCATCTTGGGAAAACAAAACCACCTGGATTTCATCAGCCCCATCTGAGATGCACAACACTGACTGAACCCAATTTGCAAATAGATGCTGAGATGCCCTCTGTAAAAGTGGGGTGAAACATCACCCCAGAATTGGGACTGTGGGGCTGAAAAACAAATTGTACAATATATAATGCGATCATACCAAAATAGAGTCTACAATGGAGATTTTAAGCATTTCCCGGCATGGAAATGGTACATGGACAGAGGACTAATATTTTAAATTTTGCATTTTTCTTCTCTTGGTCTTTATCAAGATGTGATGCGGATGTGCCATTCTCTAATCTATGGGGTGCTGAGGAAGGGGTTGTATTGGGACCAGGAAGGCCCAAATTCAGCCTCCATTGGCCACAAGTGATGTTGGCTAGTCTTTTCTGGCCCATCTGATGTCACAGGGATAAAATTAGTGTGACATTTAATGAATGTGAATGTGACATGAGAGACATTCCTGCAGGGGGCAGCACTGGCCCAACTTTGAGCTTCCAGCAGGGGTCTCCAACCTTGGCAACTTTAAGACTTGTGGACTTCAACTCCCAGAGTTCTTTGCTGGCTGAGGAACTCTGGGAATTGAAGTCCACAAGTCTTAAAGTTGCCAAGGTTGGAGACCCCTGTTCCAAGGTGGGCAATCTATGGTAAACTTGCCTGGCAGGGGTCTCCACAGGGGAGAAGCCAACTGAATGGGGTCAGGATTTGATCACACAGCCACAAAAGCCATCTTGATTTTTTCGTCTCCCTCCTGTTAACTTCCACAACCCCAGAAGAGGCCGGCAATTCTCTTCTGCACTGGTGCTGCCTTTAGGGTTTTAGCTGTGATTATGCTTTTTAAAAGTTCTTTCATCTTGCCAGCCTTTGTGACTTTGAATTAATTGCAAGGGCAAAACATTTTTAAATCCCACTGAAATGAAATTTTGGAAATTACTAAGGGGCTACCTGGCAATCTCATTTGAAGTGATTCAAGTTTATTTTTACTTCAGAAGCTCCTGGATGCTAAAATATTTATTTTTATTTATTTTGTCAAGCAATTATAGAATAACAGGTATAAGTATAAATATAGTTATGAATACATGAAATGGATACATATAAGAGAAATAAAAGGAACAATAGGACAGGGATGGTAGGCACATTGGTGCGCTTATGCACGCCCCCTACAGGCCTCTTAGGAAAGGGGTGAGGTCAATAGTAGACAGTCTAAGGTTAGTTTTTGGGGTTTGGGGAAGAAACCACAGAGTCAGGTAGAGGATTCCAGACATTGACCACTCTGTTGCTGAAGTCGTATTTCCTGCAATCAAGTTTGGTGCAATTAACCTTGAGTTTGTATCTATTGTTTGCTCTTGTGTTGTTATGGTTGAAGCTGAAGTGTTCATTGACAGGTAGGAAATTGCAGTGTATGATTTTATATACTATACTTAGATCGGACCGAAGGCAGCATAGTTCTAGGTTTTCTAGGTCTAGAATTTCAAGGCTGGTGACATAAAATATTCTACAATGAGTAGAGGAGTGGAGAATTCTTCCTGTGAAATATTTCTGAACTTTCTCAACTATGTTAATATCAGATACATAATGTGAGTTCCAGACTGATGAGCTGCATTCAAGTATTGGTCTAGCAAATGTTTTGTATGCTCTAGTTAATAGTGTAATATTACCAGAGAAAAAGCTACGTAGGATTAGGTTAACAACTCTTAATGCCTTTTTGGCTATGTAGTTACAGTGGGCACTTAGGTCATTTGAGATGAGTACTCCAAGATCCTTGACAGAGTTTGGATCATCAACAAAGTCTTGACTATTCAGCCTGTATTTTATTTTCTGATTTTTTATGCTTCAGTCGCTTTGCTTCCCCTCCCAAAGACCAGCAAAGTTGTCTTGGATGGTGGGAAATGCCATGTGCTCCTCCATATATTGCAGCATTCCAGACCACCCCTGGAATGCTGCATCTAATTTTGGTCACCACATTACGAAAAGATGTTGAGACTTTCGAAAAAGTGCAGAAAAGAGCAACTAGGATGATTAAAGGCCTGGAGACAAAAACATATGAAGAACGGTTGCAGGATTTGGGTTTGGCTAGTCTAGAGAAAAGAAGGAGTAGGGGGCACATGATGGTAATATTCCAGTATTTGAGGGGCTGCCATAAAGAATAGGGAAGTCAAGCTATTCTCCAAAGCACCCGAAGGCAAGGCAAGAAGCAACAGATGAAAACTAATCAAGGAGAGAAGCAACCTGGAATTAAAGAGAAATTTCCTAACAGTGAGAACGATTAACCAGTGGAATGGCTTGCCTCCAGACGTTGTGGGTGCTCCATCACCGGACGTCTGTAAGTAGACACTGGACACCCATGTCTGAAATGGTATAGGGTCTCCTACTTGAGCAAGGGCTGGACAAGAAGACCTCCAAAGGTCCCTTCTAGCTCTATTTTGATTGATATTGATATAGTAGTGCTTGGTTTACAACTGCAAAGAGCCTAAAACAGGAGTCACACTCGATTTCATTGAGGGCCGTATCAGGGTTGTGTTTGACCTTGGGGGGAGGCTGGAGGGGGCATGGCCAGAGTGGGCTTGGCCAGCTCAATGTCACTCGTATCAGGGGTGCTTGTGGTGGCCCGAGCACTCTGTCAATGGAAACGGGCTCCCAAGCTCCGTTTCTGGCTGCAACGGCCTCCTGCAACCCTCTGCCAGTGAAAACGGAGCTTGGGAGGGCCCTCCAGAGCTCTCTTTCAACTGGCAGGGGGTTGCAGGAGGACTTCGCAGCCAGAAACAGAGCTTGGGAGCCTGTTTTCACTGACAGAGGCACCACGGGCTGGTCCTTCATTGTTTCCAAGATGGCTCTGCAGGCCAGATCTAACCACCCTGCAGTCCGGATCTGGTCCCCGGGCCTTGAGTTTGACACCCCTAGCCTAGAATTACACTTTTAAATCATGCCAGTTGTTAAGCAAGGTGACTGGACTCAATTTTACAATCTTTTTCACAGAGGTTGTTAGAATCATTAAACAAACCCTTTGTCTGCAATGGGCGCTTTTTGCTCGAAACTGGAACTAAATAGTTGTTTCTGGCAAAAAAAAAACCCATTGTGAATCACAATAACATGATCGCAGGAGGCTGCAAATGGCCATAAATACAGGCTGGTTGCACAGCACTCAAAATGTGATCACATGGCCATGGGGGGGGGGGGGGGGGGGGCAGCTACCGAATCCACATCATAAATAGCCCTGGGGAGACCTGCCATTTCTTCAAATGCTCACTAAGCAACCAGTTATAAGTCAAGGATCCTATGTATACTTAGGACATGTGTCTAAATAGGCCAGAGTCATAAAAAGCCATATAAACATTTCTTCTGCTATCAGCCAGCTGCTGTTCCCAGGTGATTATTTTTACATCTTAAACAGTAAAGAAAATGATAATCTGCCATATTTTAGAGCAAGATTTCTGATTGATCGGATTGATTGGTCTCTTCATAGGGGGTTTTAAAATCAGGAGAGAAAAAAATGGCCAACGTATTTCAAATTGACTAGGAAAGGAGACATATTAAAAAGGCATTCAGAAACTAAGCAATTCTGCATTGTAGGAAAGCTGTGTTAGTCTATGACAGCCAAAAATCAGAGGGAATTTGGCATCACCTTTTCTTTTTAGATTTTAGAATTAGTTTATTGGAAAGCTCCAGATTTCAAGGACATTGTGCTAAGCCAAAAGATTTTCGGTTTGTTTTGGCCTTACTTTATTATGCAGGCTGCCATGGTTGTTAAAGCATAATGTACAACTCCACTGTGGTGGATCATCTTATCCAACAAACCATGTTAAAACGACCTGTGGCTTATGCAATGTATGAATCAGAGCATGTTGTCCGAAAATGGGCAATGTAATCCTTCTTTCAACCACAAGATGGTGGGGTTGAGATGTAAGTCTGAAAAAAAAACCTGGAAATATCCACCTTCCTGCTCAGAACAATGGCTGGCTTTGATGCTAAAAAACTCTTTCAAAGAATATTTTCCTCCTCCAGATATCCACAAAGACCTCTGCACCAGGGGCCTCCAACCTTGGCCACTTTAAGACTTGTGGACTTCAACTCCCAGAATTCCCCAGCCAGCTGGGAGTTAAAGTCCACAAGTCTTAAAAGTGGCCAAGGTTGGAGACCCCTACTCTACACCATTAAGAGGTGGTCAGATTAAAAAAAAAAAAGCATTAAAGTTGCCCTACTGGCTTCAGAAGGAGAAATGTCTTACAACACAAACTCCCAAATCCTTGAGGCAGCACCTGAAATACAGATTATCCTCTACGGCCATGATGGTGAATTTATGGCAGCGAAGCTGGCTGGGGAATTCTGGGACTTGAAGTCCACCAGGCTTAAAGTGGCCAAGGTTGGAGACCCCTGCATTTAGTGCAGCATTCGAAGATCTGAAGGACAGATCACCATGGAGAAATTTGTTCCATGCAGCCGCTAAGAAGTAATCATCATTAATCAGCCCAAATCACCGGAAGGAATCAAGGCACAGATTGAAACCTTAGCTAAAATGGGATTAGGATCCAGGCCAGCTGTAAGAGCCGTCTGGCTAATTAACCTGCTTAGTGGAAGCATGGCTGGTAACTTTGTGACTTTCTCATAATAATATGCAACCTGAGCTCCTGGGAGAGTGAACATCTCTGAACCTTGAAAAATACTGTTAATGTCACATTGCGATGTCATCTGAACAAAGACCTGTTAATAGATGGAGATTCTGCTTAAGGCAACAACCCAGATTTATTTTTATTATTTTTGTTGCTGTGGCTGGCTGTTTTCTCCATATTCTTGTTTTTCCTCTGTGCTTTAGCATTTTTCTTAGCTTCATCTGCTTGATTATACTATCATTCATTATTGCAGTTAGCTGTTGTTTTTTCTGTGTTACAAAAATTTTAAAGCAATACAAAATTGCAGGCTAATACAACTGACTATACACATTGCATGCATGAGCATTCCCATTGTGCTGTGCATGGTTTGCATTAACATAATTTATGGGGGGGACACAATGGTCAACTCACAATAGGAGATGGAACCTCCATGATCTCCATATGATAAGAAAACAGGTGTACTTGGACAGAGGTCAAAAAAGTCAAAATGGTGGCTGTGATCAAAGTCCTTTTCCTTTTCTGGATGTGTTGCATGTGCTACCCAGGCAAAGAAAAGGCCCACATCTTGCTGACAAATTTGGATGTCATGGTCTTAGTGGAAAAGAAAAAAAAGCTGACTAGGGAATTCTGGGAAGTCCACACATCTTAAAGCTGCCATGGTTGAAAAAACACTGCTATAGTAGTTCTTACTTCCTCTGTATGAGGGTAAATTCACAACACTGACCCTTGTCAATCATTTTCTCGATCATCCTTACAGTCAACATATCTACCTAAGAGCCATGGGGGCTCAGTGGTGAGAATGCAGTATTGCAGGCTAATTCTGCCAGCTGCCAGCAGTTTGATTCTTTTGATCCTACAGACACCTCACATCCCGGACATAAACTGTTTCAATTCCTTCCCTCAAAACGACACTATAGAGCACTGCACACCAGAACAACTAGATACAAGGGCAGTTTTTCCCCAAAAGCCATCACTCTGCTAAACAAATAATTCCCTCCACACTGTCCAACTATTACAAAATCTGCACTACTATTACTGCTAATCTTCTTATCACTCCTTATCACCCATCCCCTCCCACTTGTGATTGTAGGACTGTAACTTTGTCAATTTATATGGATTGTTTCTTAGTATGATTTGATTGTTGATTGTACCCTATGACTATCATTAAGTGTTGTACCTGATGATTCTTGATTCTTAACATATGTATCTTTTCTTTATGTATAACTGAGAGTATTTACACCAAGACAAATTCCTTGTGTGTCCAATCACACTTGGCCAATAAAGTATTCTATTCTATTCTAGTTTATTCCATTCCATATATTATTCTGTTCTGTTCTGTTCTATTCTATCTTGACCGGCTCATGGTTGACTCAGCCTTCCATCCTTCCGAGGTGGGTAAAATGAGGACCCAGATTGTTGGGGGCAAGAGGCTGACTCTATAAACCCCTTAGAGAGGGCTAAAGGACTGTGAAGAGGTATAGAGGTCTAAGCACTGTTGCTGTTGCTACCTCCTAAAGTGCCAGGCATATTTTTGAGAAGGAATCCATGCAGGGCTAAAGAGGTTGGGAATACCACACAGGACAGCAAGTTGTGGTCCCAAAAGGCCTCCTGCTGAGACATTAATATGTTTAAATGCTTATTTTCCTTGATGTTCATGTCCCTGTAGTTGGTTTCAGACAGATACATCCTCAACCTACAATAGTTTAGTGAACATTCAAAGTTACCGCAGCACTGGAAAGAGACTTGACTATTTTTCATGCTTATATCAGTTACAGCACCCCCATGATCATGTGATCAAAATTCAAATGCTTGGAAATTGACTTATATTTATGACAGTTGCAGTCGTATGATCACCTTTTGTGAGTCAAGTGAATGGGGAAGCCAGGTTCACTAACACCCATTATTAATTTAACAAGTGCCGTGATTCACTTAACAACTGAGCCCAGAAAGGTGGTAAAATAGGGCAAAACTCACTTAGCAACATAAATGTTGGGCTCAATTGTGGTTGTAAATCAAGAATTAATTGTATTGCTTGATCCAGGAGCCAAACTGAATGTGCTTTATGCAGAATTCCTCTATACCTTAGCTCCAAACCTGGAAGAGCCCATTCCTTATTGGCAACTCCTGGTGACTTTGGGGAAAAAACTAAGACTTGAATTGGTGACCTCCAGGAGAGGTGGTCATGTTAATCAGACTTGGATGGGAGACCACCAGGAGATGCCAAAGTTGTAGCCTAGACTGGGAATTTGGAGAAAGGTAATAACCATCCACATCTATATGTTGCCCCACAAAATGCCATGGACCTATCACCTAGTTTATTAGGAATTCACTTCAATGTGAGATTTTGCTTTGAACTGGCACAGACCTCTCATATTATCCACTCTGAACCTTACCTTGCATGAGACCTCTGGGGGGGGGGGAACATGTACCCAAGCCAGCATTGCGCATGTGTGCACACACTCAGACACACCATCAGTTTTGGATAAAAGTCATCTTTGAACTTACTAAGAGTCGACACTTGGAGACACTTAAATCAATCAATGCAAACAAGCTTGTCTTGATGTGCTGACCCATCAGCCTTTCTTCTGCTTTATTTACTGTGTGTAAGAAGATTGGCCTTCTCAGGTGAGCTTGGGTGGGAATTCCCAGATTTCAAAGCCTATTTAGATGCACTGTGGAACTTTGGTGGATGCTTATGGTGAATTATCGTGACGTTTTGGAGTTGGAGTGGTGTCTTTCTTCCAATGGTGACCAGCATTTGTTCTGGCTACTATGAGCCTGTATTCATTAAATTATGATGTTTGTTATTAATCATCATCCTCTTCTAATGATCCCATAATCCCCTGTGGGTGGAATCTGGGCAACTGAATAGAGCTGAGTTTTTACTGGCCGGATGCCCTTCCTGTCACCAATGCAGAGTTTAATTCAATAGATATATTATCAATTTGCCCAGAGAGAGAAATTATCACCCAGGATTGAACTCACAGCCTCCTGATTGTGAGGCAAGAGCTCTACCTTTAGGCCACTGTACCACTCGTGTTTGTTATTAATGCTTTGTGAAAATACTAGCTCGTGTTTCGCTATGAAACGATGTGGTCGAGCTTAGTTTTTGGGAAGGAAAATAAGGGGAAAAAATTCTGCCTCTGCCTACCAGCATCCATCGGTATTCATCTGGCTAGCATACTGTCAGTGTGTGAGAGCTGAGGGCAGTTTGCAAACTGAAACAGTATTTGTGTGAGCAAGGAGACAGCAAGGAGCCTGGGCATAGCTTAGCTCAACTGTTCTGTACTAAAGCTGCTTGGTGCTGCTGTGAAACTGAAACTGAAACTCCTCTCCTCTGCTTGTGTTTTGCATTTGGAAGAAATTTCTTTTCAGGCGGGGAGGGGGAGTAGAAATCCTTAGCATCAGAGCGGGTTAATAATGATGATGATGATAATAATAATAATAAAGGAAATACTCTAAATGCTCTGATGATCATTTCAAAAAATCCTTTCTTAGTGAGCACTTAGAAGCCAAGAGGAACGTATGTGCCAAATTTCAAGTTTGTAGGCTTTACAGTTCTGGAGATTTTGTGATGATGCGTGAGGGGTATTTCGCTTTTATGTATACAGATACCTAGTAGTTATGGCTGCATTTCGTATTTAAATTGCAAATTTTTCTGCCTTGTCCTTTGTCCGTTTTCAGGGTTTTTTAATGTTCCCACCACATGCGATAAAACATTCCTTCTCTTTCATGACATTTCAGGCATTGTGTGACTGCAGGGTTTGTGTCTCTTTTGATACTACTGATGGGGTTGTGCAACATCCATAAAACACTTTGTAACCGTTTTCCTTTGTGATACAGTAGCCATCCACTTCCAACTATTTGGATTTTAGGACCTAGTTGAAAAAGGAGACTTCTGACCAGTTGGGGGCCCCCGTTATGGTCATGTGACTGCACTTTGGGTGCTCGGCAACAAGACATCTCATGGCTGCATTTTACGATGGTTTTGCCAAAAACCGGTTCTTCTGTGTACAGCAAAACCACGCCACAGCAAACAACGGGTTTGTTTAACCACAAACCTTTGCTTAACAGCTGGAGCGTTTCCACTTACGACAGACACTTTCGCTGAAAAAAACCACAGTAAAATTGGTCTTGCAAACGTTATACAGGGAGTCCTCAACTTACAACTGTTCATTTAGTGACCATTCAAAGTTATAACGATTTAACAGGAGATGGCAAACATACTGCATGAAGAAAGATTATTGAAGCTTATAAGTACAATGTGCAGGTTAAGGTCAGAAGTTGGAAGGTTAGGATTATGTATACCTAATTGTATTATTACTGTTAGCATTTGTGTAAAAATATATATTGACCCAGTCAATACAACTGTCTCCAAAATATGTATCAGAGGTGTGTATTCAGCCGGTTCTGACTGGTTCTAGAGAACTGGTAGCAGAAATTTTGAGTAGTTCTGGAGAACCGGCAAATGCCACCTCTGACTGGCCCCGCCAACCCCATCTACTCTCTGCCTCCTGAGTCCCAGCTGATTGGCTGGGTCTCCTTTGGTTGCCCTGCACAGGAGAATGGAGCTGGAAAGCAGGTCAGTGGGGTGGGGAGGAAAGGGGGATTTTGCAGTATATCCTTCCCCTGCCACGCCCACCAAGCCACGCCCACAGAACCCGTAGTAAAAAAGTTTGAATCTCACCACTGATATGGATGTTATAGGAAAATTACAAATAAAACATTTTTTTTTTTAAAGTTACAATGGCACTGAAAAAAGGGACTTAGGACTGTTTTTCTGTGGTCAGAATCCGGATGCTTGGCAACTGATTCATACTTATGACCGTTCCTGTTTCCCAAGATCACGTGATCCCCTTTTGCGACCTTCTGACAAGCAAAATCATCGGGGAAGCCAGATTCACTTAACAACCAAGTGACTACTTTAACAACAGCAGTGATTCACTTAACAAATGTGGCAAGAAAAGTCATAAAATGGGACAACACTCACTTAAAAAATGTTCCACTTAGCAACATCAATTCTGGGCTCAATTGTTGTTGTAAGTTGAGGACTACCTGTAACTTATGACTACAATGGGCAGGCTCCATTACAGCTGTAACTGCAGGTATACCTGTAACAGGGTGTAATTTTGGTAGCTTTAATCCATCGTTCTTCCCATTGTATAGTTAATTCTTTCTTTGAAATTTTGCATTCATTTCTGTTGGTTGTGTCTGGATGACCGTTATGATGTTTTTGACTGACCTGATTCAGGAACAATGAGGTTGTGGTCCTCAGATTCCCAACATACCCCAAAAGTTTGCAAAGGCTAAATCCAGGCTCCGGGAGGCTAGTAGTATGGTGGTACGGCCTTGTAGTACGGCCTCGTAATACGGTGGTTCTTCCGTCAGAATCATCTTAGCCTCCACCCAACCAATCCTTCCCCTGCAAACATCTCCTCAGCCCGGAAGGGCTCTGAGTCCAGCTCTCCTCTTGGGAACTTCCATGCTGTGTTTTTGGCTGAAGCACAAAACCCTTTTTTCCTGGATGAAACCGCTCCTTTCGATGCCCAGTTTAGCCTATTGTCATCACACTTCCTGCTAGACTCCTCTCTGCGGACTAACCAGGACTTGGCCTTCTTTAGTTCTGAGCTGGAGCAACAAAAAAAGCGGATTTGGGTGTGTCGTCTCTTGTGTGCTTGCTCGCTTAGGAATGTTTGTGTTGGTTTAAATCACGGAGAAACGATTTCAAAGACTTTGAGGCCTGTGGACTTCAACTCCCAGAATTCCCCTGCCAGCTGGCTGGGGAATTCTGGGAATTGAAATCCACAAGTCTGAGATTGAGAAACACCAGTTTAAGTTCAAACCATGGCAAGGAAGAGTGTGGGAATTAGGCCGAAGGAGCATGTGGAGAAGTAGCCACAGAACCAGATGATTAAATGAACCATGTGAAAAATCTTCTTTGCCTTCTTGGATAAAATGAGGAAACCAGAGAGTGGCAAAATGTCCTTATCTTACAACTTCAATTGAGACCAGAATTCCCGTTACTAAGCAATGCAGTCATTAAGCAACTCATGCTCTGTTTTACAACATTTGGTCATGGATCTTTAAACAAATCCAGCTTTCTCCATTGACCCAAAGGTAACAATTGGAAACTGGACATTCTTGTCTTTTTTTTCTTTGAAGACATTTCACTTCTCATCCAAGAAGCTTCTTCAGCTCTGACAGGGAAGGAAGGATTGATATTCCTTGCAGATAGCTGGTCATTTTAGAGAGTCGTTGAGGCCATTTGGAGGTTTTTCTGTGTTTTAATCATGTGCCCAGGGGATGCTGCAGTGGTTGTAAGTGTGAAAAATGATCACAAGTCACTTTTTTCAGTGCCGTCGTGACCTTGAACGATTACTCAATGGATGGCTGTAAGTTGAGGATTACCTGCATTCAACAACGGCTGAAATCAAGTGTGAACAGATACTACCTGATTTTGTTATGTCCCAAAGATAGATTTTGAAAGGCAGTTTGATCTCTGCTTGCCTTCCATTGAGCCTGGAGTTCCCCAGCTCCTGTCCACTTCATTATCTGAGCATGCTCCAACCACAGCAGGTATTGTTAGGCTCCACCTTTACCCTAAAAGCTCCACCCCTGTTATGACACTGGCTGTTTGCACCTCTCCAAACCTGTGTGGTAAAATAAAAATTGACATTTGATTATTCTAGCTCTTCCCAACCCCACATATTTAGATTCCAATCGTATTTCCAGCCATAGCTGAAATGCTGGCTGGAGACGCTTACTCTTCCTTGCTCAAAAACGTAGGAAGGAAGGAAGGAAGGAAGATCTTTAAAATAAAGGCCTAGAACAGGGGTCTCCAACCTTGGCCACTTTAAGCCTGGCGGACTTCAACTCCCAGAATCTCCCAGCCAAGTGACTGGGGAATTCTGGGAGTTGAAGTCCTCCAGGCTTAAAGTGACCAAGGTTGGAGACCCCTGACTTAGATAGCCATGTTTTCCCAGATGCTGATGAACTGCAACTCCCAGCATTCCCACTCTTCTACAGTGCTTTATGGGGCTGCTGGGGATGGTAGTCCAGTAAGCTCTAAGATCCACAAAGATTGCCCAGCGGGGAAAATGGCCCCAGTATATGGCTGTGGCCTGGCTTTACTTGGATGCCTCCTGCAGCTCCCAAACACCCCTCTTAAAAACGCTTCCCTTGTCCGGGCAAGAGCAACCGGCCATAAAACAAGCGCGATTGTCATTATTTCCAGGACAGACGAAAGGAAAGAAGGAAGCAACGGGGAGAGAAGCGGGAGGGAGGAAGGAAGGTTTCCCGCGGCCTGGGCCAAGCAGCTCGGCGCAATTGCCCGCGGGAAAGAGGATGCGAGCCGCACGGCGGGCCAAAAGCGGCTCCGCCGGTTCGAGGCCTGGCGGAGAGCCAAGCGACGGCGCCCGCGGCGGCCTCGGAGCAAGACGCGCCGCTTGGAGCCGGGCTGTCGCTGCGGCCGGGCGGAACCGCCACCCGCCCTCTGGCGTGGCTGCCCCACCGGTCCTGCCCCACCGGCCCGGAGGAGCCCCTCGTCCCGGCGTGGCAACCAAAGGAGCCCCGGCTTCGCGCACCCGCCTCTCGGTCTCTCCCTCGGCTCCTCAGGCGCCATGAGGCGGCTCACCTCGACTGAAGAGCCCCCAGAATGAGGGGCCTCGGGGGGCTCCACTCGCGTTGCGCAACTCGGAAGCCGAAAAGCGGAAGGGACAGAGAAAGGGGGGCTGCTTCTGCCAGCCCCTCACTCCCCGGGCGCGCGTGGGAGACCCCCGCCCGCTCCCTCCCCGCCTGTGGAGGCTCCCGCTCCCAGCGAGGCTCCCTCAAAACGCGCGGGAGACCCCGCCTCAGCCGGGCGATCAAGGGTTTTTTTCCCCCGCTCGCCCCCTTCAGTCGCCCCCTGGACCTGCCCGCCGCTCGAGCTCCCCAGAGCCCCGTCGCAACGGCGGTCACGGGACGCCGTTCCCGGATCGCGCAGCCGTTCCTGCCGGCGACCCTCCCCGCCCCTTCCCCGCCTCGCCGAGCGCGACAGGGCGGCAGCGGAGCCCCGCCAGCCGAGGCGTCCCCGCGGAAGGCGCCGCTTTTCCTCGGACACGTGCGGCCGCTGCCTCACCGCTTCCGAGGCTGGGAGTCCGGCGCGCCGGGAGGGAGCCGCTCCTGCCCGCCAGCCCGAGGGCCGCGCCGGGCGCCAGAGGGCCGAGGCGGCCTCCGGCGGCGAGGCCGGGCTCGGGAGGCGGGCCGGGCGGCGCGGGGGAGGCTCCGGCGCGGCGCGGAGGGCGGCCGGGGGCGGAGCGCAGCCGGGCAGCCAGGAGGCGTGGGGACCGGCTCGGCCGCCGCAGCTCAGCTCAGCCAGCAGCGGCGGAGCAGCCCAGCGGCAGCCCCAGCAGCGGCCCAGACCCGGCTCGGCTCGGCTCGGCCCGCCCGCCCGCGCAGCTCAGCCGGCCCGGGGCGATGGCGCTGCGGCGGCAGGAGCAGGCGCTGTCAGAGGAGCAGGGCGCCCTGGAGGCGGAGGAGCCGGCCGAGGAGGAGGAGGAGGGCGGCCGGGCAGCGTCGGGGGCCCGCGAGAGGCGGCCGGGGCCGGCGGCGGTGCCCGACTTCACGCCCCCAGACGGCGGCTTCGGCTGGGTGGTGGTGCTGGCGGCCACCTGGTGCCACGGCTCCATCTTCGGCATCCACAACAATTTCGGGATTCTCTACGTCCTGCTGCTGCGTGAGGTCGGTGGCGCCGAGCAGGACCAAACGCTGGAGTTCCGCACAGGTGAGGCGCTTTCCGCCGCCCCGTCGGGCTGGGACCCTCCGGCCTCTCCTTGCCCGCCCGGCCGGGGATCCCCTCCCTCCTGGGAGCCCCCGGACACCGCAGCCCAGGGGAGCCTCCTGCCCCGACGCCGCGCTTCTCCCGCCCCTTCGCGGCCGCTGGATAGCAAGCGCCCCGCGAGGAGACCCGGGGCGGCTATGCCAGCCATGCGCCCCCTCGGGTCGCGCAGCCCCTTCCCGGCGCCTTCAGACGGGCAGCGCCGAGGCGCGGCGTGGCTGGTTTCCTGCCCGGTTGGCGCCTCGCGGATCGCGCTCGGTCCCGTGCGGGTGGAAAGGCGGCCCGCGGACCGGCCGCCCCACCGGACTTCAACTCGAGCAGCGTCTCCTGGTCCTGAAAGGATTTCGCGTCTCTCTCCCGGGCCAGGCGAGACAAGGGGGACAGTGGGGCGAATTCTGCAAGGCGGCCTCCAGGAAAAGCCGCCTTGCTCCGTCCCGACTGCGCCGGTGCCCAACCCGATCCAACACGGCTGCTTTGCGCCTGCCGAGGTTCATCCTTTCTTTGCCACCGCTGGGTGACTTCAGAAAAGGCTCCGTCGGGTTCCACGCGGGTAACCACACGTTGGGTGGGTTACAGCCTCACTTCAGAGGGTGGGGGAGATCCCGTGGGATTGACCAGGGGGGGCTATCAGGAAACAATAATCCCTCCCTGAGTCTGGTCCCTGCTAAATTCCTTCCACTACAACCCCCATCATCCTGTGAGCTGGTCTTGATTTGGGGAGGTGCAGGTACTTGGTTCTGGCTGTCAGTTGGGTCTGGCTGCCTCCAAGATTCCCTCTTGGCTTCTCACAGTGCCCCAAACTGTGCTGAATGCTTTTGGTCAAGCATTTTGAAATAGACTGTCCGGGAGATAAATATATATGGATGGAGAACCTGTCTTAAAAAATAGATAACCTAAAAAACCCCAACAACTCCGTTAATTGTTCTCTAGATTGTAGAAAATGGTCTGCTGGAAACCAGCTTCTAATCCAAGCAGTAGATTATGAGAAGTCCTTGGTGCTGTCAAGCTTGATTGTTTTCTTGCAAATGTTTCATTACCCAAACTAGATAACATCAGTGCTAGTTGACTAACACTTATGATGTTACTTAGTTTGACTAAGCTGAGAAAAAACTATCAAGTTTAGAGAGCACCAAGGACTCCTCATTTCAAACCTGAACTATAAATATTCTCCTTTATTGGTGAATTATGAATTAGAAGCCAACCGTGTTGGCCCTTGAGACTTAAATTTATTTATTTATTCGATTTATATTGCCGCCTATTCGCCCATGGCGACTCAAATTGCTCTGGTTTCTTGTGATTTTAGTCCATGGACCGAATCGGGAATCTGTTGGTTAGCTGATGTTATATCAGAAATAACATCAGCAACAGAGTAGTTGCCTTTGTGACACAACTTCTTGTGAAAACATCAAAATAATTTGCTTGTTTGTGTAAAGCCAGTTCAGACTAATCTGACCACAGGTGAAAGCAAATTCTGCATCTGGGCCTTGATATTGTCTTAAAATGCCTCTAAAAACAGGCATTCTACATTCCTGGTATGCGACAACGATGAAATCATATGCAACCTTGATTTGAGAGAAAATGCTGAGAGACATGCCCATACGTACGTTGTTATAGAATGGCCGGAATCAGTGTACAATTTGAGCTACAGGGGCAGGGAGGGGGATAAGGCTTGTAGCTACTATTGTTATACTAAACACATCCACCACATCAAAGCATAGCATTGATACAACATGGGTGATACACATTTCTGGTAAATATAGCAAAATTACAACAAGTGTGGTGGTTCCAAGATATATATTTTTTAATTGAGTTCTGAGGATACCACAGTAAATAGTTGTGTTTTACCTTCAAGGTTGCATCCTGGTGTGTTTTGCCTTGTAGGTGGTAGAACAGATTATCTGAAACTTCCGAGTTTTCGAACCATTTGGGGCTAATGAGAATTGTAGTCTAGCTGTGTGGAGTCAAAGCTGGGAGCTGGAGAAGCCAAAGTATTTTAGTTTCTGCTCCTTTTAAAGGGAAATTACACGCATGCAAGTAAAGACTTTGAACTGCACCAATATTTTGAAAACTATCCAAATAGGACCGGAGGAGGTAGATTTGGAGTGACTTGCTGTTGGATTTCTTCCTGTAAAATCGCTGGAGGACCATTTCATTATCTTGTTGTAGGACCACCAGATACTTCTTGCTTAGGCCATAAATTAGTCAGGCAGCTTTATTGTTTATATGAAAGATATTTAATTTCACTGTATTTTCTTCCCTGGACCTGGGAATCCTCCTGCACGTATTGAGTGAGTGTCCTATAAACATTTGAAGACAAGGGAATTCCCTGTGCCAGACTTTAAATTTTCAAGTAAAGCCCCAAAATATTTTCTTCTGCTTGGAAGCTATTTTTTCCTTTCCAATATACACACCTGTGATTTAATATAGGTCGTCTTTGACTTATAACAGTTCATTTAGTGACTGTTCAAAGTTACAACATTGCGATCTTTCTTGCCATGATTGTCAGATGAATCACTGCACCTGTTAGTAACAGGGAGGTTAAGTGAACCTTGCTTTCCCTTTAACTTTGCTTGTCAGAAAGTTACAAAAGTTGGTCACATGAGCCCCCCAGGAGACTGCAACTGTCATAAATATGAGTCAGTTGCAAGGGCCTGGATTTTAATCATGTGACCATGCAGATGCTGCAACCTTCGTAACTCTGAAAGATGGTCATAGGTCACTTTTTTTGGAGCCATTGTAACTTGAAAGGTCACTAACCAACTGTTGTAAGTCAAGGACTACCTGTACTGATGTTTCTAGTGTTGTGGGGAACAGTTACTTACTGCTTGTGGCTGGTTGCAGATTGCCCCGTTCCTACGTCTGGTGGAGTTTCTGTTCTTTCCTGGACAAAATTGCCCTAAATCCTGCAGACTGAGAGCAGGACAATGAAAGCAATAAGATTCGGTTCTTCCCCATCTTCTTCCCTCCACCTTGTCTCTATAATGGGCGATGGGAGACTTTTGGGGTCAAGTACAAGGCAAGAGATGACCTTCTTGGCCAGTGAAGCCCTTTCACGCATCCCTTGGTGCCCTTCCTTTGTCTCCAACGTGCCTCTCAGTCCAATCAAAACCCAAGGCTGCCTTATTCTTGTTTCCCCAACAATAAATGTTTTGCATTTGTTTGCCACCTTGGGGGCTGGCTGGGGGAGGAAGCTGCCTGCGAAGGAAGCAGTGGAAAGCCTTGCGCTCACATTGACAGGTTTCCCCCTTTGGCCTTAGAGGTAGAGCTGGAAGCTAAAACATATGAAGAACAGTTGCAGGAACTGGGCATGTCTATTCTAGTAGAAAGAAGAAATAGGGGTGACGTGATAGCAGTCTTCCAATATCTCAGGGACTTTTCCACAAAGAAGAGGGAGTCAAGCTATTCTTCCTGGCACCTGAGGGCAAGACAAGAAGCAACAGATGGAAAGGAGAGAAGGAACCTAGAACTAAGGAGAAATTTCCTGACAATCAGGACAATTAACAAGGGGAACAACTTCCCTCCAGAAGTCGTGGGTGCTCCAACACTGGAGGCTTTAAAGAAGAGATTGGACAACCATTTATCTGGAATGGTGTAAGGTCTCCTGCATGAGCAGTGGGTTGGACTAGAAGACCTCCAAGGTCCCTTCCAACTCAATTATTCTGTTACAATTGGGACTGGATTTTCCCTTGCTAAGCAGTGCACTTATTAATTGACTTGGACACGATTTTATGCCCTTTTTGTTGCAGTTCTTAAGCCGGTTGTTAAGTGAATCTGGCTTTCCCCATTGACTTTGCTTGTTGGAAGCTGACTGGGAAGGCTGCAAGGTGGCAATCCTGTGACCCTGGGATGATGCAGCCATCATAAATACTACATGCTGGTAGCCAAGTGCCCAAAATTGATCACATGACTGTGAGACCCTGTGATGGTCTTAAGTGGAAGGGCCAGTCCTAAATCACCTTTTTTCAGGGCTTTCATAATTTTGGATGGTTCTTAAAGTGAAGGGTTGTAAACTGAGCTCTATCTGAATATGCTTGAAAATGCTTTTCTTTTCTTTTTTTCATTTGCTGCAAGGATGGTACTTCTATTGCCCAGTCTATAATGCAACCCACAAGAGCTGTGGAGGCACATTGGTTAGAATACAGTATTGAAGACTAACTCTGCCCACTGCCAGGAGTTTGATTCTGACTGGATCAAGGTTGACTCAGCCTTCCATCCTTTCAAAGTTGGTAAAATGAGGACCCGGATTGTTGGGGGCGATAGGCTGACTCTGTAAACCGCTTGGAGAGGGGTGTAAAGCATTGGGAAGCAGTATATAAGTCTAAGTGCTATTCCCCTTCCTTCCTTCCTTCCTTCCTTCCTTCCTTCCTTCCTTCCTTCCTTCCTTCCTTCCTTCCTTCCTTCCTTCCTTCCTTCCTTCCTTCCCTTCCCCCACTGCCATCAGCTCAATCCTGACTGGCTCAAGGTGGACTCAGCCTTCCATCCTTCCAAGGTCGGTAAAATGAGGACCCAGATTGTTGGGGGTAAAAGGCTGAAAAGTGTAAACTGCTTAGAGAGGGCTGTGAAGCACTGTGAAGCGGTATATCAGTCTAACCCACATTACGTATCTGATATTAACACAGTTGAGAAAGTCCAGAAATATTTCACAAGAGTTCTCCACTCCTCTACTCTTTGCAGAATACCTTATGCCACCAGACTTGAAACTCTAAAACTAGAAAACCTTGAATTACGCCGCCTTTGGTCCGATCTAACTATAGTATATAAAATCATACATTGCAATGTCCTACCTGTCAATGAATACTTCAGCTTCAACCGTAACAACACAAGAGCACACAATAGATACAAACTCAAGGTTAATCGCACCAAACTTGATTGCAGGAAATACGACTTCAGCAACAGAGTGGTCAATGTCTGGAATACTCTACCTGACTCTGTGGTTTCTTCCCCAAACCCCAAAAACTTTAACCTTAGACTGTCTACTATTGACCTCACCCCTTTCCTAAGAGGTCTGTAGGGGGCTGCATAAGCGCACCAACGTGCCTACCGTCCCTGTCCTATTGCTTCTTTTTATTTTTCTTATATGTATCCATTTCATGTATTCATAACTATGTTTATACTTACACCTATTATCTTGTAAGCGATTGACAAATCAAATAAATAATAAAATAAATAAGTGCTTTTGCTCCTGCTATTTTACATTTGGGCCCCCAAACCCGTCACTACACCATGTGGTTTGGATCAAAAATATAGGCTGTATTTTATATTGGGGGTGTTATAGAGCAAAATAGGTAGCATAAATCTTTCAGATATTTAAAACATGTAATTTAAAACATGTAACTGGCAAATCCCATCCCTGGCTGGCCCCGCCCTGCCCTTCCCAGGAGTCTCCACGCAGCCCATTTTGGATGCCGGATAAGTTCAGGAAGAACAGCCATGATGCAGGAGGCCGACTAGGCCACGCCCACCATGGCCACGCCCACCGAGCCACCGGGCAGAGAACCAGCTGGTAAAATTTTTGAAGCCGACTCCTGGTTGCCTTCAAATATTATTTGTCAATCACGGACTTTTCATTCCTGTTGTTCTAGTGATAGAGCTTGCATTTCTCCACTAAGTACATCTTTGCTTACTCTCTCTTATTTTTCCCCAAAAAACTAAAATATTTCCAAATATCATCCCTTCAGGATAGACAGGTAAGAAACAGATGAGATCCCAGTAAAGCTGTGTGTTGTTGTGGAGTAATTTCTCTCTGCCTCATCTTATGCCAATAAAATCAAAGATCCTTATTTTGAGTTTCTTTTTCATGCTTCCTTCAGTCTGTGACTGCATAAAATCTTCTCCCATTTTTTCTTTCTCCAAGGTCCGCCCTAATGTCCTTTACAATGCATTACCTCATCCTTGATCATTTCCATAGGTGAGATTATGTTTAAAAGGCCATGATTTCTGTTAAATCCCATTTAAACTGACCTGCTAAATCACATTTTCAATTAAAAAATAATCACCAACCACCAGAATATTATTTTTTAGAATTCCATTTTTTGGATTGAAGAGGAAATAGATTTTGATAGGAGCTCTTATCTTCTCACAATGGATTCTTTGCAAAAAAATTTCGGGATACCAGTTTGTACACACAGCTGGGAGAGCCATTGTTGCCTTTGAGATATGTTGTCAGCTGGCTCTGTGTATTGTGATGTTTGTTTGTTTTAACCATTTAGTCATGTCTGATTCTTGGTGTGTTTATAGCCAAGTGCTTGTCCATACTACCCTGTCAAGCACAGCTCCTTTCAGTTGTTGATTGTTCATCTTTGCATCAGCTTTGATGGTATGAAGCCAGCAAGTTCTTTGCTTGCTCTTTCTCCTTGTTCCAGTAACAATTCTAGTGTCATTGACTTCTCCAATGAATTTGCACGCATGACATGGGCAAAGTACAATCAGAAGTAGTCTTGTGATTTTGGCTTCTAGTGATGTGTCTGCTTTTATTGTGATGTATAGTTGCAGAATAATGTAGCACCGGCAAACTCTGGCTATTTATTGAAACCATCAATGAATTGAATAACAGAGGGACCTTGGAGGCCTTTCGAGTCCAACCACCTGCTTAGGCAGGAAACCCAATAGCATTTCAGAGAAAAGGTTGTCCAATCTTTCCTTGAAAACTTCCAGGGGTGGAGCATCCACAACTTCTGGAGGTTGTTGTGGGAGCAAAATTGAGGATGCAAACTAATTCAGGCAATTCACTCTGAAAAACTGCTTGCCCTAAAACAGCCCAAAGAGATCCTACAGTTTAAATTATGCCAAACCTCCATGACACAAGGAAATGGACAGAACAGCTGGAATGAAAAGACAGGTGTTTGTTATCAAGTGAAAGGTCATAAGTGATGCCTTTCAGGGCTAGATTGTAACCACGGAAGAAATTACGTGGTCAGGGCCCTTCTATTGAGAATGTCCTTCAGCTTACATGAAGATCCGTGGGGTCCTTGGGGGTCTCTGAGCTTGATTGTTTGCTTTCAGACATTTCCTTACCCAGCTAGGTAGCCTCATCAGTGCCAATGAATGTGAGGTTTGCTCTTTATTTATGTATAGCAATTTGCCTTGTCCGTGTTGGTGGAATGCAGTTTTTCTCCTCAGCAGTTCCATATTGTTTTCTGCTTGATTGTTTGTGGGAATTGATAGTCCCTTGATTGGGATGTTGACCTTTTCAAGTGGCATTTGCCAATGAAAAAGAAATGCTGAAGCCTATGCAGTTGTTTGCTGTTAGTTATATTTTATTAGGAATATAAGCAAACAATGAATACATTGCAATGTAGTGGAATGTGCTTGTGCACATGTCTAAATCAGAAATAAATCGATAGATGAGAAAAAACAAAAATTGGGCTGTACTTCAGTTGAACTATGGCAACCATCATCTTGACTTTTTTGATCATGCTCTGCAGTCCCACCCCCCAGCCCGAGTGTTTTCACTTGAGATGAATCAGGATGGGAAACTGGGATTGACTCTGGAGTTCAGAAGTGGGTTGCAGAGATTTTATTCCATGAGTTGGGGATGCTCCATCACTGGAAAGTTTCATAAATAGACTGGTCATAGGATAGTGGTCTGGGATAGGGTAAGGTCTCCTGCTTGAGCAGGGGGGTGGACTAGAGGACCTCCGAGATCCCTTCCAACTGTGTTATTTTCTTCTATTCAGTTTAGCTTGAATGCCAGTTGCAGGGAAGTGACAGGCGGAAAGGGCGATGGGTCGGTCTCCTGCTTCTGCCTCCGGATGTGCCTCTTGTCACTCAGCCTCCCCCCCCCACCCCTGGAAACAAAATGCTGGACAAGCATTTGTGATGTTCTTATGCGCACCGCACACTTCTTCCTAAAGTGCTTTGTCCAAAGCAACAGCCGTTCAAAGCCAACGAAGCAGAAACAGCAAAAGGACCAGAAGAGCTTTTGCTAACACTTCAGGTCCTCTGTGGTTCTCTGTGTAATTTTTTTTTTTTGCTTTGCTTTTAATGACTATTTTAGCTCGTTCAAAGAAAATTAAAATACAAACCATAAAAAAAAATGGTGAACAGTAATAAGAGAAAGACAGGACTGAAATTTCAGAAGCCTTATAGAAAATTTACTGATACCCAATCCATCCCCAATCATCCCAAATATTCCCCCTAATAATTGGTCCCAGAGATCAAATATCCCGGTTTGTTTCTTTATCTTAGCATCTCTTATCAATTGCTGATAGATTACATATGATAAAAGTCCAGTCTCCAAAGCCAAAAAACAAAACAAAAAAACAGATAAAATCATTTCTCAATTAGTTGTTCACAATCTCCATCGAAACCCTTCAGAAAAAACATTTGCCACTTGTCCACCCAGAAAGTTCTCTGCTATTACATCTGTGCCTGATTCTGAAAGTGGAAAGAGATTGCCTGAGATTTTGTGCTGTTTGCTTGGCTCTTGATTGACACACAGAGACACAGGCATATGCTTACGGGTGCGCATGCACGCACACACGCACACACACTCTGACTCACATTGCTCTGGGTGTGTTTTTAAAGAGCAGAGAGCCTGTCTCCAGGAAAAGCTGGGTATTTGGAGAAAGGGTGTCAAAAACATGCAGAGCTCCATTTGTTTTCTCTAGATTTTCTACTGGTTGGGGGTACAGAAAAACCCCCTCCCCAGGAGTTGGTGGTGGAAGGAGCAGGACAGCGGGAGGGGGCTCAGGCAAACCAATTCGTGTGTGTGTGTGTGTGTGTGTGTGAGAGAGAGAGAGAGAGAGTTAGTACAGGTTGGAACGTGGTCGAATGAGGAATGCCTGGGGAGGTGGGACGATTAGGAGACTGGACTCTTTCCAAAATGACCTCAGCGTCTTTTGCACTTGCTTCGCTGAATGAAAATGTCCCTTTAATTGGGTTTGTTTATGTATGTGCATCGATTTATTCTAGCTCTCACGTATTTTTAATGGGTGTCTTTTCATCTAGCCGGAGGTTTGTCACTTTGTAAGAAGAGGCAGGAAAAAAAAAAGAGTTTTTAGGCTCTCAGCTTGGGTGAGAATTGCTAAGCCAATCTTGGCTGCTAAGGCTCTGTGTGTAGCCCCCTCGTGACTCACAAATACACACAGATGCACACACACACAAATGTAAGCACGGTGCATCTGTGCTGAATAAATGACAATGGGCTGCGTTCACACAAACCTACTAAGCCATTGCCCAGGGCTTTAAAGCCACAATAATATGCACATGGTTGCTTTTTTCCCAGTTGACATTGGGGAATATGTGGTGGGTACAGTCACAAAATGGCTGCCATAATTTACTTACAAAACCCATTTATCCAAAAGTGAACTAGATGCTTTAGGCCACCTATAGTGGGGTTTGGGGGGAAATTAAAAACTGCTACAAATAAATATTGGTTCATAGCAAGTCAAGTTTCCCATCTATGTCTTTAATGAAAATAATTTTTAAGGAAAGATCAGGAGTGCAACATGGGATCTGTTGGGCACCAGAGGCAAACTGACATGCATGGGCATCACTTTGCTCCGAGATTCACACAGTTTTGTAACAGGGTTTAAGCACTGGTTGCCACCAGGAGCAAATGGCCTGTTGTTTGGAATTGCAGATCATGTCACGTGATCCTGGCAAGATTTCTGTTTGCTTGCAGCAGGACAGACAGGATTTCCAAGAAGAAGGCACAAGATGGCTGCCATCCCAGTCCTTTCTAAATCTTTACTTTGGCATCACACCGTCACAGAAAGGGGATGCGTTGGCATTTAGAAAGGCTGCTGACCTGTGGATTGAAAGGAGTGAGAACAAAGACTAGAGAAGCCTAGAAAACAAACTTAGTCACTTTGCTGTGAAGGTCATTAGATAGTCTGCTTCGTGAGGCCGAGGATCAAAAAATGGTGACTCAGAAAGTCATCTGGGCTGCCCTGAGAGGAAAATTCAGATTAAAGTGTCAGAAAATTACATTCATGATGTCGGAAGTGGATATTGTAGTACTCTTGTTTGTTTGAAACCAATTGGTGCATAGGTTTTAGTTTGTACAGTTAGTCCTCGACTTATGACCACAATTGAGCACACTGTTGTTAAGTGAGACAGTTATTAAATGAATTTTGCCCCATTTTACAACCTTTCTTGCGACAGTTGTTCCGTGAATCACTGCAGTTCTTCAATTAGCAGTAGAATTGTTAAGTGAATCTGGTTTCCCCATTGACTCAGCCTGTCCAACGGTCACTAAAGGAGATTACATGACCTTGGGATATTGCAACGGTTGTAAATATGAGTCAGTTATCAGGCATCCAAATTTTGATCATGTGAGCATGGGGATGCCGCAACGGTAAAAAATGGTCATAAGTCATTTTTTTTCAGTGCCGTTGTAACTTCCGAATGGTCACTAAATGAACTATTGTAAGCCGAGAACTACCTGTAACGCCTCCTTTCTTGGATAACCCTAAAGGGGAGGTAGACAGGTGCTGAAGGTGGATCGGTTGGCCATCATCCATGAGATGTGTTGAGTCAATGGGTGGGAACATCTTGGGTAGCAGGTTCTTATTGGGCTCCAAAATCCCACAGAGTCAACACAACCCCACCTGGTCTCTAGGCAACGCACCCACAAGTACTCAAAGGTTGGGACTCACTGTTTACGGTCTCACAGGCAAAGGATTCTCTTTCCAGTGGTGTCCAACTTGAGGGAATGGTGCTCATCTCCATTTCTTGCCCAAAGGAGCCAGAGTTGTCCGAAGATATTTCCAGGGTCATGTAGCCAACATGGCTATATGCCAAAGACATGCTGGCTGTTACCTCCCAACCAAAGTGATACCTGTTTATCTACTTGTATGTACATGCTTTTGAACTACTAGGAGCCGGAGCAAGGTACGGGAGGTCACCCTGTTGCCTAGTCCTTGGGTCTTGAACCTGTTTAGCTGACAAGCTCAGCATCTTTAACCATGGAGCAATCATGCCGCTAGATTTTACTACTAGCTCAATATCCGTGCTTCGCTACAAAACTACGTATTCGGGCTTAGTTTTGGGGGAGGAAAATAAGGGGGAAAAAATCTGCCTCTGCCTACCAGCATCCATCGGTCTTCATCTGGCTAGTGTCCTGTCATTGTTTAAAACAGTTGAGGACTGTTTGGAAAGTGAAGCAATATTTGTTGTCTGAGCAAGAAGGAGACAGCAAGGAGCCTGGGCGTGGCTTAGCTCAACTGTTCTGTAGTAAAGCTGCTTGGTGCTGTGAAACTAAAAGTGAAACTAAAACTCCTCTCCTCTACTTGTGTTTTGCATTTGGAAGAGATTTCTTTTCAGTTGGGGAAGTGGAGTAGAACTCCTTAGCATCAGAGCATGTTAATAATAATACACGAAATACTAATGCTGTGATGGTCATTTCGAAAAATCCTTTCTTAGTGAGCACCTAGAAGCCAAGAGGAACATACGTGCCAAATTTCAAGTTTGTAGGCTTTGTAGTTCTGGAGATTTTGTGATGATGCATGAGGGGCATTTTGCTTTTATATATATTTATATATAGAAGATAAGATATCACTCTTCCCCAATTCTACTACAAGCCGTGTTCTTCCACTACTTCTCTTTGTGTCAATTCCACCATTGCCATCCCCAGTTGCCTCTCTGCCCAGCTTTTATAGCCACACGTTGCTGGGATGGCTTGGATGAGGACACCAGCAGCCCAGGTGCTGGCCATTTTGCAGGCAGCCTATCCCCTCACAACCCCCCATCATGGAATCCCTCCCCCAAGACCGTTTGATCACTGCTTCAGAAAGCAAGAAGTTGGATGGGGCGTCTCCTTTAGGACTTCATCATGAGAGTTCAGCTTGTTACACCGGGTGTCCTTCTTTCTGGTTGGGTCTTACACTACCTGAAGGACAACAGATTTCCAGAGACTGGCACATCCTTTGAGTAGGTAAGCCCAGGATCTCTGGAAATGAGCCTCCATGCCCAAGGCTCAAGTCCTTCCAGGTTTGCTACTAAGCGGTCTTCGCGTGAGGGCTTTTCATACCTGTGGATTGATGCTTATTCCTTGGAGGTCAAAAATAGGCGCACCACATTTTTGGGTAGGTAGGATAGATATCTCATAGCATGAATTCAGAGTCTTACAAATTCCATCTTGGTTCCTGATGCCTCTTGGACGTACGACCAACAGGCTGAGTGAGTAGGATTTTCCCCTCTGAGGCCATCAGATGGCACCAGAAAGCTTCCACCATGAGCTGTTAGGGGCCCAGATCCTACTCCTTTTTACCTCTCCTGATTGGGCAGAGCATCTCAGAGGTCTTCGGCCTGCTCATTCCGTTGTCCAGCTTCTCCATCCTTCCAAGGTTTTCAAATGTCCTAAAATTACAGGTAGTTTGTAACTTACAACAGTTCATTTAATGACCGCTCGAAGTTCATTTAATGACCGTTCGAAGTTACAATGGCATTGACAAAAAATGACGTGCCCCATTTTTCACACTTACGACCATTGTGGCATCCCTGTGGTCTCCCCGTGATCAAAATTCAGCTGCTTGGCAATTGGACTGTATTTATGACAGTTGCAGGTCCCCAGAGTCATGTGATCCCATTTTGTGACCTTCTGACAAGGAACATTAATGGGGAAACCAGACTTGCTTAACAACGGTGTTACTGACTTAACAATGATTCACTTAACAACTTTGACAAGACAGCTAATAAAATAGGGCAAAACTCACTTAGCAGCCATCTCACTTAGCAATAGAAATTTTGGGCTCAATTGCAGTCATAAGTCGAGGACTAGCCATCATAGCAATGAAACGACTGCGCTTCGCCCTTATCCCTTCCATAGATTCCCAGTCACAATAGTCTTCCTTCACTCACTTAGCAGCTATCTCACTTAGCAGCAGAAATCTGGGGCTCATTGTGGTCGGAAGTCAAGGAGTGCCTGCTGTGCAGGCATAAATATATAAGTATAGTATATAAAATCATACATTGCAATGTCCTACAGCTTCAACCATAACAACACAAGAGCAAACAACAGATACAAACTCAAGGTTAATTGCACCAAACTTGATTGCAGGAAATACGACTTCAGTCACAGAGTGGTCAATGTCTGGAATACTCTACTGGACTCTGTGGTTTCTTCCCCAAACCCCAAAAACTTTAACCTTAGACTGTCTACTATTGACCTCACCTCTTTCCTAAGAGGTCTGTAGGGGGCCTGCATAAGCGCACCAACGCGCCTACCATCCCTCTCCTATTGTTTTCTTTTCTTTTCTTTTTCTTATATGTATCCATGTATTCATAACTATGTTTTTACTTATACCTATTATCCTTGTAAGCAATTGACAAAGGAAAGAAGGAAGGAAGGAAGGAAGGAAGGAAGGAAGAAGAAAGAAAGAAAGAAAGAAAGAAAGAAAGAAAGAAAGAAAGAAAGAAAGAAAGAAAGAAAGAAAGAAAGAAAGAAGAAAGAAGAAAGAAAGAAGAAGAAAGAAAGAAGAAAGAAAGAAAGAAAGAAAGAAAGAAGGAAAGAAAGAAAGAAAGAAAGAAAGAAAGAAAGAAAGAAAGAAAGAAAGAAAGAAAGAAAGAAAGCAGGGCCACTTGAGGCTCCCGTAGAAAGGCCTTGGGTGATTTCCACATTTGTGTGTTCGCTTAGTTGGCTCCTGCCGTAAGAATCCAGAGAATCCTGTCCTCTCTGGGCCTCTCCAGTTCAGCCAGTTTCCACCCCCAAATCCTTATTGCCCCAGAAACACCTCCCTTCCTTTCTGCTACAGATTGAAGCACCAAGGTTTAGTTTCGACTTCGCTTAGGCTCGCTTTCTCACACCAGATATCCTTCAAGGATGGGAGTTGTAGTCCAACCCTTCTGGGAAGGCACAGCCTGGGAAAAGCAGGTTTAGGCATCATTTCTGAAAGCCTCTAGAGCAGGGGTCTTCCAACTTGGCAAGTTTAAGACTGGTGGACTTCAACTCCCAGAATTCCTGAGCTAACATGACTGGAGGAAGAATTCTGGGAGTTGAAGTCCACCAGACTTAAAGCAGCCAAGTTGGAAGACCAGTGCTCTAGAGCAGGGGTGGGCAGCTATGGCTTCCTTACGCCCTGTGGACTTCCAACTCCCAGAATTCCTGAGCCAGTCATGATCCAAGATGCTCATTTCAACCTGATATACAGGTATTCCTCAATTTGAGACCGATCAAAGTTACAGTGGACACACACACACACCGGCAAAGCTGAATACAACTCTTGCAGTCATGTCCATGTTTATGTTTATTTGCAGTTTTTTTTTGGGGGGGAGGGGAAATGTCCAATAGCAAACAATGGAACGACCATGGTATTCATTTAACTACCGCCACAATAAAAGACACAAAATGTCTAGTCACAACACAAGAGCACACAATAGATACAAACTCAAGGTTAATTGCACTAAACCTGATTGCAGGAAATACGACTTCAGCACCAGAGTGGTCAATGTCTGGAATACTCTACCTGACTCTGTGGTTTCTTCCCCAAACCCCAAAAACTTTAACCTTAGACTGTCTACTATTGACCTCACCCCTTTCCTAAGAGACCTGTAGGGGGTGTGCATAAGCACACCAATGTGCCTACCATCCCTGTCCTATTGTTTCTTTTATTTTTCTTATATGTACCCATTTCATGTATTCATAACTATGTTTATACTTATACCTATTATCTTGTAAGCAATTGACAAATAAAAATAAATAAAAATAAATAAATAAAAACATGACTGGCTATATGAACTTGCAAGCATAATGAGCAGAGTCAATTATAAGTCGAGGCGTCCCTGATATTTATCTTCACCTGCACGGAAAGCAGCTCTAAACTTCTGGAGAAAGCAAAAGACTCAGAGCAGGAATGGCAGGATAGACGCCCAGATGTTCTGCATGCCAGGAAACCTGACTTGGCTGTCACACAGCTGTTGTGATTACATCAGAGGCCTTTGCTGGCCGGGCAGCTGTGCTATGCAGCTTCTCTGCTAAAGCCATGCAGGTAGTCCTTGCCTTACAACAGTTCAACGTTATTTCAGCACTGAAAAAAAGCGATTTATGAGCATTTTTCACACTTACAACCTTTGTAGCATTCCCAGGACCATGTGACCAAAATTCAGATGCTTAGCAGCTGGTTCATACTTATGACCGTTGCTATGCCCCATGTGATCACATTTTGCAAACTTTAGACAAGCGAAATCAATGGGGAAGCCAGATTCACTTAACAACCATGCTGTTAACTTAATAACTGCCGTGATTCACTTAACAACTATGGCCAGAAAGGTCGTAAAATGGGGCAAAACTCACTTAAACGTTTCACTTAACAACAGAAATGTTGGTCTCAGTTGTGGCCAACTGCACCACTGATTAATTATTCTGACTTGTCAGGAAATTTCTCCTTAGTTCCAGGTTGATAGGTTTCCATCTTTTACTTCTTAACCTGCCTTCAGGTGCTTTGGAGCAGGGGCCTCCAACCTGGGCCACTTTTAAGACTTTTGGACTTCAACTCCCAGAATTCCTCAGCCAGTCAAGTCTTAAAGTGGCCAAGGTTGGAGACCTCTGCTTTGGAGAATAAGTTGCCTTTCTTTCTTTGTGACATGCTCTCAAATATTGGAAAATTGCTATCATATCACCCCTAGTCCTTCTTTTCATTAGACTAGTCCCTGCAACCATTCTTCATATGCTTTAGATTCCATCCTAGTTGCTTTCCTCTGCACTCTTTTTAAGAGTCTCAACATCTTTTTTATATCGGGGTGACCAAAATTGGAGATGTTCCTCTTCTTTGGGTCAAAGGGTTACAAATTTTATTGTCTTTCCATCTGGGAATTCTGGGAGTTGAAGTCCATCCATCTTAAAGTTGCCAAGGTTGAAAAACATTTTTCCAGGTTGATGCACAATAATATTCTAGCCTCCCTTTAATTAAAAATAAAAAACAAAAGTTTGAATGAAATTAACAGAATTAACAGAATTAAATTGACACTAAGCTAGTAGGACACTGTAGTACTGTAAGCAGAATTTTGAGCAGTACATTTTTTTCAGGATCAAAAAACGCTGATTCTAATATGCTTTTAGGTGTCTCAAAAACCAGTTTGTGCTTCCCAAACCTGGCTACATCACCCCAAATTGGGTAAAAGTGTTTTTTTTTTTTTTAGTTTTGGTTATGACACACCAGTTCATTACTCAGTCAGAATAGGGACCTTTAAAGAAGGAGTTTCTAATTAGCAGTTTTGGATAAAGAAGGAAAAAGATTCGGAAGCCCTGAATCAAATAAAGTATCTTTAGAGCAGAGGTCTCCAAACTTGGCAACTTTAAGGCTTGTGGACTTCAACTCCCAGAATTCTCCAACCAGCATAGCTGATTATATGATCCTAGGGTTGGAAGGGACCTTGGAGGTCCTCTAGTCCAACCCCTGTTCAAGCCAGAGACCCTATACCAAGGGTCCCCAAACTTGGCAACTTTAAAACTTGTGGACTTCAACTCCCAGAATTCTCCAGCCAACTGGCTGGAGAATTCTGGGAGTTGAAGTCCGCAAGTCTTAAAAGTGGCCAAGGTTGGGGACCTCTGCTTTACAGACTTGGCATTTGATAGCTTGGGACTTCGGCTGGCCATATGGGAAAAATTGTCCAAATGAGGGATTTAGTCTTCGAATGCAGAGTATATGCTGGCTTTCCAGAAGTCAACCAAAATGCAGCCTTGGGATCTTTCTGTGTGAGATCCATTGGCTCTGTGGCCAATATGGAGAAAACTCTAATGACACAGTGGGGAGTGAAGACAGCCATTTTGAAAGCCGAGCTGAGCAAATGCCCATGGATCTCTCTCTCTCTCTCTCTCTCTCTCACACACACACACAGATTGACCAGAGTTCCTCTGAGAAACATTCTTGTAGAGATCTGAAGTTCATTGTCATTTTTCCAAGATAAAATGCCTACAATTGGTTTAATTCCAGCAATATCTTTAATCAGAATCCTTAATCTCCTGAAAAGCA
The DNA here is from genome assembly GCA_023653725.1 of Bungarus multicinctus. Lineage (NCBI taxonomy): Eukaryota > Metazoa > Chordata > Lepidosauria > Squamata > Elapidae > Bungarus > Bungarus multicinctus. The sequence continues at coordinate 1,773,271 of CM042841.1, forward strand.
TATTTGTTACTTTTATTCCATGAAGATTACAGGTAGTCCTCATGACTACAATTGAGCCCCACATTTTTGTTGCTAAGTAAGATAGTTGTTAAGTGAGGTTTCCCTATTTTGCAAACTTTCTTGTCACAGTTCTTAAATGAATCATTGTGGTTGCTAAGTGAGCAACATGGTTGTTAAGTGAATCTGGCTTCCCCATTGACTTTGCTTGTCAAAAAGTCGCAAAAGGGGATCACGTGACCCCACGGACACTGCAACTGTCATAAATGTGAGTCAGTTGCCAAGCATCTGAATGTTGATCGCATAGCATGGCGCAGTGGTTAGAGTGCAGTACTGCAGGCTATTTCTGCTGCCTGCCAGCTGCCTGCAATTTGGCAGTTTGAATCCCAGCAGGCTCAAGGTTGTCTCAGCCTTCCATCTGTTCTGACCCAGGCTTCGTCCAATGTAATTAATCACAAACCTGTTTTAAAAGCAAAACCTATTTTATTGCAACGCTGGGAATTGTTTTCATTCCCAGCCAGAACTAATTTTAAATAGTCCCCCAAGATAAGCACACACCTTCCAGTTCTGTGGAATGCTGCCAAAAACAGAAGTATCCAATTAACTATAAAAGAAACCAACTGAAGTACCAGAAAAAAACCAACCAAAATACAAAGAGCTTCAAGGAAGACTCGGAACTAATCAAACTACTTTACTTTCTGCAAAGGTTTCGTCATCTTTGCCTGACTTTTATCCCTGATGGGAGGGGCAATCACCTCCCAGCCTAACTCCCGTGTTGCCCCTTCTGCTTCAGCTGCTCTTTGCCTTCTGGCAGATCTGTGCACACGCGCATTGGGAACAGGCTCCCCTTGTTCCTTGGCCTCGTTGCTGCCAGACTCCAAAGGCTCTGAAAGCAACACCCCACTCCCAGATGGCCCTGGCCCCATCCCTGCATTGGACGCAGGGCCCTCATCTGAGTCCTCTCCAGACTCCCCGTTCTTCCCCATTGTTCGATTCCGCTGCTGTCTGCACCGGCTGCTGGCGAAGCACAACATCATCCTTTCAAGGTGGGTAAAATGAGGACCCAAATTGTTGAGGGCAAGAGTAAAACTCTGTAAACTGCTTAGAGAGGGCTGGAAAGCACCGTGAAGTAGTATATAAGTCTAAGTGCTATTGCTATAATCATGGGGATGCTGGAATCGTTGTGTGAAAAATGCTCATAAATCACTTTTTTCAGTGCTGTTGTAACTTTGAATGGTCACTAAATGAACTGTTGTAAGCTGAGGATTACCTGTGCTTATGGAGCAAGAGAGGGAAAAACATTCTGTGCGCATGAAGGTTCACAGGGAGTTGGAGGGACGAGCAAGGGTCAATTCTTCTGCAACAAAAATACTTATCTTCTTATTTTCCTCAGCTTCGAGAAACAGGATTTGCTTAGTGCATCCATAAAACCTTTGGGCTGGTCAGGCACTAGGTGCTGGCCAGATATTTTGGCCTTCAAATCCTGTCAGTCCCAAGTTCAGAGAATTATGGGCATTTCAGTGCCAGTTGCTAGGAGCTCCTTTCTCGTGTGTTTCCTGAAGGTAACACGGTAGTTATAGCAATGAACCAAATGAAACTTCAGGCTGCTTGACTACACAAATCCACGTGGCGCTAACTTTGACCTCCAGCAGAATTATTGGAGAACGGTGATGTGCCCAGAACTGAGCCTCAGTCTTTTTGGTTCAAAGTCTGAGACAACATGTCAAATTATAAGATGGAGGTAGCCTAGTTGTTTAGTCACTTGGTCCAGAAGTAGTATTCAGCAGGTTCTGGCCAGTTCTGGAGAACTGATAGCGAAAACTTTGAGTAGTTTGGAGAACCGGCGGTAATCTTCCTCCAGGAGTGGGGAAGGAATGGAGATTTTACAGTATCCTTCTCCTGCCATGCCCACCAAGCCATGCCCACAGAACTGGTAGTAAAAAAAATTGAATCCCACCACTGGCGAGGTCATGTCTGACTCCATGGACCACAGCACATCAGCCCCCCCATCTCCACTGTCTCCCAGCATTTGCCCATATTCATGTTCATTGCGTCAATGATACTACCCAACCATCTCATTTTCTGCCGTCCCCTTCTCCTTTTGACTTCAATCTTTCCCAACATCAGGGTCTTCTCCTCTTCTTAGATGGCCAAACTATCTGAGCTTCAGTTTTTATTTTATTTATTTATTTTATTTGTCAATCACTTACAAGATAATAGGTATAAGTATAAACATAATTATGAATACATGAAATGGGTACATATAAGAAAAATAAAAGAAACAATAGAACAGGGACAGTAGGCATGTTGGTGCACTTATGCACACCCCCTACAGACCTCTTAGGAAAGGGGTGAGGTCAATAGTAGACAGGCTAAGGTTAAAGTTTTTGGGGTTTGTGGAAGAAACCACAGTGTCAGGTACAGTATTCCAGACATTGACCACTCTTGTTGCTGAAATCATATTTCCTGCAATCAAGTATGGTGTGGTTAATCTTGAGTTTGTATCTATTGTTTGCTCTTGTGTTGTTGTAGTTGAAGCTGAAGGATTCATTGACAAGTAGGACATTGCAATGTATGATTTTATATACTGTACTTAGATCTGACCGAAGGTGGCATAGTTCTAGATTTTCTAGGTCTAGAATTTCAAGTCTGGTGGCATAAGGTATTCTGCAACGAGTAGAGGAGTGGAGAAGTCTTCTTGTGAAATATTTCTGGACTTTCTCAACTGTATTAATATCAGATACATAATGTGGGTTCCAGATTGATGAGCTGTATTCAAGTATTGGTCTAGCAAATGTTTTGTATGCTCTAGTTATTAGTGTAATAGATACCAGAGAAAAAGCTACGTAGGATTAGGTTAAGAACTCTTAATGCCTTTTTGGCTATGTAGTTACAGTGGGCTCTAGCACTTAGATCATTAGATCTAATGATTAATTAATTAGTTTCAGTACCTGTACTTCCAAAGAACAATCAGGGTTGAGTTCCTTTAAGAGAAGGTAGCATAGACAGAATACCAAATCTTTCACTCTCCAGCAATCCTCTTGATCCAACTATTAACATAAATGGTTCAAGCTTTTTGAAGCCAGCCAAACCAGAAGACAGCCCCACATCTGGTGATAATCTTTGATGAGTTGAGATTGTTTTGGAAGAGATGTTCAAGCTCAGATCAGTTGAGGTATACAAGTACTCCTCGACTTACAGCCATTTGTACAACAGGTGGAAGGTCATTAAGGAGAGATCCAACCTAGAAGTAAGGGGAAATTTCCCAACAGTGAGAACAATTGATCAGTGGAATAATTTGCCTCCTGGAGTTGGAGGTTTTCAAGAAGAGATGATATAAGGTCTCCTGTCTTGAATCAAGGGTTGGGCTAGAAGAGCTACAAGATTCCTTTCAATTCTGTTTTTATTCTGTTCTTCCTGTAAGTGTCTTCACTTCGTGTGGTGTGTGTGTTTTAAATCATCCCATGAAATCTTTTGCTTAAGACAAGCCTTCCAACCACAGACTCCACTTGAAATACCAAAGGGTGTTCTGATTCTTTAAATGCCAACAGCTGCCAGAAGTTGTCCGTCTTCTTTCTTTCCAAGCCCACCCAGAGTTGCCTTCCCGTGAAATTACAGCTAAAGAATGAAAAAAATGCCGCTGGAGTTTGGACAGGAAGAAAGAGAAGTAAGCCAAGTGGGGAGGACTGAGATAAGCCCTTTAAGGTCAGGGTGAGCAATTGGCTTTTCCAGGTGGGGGCACATCCAAGAACAATATTAGTCTGTCCTATTGCTTCTTTTTATTTTTTTTATAAGTATCCATCTCATGTATTCAAAACTATGTTTATTCTTATACCTGTATCTTGTAAGCGATTGACAAATCAAATAAATAAATAAAATAAAAATAAAATAAATTGGGATCGTAAAGCTGGCTCCCAACCTTTTTGAATTAATGTTGTATTCATTTATTCATATAGCTGGCCATTTCATTTTAATATATTTATTTGCTTTTTCATCCAAGGCAGCTAATCAAAATGAAATGCAGAATAATTGAAGGATCAAAACAAATCCATTCAAAATGCAGGCATTTTAAATAAAGCTCAAATCAACAATTGGTTCAGAAGCCCTAACCTATCAGCATCAACATATTTTTGATTACAGTGGAAAGGGAAACAGCTAGATTACCAGAGGTTGGGAGAAAATAGAAGGCCCTCTACATTACCTTCACCAAACTTCTCTCTCTTTCTCTCTCTCTCCTCTCTTTCTCTATCTCTCTCTCCCCCCCTCCCCTCTCTCTTTCCCTCCTCCCTCTCCCTCCCTTTCTCTCTCTCTCAAGGAAAAGAAGAGAGAATTTCTTCCAGGATGTTAAAAACCTGGTCACATAGGGAAGATGATGCTATTTTACTTTTTCTTCGCCAAATTGTGTAGAGCTTTAGATACCTTTTTGGAGTTTTCCAGAAGCAGAACAATAACCAGTAAAATGTGTAAAGTGCATTCTCGTAATAGTATGTGAAACCAACCTTGGGAGACAAGGCGAAGAGGCACTGTCAAGGCCCTGGTCAGATACGAGACACTTCAGCCGGCAGCTGGAGAGTGAAGAGAATAGGGCCCTTGCAGTCACACGTGAACAACATTTGGGCAGATTTGCCCTTGTGGCCAATGACTGGGAGGCCATAGAAACCCCCACCTCTCTCCCCCCACCCTGCCCTGCTGGGTCCTCAAAGGCATAGGGGAAGCCTTGGGAGGCCGGGGGAGATGGGCTTAAGCCCGTGCCAGCCTCTTAGGACCACCCCACCCTGATGGCCCCTGTGCTCTCCTTAATGACTTGCTTAACAATCACATTGGGGGGAGCAGGGGTAGGAGTTATTAAGTAAGGCAGGCTTCATTATAGTCATAAATTGAGGACCAGGCGATACAGTGGTTTGAGTACAATACTGCAAGCTACTTCTGCTGACTGCTGATTGCCTGCAGTTTGGCAGTTCAAATCCCACCAGGCTCAAGGTTGACTCAGCCTTCCGTCCTTCCGAGGTTGGTCAAATGAGGACCCAGATGATTGGGGGCAAGAGGCTGACTCTGTAAACTACTTAGAGAGGGGCTGTAAAGCACTGTGAAGTGGTATGTAAGTCTAAGGGCTATTGCTGTTCTATAGGAGAAGCCCCTTGTTGCATTTTGGAAAGAGAGTCAAGATGGCTGCTGCAGTCATGGGATTAAAGCATGCTCTCTCTTTACATGCGTGTTGCATGTACATGAAAAGGAGTTGGGACTTCAGCCTTGATTTTTTCTGAAGCTCCCCCTTCACTCCCCTGTGTTTAAACAAATTTACAAGAACAAGTTAATTGTTGCTCATTTTGAACAACTTACAACTCATGAACATTATATATTGACATGTCCAAGATTTGCCGGATTACTGCTATCTCTAACAATTCTGACTGGCACTAACATATAGTCCCCCTGTGATGGAGGGAGGAAGGAAAGAAAGAAAGAAAGGAAGGAAGGAAGGAAGGAAAGAAAGAAAGAAAGAAAGAAAGAAAGAAAGAAAGAAAGAAAGAAAGAAAGAAAGAAAGAAAGAAAGAAAGAAAGAAAGAAAGAAAGAAAGAAAGAAAGGAAGGGAAGGAAGGAAGGAAGGAAGGAAGGAAATGAGAAAGAGAGGTGGGGGAAAGAGAGAAAGAAAGAAGGAAAGAAAGAAGGAAAGAAAGAGAAAAAGAGAAAGAAGGGGGGGAATTGGACTGGACCCATTAGTTCGTGTTACGTTTTAGCAAGCCAGGACAGCCTGGTTCACAGGCAGCAGAATGCCAAAACCTGTGGCTTACAAAACAGAACAGCTGGGTTTTTTTATCTTGTGCGGAGCCAAAAAGAAATTGCACTTTTACTTAAGGCGAAGCGTGAACAAGCTGTTATATAAGCTAATGAAATATTGCTAAGAAGAAGGTAGCAGAGCCTCTAGTTCAGCAGCAGCTAATTAATGCTGAACACCACGACAGTGACATGATGTCGGGACAAACCTTTCATTAAAGGCACTACAGAAATTTATGCTCTAGCTCAGCTGTTTCCTGGCAACTGATAGAAACTGAATTAAGTCTTGCTTGCCTCTTGGATGTGCTGGTGTGCTGGCAGCAAAGCCAGGAATTGATATATGCTACATATATAGGTAGCCCTTGACTTACAACAGTTCACTTAGTGACCGTTCAAAGTTACAACTGCAGTGAAAAAAGTGATTTATGACCAATTTTCAGTTATGTTGACCTTTGCCACCTGCATCCCTATGGTTATGTGACAAAAATCCAGACGTCTGATAACTGGTTCACATTTATGACGTTTGCTATGTCCCAGGATCGTGGGATCAGCTTTTGTGTTCCTCTTGAGTCAGTCCCTCTCTCTCTCAGCCTAGCAAGGGGGAAGCACTTCTGAAAATGTGAAATTTTCATATGTAGACTATATAAATATGTAAACATATATGTTACGTTCAATCTTTTCATCACAACTTTTTATAAATAACTCAAGGCAGCGAAGAGGCCTAATACTCCCCCTCCTCCTATTTTCCCTGGGACAACAACCCTGTGAGATGGGTGAGGCTGAGAGCGCGCAACTGGCCTAAAGGCACCCAGCTGGCTTTTGTGCCTAAGGTGGGGCTAGAACTCCCAGTCTCCTAATGACTGGCTCAAAGTCACCCCAGCCAACATTCATGTGTAAGGTGGGATTAGAACTCACAGTCTCCTGGCTTCTAGCCTGGTGTTCTAACCACTAGGCCAGCAGTCTTCCAACTGGACAGCTTTAAGACTGTAGACTTCAACTCCCAGAATTCCTCCTCCAGTCATGTTAGCTCAGGAATTCTGGGAGTTGAAGTCCCACAAGTCTTACAGTTGGCAAGCGTGGAGTCTCATGCAGTAGACCAAGCTGGCTGTTTGAAAATGTTGCCAAGAAAACTCCAGCTACCGTCTCTTTGGCAGCCCCCCCTCCAAGCCAGCCAGTGGCCAGGGCACTGGAATCAACACTGGCTCAACACACACACACACACTAAAAGAACACATAATGGTCCCATTTTAGACCTTGGAAGGCACAAAATAAATGGTGAATTGATCAGTAGATCCAGCATTTAAGTTTGCTTTCACTTTGACCAACCTTGGCCTTCACCTCCCCTGGGAGGGACCCGGATTTCTTGCCTGGGGCAAAAGGTGGCCCCCATTTTGTTGTTGTCTCTGGCATTTGTATTTTAACGTTTTATTTAGCAAACTGGAGCTTTGTCCCCATGCTCCCCATGTGAAGGAGCTAATTCCCAACAGGAAATATGTTGCTTATCTGAGTGTTGTGTGGATAAACAGAGTAACAGAAAAACATAGGTGGAAGGGACCTTGGAGGTCTTCTAGTCCAACCCACTGCTCATATACAATTTCAGACAGGTGGCTGTTCAGTCTCTTCTTTGTTGTTATTAGTTGCAAAGTCATGTCTGACCCATCACGACTCCATGGACAAAGTTCCTCCAGGCCTTCCTGTCCTTCACCAGCCTCGGAAATCCATTGAAGCTCACGCCAACTGCTTTCAGGGACTCCATCCAGCCACCTCCTTCTCTGCTATCCTCTTCTTCTTCTTTTGCCCTCAATCATTCCCAGCATTTAGCTCTTCTCCAGTGAGTTCCTTCCTTCTCATGAGGTGGCCAAAGTCTTTGAGTTTCATCTTCAGGATCTGGCCTTCTAAAGAGCAGCCAGGGTGGATCTCCTCTAGAACTGACCAGTTGGATCGCTTTGCAGTCCAAGGGACTCGCAAGAGTCTTCTCTAGCATCATAGTTCAAAGGCCTCCATTCTTTGGCGCTCAGCCTTCCTTATGGTCCAACTTTCACAGCCCTAAACTGCAACTGGGAGTCTCTTCTTAAAAGTCCACAATATCTGAAGACAATTGATTCCACTGGTTAATGGTTCTCACGGTCAGGAAATTTCTCCTTCATTCCAGGTTGCTTCTCTCCTTGATTAGGTTCCATCCGTTGCTTCTTGTCCTGGCCTCTGGGGCTTTGGAAAATAAATGTCAACTCCTCTCCTATTTGGGGCAGCCCCTCAAATATTGGGAGATTGCTATCATATCACCCCTAGTCCTTCTCTTCTTTTTCCTTTTTTATTTTTTTAAATTTTTATTTATTTTCAAAATACATATAAAATTTACATTTTAACAGTTCTGTGTCAAGCGCTACTTATATACTTAAGTACAATATTTACAATTCTTCTCCATATCAAACCTTATTTCTCTTATCTAACCATATATATAACATTTCCCAAACCTCATAACACTCAGACTCCTCTTTACCTTTTAATTTTCTTGTAAGTCTGTCCATCTTGGCACAATCAAGTATTTTATTTATTACCATGGTTTCTGAAGGTACATCATCTATTTTCCAGCTTTGGGCATCAACAATTCTTGCCGCTGTTAATACCTGGTCCTTCTTTTCATTAAACTATGCATACCCAGTTCATGAAAGCATTCTTCACATTGACTGACCGTGCTTTCCTTGCTCCTCTTCCGGGACATCTAAAATTAGGGGCCTTAAAGATACCCTTCCTTGGCAGCACCCCCTGTCTTGCCCCTGGTGGAGACTAACTCTGAGGAAGAGGAGGAACAGCCAGCAGGGAGTGGGAGTGTGGCTCCAGAGGCAGTGGAGGAGGCTGGGGAAGAGCAGAGGCCGACTGAGCAGTCAGAAGAGGACCCAGGCCCATCCCCTATCCATCCTGGGGCACGCAGGGAGGAGAGGATCAGGGAAAAGTGTGGTCTACTCGGGAGGAGAGGGCCTTGATCTTCCTCATGGGTTGCAGCTGTGAGCTCGGTATAAGAGTTTGAAACTGCGTGTTCACAGATGCTGAAGTCAACTTAGTGTTTTTCCTTGGATGAGCGTTATCTTTGTTGGCATTCTTCCCATGGACTCTCCACGGTTATCTTCCTGGAATGTGTGATTAATTATCTTGGTTTGCCTTGGAACTCTCATCAATATGGTTTGTTTCTGGTTTCCTTTTGCTTCATTATCTACTTTTGGAATTTAAACTGTGACTAATAAAACAGCGAAGTTAAGTTGAAGGCATTGCAAGACCTTGATTCATGTTGTAGTTTTTGTGTTATTTTTGAGACTCTACGGGTCATCTCACACACACACACCCTCTAAACCAGCCAGTGGCCAAAGCTCTGGAATGAAGTGGGATAATTCTCTGCCTGGAGTCTTTGAGACACCCTCCCCAAATGGAGATGGCTGTGCTGTCAATCCTATTAAAGCTACCTAGTGAATTCTCTTTGCTTTTTGTTACGGTATTATACATCTCGATACATTGTATTAGTTCAGTAGAGTGATGCATACAGTATATAATACGATTAAAGAATATTAACTTTCTATTATTTAGATAGCTTAGAGTATTGAGCAGAGAGAAGAGGAAAAATTCTATTGGCATTAATTATAATTTAGGATGTCAATATTACAAGCATAAAGTTGTTTGGATTTTTTATTGAAAAAAAAGAACTACTACGAGTCACATTTGGTTGTATAATAAAGGTTTTGCTCTTTAAATGAATTGCTTAATATTAAAATATCTATTCTATTTTGCTTTCTCTATCTATATTCCTGTCTTTTATTGTCATCTTGCCCCAAGTTCCTTGAGGTGAGAAGAAGCTGGTGGGGCTGTTTCTTTTTTAAGGGGGACTGACAAGACCCCCCTGCTTCAAATGTTCCCTTTCCTAGCACTGTCATTCCTCTCTAGCCATGGAACAACTGACCAACAACTGGTCACAGCCATGCCAAAAGAGAACCTTCTATAATCACCCAGCAAGTTTCCAGAGACAGAAAACAGCCTATCAGATACTGGAAAGCTATCATATTCCTCCTAGTCCTGCTTTTCTCTAGATTAGCCAACCTAAATCCTGCAACTGTTCTTCATATGTTTTAGTTTCCAGGTCCTTTTGTCATCTTAGTTGCTCTTCTCTGCACTTTCCCCCAAAGTCTCAACAATTTTTTTGTAGTGTCTAAGTATGGTATATAAAATCATACATTGCAATGTCCTACCTGCAAATGAATCCATCAGCTTCAACCATAACAACACAAGAGCACACAATAGATACAAACTCAAGGTTAATTGCACCAAACTTGATTGCAGGAAATATGACTTCAGCAACAGAGTGGTCAATGTCTGGAATCCTCTACCTGACTCTGTGGTTTCTTCCCCAAACCCCAAAAACTTTAACCTTAGACTGTCTACTATGGACCTCACCCCTTTCCTAAGAGGTCTGTAGGGGGCGTGCATAAGCGCACCAATGTACCTACCGTCCCTGTCCTATTGTTTCTTTTATTCTTCTTATATGTACCCATTTCATGTATTCATAATTATGTATATACTTATACCGATTATCTTGTAAGCGATTGACAAATCAAAATAAATAAAATAAATAAAGTGTGGTGACCAAAACTGGATGGAGTATTCCAGGTGGGGCCTTACCAAGGTTTTATAAAGCGGGACTAGGATTCCACGTGATTTTGATTCTGTTTATTCAACCAAGGATTGCATGAGCCTTTTTGGCTGGACACTGGAAGAAGACAGGGAGGGAGCACAACTGCAGTGGAACTGAGGACTGTCTGAGCAAATAAGAGCTGGTTATTCTCAGTGGAGCGTTTTGAAAGTGGGTCCAGAAAGTCTGAGCTCCCTGCCTGCCTTGGCTTTAGGAAAACAACATCTGCAACAACATCTGACCTTCAGCTGCGGCAGAGAAAGAGATGAGCCTCAGCCAGGGGTCAGGAATATTGGTTTTGTTTTCAAGGATGAAGGCATGGACAGGCAAGGCCAACACAAAGATCTGGCTACAGGCAGTCCTCGACTTATGACTACAGTTGAGCCCAATGTTTCTGATACAAAGCAAGACAGTTGTAAAGTGAGTTTGGAGCCATTTTACAACCATTCTTGCCACAGTTGTTAAATGAATCTGGCTTCTCCACTGACTTTGCTTATCAGGCGGTCGTAAAAGGGGATCATTTGACCCCAGGACACGGAGACAGTCATAAATATGAATTAGGATAGAATAGAACAGAGTAGAATAGAGCTGAAAGGGGCCTAAGGTCTTCTAGTCCAGCCTCTTGCTCAATCTTTAAGTATCTGAATTTTGATCATGGGACTCTGCCTGTCAGAATGTCACAAAAGGGGATCCCGTGACCCTGGGAACTGCAACCGTCATAAATATGAGTAAATTGCAAAGCATCTGAATTTCAACTACGTGATGAGGGGGATGCTGCAATGGTCATAAGTGTGAAAAGTGGTCATAAGCAGGGGTGGGATTCTACAGATTCGTACCTGTTCTCTAGAACTGGTGTTAACATTCTAAGCAGTTTGGAGAACCGGTTGTTAGAAGAAATTACTGGCCTAATTCTGTAAGGAAGGCAGGAAGGAAACATTCTGGTGTTGCTTACAGAAACTGCTTCTCCGTTGACCCTTATTACATTCTTGGCAGGACTAGACTTCCTGTCTCTGGAACTTCTCTGGAGTTTTTTCCCCTCCTTTGCTGGTACTTTGCTTGTGTGGAGTGACCATTTGAAGTTACAATGGCACTGAAAAAAGTGACTTATGACCATTTTTCACATTTACGACTGTTGCAGCATCCCCACAGTCACAAGAGGCCAGGCGAGGAGATGCGTGCTCGATGTGAGTGATGTTGAGTTGGCCACGCCCAGCCAGTCACATGACCACCAAGCCACACCCACCAACTTAGCCACGCCCACAGAGCTGGTTGTTAAAAAATTTGAATCTCACCCCTGGTCATAAGTTCCTTTTTTTCAATGCAGTGGTAACATCAAACTAAGCAAACTGTTGTAAGTTGGGGACTCCCTGTGGTAGGCCTTTCCCATTTGCTCCAAAAGCAGGGCTGAGCCATGCCGAGCCGCCTTCCCTCCCTTGTGACCGTCTCATCCCGTTAAGTCCTTAGCCATCCCGATAGGAACGTTGTATTTACCCTCTTGATCTGGTAATGCCCCACAGCAGCTGCAGGATGGGCAGAGGCTCCTCTGCTTTGCCACCGGTTGCATCTGAGGCAGGAGCCGTGACCAGTGGTCAGGCTGATGCTGGCCATCTTTCCTTCTGGCTGCTGGTCAGCTTCATCTGCTCTGGTCTCCCCAAAGAACTGGATGTGCCAGGACCATAGTTGGTCCTTCAGATTTGCTGTGAGTTTTAGCCCTTGGCATTCCCTTGCCAGGTCTGTGATAGTTCAGACCAAGCACACACAGAGTAACAGTGTTGGAAGGGGACTTGGAGGTCATCTAATCCAACTCCCTGCTGGAGAGTCTATATCTTTTCAGACAAATGGGTGTTCCAGCAGAGGTGGTATTCAGCCGGTTCTGACCGGTTCTAGAGAACTGGTAGCAAAAATTTTGACTAGTTTGGAGAACTGGCCAATCCCACCTCTGACTGGCCCCTCCAACCCCATCTATTCTGTGCCTCCCATTGAGTCCCAGCTGATTGGCTGGCTCTTCTTTGGTTGCCCTGCACAGGAGAAGGGAGCTGGAAAGCAGGTTAATGGGGTGGGAGGGAATGGAGATATTTGCAGTTAACCTTCCCCTGCCACGCCCACCAAGCCACGCCCACAGAACCAGTAGTAAATTTTTTAACCCCACCACTGTGTTCCAGTCTCTTCTTGAAAGCCTCCAGTGAGCACCTGCAACCTCTATTTTAGAGAGCCAGTTTGCTGTAGTGATTAATGCCAGAAACTGGAAGCCCTGGGTTCTAGTCCTGCATGGAGCCAGCTGGGTGGCCTTGGGCCCGTCACTCTCTATCAGCCCTAGGAAGGAAGCAAGGGAAAACCACTTCTGAAAGCTTGCCAAGAAAACTGCAGGCAATTGCCAGAAGTCAACACTGATGCTCTCCCACCTGCAAAGGACGCACCAGTGTCGCATTTCCGACCTTCCACAGAATGTGGCTGGTACATTTCAACTCTGTGGCCTGTCAGAACTGTGGAATACTCAGGCAGTGGTGTATCTATCGCCTCTTACTGGTGTACTTTAGTGTTTCTCAACTTTGGGAACATTCAGATATCTGGACTTTAACTCCCAGGATGCTTCACCTTCCTAGCTGGGGCATTCTGAGAGTTGAAATTCAGACAGCTTAAAGTTGGTAAGGCTGAGAAATTGGTCCTGTGTAAAGCTAAATTGGTGGGTGCGTTCTTCTCACAGCCTCTTGGATAGAACAGAGAGGAACCTGGAGGTTAGGGTGTGCTGCCTTTACGAAAGAAAAGAAAGGAAACGAAAGAGAAATCCTAAAAGTCCTGCTTTTGAGGCTGACCTGTTGTTTTATTCAGATTTTATTCAGTTTCGTATGAAGGGGTGGGGGTTAGGATAGGGGTGTCAAATTCAATGCCCACGGGGCCGGTCTGGAAATATCAAAGGACCAGTCCACATGGCCCATTTTCGGCTGGAGAGTGCTGCAGGAGGTCATGGAGGCTGAAAACGCAGTGCAGGGGGGGCAGCATGTGCCCCCAGGCCCTCATTTTTGCTGCAGGAGGTTCCCATCCCCCATCCCTCCCACAAGCCCATGGAGGAGAACTACAATGCCGATCTGGCCCTCAAAGAAATCCAGTTTGAAACCCTTGGGTTAGGAGAAGGAGAATTTGCAGGAAAAATTGCTGGAATTGGGTTTGTCTATTTTAAGGAAAAGAAGGACCAGGGGGAACAAGATATCAATTTCAGTATTTGAGGGGCTGCCACAAAGAAGAGGGAGGTCAACTTATTTTCCAAAGTATCAGAAGGCAAAACAAGAAGCAATGGAGAGAAACTACTCAAGGACAGAAGCAACCTGGAGCTAAGGAGAAACTTCCTAAAAGTGAGGACAACCAGTGGAAACAGCTTTGCCTTCAGAAGTTGTGGCTGGTTCATAACTGGAGGTTTTTAAGAAAGATTGGACAGCCACTTGTATGGAATGGTATAGAGCCATGATGGCGAACCTATGGCATGCGAGCCCCAAACAAACTTACCTGCACTGTGCATGCGTGCGCTTCCCAGCTGATTTTCGGTCTGTTTGAGGCCATTTTCGCTCTCCCACTGTTAGGAAGCCTCTGCAGCTTCGGGAGACCAAAAAGCGGGCCCGTTTCGGCACTTCTGGTATTTCCGGAAGGCCCATTTTTCAGCCTCCTGAGGCTGCGAGAGGCTTCCTTTGAGCTTCTGGGAGAGCGAAAACGGCCTCAGAGGGCCAAAAATCAGCTGGGAGGCACATCATGCATGTGCAGTGCAGGTAAGGGGTTGGGGGGTGTTGCGCAGGCGTGTGGGGGGGCACGCATTGCATTGTGGGTGCCGGCACACACCCGCTTTCAGCACACCACAACAAAAAGGTTTGCCTTTGCTGGTATAGAGGTTTGACTTGGAGTCCTCCAAGGCAAAACTCACTCAACAACTGTCTCGCTTAGCAACATAAATTTGGGGCTCAACTGTGGTCATAGATCAAGGACTATCTGCATCCCAGATGCCTTCTTGTGTCCTAGTGGTCGTGGTATTGTTGTCGTTTGGCTTCCTTCCTTCCCTCTTGGATATAAAGTCGCAGTTGAAGTTTTCCCCACTTCCGTTGAGCCGGCCTGTTTGGAGTGTGGAGTGAGTCGCACGCCGGGGAAGATCCTCCTCGTCCTGTCGGGTGACATTTGAGCTCCTGCTGTTTACTCCCACCCACCCCAGGTCCTTCCTGTCTGGGAGGTGGAAGAGGCCCCTCTGTTCCTCACCTCCTTTGTTGACAAGTCAGGCTTTGATGTGCCCAGGGCAGGTGGCCCAGAGGGAACATTGGCCCTGCACACAACACACATAGCACACACCTGGACAACGGCCTGGCTGAGGGGAAGTCCCTGGAAGCCTCCTAGATGGGGGACAGGCATGGACAGGAGTGGATTTCTAGACCGTAGCCCAGAATTCTGGGCAACGGCATCCCTGCTTGCTATTGTGGGAAAGAAGGCAGTGACCAGCCATTCAACCTGGGAGCTGGATTTACACAGTACAGGTAGTCTGCTACTAAGTGAGTTTTGCCCCATTCTAGACCTTTCCTGCCACCGTTGTTAAGTGAACCACTGCACTTATTATGTAGCACGGTTGTTAAGAGAATCTAGCTTCCCCATTGAGTTGGCTTGTTAGAAGAGACCTCAGGGCATTGCAACCGTCGTAAATATGAGTCAGTTGCCAAATGCCTGGATTTTGATCACATGACCAAATGGGGATCCCGCAAAGGTCTTAACTGGAAAAGGGTCATAATCCCTTTTTTCAGTGCTCTTGTAACTTCAAACGGTCACTAAAGGAATTACTGTAAGGCGAGGACTACCTGTACATTTAAGTCGGTTACTTAACTTATCTATTTCAGAGGTCCCCAAATTTGGCCACTTTAAGACTTGTGGACTTCAACTCCCAGAATCCCAAAGCTGATTGGTTGGAGACATAGCTGGCTGGAGAATTCTGGGAGTTGAAGTTCACAAGTCTTAAAGTGGCCAAATTTGGGGACCTCTGCTCTATTTTCTAGATACTCTCCCTGCTTGAGAGTAACTCTTCTTGCCCTTAACTTGAAGCGGAGGGGGTTTTGTTCAAGCCCTGCTCCTCAGATACGCCAAGGCCTGGACTCACAGAATCTGGGAAGGACCAATCCTCCTGCAGGAGGTCCCCCCATGAGTCTGTGAGTCCAGGTGACACCCCCCCATCAGATAACAGTTAACAGATAATCAGAGTTGGAAGGGACCTTGTAGGTCATCTAGTCCAACCCCCTGCCCAAGTGGGAGACCCTACACCATTTCTGACAAATGGCAGTCCAATCTCTTCTTGAAAGTCTCAAGTGATGGCGCTCCCACAATTTCCAAGGGCAACTTCTGTTCCATTGGTTGATTGTTCTCACTGTCAGAAAGTTTCTCCTTGTTTCCAGGTTGAATCTCTCCTTGTTCTGTTTCCATCCATTATTCCTTTTCTGGCCTACAGGTGCTTTAGAAAATAGCTTGATCCCTTCCTCCCTGTGGCAGCACCTCAAATATTGGAAGACCGCTATCATGACTCCCCTGGTCCTTCTCTTTACTAGACTAGCCAAACCCAGTTCCTGCAACCATTCATCGTATGTTTTAGCCTCCAGTCTCCTAATCATCCTGGTTGCTCTTCTCTGTACTTTTTCTAGAGTCTCAACATCTTTTTTATAATGTGAACAAAACTGGATTCAGTACTCTAGGTGTGGTCTTACTAAGACTTTATCGAGTGGTATTAGTATTTCCCTTGTACAATCTTGATTGTATCCCTCTGTTAATACAATTTAGGATTGCATCACCTGAACTTAGCTTCCCTTCTGGTTGAGGAGATGAGTTTTCAGGTTTCTGAGATTGGTATCGAAACAGTGCAAATCTGCCTGCCTGTCAGTTCTTCAAGGAAGACCAAATTAAGAAAGCAAAAATCATGCAGGCTAATATTACTTTTATTAGAAGGTTAAAAAAATGGAATCTTTGCAAGTCTGAATGAGTTTTCCTTTTGTGTTTGTGAGTATTAGGCAGGGTTTTATTTCAGATGCTTTCTCAGATTACCATTCTGCCCCAGACTCAGGTGTCTTTTATGTGATTTGGTCTTGGTCACTTCTCTTCTTCGTGGTCCTCAAGGTTATTCCTTCTGGCCATTACAGCCTCAAAGATGAAAGCACCTCCTGGAGTCCCACCTGGCACAGGGCATGAATGGTACTAGAACAGCTGAACAGATCCAGAGCAGAGGTGGTATTCAGTAGGTTCTGACCAGTTCTGGAGAACCGGTAGTGGAAATTTTGAGTAGTTCGGAGAACCAGCCAATCCCACCTCTGACTGGAGATTTTGCAGTATCCTTCCTCTACTAAGTCCACCAAGTCACGCCCACAGAACCAATAGTAAATTTTTTTTTAATCCCACCACTGATCCAGACCCTTCTTGGCGTGGGAAGATCCTAACATGACCCTAACTCATTCTGCTTCTTCAAGCAGGATCCCACAGTTATAAGGTTCCACATTAGAGCAGATTTGCCCCCACTAAGCAATTTTTAGTTTCCAGCATATTTTCAGAGAGAGGTGATGATGTTTGCAAATTTCAGCCTTCAAAAATAAGGAATACCGCTGAATAAATACACATGGGATTGCATTTGAGGGGGAAACCAGTAACATTTCATAACTTACGGGTAAAGTCAATTTATATTGGATCCTCTAGTGAATTTTTTGTGGGCTTTTCTCCAGAATTGACCCCTTTTAGGAACTCGGTTTCTTGCATTTTTCTAAACCTCTGTTCCTGCCTTCCTAAACCGCACCTCCTGTTTTTCCCTCTTTTTAATCATTAGCATCAGACCTAATCAGCTTTAATGCACCAAGCAGATTAGAGGGGCCTGTTTTCCACTCCTGCCCCCAAATTTAATATATACCAGAATTCTCGCCTGCTGCTGTCGCCTAGAAGGTCCAGTTGTTGGTTTACTTTTTAAGAGGGTAGAGAACTTTTAGAGAAGTTGGCATGCAAAAAGGCTGGGAGAGATTTAATTTCTTGCTGAATAATGAGGTCTAAACCTTCTTGGAGCAAATGTTCCCACCAAAGACAAAAGAGCCTGTTTTATACAAGTGGGGCATTTGGACCGGGGGGAGGGGGGGGAGAGGAGGATTGTAGGGGGGAGGGTTGCAAAAAGATCAGCTTGATTATCCCTACTGTAGTTTTTTCCTTCGTGTGCTTTCTCTGCCTGTTGGTAGAATTCTTGGGCTCTGTTTCATACCGCAGAAGTTAAAAATCTCCTTTCTGGTACCTGGAAAGTTGAAAGAAACTATGCAGCTGAGCAAAAGAAAAAAAACCAAAAATCCACATTTTTAAAAGCAAGGAATATTGAGGAAGAAAAAGTAGCCTAGGTAGGGCTTGGATGATGGTCACAACTGAGACCAGAATTTTCATTGCTAAGCAGGGCATTCGGTAAGTGAGTCATGCTCAGTTCTATCATTGTTTTTGCCACCCTTGTAAAGCAAATCACTACAGTTATAATCCTTCAGCAAATCTGGCTTCCCCCCCTTTCTTTTTACTAGAAAAGAAGCAAAAAAAACCCTTTTTAAAAAAACCTTAAAAGCAAAGGGCATGTGATGCCGTTTGATGGCTTGGGGAATACATTCCGTCTGCTGTTCCAGTCGCCATTCAGTGAGAGCGATCTGTTTGCACATTAACTTGAAGAAGCTTCCGATGGCCTTGTTAATTCCCTGCCCACAAAGATTCAGTAGCCAGCTGTTTCTAAATGATGGTAACAGAAGTGAGCCAATGCTCCTTCAATGTTAAATTGCTTAGCAAATCTTCCATTAACCACAGGATCACCTGGTTGTTTGTAGCCATAGACTATGCTGGATTTCTGAGAGTTGCTTTTCCTTCTCCCCAAAATGCAGGAGTTGGGATGAAACTGGGAGTCTCATGATTGCATTGTGGGTGTTTGGCCGACATTTATAGCTGTTTGCAGCACCCTGTAGTCACATGACTGAGATTCAGGAAAGTTTTGGAGAATACTCACTATATACTTCTGCTTTCCATCAAAAAACACCCATTATGGACAATGTGTTTACTTAATGACCGTACTAATTGGCTTTATGAAGGCCAGAAAAAAAACCACAAAATCAGGTTGATCACATGATAACTGACTTACCAGCCAGCACATCTTATAACCATAATTTCAGGCTCAATTATGGTCGTAAGTCGAGGCCTACCTGCCCATAGTTTGCTATCTTCCAATCAAGTGTTTCTCCCTAGGTGCGCTACTTAACGTTTTGAGGATAAGAATGGCTCTTTGCTAGATGTTCAGTTCTGATGACATATCTTGGCAATGAAAACTATTTTAAATTATTTGAAAGTTGCAGGTTCCCCATGCGGATTGGTGAAATAGATAGGAAAGTTTAAAATAAGTAAATAAAGTCTGAAATGTGACTCTTGGTGGCTCATGGACAGAACATGCAGCGTGAAAGGGCTTTATCCCAGGGGAGTTTTATCCCAGGGTTGCTGCTTGAAAAGGTTTTGGTTAAGGCCGAATCTTTTGCAACATCTAGTGATGAGCCTAAGTGTATCTATTTATACACATATTTATTTAGCGTAAGGCACATCATACATGGACTAGTAATGTATATTAACATTTCAACTGGATTAGTAGAAGCCAATAAAGTATAAATATTAAAAAGATCTAGGTTCAAATATCAATGTCTAGGTCATCTAACCTTTGAAGTGCAGCATCGTTTACAATAATGCATACAAATAAAAATTATAATAATAATAAAAAAATCAGGTAGGGGGCCTGATATATGCCCTCAGCCGGTGATCTACCATTTGAGGTGGGACCCCGCAGTCACACGGAAGGGGGGATGCTATGCCCCATTGACACAGAGGGTCCCGGCAAACGCCACGTAATGTGTGAATCCTATTCAGCAAAGTGCTGGCAGCCAGATTACTCTTTCCCGGTTTTCAAAATTATGACAATGAGAAACGAAAACACAAAACAGACCTTTTCAGGCCCGAATGAGAAGAGCGCTTTATTAGCACAAACTTTGGGTTTGATTTATCACTCTGAGAAAAATGAACTTCTTCACCCAAGTGGTGTTGAGCCATTTCTCCTGCCTGCACCCTCAGTGACAGGATGGGGGGGATGCTGCTGTTCTTCTTTTACCCTTCAATAGTTGCTTCCAGGATTTTTCCACATCTCAACAGCAGCTTCTCATCTGAGGCCTTTCCTTTCCTTTTCTTCCACTGCCAACTCTCTGGAAAAATGCTCTCCTGATTCATCAGTGGCGCCTGACTCCTTGCGCCAATTCGTGGGAGACGGTGCCATAGCCGCGAACATGTTTGGCTTGGATGTTTGCAGACTTTGTTTTACTTTATTGCAAAATACATACTTTGGGTTCTTGGGATCTAGCCGCAGTAGGAAGTTCCTTTTTCTGAATTATAGAACCTGTTGAAATGCAATTTTGCAAAAGCCCATCATAAGGAGCCTGCATTGAAACCTTTCCTGGAAATCTCAAAGGTGCTTTTTCCAAAAGGCAACTGGACTGTTTTTTCTTTGAGGAGGAAGAAGAAAACATTTTGCCTCTCATCCAAGAAGCTTCCTCAGTTCTGGAAGGATGGTGGGTTCCTGCCTGAACTGATGAAGCTTCTTGGATGAGAAGCAAATTGTCTTCTTCCTCAAGGAAAAAAAAAACAATCCATTTGTCTTTTGAAAAAGCATCTTTGAGATAACTGTGACCTGGATGATTGGGAATCTCCACAGACACTTTTCTGGAAATGTAATAAAACTTGATATAATCTGGTGTTCCTGTCCTTTCTATAGCCAGGCACAGAGATAATAAAGGGGAAGATTTTATGAAAATATTATGAAATAGAAATTAAAGAGATGAAACCCAAAAGATGCAATGGAGAGGTTAGGGTCACCCTGACCCTAACTCTGCTTGTTCTCTACAAAAATGGCCCCTGGATTTGAAATGCTGGATAGCCATTTGACCAAACCTGACTTTTTTTACCTCTCTCCAGGAGCACATTTATCTATTGTTTTAAACAGGTCCGTGCCTCCCTCTTTATGCAACTCCTGGAAGGTGATTGTTACTGTGCACAATGCAGCTGCACAACCACCTTTGGCAGAGCGGACAGCAAAGGTGACTAACAAGCTAACAGCCAGTGAAATGACTCTTTGTCTGCTCCTTTCGAGCCAAGTCTGGCCTTTGTTTCTCTCGCCAATAATTTCCCATCCTTCTTCTTCTTCTTCTTCTTCTTCTTCTTCTTCTTCTTCTTCTTCTTCTTCTTCTTCTTCTTCTTCTTCTTCTTCTTCTTCTTCTTCTTCTTCTTCTTCTTCTTCTTCTTCTTCTTCTTCTTCTTCTTCTTCTTCTTCTTCTTCTTCTTCTTCTTCTTCTTCTTCTTCTTCTTCTTCTTCTTCTTCTTCTTCATGTTTTCGTCCATCCCTCCATTGCTGAGCCCCCAAGAAAAGATCCTCAACCTTTCCAGCCTTTGGATCCAGCTCCATACTTTGGGAGGCAACATGACACCAGTTGCAAGGATAAAAAAAAAGTTGCATGTTTTTTTCTTATTTTTTTTCTTCCTCTTTTTCTTCATTCCATTTTTCTTTCTTCTTAGTTCTTTTTTCTTCTCCATTCTTCTTTTTGTCAGCACATGACCTTGATTTTTCTTTAATGTTGAAATAAAGGGGAGAAAGAATAACCTCTGTACACATGACCTGATCCAACTTTGCTCTAAGGCCATTGTTTGCTTAACCAGAATCTAACTGGCATGATAAATATGGTTTACAAACCACAGTCAGTAAGTTCACATGCAAAAACAGGAAACTTGTTCCAAGAGATGTCAATGAACATCAGATAATGAGGACAAAGAATCACATAAGTAAAGGGGAAAGGGTTCCTGATCATTGTTCAGAAATATCAAATGCTGAGCTGAAGCGTATAACAATAGTAATATTAAAGAGGAAGCTATTCAAACTGATGCAATCAAGACCAGAATTGAAAAATCGTTAAAAGATATAAAGTGCAGATTGTGCAAAGAAGCAGACAAAACAGTAGTTTGTGTACTTAGCTTGTGCAACAAGATCACACAAACTGATTATAAACAATGACATGATACAGTGGCCAACACGATTTACTGGAATACTGTAAATATTATCATGTATCCATCGACTTGTTTGGGCTGTGGCTCTGGAGAAGGCTCCTGCAGTATTCTTTGGACCGCAGAGGTGAGCAACAAGCCTGTTTTGGTATGCCTAAAACCAGACAGGTCACTGGAAGGAAAAAAATCACAAAACGGCTTCTCACTTATTTCGCCCATGTTATGCATTCACTGGAGAAAGCAATTGTTGGAAAGAGTTAGCAGTAAAAGAAACCAGGCCATCAAAGAACACAGTGGTTGGACCCCAGGCAGGACAAGAAACCATGGAGGGAAACTAATCAAGGAGAGAAGCAACCTGGAATTAAGGAGAAACTTCCTAACAGGGAAGACAATTAACCAGTGGAACAGTGTGCCACCAGAAGTTGTAGGTGCACCATCACTGGAGGTTTTGAAGAAGAGATTGGACAGCCATTTGTCTGAAATGGTATAGGGTTTCCTGTTTGAGCAGGGAGCTGGACTAGAAGACCTCCAAGGTCCCTTCCAACTCTATTCTGATTGAAAGCTGACACCAGCCAGAGCATAGAACAACTCAAAGCAGTAGTGCAAGATCAGAAGACTTGGCGAGACCTGGCCCATAGAATGCCAAGAGTCTGACACAACTGGACTGATAACATCATCTTGTATCAATAATGAAAAACTGATGGGAACATAAGAGTTGAAAAAGTAGTTAAAAATGAGCAGGTCAAATCAAATCAATCTTTATTATAAAAGACCACTATAAGGAGAATGGGGAACAAGAAATTTAAAAACATAAAATATACATATTAGGAGCCTCGGTGGTGCAGTGGTTAGAGTGCACTACTGCAAGCTACTCCTACTGCAGTTTGGCAGATCAAATCCCACCAGGCTCCAGGTTGACTCAGCCTTCCATCCTCCCGAGGTGGGTAAAATGAGGACCCAGATTGTTGGGGGCAATTATGCTGACTCTGTAAACCGCTTTGAGAGGGCTGGAAAGCACTATAAAGGGGTATATAAGTCTAAGTGCTATTGCTATATACATATGCATATAGATCTCGCATAAAAAATCCATTGCAAACTAAACATATCTAATACAAATGATACAATAAATCTCACACCAAATACTCTATACTAATGGTCTGGGTTAAATACTGCAGGATTTCCAAATGCAAACAAATACAATTTTGGCTCTCAATAGACCAGTTCAAAAAGAGAACGTGTGGATAATTGATGTGCAATACAGGAGATAGTAGAACAGAAGACAAAGAATTGGAGAAGATCCAACCTAGAACTAAATAAAAATTTCCTGGCAGTGAGAAGAATCAATCAGTGGAATGACTAGCCTGCAGACGTTGTGGCTGCTCCATCACTGGAGGTTTTAAAGGAGAGACTGGAATGGTCTGAGGTAAAGGTGTCCAACCTTGGGAACTTTAAGTCTTGTGGACTTCAACTCCCTGAATTGCAACACAGCTGGCTGGGGAATTCTGGGAGTTGAGTTCACAATATTTGCTTTTAATTTACACCCTTGGTATAGGGTCTCCTGCTTGATCAGGGGGTTGGACTAGAAGACCTCCAAGGTCCCCTCCAACTCTGTTATTCGATGTTCTAAGACCACAAAGTACCAAGATCTAAAAATAAAAACTGAAAGATTGTGGCATCAACCAGTCATGGTGGTCCCAGTGGTTATTGGCACCCAGAGTGCCAGACCCAAAAAACCTTGCATGGCGCTTAGAAAATATGTGCCTTGACAACATTTCCATCTTTCAATTGCAAAAGCCACACGGCTTGGATCCACACATATACCATGCCATTTGCAATGCGTCTGAAAACCAACGCAGGTAAACAACTGCCAGCTGTGATTTTGCATTTACGTGTATATAATAATAAGGCAACTGGCCCACTTCCTGCAATGCCACGTCTAGCAGCTGCTGCCATGGTTATTTTCTTGTAAATGGCTGATTCTCATTTTATGAGCCATACTTTAAAACATTGCTCCTCAAAGTTTGTCCTGGGGACCCCAGGGCTCCCCAAAAACCTCTCATGGGGTCTGCAAAGCCAACTAAATAGATATTTTAACATTTCTCAGTTTTTATTTCTAACACAATAAACGTTGATAAATATTCACTGTAGTTCTGATAGATGGTGGGTGGGTGGGTGGGTGGATGATAGAGCAGCCAAAGCTCTTTGGGATTCTCAATTATGTTTAAGAATGTAAAGGGCTAAACATTTGAGAACTTTTGCTGTAAAAGCATTATCCTTTTTTACATAAGAAACAATTTACCATGTTTTCTTACAGACATGAGGCTGCTCTGATTTCAGGAAGGTTAACATGCAAAACTCTGGATGCTCTCAAGAGTACTTTCTTTGTTTTACAACTAGATTTGACCATCATTTTTCTAAATACAAAAATGCTGTAGGGTTTTGACCTCAAATCTGGCAAACATTCACAGTCCTCCCCTCCCCATCCAGCTTAGATTTAAGCAGGTTAGAAATTGTACATGCTCAGAAGATCCGTCTCCTTTATGCATTTGAAATCAGTCTTGGCAAGCCTCCTGGAGCCATGTGTGAGTTAAGATGCAAAATGGTGCTTACTTGGAATATCATGTTCTTTTTTATTTGCTATTAATTTAAGTACCTTAACTTCAAGCAACTTTGAAAGGCAAAACTGTGCATGTTCGCAGTTATTAATCAGTTTTGGCGAGCAGGTCTTGCTTCAAGAAAGTGAAAAGCATTGAAAAGTCTGGAACGGATCCATCAAAGAAATGGTAATTTCTTAATGAAGTAATATGAGCCATTGTTTCTTGTCTAGTTCAGGGTTTATAACATCTTACCCTCCCAAATTTGCTGTTCTGCAGTCACATCCTATCCACATCTCTTCCTCCGTTTTTATAGGAAATCTTTCCCCCTGGATGTCTTGCATCCTTCTTTTCTATCACAGAAGAGAGACTTCTACCAAAAAAAAAGAAAGAAAGAAAACTGAAAATGGTTTCTATTTTCAGAACCCCAGTTTTCAGATAGTATATTCACATAATGCCATTTGTGGTGCCTGAGTTCTATCTTTTATTTTCCTTTTAAAGGTGTACACCACATTTCTATCTATATACAGTCAATACATAGAGGGCTCCACACATCTGTTTGATAAGTGAACTATGGTCCTGCAGATGTTGCTATACTCCAGTTCCCATCATGCTGCTTGAGAGACATTCAGAACAGAGGTGGGATTCAAAATTTTTAACAACTGGTTCTGTGGGCATGGCTTAGTTGGTGGGCGTGGCTTGGTGGTCATGTGACTGGCTGGGCGTGGCCAATTCAATATCACTCACATCGAGGCAGCATCTCCTCGCCTGGCCTCTCAGGACTGTGGGGATGCTGCAACAGTCGTAAGTATGAAAAATGGTCGTAAGTCACTTTTTTCAGTGTCATTGTAACTTTGAATGGTCACTCCACAAAAGCAAAGTACCAGCAAAGGAGGGGGAAAATAACTCCAGAGAGGTTCCTGAGACAGGAAGTCTAGTCCTGCCAAGAATGTAATAAGGGTCAACGGAGAGGCAGTTTCTGTAAGCAACACCAGAATGTTTCCTTCCTGCCTTCATTACAGGATTAGGCCAGGAATTTCTTCTAACAACCAGTTCTCCAAACTGCTTAGAATGTTAACAACTGGTTCTAGCGAATAGGTGTGAACAGGTAGAATCCCACCCCTGATTCAGCGATATCTGGAGGGCCACATAGCTCTTTACTCCTGAGTAAACTGCTTGTTCTTTACTTTTCAAAGTGTAACTCCTTTTCCTTCTGAAATCTTGAGAATCTACTCTGACCTTGAGTGGTAAAAATTGACAGCACCCTTGCTTGCCCTTTGAGATCAGAAGTAAAAAAAAAAGCAGAGTGAGGATGATATCAACAATGCTGCTTCGGTAATGAATTAATTTTGTTTACCAGCAAGGCTTACAAATCTGATTCTGACTTTTATCCCAAGGATCAAGAACAGGTATCATAAGCAAGCATTAGTTGCAGTTTGACAGGCAAATAGTGATTGTCCAATCATAGCAGGGGTGGGATTCTACCAGTTCACACCTATTCGCTAGAACTGGTTGTTAACATTCTAAGCAGTTCGGAGAACCGGTTGTTAGAAGAAATTCCTGGCCTAATCCTGTAAGGAAGGCAGGAAGGAAACATTCTGGTGTTGCTTACAGAAACTGCCTCTCCATTAACCCTTATTACATTCTTGGCAGGACTAGACTTTCTGTCTCTGGAACTTCTCTGGAATTTTTTTTCCTTCCTTTGCTGGTACTTTGCTTGTGTGGAGGGACCATTCAAAGTTACAGTGGCACTGAAAAAAGGGACTTATGACCATTTTTCACACTTACGACTGTTGCAGCATCCCCACAGTTATGAAAGGCCAGGCAAGGAGATGGTGCCTCGATGTGAGTGATATTGAGTTGGCCATGCCCAGCCAATAACATGATCACCAAGCCACGTCCACCCAGTCACATGACCACCAAGCCACACCCACCACCTAAGCCACGCCTACAGAACCGGTTGTTAAAAAATTTGAATCCCACCCCTGAATCATAGGAGTTGAGAGTTGTCAGCGCAACTGTTGATCCAAGGCTCTCCGCATTCATTTCAAAGCAAATACCTTACACGTTTTTCACTCTCTGGACCTGAGCATTTGGAGAGACCGATGCTCAAGGAGAACTGAACAGACTAACAGTTGGAAAGTACCTTGGAGGTCTCCTAGTCCCGTCTCCTGCTCAGACAAGAAACCCTAGACGGTACTGTTTCAGATAAATGGTTATCCAGTCTCTTCCTAAAAACTTCCAATGTTGGAGCATTCATAATTTCTGGAGGCAAGTCGTTCCATTGATTAATTGTTCTCACCATCAGGAAATGTCTCCTTAGTTCAAGGTTGGTTCTCCCCTTGTATAGTTTCCATCCATTGCTGGTTTTTTTGCCTTCAGGTCCTTAAGATAATAGGTTGACCCCCTCTTCTTTGTGGCAACCCCTTAGATATTGGAACACTGCTATCTTGTCATCCCTAGTCCTTCTTTTCATTAAGCTAGACATATCCAATTCCAGCAACTGTTCTTTGTATGCTTTAGCCTCCAGTTCCCTAATAATCTTTGTTGCCCTTCTCTTGTCTAGAGTCTCAACACCAGCTAGCTCAAGGTTTCTAAGTCTTAGGACCTTTT
Organism: Bungarus multicinctus; assembly: GCA_023653725.1. NCBI lineage: Eukaryota > Metazoa > Chordata > Lepidosauria > Squamata > Elapidae > Bungarus > Bungarus multicinctus. The sequence continues at coordinate 1,800,010 of CM042841.1, forward strand.
AAGAATTGTGAACTTCAACTCCCCGATTTCTGGGGGATGGCTGGGCTGGGGAATTCTGGGAATCGAAGTCCACACATTTTAAATCATTAAGGTTGAGCTAGATCCTTAGATCTAGTGGCAGGAGAGGGCAAGAAGGAGCTTCAAAGAAATAGGGGGCCAACCTATTTTCCAAAGCACCATTAGGCAAGACAAGAAGCAATGGATGGAAACTAACCAAGGGGAGAAATATCCTGACAGTGAGAACGATTATCCAGTGGAACGATTTGCCTTCCAAAGTTGTGGATGCTCCAACACCAGAGGCTTTTTAGAAGAACTGGACAACCACTTGTCTGGAATGGTATAGAGTCTCCTGCTTGGGCAAGGGTTGGACTAGAAGACCTCCAAAGTCCCTTCCAACTCATTCTGTTAAATACACCTCCGAGTAGCTGTGGAGAAGGCGGACGTAATGCTCTCATGAACACTGTAGCTGTTACTCCCACGGCACCAATCCTCTGCAAGGGGTGCTAAGCAACTAAGCACAGTGACCCACTTTCTTTCAGAGTTATCGCCTGGGGTTTGTCATTCTCCAGGGAGTAGAGTCACTCCTGGTGAGAAGAACATGTGGTGTTGTGTGTATAGGCCACGTGGGAAGTATTGATGTTATTAGTCTAGCTGGTTTTGGACAGAAAGATAGTAATAGCACTTAGACTTTACTTTACAGCCCTCTCTAAGCAGTTTATAGGGTCAGCCTCTTGCCTCCAACAATCTGGGTCCTCATTTTACCCACCTTGGAAGGATGGAAGGCTGAATCAACCTGGAGCCAGTCAGGATTGAACCCCTGGCAGTGGGCAGTGAGTTAGCCTTCAGTCCTGTATTCTAACCACTGTGCCACCACGGCTCTTACTGTACTACCCTTCTGATCTGTCAAGTAAGAGAAAATGATGAGAAGAATATACCAAACCTATGACCTTCTTTTACAGGCAATCTTCATTTAATGATGACAGTTGTCACTGGCAATTTGGCTGTTAAACGAAGCAGTCACTAATGAAAACTGTGACTGTGATTATAACCTTTCTTCAGTTTTCATTTGCTTTACAGACCTGCAAAGGGTATAAATGTGAGGATTGGTCATAAAGTTACTCTTTCATTATTGTTGTAACAGAACAGTAAATGTTGCATATCCGTTCCTTATGCTTCCTTCCACCATTCCTGCAAGAGATTGAAGGCAGAGTTTATAGCGTGGTCTTCTCCTATCATCCTCCGTGGTGGGCTAGACTGAGAGAGAACAGCCTAAGAAAAAGGTGATTTAAAGGCCCCCAACTCAGAATTACTCTTGATCACCACATATTCTCCATGATGATCTGCCCTAACAGAGACTTTCAGGGTTTCAGGCAGTGCATCCATCAGCACTGTAATCAAGGTCACTCACTTTGCTGCTAGACATCCTTTTCTTCTCTTTCTCTCCACCTTTCCCAGCATTAGAACCTTCTCCCAGGAGTTGGATCTTTACCTTGTCCAAACCGAGACAATTTGAGTGTGGTTATTCATGCCTCAAGTGAAAACCCTGGGTTGATTCATTCAATGATCCATTTGTTTGTTTTCTTGGCTGTCCATGGTATTCTCAAGAGTCTTCTCCAATACCAGAATTCAAAGGTGTTGATACTTTCCCAATCCTGCTTCTTCAAAGTCCTACTTTAGCAATAGCAGACTTATATACTGCTTCATAGTGCTCTACAGCCTTTTCTAAATGGTTTACAGGGTCAGCATCTTGCCTCCAACAATCTGGGTCTTTATTTTACCGACCTCGGAAGGATGGAAGGTTGAGTCAACCTTGAGCCGGTTAGGATTGAACTCCTGGCAGTGAGCAGAGTTAACCTGCAAAACTGTATTCTAACCACTGAGGGAGGGATGCAGGAAGGGAGGGAGGAAGGAAGGAAGGAAGGAAGGAAGGAAGGAAGGAAGGAAGGAAGGAAGGAAGGAAGGAAGGACTAGCAATAGCACTTAGACTTATATACCACTTCACAGTGCTTTGCAGTCCTCTCTAAGTAGTTTACAGAGTCAGCCTCTTGCCCCCAACCATCTGGGTCCTCATTTTACCAATCTCAGAAGGATGGAAGGCTGAGTCAACCTTGAGCCTGTTAGGATCAAACTCCTGGCAGTGAGCAGAGTTAGCCTGCAATGCTATATTCTAATTACTGCACCCCCATTGTTCTTTAACTTCCATAGAGTGTCAGAGCACCATGACTTGTATTATTCTGATATTTGTAAATATGGACACATCACAGTTTCTGAATAACTTCATGGCTACTCTACTAAGGGCTAGTATGCTGCTTGTTCCTGACCTGTTTGATCTTTCATTGATGATGGTTGACCTAAGCTACCCACCACTGGCATATCTTCCTCATCACTTCTAGAGCTGGGGTTGTTATACTGTTGGATTGTACCCATCATTGTATTAATTACACTCATATTACTTCCCAGCCATGTAGTGCTTTCTCTCTTCTGTCACAGTAAAAATTCAGGGGTAAAGTTTGGAGCAGGCTCGAAGTGCAAGTCTTGGATGCTTTTCAGATGTGTTATGCTTGTGATATCCAACATTCCCTGCTTGCTTGACTTTATCCTACTGGGAATTGAGAGGAAGGTTTCAAATGAGTGTGTTGTGGCCCGCCAGCAGCCAGTGAAGCTGGCAGCAGATACGGACATTGAGGGGCTTGGGAAGGAACATGGGCCAGTCCTGAAGTCTGGGAATGGTTCTGATGAGGGCTTTGCATCAGAAGCAGAGATGGGGCCAGGGCCGTCTGACAGTTATCGGCTGCCTTTGGAGTAGAACGTCAGTGAGGCAAAAGAACAGCTGGAGCCTGTTCCCAGTGTGTGCATGTACAGAGCTGCCAGGAGAAGGGAACAGCTGAGGAACAAGGGTCAACTTGGGAGTAAAGCCACAGGTGGACGGTGAATGGCCCCTCCCATAGGGAATAAAGGGGAGTGGGGTTTCCAGGAGACAATTAGTTCAATTTATTAGGGTGAAGATCTGTTCCAGACTTCTTGACAAGTATTGTCTGCTACAGAGTGGCGTTTGGAAGCTATCGGCCTGGCAACTCTCCAAGCCTAATAAAGGTCTGTGGTTGTGAAATCTCTTTTTTTGAAGACTGTTGGCCGGGACTTTGCTGGAGAGGAATTCACTGTAAACTAAATAAAAGGGGTTTTATTGGGACGAGGAATTGGCTTCATGTTTTTGGGAAGCCTAGGTGAGAACAGAGCGGAGATGCCCATCAACTATTTAAAAATGGTGAAGTTTTTTAAATAGGCAAGCGACTTGTTTGAGCCAGGGACATGTTGGCGCAAAGCAACTCAAGACCATTTAAGCTTAAGGGAGATTTCGGGTAAGAGGAGATGGTTCTGCTCTGAAGTGCAGCTCTGAAAGCATGACGGAGCAAGCCCAGCCTGCAAGATTTGCAAAAGCTGCTCAGCAGATGCCACCATGCAAGCCCAGCTCTTGGGCACCTTCTCTGGCCACCAGCCCAGCCTCCAGACATGATGTTTTCGGCTGTACAACGTAGGTGATTTGGGGACAGGGATGCCACATTGCCAATGATTTCGACCGAAGTTCACCGGCTTCCTGTAATGATGACAATGATTTAACTGCCCTGTGAAGGACACTGGAATAAAGGGCAGCTTAACTAATAAAGGGTCATCCTGCCCTATCCACCAAAAAAGAACAAAGGAAAGAAAATGCTGACACCTTTAAAGGGGTTTCCATTAACCGTTTTGGTCTTGAAAAGAGGCTTTTCTCTATTTGTTACTATGCAGGCTCAGGAGCAATGGTGGGATTCAAATTTTTTTACTACTGGTTCTGTGGGCATGGCTTGGTGGGTGTGGCTTGGTGGGCATGGCAGGGGAAGGATACTGCTAAATCCCGCTTCCCTGCCCACCCCACTAACCTGCTTTCCAGCTCCGTTCTCCTGGGCAGAGCAACCAAAGGAGACCCAGCCGATCAGCTGGGACTTGGGAGGCAGAGAATAGAGGGTGGTGGGGACAGTCAGAGGTGGGATTGGCCAGTTCTCCGAACTACTCAAAATTTCTGCTACCGGTTCTTGAGAACCAGTCAGAACCTGCTGAATCCCACCTCTGGTCAGGTTGGTTAATGGTGCCCACTCAAGTCATTAAGATAGATCAGAGTGTCTCAACCTTGACAAGGTTAAGAGGTATGGACTTCAACTCCCAGAACTTGCCAACATTGAGAAATAACTCTGAGATTCCTGCTTTTGTCCTGATTTCTCAGCTCCAGCTGTCAACAGGAGTTCCTGTTTCCCACATTTCTGCATTTGTGCCTTTATTTGCCACACCCAGAGTGATAAAAAAAAAAAAATCAAAATGGCAGTCACAACAGCGTGATTGAAACCTTTCTTTACCATACATACCCTGAGGGACATCCACGCTAGCATCAGTGTTCCCACAATTATTTGAAGGGCCATGCAAAGGGTGCTAAGCAGCCCTCTTTCCTCTCTCCAAAACCCACATTGGAAAAAGACGCGGATGCAACACCATGGCAACCCAATCAACAGGTACAAGCAAAACTGAAAGATGAAAGGCATTACATCATAGATAAGCACTAATGAAGCATTTCTTGGCTGTGGAAAAGAAGAATCTTTGGAGTGGGCTGTTGGCAATGAGAAGCCATGGCTTGCGACTGCAGTTTGAGAGATTGAGAATTGCAACCAACAACCAGCTAAACTGTTTTTCAGAGATTTCCTCTGAAGCACAGAAGAACTCTCAGCTCCGTAGGATGTGACCAACAGGCTTCAGACCCCTGTATCCTGCCTCATTCATCAGCCAACCACAGAAGAGTGGGTGGGGAAGCATGGATGGGACTGCTAAATCTTGCATAATTGTCCCAGTTGTTTTATTTTTATCTGTGGGGTCTCTGGTGCGCTCTGAGCTTGGTGGGTTTCTTGCAGACATTTCATTACCCAACTCGATGACATTGTCAGTGCTAGAAGGGAGTGGGATTTGCAGAGTGGAGGAGAAGAGAAGAAAAACTATAAGTTCCTTGCTGCTCTCTGAACCTGGTGGTTTTCTTGTAGACATTTCATAACCCAATTAGGTAATATCATCAGTACAAGAAGAGAATGGGCTTATTTTTTATTTGGTTACTGTTGACATTCACAAAATCATGTCTGGTGCCTCAACTGACTCACCAACTGTTGATCTGCAGAGTGCAAGCAAGGCTAACCCCCTGTCATGCCCTTGTTGGAGTCTGATTCTGAGGGGGAGATTGAGCAGCTGACAGGGTGTAGGAGGGTGGCTCCGGTGGAAGGACACGGGGAAGGGCACAGTCCAGCTGGGCATTTAGAGGAAGACCCAGGGCCACCTCCTCTTCATGCTAGGGCATGCAGGGAGGAACAGAGTAGGGAACAATGTGGCTTATGGGAGAGGAAAGGGCTCTGATCCCCTTCATGGGCTATAGCTGGGAAGACTGTTTAAAAGGGCAAACTGTGCATGACAAAGTTGCTGGATGCAAAGTGTGCATGATCTTTGTCGAGGCTTGTCTGGGTTTTGGTGTCCTCCCAACTGAGGGTGCTGTGTTATCTTGTGGAAGTCTGCAATTTATCATCCTGGCCTCTCATGTTAATTACGTCAGTGTGGTTTGTGTTGGTTTTTTTTTATTTTTAATTATCTTTACTTTGGGTTCGGACTGCATTTCTTCCATTTGTAGACTGTTTTTTGGAAGAGTTTGATCTCCAGCCGAGGATAATTGGACATTGGGGGCCAAATGGAGGCATTAAAGGGAATTTATCTACTTTGGTGACTTTGCTATTTTTATGCACCCCTCCCCCTTGGCTGGCACATTTCCCCATTGAGGGAAAAAGAAAATGACTCGCAGGGGGTTAAAAGACTCCCCCTCCCCGCCACAGTCCAGGATGTCTTCCTCGAGAAGCTTTCTCCTTCAGCTTGACGTGGGCAGAAAGCCAGGGGTTTCTTTTTCTCCTTCCCTGTCTTCAGGAAGGTCCTCTCTGCCATTGGCTGCCTGGCCTTTCCTGCTGTTCTCCTTAAGAGACCCTTTCCGGTCCTGGCATTTGCAGATCCCATTATTCTGGCACCTGCAGCTCCACGCACAGCCTGCCCTGTTTCCAGCATTTTTGAGATCTTCCCAGCATCCCCCAAGTGGCTCCTGGTGAGGTCACCACCTCCATCCTGCTCTTGATATCGAGCCTGGGGCCCTAAAGAGGGGAAGGTGCCCCGTCGTTTTCTATCCTGCCCGAGACAATATGCAAGAGGGGAGGTTGGCCTGTTGGCCAAGAGCCTGCTCCAAAAACAGGAAGGGAGAGAGGAGGTATTAATTGTGACAGGATGGGACTCTGCTTGGGCCCTCCCAAAGTTCCATGCCACTTTGGGGCAAATGCAGCTAATGCCCCCTGCAGCTGCTTGGCCTACAAAGTGGGCACGAAATGCAAACCAAGTCCTTTTCTTTGGAGAAGGAGAGCTAATTTTGCTATAAAATCTTGTGCATCGTGTTTGAAAAGCCCTTGATAAGAGGCACAAATATGAGATGAGGTCAAATTTTAGTTCCTGATGAAAACAGTTGCTTGCATCGGTATCCTTTAGAATATCTAGTTTGTTAGTGTCTAGGGATGTTCTGAGACATGGTTAATCTGCATGAAATTTGCACCATAAAACTAGACATAAAACATGTGCCATCTTTTCTGGATAACAACTGCCCTTCCTTCCTTCCTTCCCTCCCTCCCTTCTCCCTCCCATCTTCTGTTCCCCCTTCTTTCCTTCCTTCCTTTTCTTTCTTCTCTCCCTCCTCCTTCCCTCCCTCCCATCTTCTGTTCCCCCTTCCTTCCTTCCTTCCTTCCTTCCTTCCTTCCTTCCTTCCTTCCTTCCTTCCTTCCTTCCTTCCTTTTTGCAGCAAGCATTTATTTGATCCAGCTGTTCCAGATCAGATTTTTAAGTTTGGAATGAAAAATAAAATATGGATTCAAATGCATTAGCAATTGTGGTGAACAGATAGGGTTTTTTTCCCCTCTGGGCACATGCAACATATGCATTTATAATCAGTACCTTGTTCCACCCAGATTGAGAACCAAAAATAAATACAATGGAAATGAAGGAAAAATAAAGAAAACAGCTGCTGTTTTTCATGGGATGCACCCATGTAGCATTTTCAATTGGCTGTTGCCTTTGTTCTGCTTTGGCCTATTTTCTTCTTTCCAATCTTAACAGCATCTCAGAAATTTCCTTTAGTTTGCTGTTTCCCATTTAACAAAATCTCAACTGATTTTGTTGTAATAGTAGTAATAATAATTACTAATATTATTATTACTATTAATAATAATAATAAGCCCAAGTTGAGTAGGTAACTGCCAGTGAGCTGTGTAAAAATTAAAAGATTCACAAGGATCAGTTGGCAGCTGCATTTGGATTTTGTTCTTGCACAAACCACATTAATAAATGTAAATAAAGGTTGACAATTGAGGCGGACAGCTTTTCCCCTCCTCCTTGGCCCTAAAAGTTGCCTGTTTCTTTTCTTTGATGAAGTTTCTCAGTCCAATAAGGGAGACCCAGAATTTAGCATGTGAAAATCCATCATACAGAACATAGAATAATAGGGTTGGAAGGAACCTTAAGGGTCTTCTAGTCCATCGCCCTGCTCAAGCACACAATTGCAGACAAATGTTTGTCCAACCTCTTCCTGAAAACCTCCCCTGATGAAGCACCCACAGCTTCTGGAGTCAAGCGTGTTCCACTAACATAATTCTTCAGCACCTGCAAGACTAATTCTTCAGATGGCCAGTCTCCTTTGAGAGGGCTGGAACTCAGCTCCACCCTGAGCCAGTCGACAGGGCCCTTGGGCCGTATGAGTTCCAATTGGGCTGCCAATTGTCAGAAATGGGGTAGGATCTCCTGCTCGGGCGAGGAGTTGGACCAAATGGCCTACAAGGTGGTCCTTTCCAACCTCTATTCATCTGAATTTGATCTGTGCTGAACAGTGAACCTTTTAGCAAAGACCCAAGGATCAAAGTTTGGAGGCCTTGAACTTTCAGCCAGTACTGAACAGGGACCGAGAGAGGCAAATAATACGTGATTCTTCCTGGTCTCTGACAAAGTTTGCCCATCAATAGGTAGCCGGTTAATCATACCCGCCAAGGGCCCCCCTCGTCTGCCCCGGTCCCTGCTCCTTTCAGGGGAGGAAATGGGAGACTCTCTCCAGAATGTGCTGCAGACAGCAAGTGTTTTCGCAGAGGGGATGGTCAGTCAAGAGAGTTAATGTTTAGGTGCTCAGGCCAACTCTCCGCCCCTCCTGCCTTTGGCAAAAGGGTTGCTGCTTAGAAAGGAATGTGGACTGTTGATCCAGCGCGATGGAACTTCTGAGTGCAATTTGTCCGGCTCCAAAGCCATTAAAATATCAAATGATCCTTGTGATTGTTCATCCTTCCCAGGAGGAAGAAAACATTAATTTGACATCATTGCTTTTAGCTTATTTGGCAACACGAGGTGGGACATAATTTATTGAAAAGAATGCTCTTGTTCTCTCCTTCCCTCCCCCTTTCTCTCTCATGCACATATACCCTCAGTTTAACAGTTTCCCACTATGCATGCATGTATGTATGTACATATACATACATATATACAGGGATAGGATTCCACCGGTTCGCACCTATTCGCTAGAATCGGTTGTTAACTTTCTAAGCAGTTTGGAGAACTGGTTGTTAGAAGAAATTACTGGCCTAATCCTGTAAGGAAGGCAGGAAGGAAACATTCTGGTGTTGCTTACAGAAACTGCCTCTCCGTTAACCCTTATAACGTTCTTGGCAGGACTAGACTTCCTGTCTCAGGACCTTCTCTGGAGTTTTTCCCCTCCTTTGCTGGTACTTTGCTCGTGTGGAGTGACCATTCAAAGTCACAATGGCACTGAAAAAAGTGACTTATGACCATTTTTCACTCTTATGACTGTTGTAGCATCCCCACAGTCATGAGAGGCCAGGTGAGGAGATGCGTGCCTCAATGTAAGTGATATTGAGTTGGCCACGCCCACCACCTAAGCCACACCCACAGAACCAGTTGATAAAAAAATTTAATCCCACCCCTGCATATATATGTATGTATGAAATTTATTTGTTGTCCATCTTGCATCAAAATGACTCTACGTTGAGTTATTTCTAGCTAACTCCCATCCCATGGGGGTGCCAGTCAGACTCCCATCCCCATGTTTATCCTCATTTTTAAAACAATAAATAATAGATAAGACTCTTGCAAATAATAGGCAGTTGCTTCTTCTCAGTGCTTCTTTTGGAAATGTCATTGTTGCAGGAATTGGGTATGCCTAGTCTAGAGAAAATAAGGACTAAGGGTGGCATGATAGCAGTGTTCCAATATTTGAGGGGTTGCCACGCAGAAGAGGGGGACAACCTATTTTCCAAAGCACCAGGAGGCAGGACAAGAAACGATGGATGAAAACAAATCACGGAGAGAATCAACTTAGAGCTAAGGAGAAATTTCCCAACAGTAAGAAAAATTAACCAGTCTCCAGAAGTTGTAAATGCTCCAACATTGGAGGCTTTTAAGAAGAGATTGGCCATTCATTTCTCTGAAATGGTGTAGGGTCTCTTGCTTGAGCAGGGGGTTGGACTAGAAGACCTCCAAGCTCCCTTCCAATGCTCTCATTCTGTTCGGAAGGAGGAAAGCTGCCCACTAGGGTGCAGGGGGAACCTTCTCTCTATCAGGAATGTCCAAGCAGTAACTCTTCTACGTTTCTGGGTGGCCAGCAGGTGACAGCAGCAAACCAGCCTTGATGCTAAGCAGGGTTTGGTCTGATTGATCCTTTGATGGGAGACCACCATGAAGTCTCAGGTTTGCCAGCTAGGCAGGGAAACCAGGAAAAAAAAATCAGAAGAAAACAACAGCAAGCCATCGGTTCTCCTGACATTCTGAAAAATACCCCTGCGGGCCTTGAGTTCGACACCCCTGCTCTAAACTGTCATTTCCTAATGTCTACATATGCTATTCCAGTCTTTGAGCACAGTCAATTCTTGAAGGACTGAAATCCCCAAGATTTGAGATCAGCTTCAAGAAGTCTTCCTACTTGGGCACGCCTGGATTGCAGAGCACGACTTCAAAGATCCCTTCTGCCCGTTGGCTTTGGGCTCTTCTCGGTCCCCTCGTTCCCTGTTGCTGGTTGTTTTTATCTATTTTTCATAAATTCTGCAGCGCCCCGTGTTATTCTTGAAGTGTACAGCCTCATAAACCCAATAAATAAATAAGCAAGCGCCTGCTGAGAAGCTAGGCAAAAGGGCTGTTTTCCAGCTTAGCCTTAGTGGATGACTGCAGTGACCTACTTTTCTTGGCTCGTTATAAGAACTGTAACAAGGTAGGATTGTCTTGGATTTTTGGAAGCCCTCGCTCTGTCGAACAAACCAGAACTGGGCCAAGCGGAAGGTGGAGAGCTCAAGGCAGCCCACTGAGAACTGAGCCTTAGGCATGGTTTCATTTACAGTATGTCCAATATTCACTCTGGTTGAAAAACAGGCTGGTGGGTTTTGAACCCTGATTGATTAAGGGGCAAAATGGGGTGGGGGAGAAAACAGAATAACAGGGCTGGAAGGGACATTTGAGGTCCTCTAATCCAACCCCCTACTCAAGAAGTAGTCCAAAAAACCATTCCAGACAAATGGTTGTCAAGTCTCCTTTAAAAACCTCCAGTGATGAAGCACCTACAACTTCTGAAGGCAAATTTTTCCACTGATTAATTGTTCTAACTCTCAGGAAATTTCCCCTTAGTTCTAGGTTGCTTTTCTCCTTGATGAGTTTTTCAGTCCTGCTGTAACTTGGACAGCCAGTAAACGAAGTATTGCATGTCAAGGACTACCTGTTTTTATTCCTCCTCCTGCATTTGCAACGTATTTTGATCTTCACGGTTGAAAAACTAGCCCTGAGTAACCAAAAGTCAGAAATAATACATCTTCTTTGTCCAACGGCATCTTATTTTTATTGGCTGGGTCTGTCAGAACCCATTAGGCAGCCAACCCCACAAAGGTTGCAGTGGCTGCTAATGCTTTGTTCCATTATTTCCTTGTTATTGCCTGCAGATGATAAAAATGGCTCATGTTATATGAAGAAGCGTTTAATATCATGCCAACAAAAATAATTCCCTCCCATGTTCTGTTCCCTATTTCTTCCCTTGTGGTAGTATTTCTTCACCAGTCGGTATCTTCTGAAAGCATTAGAGAGCAATTAGAATTAAGAAGAGCAAGACGATTTATGGCAGCGTTTCCTAGCCAGAAATCAAGCAACAAGCCCGCTGTGAAAATCCATTTACTGGGTTTAGTATTTAAGCTTTTCCCAGCCTGGGACCATCCAGAGGTCAATCAGAATAGAGCTCAAGCAGGAGACCCTAGACCTTTCCAGACAAATAGCTGTCCAGTCTCTTCTTAAAAACCCCAGTGTTGGAGCAACCACAACTTGTGATGGCAAGCAGTTCCATTGGCTAATGGTTCACAAACTTAGGAAGTTTCTCTTTAATTCCAGGTTGCTTCTCTCCTTGGTTAGTTACCATCCATTGTTTCTTGCCTTGTCTTCTGGTGCTTTGGAGAATAGCTTGACTCCCCTCTTCTCTGGGGCAGCCCCTCAAATACTGGAACAATGCTATCATGTCACCCCTGGTCCTTCTTTTCTCCAGACTGGCCATACCCAATTCTCACAACCGTTCTTCGTATGTTTCAACCCCAACCAGGCCTTTAACAATCGTAGTTGCTCTTCTCTGCACTTTTTCCAAACTTTCATCATCTTTTTTCATAATGTGGTGACCAAAACTGGATGCAGTATTCCAGGGGTGGACTTAGTCAGTGCCCAGCCCCTCGGCTGAAGGATTGCTTGGACAGGGGAAGTGGTTCCAAACAGCCAGAAAGCAAAAGGGGCATGATGACTCAGCGGTTAAAGACACTGAGCTTGTCATCTGGAAGGCTGACAGCCGGGGTTCAAGACCCAAGTACCTCATGACAGGGTGAGCTCCTGTTAATTGTCTCAGCCCACCTAGTGATTCAAAAACATGCAAATGTGAGTAGATAAATAGGTACCATTTCAGTGGGAAAGTAACAGTGTCCCATGCACCTCAGCAAATAGCCACATGTCCATGGAAGTGACTTTTGGACAACACTGGCTCCCTCAGTTAAGAAACAGAGATGAATACCATCTCCTAGAGTCGGACACAACTGGGCAAATATTTACCTTTAGCTAGAAAGCAGGACTAGAGAAGGTTGATCTTCAGTTTAAGGGTGTATGGCAGGGGTCTCCAACCATGTCAACTTTAAGACTTATGGACTTCGAGCAGGCCGGCCTGAGCTGACTCAAATGGGATTTTAAATGGGGTTTTAGATTAGTTGGGATGGGGTACAAAGTTTTAATTTATTTTAATTGGGGGTTTTAGATTTTTATTGGGGCAGCCTAGGATTTAATTCTTTTTTAACAATATTTATATTTGTCTATATGTATTTTAGTTGGCCTGAGTCCTTTGGGAGAAGGGCAGTATATAAAACCTATTAATAAATAAATAAATAAATAAACTCCTAGAATTCTCCAGCCAGCAAAGCTCCCAGGAATTCTGGGAGTTGAAGTCTACAAGTCTTAAAGTTGACACAGTTAGAATCCTCTGGTATAGTCCACCAAGTCATGATGGAACAATTCAAGCTCTGTGATGCCCATAAAAATGATGGAGCTTCAGTGACCCCAGTGTGGCTCCTATTTTGACTTTTCTGACCACTCTGATGACATTCCTGTTGAGCTTCTTCTCTTGATTGATGGGGGAGCAGGAAACAGTGGGAGGATTATGGGAAATAGCTGTGAATAGCATGAATTGGCCTTCATCTCACCAAAGCCTTCTCTTCCTAAACCAGCAGCTTAACATTCTGAAAATTGATTTTGTGTGTGTGTTGAGGTCTGTTAAAAGAAAGGGCTTGTTGGTTTAACAAAATCAATGTGGATTCATGGCTTTAACTGGCCAAGGAAAAGAGTCTCTCCTTGCGCAAAATGCAGGAGAACATCAACCCAAGTGATCAAATCACCCAAAAGGTCTGTTTGATGTCCTTCAGAATTGTTGGATGAGGTCCTGGTCCCTCAGGTGCCTGGAAACTCACATGTATACCTAGAGGAAAAGAAAATCTTGGTTCAGATCAGGGGTGCACAACTGGACCCTTTTCCTTTGGTTCTTTGGCAGAGCTGCTGCTTTTGATTCATTAACCTGGGGAGAAATGAACAGAAATGAGGACATTGTATGAACAAAGGAACAATTCATCTGGGCATGTTTGAGCATTCAAGCATCCACAAGTCTGTTTTACATAGAGATTTAGGACCTTCAAGGATAACATCCAATCAGATAATTGAAACATCAGGAATTATTGTGAGTCGGGCTTAACCACCATCAAGGTGCTTGCAGGGACAACTGCGAAGGGTTGTCAAAACAGCCAAGATGGTCACCACGATCGCCTCATGCTCCACAAAGAGTGAGCTTCAGTCCCACAGGTGCAGCCACTATTTTAAGTTTTCTGGCCCTCCTGCAGACACAGCTGGGAACAAGTTCAGCATCCAGTTGATCTGGGGGAGAGAGAGAGAGAAATCATTGGAAATGTCAACACTACAGCCCTGGAATGTTCTCGACAGATGAATGTTCACAGCCGTCATAGTGTTGACATTTCCAGGATTTGGGACTTTAGCCATGTCAGTCTCCACCTGGCCCAGAAAGCTTCAGCCACGGGAGCGGGACCTCCATGAACAAGCAACTTCTCTGAGCTTCCCTGTGGGAGGAAGGCAGCATCCTTCTCTGTAAGGGAAGGATGTCACAACATGGCAACCACCAGGTTTGACCTTTTTCCAAGCCAGCAACAGGACAGGGATGATTTCTTCTGCTTGCACAACACTTGTGTGTCCAGGGAAAACCATGCCGAGGCCTGCCAAGGAAATCCTGTTCTTTCCCTTATGGCATTTATTTTAAGTCTGCAGCTTCCATTTTGTTTTTTTGCTACCTCAAAATGGTGACTATCCATCCAACTGGAGCCCTTGTCGATAGGCATCAAGATGGGGAAGGTAGAGCTGCCATCTGAACTTTTTTTGACAACCAAGTGAAGATGCCCCTGGATTGTACACCATTTTCCAGCATCTAACAGAATAACAGAGGTGGAAGGGATCTTGGAGGCCTTCAAGCAAGAGACCCTTATACCATTCTAGACAAGTTGCTGTCCAGTCTCTTCCTGAAAGCCTCCAGTGATGAAGCTCCTACAACGTCTGCAGGCAACTTCTGTTCCATTGGCTGATTGTTCTCCCTGTCAAAAAAGCTCTCCTTATTTCTAGGTTGAATCTCTCCTGGATCAGTTTCCATCCATTATTCCTTGTCTGGCCTTCGGGTGCCTTGGAAAATAGGTTGACCCCTTCCTCCTCTCGGTGGCAGCCCCTCAAATATTGGAAGGCTGCTCTCCTGTCTCCCCTGGTCCTTCTCTTTCCTAGACTAGCCAGGCCCCGTTTCTTGTAACCCTTCTTCTTCAGAGAAGAGCAACTAATCATCCTTGTTGTTCTTCACTGCATTCTTTCCAGAGTCTTTATATCTGTATTTGACAGTGTCTGTTTTCAGATAACGGAAGGAAAATTCCACTGGTCTGTACAACTTAATATGTGATTGATCTGGATGTATATGCTCAAGTAAACTGCCCACTTGATGTCCAGGAAACCATGTTAGTCTGTTGCAACCAAAGCAAGAAATACCTTGTCAGTCTGTTGCAGCAAAAGCAGGAGAAACCATCTGTTGCAACCAGAAAAAAAACCATGTTAGTCTTTTACAAGTAAACAAAAAGAAATCATGTTAGCATATTTCAATCAAAGCAAGAGAAACCACATTAGTCTGTGGCAGTCAACACAAAGAAAACCATGTCAGTTTGTTGTAATCGAAACAAGAAAAGCCACGTTAGTCTGTTGCAAGCAAATCAAGTTAATGTACCTTCATGATTAATAAATTCAATCAGGTGGCATCATGAGTTTCTATGGTTCAGTCTAGATTGAAAGTTGGAAATTTACACAAAATGTGAATGTTTATGGTGCAGAGGAGTTGTGGCTATTTAGCTGCACTGGTAATATATGGGAAAGCAAAGAGTGCCCAGAACAGAACAATCTGAGCCTGAAATTTACTACAAACATCGAGTTGATAGGATTTCATAACACTGAAAAAAGACCATTTATCTGCAGTCCGGTGGGATTTGGCAATTCTGCTCAGTTGCACATGGCAATTCCAACAGCTAAACAAACAACAAACCTTTTTATTGCTCATCCCAGATTTTACCTCGTCAGCCAATTTTTTTTTGAAAAAAAAAACAGAAACCGTAATCCAAGTCAGCTTCATTCTTAGTTTGTCTCTCTAGGGAAAGTTGAGTTTCCTCAGATTTGTCTTTTAGTGGTGTGGGAAAGGAAACCCAGAAAATGTTGACTTTGCCTAGTCAAATACCTGGCTTGTTTGGAGCAGAGAAGCAAGGGGCATTCTTTCTCTTCCAGAGACATGAAAAGGGGGCTCCTGTAACTTAAATTCCACCTGCCTAATGCTGTGGCTTCAAATTCATTCTTGGACTGGAGGCCTCCCAAGGAGATGCTTGCTCCAAAGGACCTCATGTGCAAACTTTCTGCCCTCCAAAGATATTTGGCTACAAGTACCAGCACTCTCGATGTATCTAATGATGTGGGTTGGAGCAGGTCAGTCCAAATACCTATTCAGCGAACCAGATGCAAATTTAACATCCAGTTCGCCCAAACCAGTCCAAACCAGTAGAATCCCCCCACCTCTGGGTTGGAGGAAGCAGACTTGTTTTCAACTTTCAGCTCACTGTTTTTCCTTTGCTCAGTCTAAACTTATTCAAGTATTTCTCACTAGACTTCCAAAGAAACGAGCTGCAGATGGACACATACAGCACATCTGGAAGAGGGTCTTTGTTTCCCATTTGAATGATGCTCCCCCTGAATTTGAAAAGAGGTAGATGCCACTTTGACTGGACAATGGAACTCACTAGCCAACTCATTCGAGGCACAAGAAGTTGAGACATTGGTAGAGTTTGGAAGCATTCTTGCTGATTTCAGCACTTCTTCAGCCAAAGACAGCAAGTTTTTAGCTTCGTTCAGTTGGGAAACATCTGACCGAGGGAAGTACTGGTTGGTTAGAATAGAGGCACCCACCCCTCAGATCGTGGGCCAATACCAGGCTACAGCCCATCCAAGCAGGGGTCTCCAACCTTGGCAACTTTAAGCCTGAAGGACTTCAACTCCCAGAATTCCGAGTTGGAAGTCCGCCAGGCTTAAAGTTGAAGCTTTGCTGGCTGGGGAATTCTGGGAGTTGAAGTCTGCCAGGCTTAAAGTTGAAGCTTTGCTGGATGGGGAATTCTGGGAGTTGAAGTCCGCCAGGGTTTAAGTGGCCAAGGTTGGAGACCCCTGCATTAAAGAACAGTGAAATTTAAGATTTCAGATGAATTGAAAGTGACCAAGTAGAAGGCAGTAACCTCCATCCTGAGCAAATATTTTGATGATGACCATAAAATTTTTGTATAAATGTTTCCCAACCTTGGCAACTGTCAGGCATGTGGATTTCAACTCTCAGAATTCCCCAGCCAGCCATGAGGTTGGGAAATCCTGCAATAGGCTTTCTTATCCTTTGCATTAATCCTTCGTATTAATCTGTTTAGAACACCCTCAAGAATGAGACACGGGGTGTAATTTTGCAAGATCTTCTTTGGACTCAAGCTGACTCATAGCAGAGCAAGAATTTTAAAGTCATAATTATAAAGAATAATCAAGTTTCCAGTTCATGCTTTATAGAGATGAGCTGGATTACAACTAGGGCAATGAATTACTGAAACTAGAAATTCCTTCTGTTAGTATATTGCAAGCAGTGGTGGGATTAATTTTTTTTTACTATCGGTTCTGTGGGCGTGGCTTGGTGGGCGTGGCAGGAGAAGGATACTGCAAAATCCCCCTCCCCACCCCACTAACCTGCTTTCCAGCTCTGTTCTCCTGTGCAAGGCAACCACAGGAGACCCAGCCAATCAGCTGGGACTCAATGGGAGGCAGAGAAGAGATGGGGTTGGCAGGGCCACTCAGAGGTGGCATCTGCCGGTTCTCCGAATTATTCCAAATTTCTGCTACCGGTTCTGGAGAACCAGTCAAAACCGACTGAATACCACCTCTAATCACAAGCCAACCTGCAATGAGACACAGCAGAATATAGGATCAAGATGGCAGCCACAAAAGCATCGTTAAAGTACAAGTGTCCTTCTTTTGGGTATTGCTTTGATCTCACTATCATGCCCATCTTGATTTCCCCTCTCCCCATACTCTGCAGATCCCCTGGGTGGACAGTTAGCATATCCCTTTTCTGTAAGCCCATAATAACATTGTCATAAAGCAAGCAGGGTGATACCAAATGCAGAGGTGGCCATAGAGAGAATAAAAGAAAACCAAGATAGTCATAAATGTACAATCAAAAGAAGAAACATGTTATTATTGCTGTTGTTTTTCCTTCTGGCGGGATGGCAAATCAATTCTCCAAATCCCTCCTAAGATCAGGACCATTTCAGAAGGCATCCCATAATAACTTTCCAAGATAGGTAGCTCAATGCTAGCTTTTTCCAGTCGAGGTGGCTTAGTCCAGGGGTCTCCAAACTTGGCAACCTTAAGACTTGTGGACTTCAACTCCCAGCATTCCTCAGCCAACTTTGCTGAGCTAACATGACTGGAGGAGGAATTCTGGGAGTTGAAGTCCATGAGTCTTAAAGTGGCCAAGGTTGGACACCTCTGTCTTAGTCCTTCAGAGGAGGATTTTGTGATTACAGGTAGTCCAAGGGTGGGATTCTACCGGTTTGGACCGGTTCTATAGAACCAGTTATTATGATTCTGCACAGTTCAGAGAACTGGCAAATCATGTCCCTGGCTGGCCCCACCCCTCTCTGCCCGCCCCTCCCCTCCCAGTCAGTCCTTATCGTACATGCACAACATTGCTGACTGAGTTTTGCCCTGCCCAGTCACTCCTTAAGGTATTTCTTTTTTTTCACCTGCCAACAATCGGCTGTTGTGATGATCAGCTCTGCCGGGATCCCCCTTGCTGGCCAAGGAGGCCCCAAAGTGGAGCACGGAGGTGGGGCTGTGCAGAAGCACAGGAGGCAAAAAAATTTGGGGGGGTGCTGTAAAAAAAGAAGAAGCCCCACCCACCTAGTCACATGGCCACTCCCACCTAGCCACACATCCCTAGCCACACCCACAAAACCAGTTGTTAAAAAATTTGAATCCCACCCCTGAGGTAGTCCTCAACTTACAGCAGTTCATTTAGTGACCAAAGACCATTTGACTTATGATCATTTTCCACACTTAACACCATTGCAGCATCCCCGCTGTAGTCACGCGATCAACATCCAGATAATTGGCAACTGACTCATACTTGTGGTGGTTGCAGGGTCCCGGGGTCATGTGATCTCATTTTTGCAACCTTCTGGCAAGCGAAGCCAATGGGGAAGCCAGGCTCACTTCACAATCGTGCTGCTAAACAACTGATTCACCCAGTGACGGTGGCGAGAAAGGACGTAAAATGGGGGCAAAGCTCATTGAACAGTTTAGCCACCAAAATTTTGGGCTCAATGGTGGCTGTAAGTTGAGGACCACCTGTAAAAGGAACATTTTTTAAAAAATAATTAATTTATTCAACATTCCAACATTTAAAACCAATTTCCACTCTTTACAATGATTCTGTAACAGTCTTCACATTAATTAACAAAGTCTATAACTATATTGATTACTTCTCCATTCTGTTCACTTGTACTCTTATTTCTCAGCTTAACTTATATCACTATTAATATATATATATGTGTGTTTTCTGAGGTTTTCGCGGGTATTTGTATGTGGATCTTTGGTTCTTCGGGTTTTCTCCCGCGTAGAATTGGAAGTATCTAGGCAACGTTTCGATGAAGTCTCATTCATCATCTTCAGGCTTGTGTCTTCGGCCTTGTGCTTCTCGGAGTAATGTGAGCTTGCAGCTGCTGCTTCTTTTTAACTGCTAGTGGGGGTGTGACTTGATTGGGTGGGGCTTGGCTGTGTTCTGATTGGCTGGGGGTGTGTTCTGATTGGTTGGGGGGTTGGCTGTGTTCTGATTGGTTGGGGGATTGGCTGTGTTCTGATTGGCTGGGGGTGTGTTCTATTCCGATGGGGGTTTGGTTGTACTCAGGTTAGTCTTAGTTGCTGGGGGATTTGAGCTGGTGAGCTGTGATCCAGTTGTTTGGCTTCGCGTTCGTGATCGTGCTACATCCTCATGGTGGGCATCAGTTCACTTCATGTATGGGTTGAGGGGGTTTGAAGTAAGTAGTGATGCAGCTGTGGTGTGGCTTCTGGTTCATAGTCGTGTCTCATCTTCTGTGTGAGTGTGAGTCTGCTTTTTACATGGAAGTGTGGTGGTAGCTTCTTGTGTGGCCCTCGTGGGTGTGGGTCTGGTGTCCTTCTTCATGTTAGGTACTCATTTGTTAATGAGAGCGGGTTTCCAAATGGCTGGTAGGCGGGAGGTGTCATCTCGTTTATTCATGCTGAGTGGGCGTTTTTCTATCTCTATGGCTTCTCTGATTATTCTGTTGTTGAAGTGTTCGGTTTTGGCAATAGTTCTGGTATTTTTAAAGTCAATCTTATGTCCTGTGGCTTTGAGGTGTTGGACCAGGGAAGAGGTCGGTTCTTCTTTTTTGATTGAGTTCTTATATTCTTCAATGCGTGCACTTATTCTTCTGTTAGTTTGTCCGATGTATGTGGTGGGGCAGGAGGTGCACGGGATTTCGTATACTCCTTGGTTTTCTAATTCAATTTTGTCTTTAGGGTTTCTTAGGATGGTGGATATTTTTCTGTTTGTGCAAAATGCTGTTTTAATGTTGTGTTTTTGGAGGATCTTGCTGATTTTGTCTGTAGTGCTTTTTATATATGGCAGTTAAGAAGAAGAAGCAGCTGCAAGCTCACATTACTCCGAGAAGCACAAGGCCGAAGATACAAGCCTGAAGATGATGAATGAGACTTCATCGAAACGTCGCCTAGACATTTCAATGAACTTCCAATTCTACGCGGGAAAAAACCTGAAGAACCAATGATCCATATATATGTACATACATACACAGTATATGCAAGTCTTGGCATGTTTGGGTCTTTTCCCGTGTAAGATTGAGACTATCTTGGCAACGTTTTGACGCGATTCCACTCGCCATCTTCAGGCTGGTGTTTTCGGCTTTGTGCTTGTGCGAGCAAAGCGTGATCTGAGCTGCTGTCTCCCTATATATACTGGTGGAGAGGTTGGCTGTGTTGTCATTTCTAGATTGGTTGATGGAGTTGATGTTTGCAGATTGGCTGGCTTTTTCTTAAGAACATGTGTGGCTGAGGTATTGGCTGTGTGTCTATCAGCCTCCTGTGTTGTAACAACTTGGGTAATGGGCTGTGTGATGATTTTCTGAGTGCTAATGTTTTGATTTCCTGGGTCTTGTGCTGTAATCTCCTGGGTCGTAATGACCTGGGTAATGGGCTGTGTGATGACCTTCTGAGTTCTAATCTTGTAACATCCTGGGTCTTGTATTGTAATCTCCTGGGTTGTTGGCTGTGTTGCAACATCCTGGGGTTTTGTGGTGTAGCCTCCTGAGTTCTATGATGTGATATCCTGAGCGGGTAGCTGTGATGTGACATTCCGGGTTTTGATTTGGCTCCGAGTTTGAGGCCTGGTTTTGTGTTCATGGCATGTGTCAGTTTGCTTGGTTTGGTGGTCGGGGTGTGTGGCAGCTGGGGATGCAGCCGTGGTCTGGTTTCTGGATGGTGGTTGCCTTTCATCTGTGGGGTGGGTTTGGGTTTGAGTCTGGTGAGGGAGATTGGTGGTGGCTTCATGTGTTGTTTTGGGTCCAGTGTTGGTTTTCGTGGCTGGGACTCGTTTGTTGGTAAGGGCTAGTTTCCAAATGTCTGGTAGGTGGGAGGCATCATCCCATTTATTCATGTTGTGGGGGTGTTTCTCTATTTCGATGGCCTCCCTGATTATTCTCTTGTTGAAGTGTTCAGTATTGGAGATTTAATTTGGTTCCCTCAAAATTAATTTCATGTCCTGTGGCTTTAAGGTGCTGGAAAAGGGGGGAAGAATTTTCTTCTTTTCTGACTGCTTTCTTGTGTTCTGCGATGCGTGCATTTATTCTCCTGTGGGTTTGTCCAATGTATGTGGCTGGGCAATTATTGCATGGTATTTCATAAACTCCTTGGTTTTCTAGCTAGATCTTGTCTTTGGGGTTTCTTAGGATGTTGGCTATTTTTTGGTCAGTGCCGAAGGCTATCCTGATATTGTGTTTGTGAAGAATTTTGCTGATTTTCTCTGTGGTGCCTTTGATGTAGGAGAGGAGGGCGATACCGTTGTCCTCTTCTGTGTCTCAGTTTCTGGGGGGGTGTCTCCTTTAGGATTAGGTTGGTGATTGTGTCTCTTTGGAATCCGTTGGAAATTAATACGTTAGTGAGGGCGTGTAATTCTGTTCTCAGGTGGTCTTTGTCAGCTAGGTGTTCGGTTCTGGAGATGAGGGTCTTGGCTACAGAGTTGATCTGTGCAAGGTGGTGATGGGATTGTGCATTTAAGTAGCGGTTGGTGTGTGTTTTCTTCTGGTGGATGGTGTGTCCTAGGGAGCCATTGGGTTTTTTGTAAATTAGGATGTCCAGGAAGGGAAGCTGGTTGTTGGCTTCTGTTTCCATGGTGAATTGTATTTTGGGGTGTAGGTTGTTGAGATGTGTAAGGAAGTTGTCCAGTTTTTCTCTCCCATGTGGCCAAATTACGAAAGTGTCATCTACATGTCTAACCCAGAGTTTGTGTTTGTGTTTGGATTTGTCTAGAGCATTGGTTTCAAAATGATCCATGTATAGGTTAGCGATGACAGGTGAGAGAGTTGATCCCATAGGTGCTCTTTCTATCTGTTTGTATCTTTGTCCATTGTGAATGAAGTATGTGTTGGTTAGGCAGTGGTTGGTCAGATCTAGGATGTGCTTAGGGGGATTGTATTTGTTTTGGATGGCTGTCAAGGCTTTTTTAATAGGTACTTGGGTGAAGCGGGATATGACATCGAAGCTCACGAGTAGGTCGCCGGGTTGTAGGTTTTGTTTCTTTATTGTTTCTATGAAGTGGAAAGAGTTGTATGTGTGAGGTGATGGATTCTGTGCAGGGCTGGAGTTGTTTGGTGAGAAATTTGGCAAGATTCTGTAGAGGTGAGCCTATGGAGCTGACTATGGGTCTGAGTGGTGTTCCTTCTTTGTGTATCTTGGGGAGGCCATAGAGTTAAGGGCATCTAACCAAAATTAACCCAGATGTAGCCAATAAAATCAGACTTGAAGTTGAAATGTTGCCAAGATAGTCTAAGACTTACACGGGAAAAGACCCAAACACGCCAAGACCTGCATATATTCTCTGCTACTCAGATGTCATGTTAACAGATAATCAGAGTTGGAAGGGACCGTATAAGTCATCTAGTCCAACCCCCCACCCAAGCAGGAAACCCTACATCATTTCTGACAAATGGCAGTCCAGTCTCTTAAAAGTCTCAAGTGATAGCAGCCCCACAACTTCTGAAGGCAACTTCTGTTCCATTGATTAATTGTTCTCACCGTAAGAAAGTTTCTCCTTATTTCCAGGTTGAATCTCTCCTTGTTCAGTTTCCATCCATTCTTCCTTGTCTGGCCTTAGAAAATAGCTTGACCCGCTTCATCCTCTCTGCGGTAGCCTCTCAAATATTGGAAGATGCTCTCCTGTCTCTTCTGGTCCTTCTCTTTACTAGACTAACCAGGCCCAGTTCCTGCAACTGTTCATTGTATGTTTGAGCCTCCAGTCCCCTCATCATCCTGGTTGCTCTTCTCTGCACTTTTTCTAGAGCCTCAACATCTTTTTTATAGTGTGGTGACCAAAACTGCATGCAGGACTCCAGGTGTGGCCTTACTAAGGCTTTATAGAGTAGTAGAAGTGCCTCCCTTCATCTTGATTGTATTCCTTGTGTGTGTGTGTGTGTGTGTGTGTGTGTGTAACATTAAATAACACTTTCTCATATTTGTTATCAATTGATGCCTTTGCATCTTCTCTCTTACCACTTATACCAAACATTCAATATCTTACAGTATTCTATTTCTTCTTTGTCTTCAATATCATCCTTCAGCACATTTGAGGATCTTTTTTATGATTGCTGCCTCAGGAGGGATGGTATCCTGCTTCCAGTTTTGAGCGAATGTGATTCTGGTAGTGGTTACTATACAGAGTGTGATATATTAGAGGTTTCTCTTGTAATTAGATCCTAATATAACTAATACAAACATTTCTGGTCTTAATTCAATCCTTTGTTTGTTATTCCTTCCAACCATGTTTTAATTTTAAGCCAGTACTTCAGGGCTTGGGGACAAGTCCACCACATATGAAAATATGTTCCTTGGCTATAATTGCATTTCCAACACTTTGCCAACATATTGGGAAACATTTTAGCTAACCTCGCTGGAGAGAGGTGCCAGCGGTACATTTTTTATAAGGTTCTCCTTATATGCAACTGACAATGTTAATTTATCATTTACCTGCCGTAGTTTTTCCCGCTGTTCCAAATCAATACCATATCCGAAGTTTTTGGCCCAAATTATCATGTTCTCTAACAGGAACATTTCTAAGTCCTGCTTTGCAACAGCGAGCGAGAAAAGCATCCCTTCCTCTGTTGGTGTGTCGCTTTGTCCAGCCGAAGTCCCGCAAGGGGAAGGCCGATGCCGTTTCCAGCTGGGGCTGAGGATGTGCGGCAGCCTTTGGACCAGCAGGCTGGCGGACGAGCTATTGTGCCCCCTTCCTGTCCTGCGGAGGGGGGGAGGGGAAACGCCGAATCCCCAGAGCAGACGCTTTCTCACGATCAAGCTTGAAGTTCCCTCAGGGTGATGTAATGCGTGGTTATTTCAAGGGGATATTTTTGTCGTGACTTCAGTGGATTGAGGAGGGGGGAGGATAAGCATAAAACATAACTTCCTTTTTCCTTTTCTCCCTCTGGAAAAACAAACCAATAAAGGTTTTTTTATTTTAAAAAAATCAGAAGTTTGGTCGCCTCACTGCTTGGAAACAGGTTGGTTCCTACCAGCTTGGTATTTGCATAAACCTTTCAGTTAGTCAGTTTTGGGGGGGATCTGTGTAGTATCTTGAGTCATAAACTATCCAAAAGGGAGTAGGTACAGTAGGTCCACATAATCCATTCAACTGCAAACAGTTTAACCCGGATTAACACTAACTTGACTTTGTGTGTTGTGTGTATGCTTCTCCTGGGCCTTCGCATCATCATTGGGGCACAAAACTTTGGGATGCAGTGATGATCACATCCATACAGGTAGTCCTCAACCAAGACCACAATTAGGACCTAAATTTCTGTTGCTAAGCAAAGGAATTATTAAGTGAGTTGCATCCGGTTTTACAACCTTGGTTGTTAAGTGAATCACTGCAGTTGTTAAGGGATCTGGCTGGGAAGGTGACAAATGGAAATCAAATAATTCTGGGACATCTCTAAAGACATGCCGGTTGCCACCTGCCCAAATTTGGATCAGGTGAACGTGGGAAATGCTCCTGCGGGCATCAGTCGCTTTTTCAGTGCTGTCACTAAACAAATGGTTATAAGTTTGAGGACAACCTGTACTTTTTGGGGGAGGGACACAACTAAGCTGGTTTACTGTCTTCACCTGTGTTTAAAATCACACCAAACCCTGTCAAAGCTACATCAGTTTGCAGCTGGTCAATTAGCTGAAGGAGGAGCCCTCTGAAAAGTGCTTTAATTCTGGAAGAAAATGTATTTTTTAAAAGAGTGACATCCTCCCTGGCCATCCATAGGGTTACAGTGAAAAACCAGTCAACCCAACACCCGGTAGTGAACCCATCCAAAAGGGAAAACATGAAATCAATACATGAAGCAGGTTTGGCACTTTTCAAATTGCCAGCAGTGAAAAGGAGAGAGGGAGGAGGACAAAGAGAGTGCAGAAAGAAAAAAAGGAAGGAAGGAAAAGAAAGAAAGAAAGAAAGAAAGAAAGAAAGAAAGAAAGAAAGAAGAAAGAAAGAAAGAAAGAAAGAAAGAAAGAAAGAAAGAAAGAAAGAAAAAGAAAGAAAGGAAAAACAGAATATATTAAAAGAAAGAAAAGAAAAGCAGGGAATATGTTCATAGATATGCACACATATATAAAACTTGCACAATGAACATTTCAGCCATGTTGAGAGTCAAGGGCAGTGGGAATGAGAGCCCCTCCCCAGCCAGTGGAGGAAGGAGGGGCTGCAGAGACAAGTTAAGCGCTTTGGCTGTCCCGGCAGAGAAAGGAGGGGTTGGTCAGGGTTCCTGATGCGTGTGGATAGAAAGGGGAAAACCCAGCATCAGGCAAGGCTGATCCAATACTGCCTTCTGATCCAATACTGCCTGGGCGTGAACTGATGGCCCGTGGAGATCTGGGTCAAGCCCAGATACTTGGTTGGATCTACCAACCAGGGAATTCACCTTGCAGTGAAGCAATCCAGGTACTGCAGGAAAATCCAGATTTACAGCCAGCGGCTGCTTCTTTTAAAGCCAAAGCTGAAAAGCCTTTTTGCTCACATTGGGGTGCCCACATTGCAGCACTGGTCAAAAGGGCCCAGCAGAGATTATACTACTTGAGGCTTCCCAGGAAACAACAGCTGGATGGAAAACTGGTGGTGACCTTCTACCACTGCACTATAGAGAGTATCTTAACTTACTGCACACCTGTATATGGTTGCCAGTTGCACAGTGGCAGATAGGACAGCACTCCAGAGAGGGTTAAGGTCATTGCCCAGAGGACCATGGGTTGCCCTCTCCTCTCTTGGGAGGAGCTTTATAGCTCCTGCTACCTTAAGAAAGTTCAAAACATCCTCAAAGATCCATCTCATCCTGGGCACACTTTTTTTTTTTAACTATTACCATCTGGGAGATAGTACACGACAATAATGAAAACAAGAACAAATAGGCTGAAAAACAGCTTCTATCCCAGGGCAGTAGCTCTATTGAATTCTGCTATAGAATGCAATATTAATGCAATATCAGGGGTTCTCAATTCAATGTATAGAATGCAAAGGATGTGTGTTTGTGTTTATTTTCATGGTCATGATGTGCACTGAAGATGGTGTTTGATTTCATTGTACGAGGTGCAGTGACAATGAAGTAAACTAAACTAAACTAAAACTAAACTTTTTTGATGAGCAAATTATGGTTCAAATAAATAAGTAAATAAGACTTGGACTCTTGAAATGGCACAGCACTTGTGAATGTTTTGGATTGGCAAGTGGGACTCGGGTTTGAGTCCGTTCCCAGCCATGGAAAAGGCCTAGGTGGGCCTCTTTATTTATTTAATTAAACTTTTATACCGCTCCCTCTCCCAAAAAGGGACTCGGGGCGGTGTACAGCCTACTAAAAACATACAATAAATACCCAATAAATACAATTAAAATAAATTAAACCAAATTGATCCGGCTGTCTATCCCAAAAATTCAGTTAAAAGTTAAAAGCTAATAAAACCCCAATTAAAATTAAGTTAAAACCAAAATACAGTTACTGGGCCAGGCCAGCCTGTTTAAAAAATAGGGTTTTCACTGTGCGCCGGAAGGTCAGAATATCCGTCATAGCCCGTATCTCCGGGGGGAGATCATTCCATAGGGAGGGGGCTCCCACAGAGAAAGCCCGAACCCTCGGGGCCGTCAACCGACAACGGCCAGCGGCGGTACCCCAAGGAGGGCAACCCTGTGGGAGCGTACTGGGCGGCGGGAGGTTGATGATGGCAGCAGGCGGTCCCGTAAGTACCCAGGTCCCGAGCCATGGAACACTTTAAATACTGTCAGTACCACCTTGAATCAAATCCGGAAGGCCACAGGAAGCCAGTGCAGCCTGCGGAGAAGCGGTGTAACGTGGGAGCTCCGAGGAGCACCCACAATCACCCACGCGGCTGCATTCTGGACTAACTGCAGCCTCTGGAGACTCTTCAAGGGGAGCCCCATGTAGAGAGCATTGCAATAATCCAGGCGGGAGATGACGAGGGCGGAAGTGACTGTGCGAAGTGCGCCCAGATCCAGAAAGGGCCGCAACTGGTAAATCAGACGAATCTGATAAAAAGCCCCCCTGGCGACGGCTGCAATGTATTCTTCTAAAGACAGCCGTACGTCCAGGAGGACACCCAAGTTGCGCGCCCTTTCCACGGGGGTCAAGACCTCTCCCCCCACGGCCAGTGAAGGAACCAGCTGGCTGTATCTGGGTGCAGGAAACCACAGCCACTCGGTTTTGGCCGGGTTGAGACGAAGCCTGTTACGACCCATCCAACTCCGCACGGCCTCCAGGCATCGGGACATCACTTCGACGGCTTCGTTGGGGTAGCCCGGGGTGGAGATGTACAGCTGAGTGTCGTCAGCGTACTGATGGAACTCCACCCCAAAGCCACGGATGACCTCACCCAGCGGCTTTACATAAATGTTGAACAGCAGGGGCGAGAGCACCGACCCCTGAGGAACCCCACATCGTAGGGGCCTCGGGGCCGATCTCTGCCCCCCCGTCAACACAAATTGTGAGCGGTCGGAGAGGAAGGAGGTGAACCACCGCAACACGGTGCCCCCCACCCCCAACCCCTCCAACCGCTGCAATAGGATACTGTGGTCGACAGTATCAAAAGCCGCTGAGAGATCTAACAGGACCAGGACAGAGGAACAACCCCTGTCCCGGGTCCTCCAGAGGTCATCCACCAACGCGACCAACGCCGTCTCCGTGCTGTGCCCGGGCCTGAAGCCCGATTGGAGGGTGTCGAGATAACTCGCTTCATCCAGGTACTGCGGGAACTGACGTGCCACCACACTCTCGACAACCTTCGCAACAAAGTGAAGGTTGGAGACAGGACGATAGTTAGATAACAATGCTGGGTCCAGGGACGGTTTCTTGAGGAGGGGCCGCACCACCGCCTCTTTCAAGGCGGCAGGTAACAGCCCCTCTCTCAAGGAAGCGTTTATAATACCCTGGAACCAGCCTCGTGTCACCTCCCGAGTGGCCAAGACCAGCCAGGAGGGGCACGGGTCCAGCAAACAGGTGGTGGCATTCAGTCCCCCCAGTATCCTGTCCACGTCCTCCACAGTAACAGGATCGAACTCAACCCAATTGACCGCACCGATATCCACCCCCGCCCCCCCGCCCGGAGATGCCCAGTCGGAGTCCAGCTCGTCCTGGATCTGAGCCACTTTCTCAACCTAGACTACCTCACAGGTCGAGCTTCCAAGGAGGGGACCCTAATCGAAACCTCTTCCTTCTGCTCCCAGATCCAGGGGGCTTTTCTTCTCCAAGCCACCAGCCACCCTGGGCTTCTCCCTCACTTCCTGACACATTGCATGGGCTGACCCCCATGGCTGACCCCCCATTTCCTTTCTTTTCCCCTCCTGCAGCCTTGGTTGGATCCATCGGCATGGGGATGGTTTTCTTCTGCTCTCCCATCGTCAGCATCTTCACCGATCGGATTGGGTGCCGGACCACGGCTGCCTCGGGAGCCGCCATCGCATTCATTGGCCTCCTCTCCAGTTCCTTCACCAAGTAAGGCTCTGAAATGGAGG
The DNA here is from genome assembly GCA_023653725.1 of Bungarus multicinctus. NCBI lineage: Eukaryota > Metazoa > Chordata > Lepidosauria > Squamata > Elapidae > Bungarus > Bungarus multicinctus. The sequence goes on from CM042841.1 coordinate 1,828,613, forward strand.
GTGGGAGGGGTCCACAAGGCTCACCAGCAAAGGCCTGGCCTGAGGGGCTCTTCCCATCTCTGAACCCTTTGCCCTCCAACCAAAGCAAGCCCCATCTCCCCCCCCAAACCTCCAAGGGCCCTTCAGGCACCCCAGCCGTAGACATCTCCCAGGCTTGGTGCTCCTGAAGGCCCTCACTGCGGAGAAGCAGAGGAGCTCTAAAAAATGTCAGTGCAATGGCCTGATGGAAGGACAACAACCCCTGGGATTCTTCCCCCCAGGACCAGCTCAGCTCCAAAACCATGGCTCCCCCTCTTCCCTCCTTCCTGTCTTTTTTGCCCTTCCTTCCTTCCTTCCTTCCTTCCTTCCTTCCTTCCTTCCTTCCTTCCTTCCTTCCTTCCTTCCTTCTTTCCTTCCTTCCTTCCATGTCTTTCCCATTTCCCTTATGCTTCCTTACTCCTTCCCTTCCCTTCTTTCTTCCTACATTTCCTGGCCTCGTTTTCTTTATCCTTCCTTCCTTCCTTCCTTCCTTCCTTCCTTCCTTCCTTCCTTCCTTCCTTCCTTCCTTCCTTCCTTCCTTCCTTCCCTCCCTCCGTTCCTCCCTTCTTCCATGTCTTTCCCATTTCCCTTATGCTTCTTTACTCCCTCTCTTCCCTTCTTTCTTCCTACATTCCCTGTCCTCATTTTCTTTTTCCTTCCTTCCTTCCTCCCTCCCTCCTTATTTCTTCATTTCTTTCTTTCTCCGTGGCTCCTGCCCTGCCATTCGAGGACCATCCTCCTCCTCGCTCACACTCTCCCTTCCTTGCTCCTGCCATGCCACTAAAAGGTCAGGTGCTCCCTCTGGCCTCCAGCTGGCCTGCTCTAGCTGGGGCGGGGGATCAGGCAACCATAGCAGCCTACTGAAATCCCCAGGAGGTTCCCTTGGCTGCCCTTTCCTGGTACCAGCCCTTGGAGGCCAGCCAGGTCAAGAAAGAGGGAAGAGCCGGATTCCTGGAGGGCTCTTCTCATTGCAGGGTAGAATAACAGAATCCTCCATAGTTTCTCTCTGCCATGTCGGAGTCCTTACCCCGCTCCTCATGCCATTCTCTTCCCAACACCCAGGTCCACACGCCTTCACAAGCAGGCATCTGCATTTTGTAGCCCAATTAAGGCAGCCCTCGATGGCAGGAATGCCAGACCCACATATCTGTCTGGCCAAGGCACAGAATGTCTGGCTAGGAATCTTTGTCCCTTGGAAAGGTTGTTTGCCAGTTTGAAAACTGGAGAGATAATTGGACTATCAACAAATTTGGCTCAAGCCAACTTATTCTTTTCTGAATTTTCCTGCTTGTCTTTCTCTGGCTTATTGCAAGTCACTGGCCTGTCCAAAATGTTTTCATCCAGATTGTTTAGCTTTTAAAATAAATGCTCTTCCAAATTGGCACCATTAATAAAATGCTTTATTTTTAAAGAAAGAGATTTGTGTTTTCTTATAAGCTGGAATGAAGACCAATTATCTCTGTCGACTTGATTTGTGTGCTCTAAATATCAGGATGTAAAGCAAAGGATTTTTTTGGAGAAGAATATATTTATCTCACATTATATTCTCCTATGCGGCTCTGGTCAAAACACTTCGTTCCTTTCCTGTTCCTTATTATCCCTTTGAAATATCTCTACTTTTGTCTTTGGCTGTTCTTTCGACTTTCCACAGCTTTCCTCAAGCACAGTTAAAATTATTCAGACTTAAAATAAATTATAGCCTAGTTACTCAACTGAAGAATTTCCTGGAAAAATATGAAAATAAATATTAATAATCCTGTGATTCTATTTTAAAAATGGTGCAACATTTGTGCAATCCTCCCTAATTGGGCTAATTTTTAGAGCCAATAACTCAGTTCAAATTATTTGCAGTTGAGGGATTGTGTAAACATAGCAGTTGTTTGGTATTAATTTCAGATTCTATTTAAAACCCATGCACCACAGACTTGTTCAGTGGTGGTAGCAATTGTCCCATCAAATTCGGAGAGATTTAAGACAGGCCGTTGGCATAAGAAAAACAGAGACAGCTTCTCCAGAAGAGACTTTCAATAGCATGGAGAGAATCCTACAAGTTTCTGACTTCAAGAATTACACACTCAGTGGTTTTCCTTTTGTGGATTTTGAACATCCTCTTTCCCAACTTGACAACCTCCTCATCAGTAAGCGAGGACTACTTGTAATTCCTTCCTTTGCTGAACTTCTTATAAAAAAGAACATTACATCAGTTTTCCACCATACCCTCAATCAACCCAGGTTAACAGGCCACAGCAACTCTATTCATGTGAGATGGTATGCCAAAGTAAACGATATTGCGACATAACCTGATATCATGTTTACACAACGTAGTAAGACGAGTTATTTTTTTTTATAGAGATTGAACTACAAATCACTCTGTCCATCTGAATGGAGTTACATTTCTTCCTCTTCCTCTCACCTTCTCATTCTCCATGGCTCTCAGGGATGATGAATAACATTGATTAATAAAATCAAAGTGGTTTAAATCACAGAGCATTTAAAATTAACAAATATATCTCCTAGCCTTGGGAAGTCACTGCTATTTCTTTACATTTGTATATTTTAGGAAAAGCACAAAAGAGAAAACAACCAAAACCAAAGAGCCAGTTTTATGTAGTAGTGAAAATGCTGGCTTAGCAACCAGGAGACAATTGAGTTTAAGGCACAAAAACCTTGGGTCAGTCATTGTCTCTCAGGCCAACCCATCTCATAGGGTAATTTTGTGGGGAAAGATAGGTTCTTTCCATCTTGAGATACTTATAAAGTAATAGAGGTAGGATTTAAAAACCTCTAATAAATAAATAAACAATACCCTTTCCCATCATGGTCCCAGCTAATTCCACACTTCTAGTCACCATCCAATAAGGGATCTCTTCTTCTTTTGCTGTCTTTCTATGGCACAGCTTACAGCCAGCAGAATAGGGTAGGGTAGGCTAGGGTAGAGTAGAATAAACAGAGTTGGATGATGATAGGATGATGGTCTTACAATTACACATGTCCACTTGGACAATTTCCTACAGGATGGAGAGACAGACAACTGGGACAACATAGCAAAAGATAAATAAAATAAAATAACAGAATAATAACAGAACCTGAAGGTATCTTGGAGGTCTTCTAGTCCAAGCTCCTGCCCATGTAGGAACCCCTAGACCATTCCAGACAACTGACTGTCCAGTCTCTTCTTAAAAACCTCTAGTGATGGAGCTCACATAACTTCTGAAGGCCAGCCATTCCACTGGTTAATTGTTCTGACAGGAAATTTCTCTTTAGTTCTAGGTTGGATCTCTCTTCGTTTATTTTCCATCCATTGTTTCTTGTCCTGCTTTCAGGTGCTTTGTAGAATACATTGACACCCCCACGCCTCTTCTTGGGGGCAGCCCGTCAAGTATTGGAACACTGCCATCATGTCACCCCCTTCTTTTAATCCTTCTTTTCATTAGGCTAAACAGTCCCAGTTCCTGCCACCATTCTCCATATGTTTTAACTTTCAGTCCCCGAATCATCTTTGTTGTACTCTTTCTAGAGTCTTCTGTTGGTCCAATTTTACGTTCTAAAGGGTAAAACGCTAAAGCAGAGGCCTACAAACGTGGCCCCTTTAAGATTTGTGGACTTCAACTCCTAGAATTCTCCAGACAGCATAGCTGGCTGCAGAATTCTGGGAGTTGAAGTCCACAAGTCTTAAAGGGGCCACGTTTGAAGGCCTCTGCGCTTAAAGAGACACTGTGGAATTTCTTTCCAAACCCTGTTGTGGCCCTCTCTTTTCCACAGGTCCCTGGCGGTCCGCTACTTCACCTATGGAATCCTCTTTGGTTGTGGCAGCTCCTTCGCCTTCCACCCCACCCTGGTCATTCTGGGCCACTACTTCAAGCGACGCCTCGGTCTGGCCAACGGACTGGTGACCACTGGCAGCTGCCTCTTCTCCGTGGGCATCTCGTTCCTCCTGAACGTCATGGGAGAAAGATTTGAGCTTGCTCGCGCTTTCCAGTTGCTGAGCGCCTTCCTGCTGGTCCAGATCTTCTTGTCCCTGACTTTCCGCCCGATGTTGCCCTCGGTCTCAAGTCCTCGAGAGAGGGAGATCAAACTGGACACCCGGAGCTGGATGCAGCTATGCACGGCACAGATGCGGAAATATTTCAATTTGCGAGTCTTCAGGAGAAAGACGTACCGAGTGTGGGCCTTTGGCATAGCTACGGCCATCCTCGGATACTTTGTCCCTTACCTGCACCTGGTGAGATGGGGAGGGGGAGGGAGATGGGGGCTTGCTCCTAGTCATATGGGAGAGAAGGAGGCACTGTCAGAAGGAAGAGCAGACTAAGGATCCAGGGCCATATAGGTCAAAACTGCAGGTAGTCCCCTGGGTCCCAAAGTGATGGGGCTGGTCTTCAATGAAGCAGCAGCACAGGTGTGCTCTCTGTGGGAGCAAGTTGCCCCTTCTGCTGAAGCCAGTCCCATGGGTGATGCCTTTCTGCTTAGGAAGTCCAGGTGGCCATCATGAAGGGTCAGGGAGTAGAATAGAACGCAGAATAGAATAGAACGCAGAACAGAACAGAATAGAATGCAGAATAGAATAGAATGTAGAATAGAATAGAATGCAAAATAGGATAGAATAGAATGCAGAATAAAATGCAGAATAGAATAGAATGCAAAATATAATATAATAGAATGCAGAATAGAATAGAATGCAGAATCGAATAGAATATAGAATAGAATAGAATAGAATAGAATAGAATTCTTTATTGGCCAAGTGTGATTATACCCACCAAAAAATTGTCTCTGGTGCAGAAACTCTCAGTGTACATAAAAAATACATTCACCAAGAATCATAAGATGCAACACTTAGAGATAGTCATAGGACGCTTATGAAGTGTATGGAGGGAACGGCACTCTCTGCCCATATGGAATAACAGCCTCCATTTCAAATGATCCAAGTGGGAGGAGGACTTGTCTGAAGTTGTCTTCCAATATTTACAGCTGATCCTCAACTCTAAACTGTTTATTTAGTGACTGTTCAAAGTTATAACGGTACTGAAAAAATTGACTTATGGCTGGTTTTCACACTTAACGACCATTGCAGCATCCCTAATGGTCACATGATCAAAATTCAGATGTTTGGCAACTGACTCTTATTTATGACACTTTCGCTGTCCCGGGATCAAGTGATCACATTTTGCGGTTTTCTGACAAGCAAAGTCAGATTCCTTTAACAACCATGTCACTAACTTAACAATTGCAGTGATTCACTTAACATCTGTGGCAAGAAAGTCATAAAACAAGACAAAATTCACTTAACCAATGTCTTGCTTAGCAACAAAAATGTTGGATTCAATTGTGGTCTTAAGTCGAGGACTACCTGTATTTGGTCATTCAGTTTATGTGGCTGCCCATCTGCAATGCAATCCTTAAAAGTGAGATAAAAACAACAAAAGAAAATCAGAAATACCATATTTTGCTGAGAAAAACCACACAATAGTTAACCCAGCCATGATATAGACTTATCTACACATCCAAAGCTGGTCTTTAGGGCCTCACAAAAGGCCAACAAGGGGCACAATCTGATGTTTGGAGGAAGGATGTCCCAGAAAGTCCTAAGGATTGGAGCTCCCCCTCACCCCAAAAACCCCCACTCTATTCCTGAGCCCTACCAAATGACAGCAATCATGCTGGCTGGGGAATTCTGGGAGTTGAAGTCCACATGTCTTACAGTTGCAAACCTGGGGAAAGATTGCCTTAGACCAAGGGTCTTCAAACTTGACTGCTTTAAGACTTGTGGACTTCAACTCCCAGGATTCCTGAGCTAACATGACTGGAGGAGGAATTCTGGGATTCAAGTCTTAAAGCTGTCAAGACCTCTGCCTTAGACTTTACAGAAGCTGAAACCACCCCTTTCATCCATCACCCCCTCAACTACCCCGATGGAAATCTGAGCTAGCTTAGGAGTGCAACGCAGGCCTAAAATTCCCACTCAATACCCCTCCAAAATATACCAAGGGGAGACCACCAATTGTGGGTTATTGTCCCCTTTTTATGCATTTCCAACTTTTTGTCAAATGATCCTGAACCAGAACAGTGTGCCGATGTCCTTTTTACCAATTGGATCTACCAATTTGGAATCGGCAACTCTGAAGCCAGAGAGAAAAAAAGCAAGACTGATGCCTCTTTTCCATTCTCCCAGGTGAAGTTTGTAGAAGAAAAATTCAACGAAAAGGAAAAATCCTGGATTGTGCTCGCTTGCATAGGAGCCATGTCAGGAGTTGGGCGGCTGGTCTCCGGACCCATCAGTGATCTCATCCCTGGGTTGAAGAAGATCTATTTGCAGGTAGGAGACAAGGACTTGTTTCAAATTCATGCTTATTGATTGCTTTTCACTTCCTCCAGAGTGTTTCATCTGTGTGTGAGACATTCTCCATCATCCACATGTGTTCATGGGAAGAGAAATGATTTAAGAGGCTGGAGGGAAAACATGAACGGTGGCAGGAATTGGGTATGCTTAGTCTAATGAATGAATATAATAAAAGCTATTACATAGTAATTATATAATAAATATATATACTAAATATATATTAATAAATAAATAATATATATAACAAAATTATATTTATTAATAATTATAGTTATAATATAATATTAAATAATTATTATTATTATATTTATTAATAATGAATAAATATAATACAATTATAGAATAATAAATAAGGACACGGTGGTTCAGTGGCTAAGACGCTGAGTTTGTCGATCAGAAAGGTCGGCAGTTTGGCGGTTTGAATCCCTAGCGCCACGTAACGGAGTGAGCTCCCGTTACTTGTCTCAGCTTCTGCCAACCTAGCAGTTCGAAAGCACATTAAAAAAATGCAAGTAGAAAAATAGGGACCCCTTTGGTGGGAAGGGAACAGCCTTCCGTGTGCCTTCGAAGACGTTTAGTCATGCCAGCCACATGACCATGGAGATGTATTCGGACAGAGCTGGCTCTTCTTTGGCTTTGTGATGGAGATGAGGACCACGCCCTGAAATGGTTAAAGTTGAGAAACACTGTCAGAACTTTTCAGAAAATTCTCTTGATTCAATTCAGAGTAGAGCCCATTGTCTGCTGGGAAATGAAGTTCTCTTTTTTTTCCTCATGGGCCTCTGAACTCAAGAGAAAAGAAACAAAATAATATACTTTTGGAAATATTAATGTGCCAGAAGAGAATGTATCGCCTTGCTAAAATGGCCAGCCTCCAGGACACCAAAGATATGCCTTGGATTTCCTTCACTTCACTTGCCTTTCTCCTCTCCCCCTCCTGAATCTTTTTTTTTTTTTGCAATTTTGCTTGAATGAGGACCTGTCCAGTTGGTGAATCCAGAAAATAGAACTCCTGGGACATTATTTTACTAGGAGTATAAAAATTTACTGATTAAACCACATTGGCACAGAAGAAGCGAAACCAGCTCTGGGTTTCCCATGCAAAAGAAGGCATAGTTAATTCCCCCTTTTCCCAAGGGCCACCCACAGTCCAATGCATCCACCAAACACTCCTGTTCATTCTGTTATGGAAACAGGAAACTGGGACATCTGCTTGGTGTGTCCTTGGGATGCCAGCAATGTCCCAGGTGCCGATGAATGCTTGAATAGCATTCTCCCTCCCTTGCCTTCAACCGCCCTCCCTCTTATTGTCCAGCTGTGAGCGAAGGAAAAATGTAGGTGACAGTGTGAATCAGTTTTGCCAGGACCCCTGAGAAAGTCCTAAACTTCACCTAAAAGACCAGTTATTATAATAAATGTATAGTGAGGCAAAAGTGCAACTATACGCTTGTCATATTCACCCATGTTCATACAGAGTGGTAAGATGGCCAGCCAACAAATATTATAAATAAATAATAAAATATGTGCATAAGCATACACAGTCTAGTTGGATTTGCCACATTACCCAATATTGTGGTAATATTATTTTGGTAGCCTGTTTTCTCACTGGCATAGAAGGGAAGAAAAGATTGATAGTTGGGTTGTCCAATAGGCTACTCTGCACGTCAACCAATCCAAGTAGAGATGGCAGATTTATTCATTCAGAAGCACTGCAGAGGAGTGATTAAGAGTCATGATAGACCTCATTCGGTGACTGTCTACTCAACCCACCTCATGGGACTCTTGCAGAAGTAAAGTTAGAGAGATGTTCCCTCCATCTACGTCTTCTTGAACTCTCAGAGAGAAGGAAGATAGGAAGGCAATAAAAGCAGCTGTGGAGTGGAGACCAGGCATGATGACCAGAAGATCCTTTTAATGCTCAGGAATACTGCATTGTTTTTCATGTGGGTATATAGAAACAGAGAAATTCTTCAAATTAGCTGGTTCTCAAAATTTCCCAGTTATACTGTCCATTGTATCATAAATAGCCAAATAACATTGGCAAAGAAATGTAATTAAGCTGAGCATGCAGTACTGTATAAGAGCCGGTTGGGTGTTTGCTTAAGGTGTTAGTCTACGTACACATTCTAGCCCTGTTATAGCCAGAGGGACTGTTGGGTGATTTTGGGTCAGTCCCTCTCTCAGCAAAGATGAACCATATTTGAAAAACCTTGACAAGAACACTGCAAGAGTTTGTCCAGGCAGTCTCTAAGAATCAGACATGATTAAATGAAAGAAAAAAGTAGGATTATGTAGCTCTTCAGCCAGTGGTGGGATTCTGCAGGTTCTGATTAGTTCAGGGGAACCGGTAGCAGAAATTTTGGGTAGTTAGGAGAATTGGCCAATCCTGCCTCTGACTGGCCCAGCCCCCATCTAGTCCCATTGAGTCCCAGCTGATGAGCTGGGTCTCCTTTGGTTGCCCTGCACAGGAGAATGGAGCTGGAAAGCAGGTTAGTGGGGTGGGGAGGGAATGGGATGTTGCATTAATCCTTCCCCTGCCACACCCACCAAGCCATGCCCACAGAACCAATAGTAAAACAAAAAGTGGGATCCCACCCCTGTCTTCAACCAACATAGGGATGCATATCGATATGTGATACCACAATATTTATTTCTACAGCCCAGCAGAAATGTCTGCTTCCAAACTATCTATTGGTTCATGTAGCTAAGGACTTGTGTGGCCTCAACTTCCAAAGTCAGGTCTGAGCTTGGGATGTTGTGTAGGCTGTCCATAGTGGGAGTCTTTCCTGTTGGTTGGAAGAAGCATCTTATTTTATGTAATTCATTTAAAAGTTCAGTAGAAATAAGCTGTTTGTGAACATTATAAAAGTCTGAAGGGAAAAATTAGCCTTCCAAAACTCCAGCCTTGGCCAAGAGCTGATCTTCCATTCATTGCCAAGGACAGTGTGTTGTAAAGTTGGAAGCATGGCAGAAATTTGAGATGATTTAAATAGAGAAAAAATATATTTAATGGATGGAAACAACTCTTTAGGAATCCTTATAATGGGGTTAGCACATAAACACTTTGCTAAGAGCAAGCGGATGGCATAAGAGTTGCTATCACCTTCCAACTTTCTCCTCTTGGTTGCTTCCAGAAACTTCTTTGAAATGTAGCCTTATCTGGGCATCTCAGATATCTAAAGCATACTGTCTTTGAATGCCTTGGGGCCTGAGACATTCAAAGTCCTCCAGTTGTCAAATCATAAGCAAGACCTCTTGGCTAATTTTCTACCAAGGAGAGGACCTGTAAGAGAAACTGGGCAACCAATAAGACATGGGAGGGAGGGGAGATGTTCAGGGGCCACTTAGGAATGGAAGAGCTAACTAAGCCAACGTGGAAGACAATATTTATAATCTTACAAAGAAGTTTAATCATCTTGGCATAGCCACACACTGAATCTAGACTCAAAGTGAGTTTTCAACCTATTGGTTGCCCAGCCAACTTTCAGGTAGAATTGAACATCTATAAAAAGATTTGGGGGATCCTGCCCACCCACCCACCTCCTGATTAGAAAGTCTGGAAAGTGGTCCATGATTTCTAAACATAGTCTGTGGATACAGCCCAAGGTGTTTGTCCTCCTTAACCAGAGATGGGGGAGACCTTTTATTTGTTTGTTTGTTTGTTTAATTGAAGATTTCTGCCACAACCTGAAGTAGCATTTGCAGAATGTCAGTGTTCAATTTAAAAATGAATACGGATAAAAGGGTGACATTTCAGTGACTTCAGGTGAAGATGTCAAAATATGTTGAGATGGCCAGTAAGAGTACCAGAATTCGACATGTTCTCACGCAAGAATGACAAAGTGTTGCATTTTCACATGAGATGATGTCAGAAATCTTGTGAGTTTGAATACTTGCATGAGGGAGGGAGAGAGAAAGAGAGAGAGAAGTCACTTTCTCCACCATTTATGAAATGCCCCACTCACTGGTACTCTCAGCACCTTGCTTAAGAAATTCCTCCACATTTGTCTTGGTTGTCTAAACAGCTTCATTGTTTTGACTCCTCAGGTTGCATCCTTCATCACCTTGGGTGTCATGTGTATGATGTTGCTACAGTGCCAAGCATTTTCAGGGGTGATTGTTGTCTGTCTCTTCCTTGGACTCTGTGAAGGACTCTTCATCACCATTATGGCCCCCATTGCCTTTGAGCTGGTTGGGCCTATGGAAGCTTCTCAAGCCATTGGCTATCTCCTGGGACTCATGGCCATTCCCATGTCAGCTGGCCCACCAATTGCAGGTGAGCAAATTCTCTAGCTTGATAATTTGGGAAGGAAGATGTTTCCAATACGTTTAAAAAGTCCTTATCCAAGCAAGGTATGAAGAGTTGGTAGAGGAGGGACAATGTCATAGTCCACGATCTGTAGGTTCTTTGACTTGGCCAGCCATAAGTAGTAACTCAACCAACTCATTGCACTAAGTATAACACTGTCCTAAATGACAAATGGACAAATATGTATTGGGACTTGAATAAACCATAAGTATACTATGGCTTATCTATTTTGGGTTTCCATTTGCCTAGATAGGATGTCTCTTGAAGGCCCAACAGTAATGGTGGTTGTTTGAAGAGCTGGGGTGGCATAGCGGTTCGAATGCAGTAGTGCAGGCTATTTCTGCTGACTGCTGGCTGCCAGCAGTTTGGCAGTTCGATCTTGACTAGCTCAAGGTTAATTCAGCCTTCCATCCTTCCGAGGTGGGTAAAATGAAGACCCAGATTGTTGGGGGCAATATGTTGATTCTGTAAACCGCTTAGGGAGGGCTGTAAAGCTCTGTGAAGCGGATATAAGTCTAAGGGCTATTGCTAATGCTTCATTTGGCTTATCATCATACAAATCAGTTCTCCACATACTGTGATTTCAGATGTTAATTTTCCATAGCTTGTTACTCCAGCTCTCCTGTCAAGTCCTAGGCAAATTTTCTTGGTGACAGTTTGGTGTGATAGCCAGATTGAGCCAGTATCCTGGAATACTTTCTTCTAAATCACCATCCTCCAGATATGTCAGTATCTCTGGGATTTCTCCATACTTAAAGAAGTTGATGAGATGCTGTGAACCCATTTCACAGGTTCTTAGTTGCAAGAAGAAGCAGGAAATTCAATCTTTTCACTTTGAAGTATCTCTATTTGAAAAGAATTGGTAGGAGAGTCCAGAAGAAAACTTAATTTGACTGCATTTTCATTTGTCAAAATTAGTTGTCATCAAAGTTTTCCTTCTCCAGAAGACACCAGAATGTAAACTGACAGCAAACAGCACCTCTTACTAGCATTGATGATATTACCTACCATAGTTAGGCTAATGAAACATCTGCAAGAAAACAAAGAAGCTCAGAGAGCATCAAGGACCCCCAATTCCTAGTCATTTATAATTATTAGCAAAACATCTAAAAGTGAGCTTGGAATGCATCATCCTACCAGGCAAGAGAAGTAGTTGTAAACTAATTATTCATCTCTTGGACCAACACTAACCTCCATCAAATTCTTTCTGCTTCAACTTCTATAAGAAAAACATCTAAAAACCTGTAGTGGGGTTCATAAGTGGTAATAAGTAATGTTATTATCCACTGGCTGGATTTTGAAGTGTTTGAAATATATACTTTTTTAATTCGGCAACTATCAGCAGGCCCACATTATTTTACTGCTTAGAAAATAGCCAAATGTTGCTCAATAAAGTCCCATTTTCCCAGATTAAAAAGATCAAAAGACTTTGCACAAGAAGTGCTGCAGCTGGAAAGTTCTTGGCCAGTTGTACCTCTTCTTCTGGGAATAATTGTACTCTTTAAAAACCAGATTTCCTCCTCCCCAACCAGTCATCTGAATTTGGTATAAGTAACATTTAACGATATTTTTATTAAAGCCTATTAAAAGCAAAATTGAAAGACTTTACAAGGGTCAGAACTGCTCAATGCTATGAACAATAACAAAAAATCCATTTAGTTCATTTAGCCTCCAATTAAAATGAGGGCATATGTTGCAAAGGGGTCAAGGAGTTGATGGCAAATTGTCACCATCTGTCAGATTTTATATCAGAACCAGTAATAATTTTCCTTTCTCCTGAAACCTGACCTCTCACCCAGTAGCTCACTGTAGAAAATTCAAGGATACAGCCCAGTCAGATAAGTTGCTTTTATTGTAAATAGAAGCGATATCAGCTATCTGTGGAACACAGGAATTAAGCCCTTTGTGTACATGTGTGTTAGATCCAAGTATTAAGTTTCCATCCACCTTTCTGAATCAATGGATTCTTAGCCGTTCTTTTCCTCGCTTGACATTGTTATGTCTGGCTTTTTTCCCCATCCTGCCATCTTCAGCCTTTCCAGGAAGAATGAGGAAGACTTAAGGGCACGGCCATTTAGCTGTGAAGATCAGAAAATAGTTTTTTCAGAGGTCATGAAATGCTGCTTGATATATTTTAACGCAGCCTTTTATATATGTGGGGCTACAGCCTCCATCCCTCAGCCAGCTAAGTCAGTGGATGTATCATCTGATCAAGAGAATTGTTGTAGTCTAGCAGCACATGTCAGAAGTCAAAAGGGTGGAAAGAGCAGTTCCAGGAAGGCTCCACACTCCACCAGAGAAACCCCCAAGTGCCCTCAACCACTCTCAGAGAGGGTGCTAATGACCAGATGACTGCAAGAAATATAAATGATCTAAGTGCTAAAGCCCACTGTACTACATAGCCAAAAAGGCATTAAGAGTTGTTAACCTAATCCTATGTAGGTTTTTCTCTGGTAATATTACACTACTAACTAGAGCATACAAAACATTTGCTAGACCTATACTTGAATACAGCTCATCAGTCTGGAACCCACATTACGGTAACTGATATTAACATAGTTGAGAAAGTCCAGAAATATTTCACAAGAAGAGTTCTTCACTCCTCTACTCGTTACAGAATACCTTATGCCACCAGACTCGAAATTCTAGACCTAGAAAACCTAGAACTACGCTGCCTTCGGTCCGATCTAAGTATAGTATATAAAATCATACATAGCAATGTCCTACCTGTCAATGAATACTTCAGCTTCAACCATAACAACACAAGAGCACACAATAGATACAAATTCAAGGTTAATTGCACCAAACTTGATGGCAGGAAATACGACTTCAGCAACAGAGTGGTCAATGTCTGGAATAGTCTACCTGACTCTGTGGTTTCTTCCCCAAACCCCAAAAAATTACCCTTAGATTGTCTACTATTGACCTCACCCCTTTCCTAAGAGGTCTGTAGGGAGCGTGCATAAGCGCACCAATGTGCCTACCGTCCCTGTCCTATTGTTTCTTTTATTTTTTTATTTTTCTTATATGCATCCATGTATTCATAACTATGTTTTTACTTATACCTATTATCTTATAAGCAATTGACAAACCAAATAAAATATAAATAAATAAATAAATCCTTCCATTTCCCCACCATCATTGTCAGAACTGAAGAAGCTTCTTAGATGAGAAGCAAAACTTCTTCAAGGAAGAACGAAGTCCAGCTGCCTCTTTAAAAAGCTCCTTTGGCACAGCCATACCTGGATGACTGAGAAACTCCATAGGCAAAGGTTCTTGCTTGATCTGGCCAACATCCTCTTACCTTGGCCCTTGTAGCTGAGAGCTGCCATGAGGGTACAATCCTGGTTTCTCAGTTTGAATTTTAAATCCAAATAGTTATTGAAGTCTAGAATTCTTTTTTCTTTTCCCTCTGTGTCTTTATCCTTTATTGGGCATTAAAAATGGTTAATGAAGTTGCGAAGATTCCATAAACCAAGGGCAGAAGCCCTCTCCAACAACAACAACCCAACAGGAGAGACACAGACTTCAGAGGATAATTAGGACTGCAGAAAAAACAATTACTACCCACCTATCTTCCATTGAGGATCTGTACACTGTAGGAGTCAGAAATAGAGCTGTGAAAATACCTATAGACCCCTCACATCCCAGACATAAACTGTTTCAAGTCCTTCCCTCAAAACGACGCTATAGAGCACTGCACACTGGAACAACTAGACATAAGGGGAGGTTTTCCCGAATGCCATCACTCTGCTAAACAAATAATTCCCTCAATGCTGTTCAACTATTTACAAAGTCTGCACTCTTATTACTGCTAATCTTCTCATCACTCCTTCTCACCCATCCCCTCCCACCATTGTAGGACTGTAACTTAGTTGCTTGTATCCTTACGATTTATATTGATAGTTTCCTAGTATGATTTGATTGTTGATTATACCCTTTGACTATCATTATGATTCTTGATTCTTAACAAATGTACCTTTTCTGTATGTATACTGAGAGTATTTACACCAAGACAAATTCCTTGTGTGTCCAATCATACTTGGCCAATAAAGTATTCTGTTCTATTCTGTTCTGTTCTATTCCAACTTCATTTTCCATCGTATGTCACCTGCTTTTCTTCTTTCTTTTAGGACTTCTTCATGACCATTTTGGAAATTACCAGCTTGCCTTCTACTTTGCTGGAGTTCCTCCAATAATTGGAGGTCTCATTCTTGCGTGTGTCCCCTTCATCCATCAGTATCAGCTCAAGAAGAAGCGACTGGATTTGGGGAAAGACACGATGTTGGGATCAGAGATGGTCCCAAATGGAGGGCTCCTCCCAGGTTCTCCAGCCACAGAGGGAGCTACGGTGTAAACTCTGGCTTGGTCACCCATCCTGTCACCAGCTGCATTTTCTGACCTCCCACCCCCCCCACCCCCCACCCCCCCGTCTCAGCTGAGATCTTTCGAAAGAAGGACTTCACCTCTTGTGCGATACTAGAAAATCACTCTGTTGGTTGGTCCTGATCTGGCTTTCAAGTTGAATTTGAGTTCACTTTGCCTCTTTCTTTCCTATCGAACATTCCCATTGTCCCCACATTTATGTCCCAGGGCTGGACAGCTTTCGTTTTTTTCCCAGTTAGCACATTAGTGGATTATGCATAGATGACTGTGATAGCGTTTTAATAGATTGTGTTGGACCAATTCCTCTCTCCTTTCCCTCAAAAGAGATTCTGTAACTAACTTCTGTAGTTAGTTTGCTGACAGTGAGCTTAAATTCACTGGAAACTCCATTCGGAGCGAATTGTGAACCTGCCAAATTCTCAGAAGTACATTACTACTGTATATACCAGAGGTCTCCAAACTTGGCATCTTTAAGACTTGTTGGACTTCAACTCCCAGCTGGCTGGAGAATTCTGGGAGTTGAAGTCCACAAGTCTTAAATGTTGCCAAGTTTGGGGACCCCTGCTATATATTGATGGAGACAGAAGGACAAGAGCTGAACTGGTGGATTCTGAATCCTTTTTAAAGAAGTTTTCTTTTCAACCAGCAACTTCAGCCCCTTTCTTTCCATAAAACCTGTCCCTGGACAAGTAATTAACCATTTTTTTCCTTTCAGTTCCATTGGGTTGTGAATTCTTTGTTCGATTTCCTTTGCATATTAAATGAATCTCAAAAGGAAGAATAATTCCTCACATGAATATAGTTGAGGGACCGAATTGAAAACGCTGATTCTGGTCTTTTGGAAACCCCCCCAAAATGGATCTCGGTTTCTCTTACTTGGAGGGATTTCATTGCAGGACTTGCTTGATCCTCCATTGTAACTGTTTCAAGAAAGGTAGCTGGAAGAGAAAAAAAAAACATCAGTGGA
Source organism: Bungarus multicinctus (assembly GCA_023653725.1). NCBI lineage: Eukaryota > Metazoa > Chordata > Lepidosauria > Squamata > Elapidae > Bungarus > Bungarus multicinctus. The sequence goes on from CM042841.1 coordinate 1,844,627, forward strand.
CTTTTATACCAAAGGCTGCAGATGAGGAAACTGAGGCTTTAAGCCAGAGGTCCCCAAACTTGGCCACTTTAAGACTTGTAGATTTCAACTCCCAGAATTCTCCAGCCAGCAGAGCTAACTGGAGAATTCTGGGAATTGAAGTCCACAAGTCTTAAAATGGCCAAGTTTGGAGACCTCTGCTCTAAGCTTATTACAGAGGAAGGTGCCCCTGGAAATGGGCGCATCCCTCACTTCCATTTGGGGAAGGAAAAATTTTTCTGCTCCTTAAGGGCCTGAAAACAACCCAGGAGGGAGAAACAATGCAAAACATTGACCTGGCTTGCTGACAGGATCCAAGTGAAGGGAGGCTTGTCAAGAATCTCTTGTCCCGATTCATAATAAGTGTCGGCCCCTTTCCCAGTCGGCTTCTTAATTTCCCAGTTACCCAAATCATTCCTGGAATGACTTTATTCAGGACCTGCGTTCTTCATTAACCATCTACAGGTAGTCCTTGACTTATGACCACAATGGGGAGCAGACTTTCCACTGCTAAACAAGGCAGTTGTTAAGGGAGTTGCACCCAATATTACCTCTTTTGCTATGGTTGTTAAGTAAATAACTGCAGTTGTTAAATGAATCGTGCAGCTGTTAAGCCACTCTAGCTTGCCCCACTGATTTCACTTCTCAGGTAGTCCTCGACTTACAACAGTTCATTGTATTGTTCAAAGTTACAATGGCACTGAAAAATGGGACTTAAGACCATTTTTCACACTTACAACCTTTGTAGCATCCCTGCAGTCATGTGATCAAAATTCAGTTGCTTGGTAACTGGTTCGTACTTATGACAGTTGCAGTGACCTGCCTTCACTTAAGAACTATGTTACTAACTGATCAACTGCAATGATTCACTTAACAACCGGGACAAGAAAGGTCGTGAAATGGGGCAAAACTCACTTAACAAATGTTTCACTTAACAATATAAATTTTGGGGTCCCTTGTCATAATTCAAGGGGTACCTGTACTGGGAAAGTTGCAAATGGCAATCACAAGATGCCATAAATACACACCAGTTACAAAATGCCCAAATGGTGATCCTATGATCATGGGAATGCTCATGACAATCATAAGTGTGAGGGGGTCATCATAAGTTGTTTTTTTCTGTGCTGCCCAAACATCAAATGGTCACCAAGTAAATGGTTGTATGTTGAGGACTACATGTAGTTAAAGATTGACGCTGTTTTCCCTGATCAACTGGGTCACCTGAAGAAGAAGAATCAGTGAATAGATTCATCTCCCTTACCACTGGCAAGAACTAGATTGCCTTAGCACAGGGGTGTCAAACTCAAGGCCCGGGGGAAGGAGTGGATCCAGCCCACGGGGCTGCCCTGGAAACAGTGAAGGACTGGCCTCCTGCAACCCTCTGCCAGTAAAAATGGGCTCTCGAGCTCCGTTTCTGGCTGCGAAGGCCTCCTGCAACCCTCTGCAGGTAAAAACAGAGCTCAGGAGGGCTACACACGGGTGTACAGTCATCAGTTAAAAATGTGGTCCATTTTCATATCTCCCCAAGAACCATTGATGGAAGTTTCCACTGTCCCTCTCGTCTGTGGATTCATCCCAAATCCACTCCTCCTGAAGCTGTTCTAAAGCCCAGGAGAAAAACAGGCAGAACCTGATCTCAGGACTTGGGGGAACGGAGAAGGAAATCTTTAATGGTCCAAAAATAAAGGATTTTATCTCACCTCCCACCCACCGCTATCTCCATGTGTCCCAGTCCACAGTTTGAACCGCAATGAGTGGTCAGTGAGTCTGGCCCTGCAGAACCCTTATTGCTCCTCCAGTTTGTGTAAGAAATTTAGAAATGATCCATATTTGGGGATATTTTGATTCCTTACAGAACAAGGCAGTATAGTTGAGTTTCTCAGCAGATAGGTGGGCTTCAGCTGTCTTGGCTGTGGAGTTCTGGGAGTTGAAGTCCACCCATCTTTGTTCCTAAGGCTGAGAAACGGCAGTAGAGAATATCCCAGCACATGGCTGAACTTCCTTCAGGGGGCTCCATTATCTTCTCCATGGATGTCCACTGTATCCCAGCAGCAAAACTATGTTATTTCTACACCACTAGTTTCTACCCCTTAATGCTGAGATTTTACCGTCTTGTATTCTTGCAACTGATAAAACACAACACTGAGGATATCTACCACCTGTTGCTGTGAAGCTTGCCAACAATCCACCGATTCCAGATTTTGGTATATTTTTTTAAAAAAAATCTCTGCAGGTTTTTTGCATGTCTTCCTGCTCAGGGTTCTTCTAAGACAGAGGTCCCCAAACTTGGCCACTTTAAGACTTGTGGACTTCCAACTCCCAGAATTCTCCAACCAGCATAGCTCCCAGAGAATTCTAGGAATTGAAGTCCACAAGTTTTAAAGTGGCCAAGTTTGGGGACCCCTGTTCTAAGATACAGCCATGGAACTTGATGACATTCAGACATTCTAAGTCCTAAGGCAGAAAAGACAACCTTTTTCGGAGGGGGGGGAGCATTTCCCCCTCCCCTTTTGTCTTTGCTGAAGGTTTTTTTTTTTTTGCTAATATCACAATGTCCTGGCTCATTTTAGGAAGAGAAGAGGCAAAATGGACGTTTTAAGGCTTCTAGAAGCTAAAATAAGATTCATTTTGCCTGCAGACAAGAAAATATATTTTATACAGTATGGTTTTTTTAAATTTTAGAAATGTATAAGGCCACACAGCTCCACAACAACCCTGGGTGGCATTCAACAAAAGCAACTGTACCCTGCAATTAAAACAAATCACCCAACCAGACACTGCCATCAAAGACAATCAAACAGGCAGGACCTACCACCCAGTCCGAGGTCTGATATTGCCAGACCTTTTTGGAGTCTGGTTCACCAGGAAGTCAGAGGTATCTCTGGCAGGATGGAGCTGCAGCCTAGAATGAGTGCCTTAAGCCTCTACAAGGAGGATTTTTTGCCCTTTAAAATCTCCTCAAGCACCCCCTCAAACCCAAAAATGATCAAACAATTCAATCTTGCCCTTTGCCGTCCTGTGTTTGTGGGTTGTGAGTTAGTTGTCCTGCTGTACAGCTTGGGGTGCACCTGTTAAGCCAAGAAACTGAAAGCACAGAGGTCCCCAAACTTGGCAACTTTAAGACTTGTGGCACTGAAAACCTGGCTCTTTGAGCAGGCCGGCCTGGGCTGAAGTGGGATTTTTAGAGCAATTTTAGTATTTGGAGTTTTAAACTGGGATTTTAATATTCAGGGTTTTATTAATTTATTGGGGGAGGGTATAATCTTAAAGGCAGCCTTAGGATATTTAATTTTCTTTTAACTTTTATAATTGTAGAATGTTTTATGGTTGGCTGTACACCGCCCTGAGTTCTTCGGGAGAAGGGCGGTATATAAATATGATAAATAAATAAATAAATAAATAAATAAATAATAAATAAATAAATAAATAAATAAATAAAATAAAAATAGCTGGCTGGAGAATTCTGGGAGCTGAAGTCCACAAGTCTTAAAGTTGCCGAGTTTGGGGACCCCTGCAAAAGCAGAAGCTTATCGAAAGTTGAGAGGGAGACTTGGCTACAATCCTGCATTTTCCTGCCTCACTTCATGGACACCTGGGATTGCAAATGTTCAATCTCAACATTTATCATCAGAAAAAAGCCCTTCTGTTGTCTCCCAGAGGAGAAATGATCCCAACATGATCTAAGCTTGCTCCATGAAGTCTGGTTGCATTCCTGCACAACCAACTTGTGTGACATGCTTCACTTTTGTAAAGAATGCTTCAATGTTCTTCGCGACTTGTTTTCCACAGAGAAGTGTAAAGTTTGTTCTTTCCAAAGGTTTCTCCTTTCTCCTCTGAGCAATTTCTCTGCTTCCTGGGACCATCATATGTATCAAAGGTTAAATGTATGGCCAATGTCTCTAACTTTTCTGTGTTCTGATGAAATAATGGCATTTTTCTACCTTTGGTTTTCCTTGAAGAGGAAATGAAGAGGGGGAACAACCTGAGGCCTTGCATTTGGGGTGGCCTGGGAGCCACCTGTGATCCCAGTTGCTCAAAATTAGTTTCCTCTGATTTGGTGTGCAGGATGTCCTTGACTTACAATGGAACCCAACATTTCTGTTGCTAAGTGAGTCATTTGTTAACTGAACTTTGCTCCATTTTAAGACCTTCCTTGCCACAGTTGTTGAGTGAATTGTTGCAGTTGTTAATTTAGTAACATTTATTGTTAAATAAATGCACCTTCCCCATTGAGGTTATAAAAGGGGACCACATGACCCCAGGACACTGCAACCATCATAAATATGAGTCAGTTGCCAAGTGTCTGAATTTTGATCAGGTGAACATTGTGTTGATCACACAACAGTTGTGTAAAAAAAGTCAATTTTTTCAGTGCTGTTGTAACTTCAAACAGCCACTAAATGAACAGTTGTAAGTTGAGGACTACCTGTAATGTATTAAAAAAAAATTGCCATGGCAGTATTATCCTTTTTCTACATGTATTTCATGCATAATATGTGTAAAAAGGATCAGTTTTACATATATTACACATGATTGTCATCCGTTCACACATGATACTTTGGGTGCCCTGGCAAGAAACAGTGTTGTAAATTCACAAAGTATACTTCACGTGCTTTCCTTAAGCAAAACCAAGAAACCTTCCCTGAAACCCTGGTTTCTGGACTCCAGTAATATTGGATTCCAGGCTGCCAAAAAGGTTGCTCTCCCTTGAGGTAGAAGTGACGTAGGAATTTTTTTGGTTTTATAGATGTGAAAATTTTGATTTTTTTTTTCAGGACAACCAGCTCAAATTACATTTTTGTGGTTAGAATTCTAGTCTCTATTTATTTTGAACTAATTCCTGGCCTCCTACTATTCCAGCCCAACTTTTTTCCATGTTCAAAAGCTGGGGGAAAAATACTTTGGCAGAGAGGCACAGACTTTTGGAAAAGGCAATAGATGACTTTTGAATAGAGCAGTGTCTCTCAATCTTGGCAACTTTAAGATGGGTGAACTTCAACTCTCAGAATTCAATGCTGGCTGGAGAATTCTGGGAGTTGAAGTCCACAAGTCTTAAAGTGGCCAAGTTTGGAGATTTCTGGCGTAGAGCAAGGGTCCATCAACAAACAAGGTCTGAGGAGAACATGGACTTTGAGAAGTGGGCAGGTCCTTCTGGGTCTCTCTCTTGCAGGTCAAGTTCTGCTCTTTGACCCCAGGGAATGGGGAAAGCCAGCCAGGCGTCCCCTCAGAAGGTTCCGTGTCCTCAGGCAAAGCTTTTAGTGAAAACTCTTCAGATTTCACAATCTTGGTGCAAGAACACTTGACGTGTGACTCTCTCTCTCTCACACACACACACACACAATGCCTATTGGTTTGGAGAGCGCACCAAAGAATATTCAAGTGCAATATAGGTGAAGGTTCGAGTCAGTCTTGACAGTTATATTAATATCAAAGGAGTAGTGGAATAGAATAATTAAAGATAGGATGCAAAAGGAGGGACAGAATGGAATGTGGATGACAAAAAGTAAATATTTTTAATTATTTTAAATAATTGAATGGTTGAATTGTCCCATGGTGAATTGGCTGTGGCGGGTTGACTGTGATGAGCTGGCCATGGCAAGTTGGCTGCAGCAAGTTGTCCCATTCCACTCTGCAGTTGCCCTGGAAAATGAGCTTCTGCCATTGTGGCATGGAATGATGCCAGTTTTCAGGAACACCAGATAAGGGGGAAAAAGTTACGAAGGAGGCAGTCCCTGAAGCTGCCTGCTTCCTTGGAGATGCTGTGACCGACTACAATAAGTGTGAATCACTTGCCAAGCACACAAGGCACAAAGGCCACACAGCCAGCTGAGAGTTCAAACTCCCCTTTAATGCTCCAAATTTCACCCCAAACACTTCCACACACACAAACACACACTTCCACAAACACTTCCACACACACAAACACACACACAGCCGCTGCCTCTGGCTGTGCCCAGTCCAGCAAAGCAAGGGAACAGGGAAATGAGTCCACGAAACAAGAAACAAACAATGAGTCCACAAAGTAAGGAAGAAGCGAGCAGTCCTGTAAACTCCAAGTGTCTATACTGGAACACCAAGCTCTACCAAGTCAGCATTTGTTCCCAACAAATGCCCCTCCTCACAGCATCTCTTTAAATCTCAGTCCCCGGATGTGCCTTGTGAAGAGGGACGGGGCGCTCTCCTGCCGAGTTGTCAGGTCGGCCTGTGCTGTTCCCGCCTTCTCTCCACTCTCTGGGATCAGGGATCAGGAGTGGGCGGTCCTTGTTCATCACCCCTCATTTCCACTGCTTGCCCTCTCTGTCGTCCGGCTCCTTGCTAACAAACAAGCTGTCCCAGTCCTAAGGAGCCCTGGGCTGCCTTGGCCTGCTCCTCCCCACATTCCTCTGAAGCCAATGAAGCCGCCCCCTCGATCTCCTTGATTTCCGTCAGCTCCAGCTCCCTCTCGTCGTCCTCTGCAGATTCACGCTCTGATGGGGGCCTGACACAAGGCTCCCAACCCTCAAGTTAATATAAAGGATGAGAATAGGCTGGATTTTTTCAGAGATTGTCTGAAACATCTATGCTTCCGCTCCCTGATTCCTAGGCTCAAACATGTCTGGCCCAGGTGTCACAAAAGAGCTTTGCCATTCATTTTTCAGCAGTGCTGGCAATCCTGTTGAAAAACCGAAAGTACACATGTGGACTGAGTGAAACCAGGTTCAATAGCAGGAACTGGGAGATGGATCTTGGAGTCTTAGTGGATAACCGGCTAAATATGAGCCAGCAGTGTGCAGCAGCAGCCAAAAAATCTATGCAATCCTAAATTCTAAGTAGAAGTAGTTCTAAGTAATCGAGATCAAGTGAGGTACTAATACCACTCTATAAAGCCTTAGTAAGACCACACCTAGAATACTACATCCAGTTTTGGTCACCACATTATAAAAAAAGATATTGAGAATCTAAAAAAAGTGCAGAGAAGAGCAACCAGGATGATTAGGGGACTGGAGGCTAAAACATACAATGAACAGTTGCAGGAATTGGGCCTGGCTAGTCTAGGGAAGAGAAGGACCAGGGGAGACAGGATAGCAGTCTTCCAATAGTTGAGGGGCTGCCACAGAGAGGAGGAGTGGGTCAAGCTATTTTCCAAAGCACCTGAAGGCCAGACAAGGAACAATGGATGGAAACAAGGAGAGATTCAACCTAGAAATGAGAAACTTTCTGACAGTGAGAACCATCAACCAGAAGTTGCCTTCGGAAATTGTGAGAGCTTCATCACTGGAAGCTTTCAAGAAGAGACTGGACTGCCATCTGTCAAAAATGGTGTAGGGCAGGGTCTGCTTGGGTGGGGGTTGGGGGTTGGTTGGACTAGATGACCTATATGGTCCCTTCCAACTCTTTATTACTCTGTTAATATGTAATCTTCAATTAAGTGTTTGCAAAATGCATGTTATTGTCTTGACAAGTCACATTAAACACTTACAATAATAATTTTCAGCTATCAAACTTGCCAACAGCATTTTTGCATACATAAATCTTGGCAAGTTGTAATCTTCAGTTGTAATTGTTAACACTGGCTCAGTGCCAATGAGATGGATGACGCCAGGGGCTGGCTTTGATGTCCTGGGTTCAGGGACAGAGATTGGAGATGAACTGTGATGAATGCTGGAACAGCAGAATGCAAACACCACTGGTATGATGGTGCATAGCAATACATCTGTGGACACTTCACCAATGAACATAATGTGATATACCGAATAACCCATGTACATAAGCTAAATATGAGGAACAGTTACAGGAATTGGGCATGTCTAGTGAAAAGAAGGACCAGGGGTGTCATGATAGCAATATTCCAGTATTTGAGGAGCTGCCACAAAGAAGAGGAAAGTCTACCTATTCTCCAAAGCCCCTGAAGGCAGGAGAAGAAGCAACGGATGGAAACCAATCAAGGAGAGAAGCAACCTGGAACTAAGGACAAACTTCCTGACGGTGAGAATAATTAAGCAGTGGCATGGCTTGGCACCAGAAATTTTGGGTGCTCCATCACTTTGAGGTTTTTAAGAAGAGGCTGTCCATTTGTCTGGAATGGTATAGGATCTCCTGCTTGAGCAGTGGGTTGGATTAGATGACCTCCAAGTTCCCTTCCAACTCTTTTATTCTGTTAAGGGGAGAAACTCTTTGCCAGACGTTGGTGGAACTCTGAAGAACTAGATAAGGCAGGAAAAAGCCATATTTAATTGAAAGTTAATTAAATACAGTTTGCAGGACCACTTTCCATGCATCCAAATATTTTCACCTTAGGTCACATTAAACATTACAAAGAGTTAGTGTGATATAATGATTAGAATTACAAACAGGCAGATTCATATTTACCCCAGAAGTTCAGCAAATGGTTGTGGGCCAGAAAATCTCAGCCTAAGCTTATCTCACTAAATTCTCCTTTTGAGAATAAGAAGATGAAGAATCTTGTGCCAGGATCTTGAGTTCCTGCAGAAAAGGTGAGATATCAATCTAGTATCATCATCATCATCATCATCATCATCTTCAGGCATTTGAGGAGGCAGATACCAGCAGGATCTTAAATTGTGCTCTTCTGTGCTATGCAGCTAGAGAAATGATCAAATGAGGACCCAAGATTGTTGGGGGCAATAAGCTGACTTTGTAAAAATGCCGCTTGGGGGGGCCAAAAAGCCCTAGTAATAAGCAGGCATATACAATGGAATGAAGGCTATTGCCGAGTACTTAGCATGGTGCTCCATAGACTGTAAGCCGCCCTGAGTCTCCGGAGAAGGGCGGCATATAAATGCAAATAAAAAAAAAATGGCCTGGTCTACTAATATGATGGTCTACTAATAACAGGAAAAAATCCCTTTTTATGACCTTGTAATCCATAAATTCAGGGTAGAGTTGGGGAACCTGAATGGAGCTGAGCATTTAGTGGCTGGATGTCTTTTCTGATGCCATGTGGAGCTTTGCATCTTCAAGTCTGAACTCTCAACCTTCTGAGTGAGAGGCAACAAGCATTTTTCTCACTAGACCACCAGGCCGCTAATAACAGACTATCAAACAAACTGCAGTTACCACGCAAACCTACCTAAACTAAATCTTTATTCCACCATGAATTCTTTTGGAATTAAATCAATGCTTTCATCCCACAGCAATCAATGCTCCAACCCACTTTCACCCCAGGCAAAATTTGGTTACATTTGTTCTCCTTCCAAGAAGAAACACAAAACTTTAGAGAAGGGGGTGAGACTACTTTCTTAACCGTTTTTTTTTTTTTTTTGAAAAAAATAATCCAAATAGTAACCTAACTCATTCAAGAAGTGCTGGAGGAGGGAAAGGTCCTTTGGCAAAGATGAATCAGTCCTGGGCAAGAACAACATTCCTGGTCCAGCCTTTTTTAAAAGTGGCCATTTTTAAAGGTGCTTTTAAGAAGTGTCGGATTCAAACGTGCCAGGCCCTCCCTGCTCTTTGAACATGACAGAGTGCAGAGTCAGTGTCTCAAATGTTGCAGAAAGAGCAGACCTGTATACAAGTGGTCCTCGACTTATAACTGTTCATTTAGTGACCGTTCAAAGTTACAAAGGCACTGAAAAAAGTGACTTCTGACCATTTTTCACATTTATGACCGTTGCAGCTTCCCTAAGGTCACATGATTTAGACTCAGATGCTTGATAATTGGTTTCATACTTGTGACGGTTGCAGTTCTGGGAGATCCCGTGATCTCCTTTTGCAACTTTCTGATAAGCAGCAGACAAGCAGTCAGATTAACTTAAGCCAGGGGGTTCCCAAACTTGGCAACTTGAGGGCTTCAACTTCTGGTGGCAAGCTGTTCCAATGGTTAATTGTTCTCACTCAGTTTCTCCTGAGTTCTAGGTTGCTTCTCTCCTTGGTTAGTTTTCAATCCTCATTACTTGTCTTGCTTTGTAGGAGCCCCTCAAATATTGTGTCAATGCTATCATGTCCTTCTTTTCATTGGACTGGACCAGAGGTCTCCCAGCTTGGCCACTTTAAGAGTTGAAGTCCACACGTCTTAAAGTGGCCAAATGTGGAGACCCCTGGACTAGACCTACATACAAGTCTTAAAAGTGGCCAAGTTTGGGGACCTCCGACGTAGAGAGAGGAGAAAGGGTTGTTCAAAAGCACAAAAGGGGGGGGGTGTATATTTTGAAACTGTGAGGGGGCCCAAGAAGCCCCCGTTCAGCTGCTTTTTCCGTTCTGCGTCCCCTTTGGGAAGGAGGGGAAACCCCAGCTCTCCTTCTGCGATTCAGGGTGGCCCCCGTGGCCCCCCTTGCTTTGAATGTACTGCTCCTTCGCTTCCCTTTCGTAGAATCAGAGGCACCTCCCTCCTGAGTTGCAGCTTGGGCGGGATCTGCAGGGTGTGGGCAAGGAAGTCAAGATGGCGGGCGGGCACCATGGGGGCCCTCTGGGCGCCTCCGCCTGGGTTTGGGGCGCATGATCCCTTTGATCCCAGCTGTCGTCTGGACTCCCTTGGCCGCATCCTTGGGGACACCCCCAATTCTGGGCGTTGAAGTCCACGAGTCTTAAAGTTGCCAAGTTTGGAGACCTCAGACTTAAACAACTTAACAATTGCAACTGTTCACTTAACAACTGTGGCAAGAAAAGAAACGTGGTAAAATGGGGCAAAACTCACTTACCAAATGTCTCACTTAGCAACATAAATTCTGGGCTCAATTGTGGTCATAAGTCGAGGACTACCTGTACTCACACAAGCTAAAGAGACTGAAAGAAGTTACATCCAAATTTTTAAAAAGGCATTTAAATAAATCTGGAAGCTTTTTATGGAGGAGGCAGTTTATCTTTTGTGTATCTTCCACTTAAAGGACAATTTTTAAACCACACCAGGTTTTGCTTTGCAGAGACAACTGCGAGCTACCCAACACAAACAAAGGGGCTCTTGGGAAGCAGAAGGACGTCATGCCTCTCCAGCTGAATCCACAAGGAAATCATAACCATTACTCGTCATTATGCAACTCATCTAACAAGTGGTGAGTTCCTAAACGGAAGACTTGGACCTGCCCAGAATTATTGTTCTTAGATCCATTTGTGCCCGATGAATGTTTCACAGAGTTCCCAGGGGGGATGTGGAGGGGAGGAGGAATGGATTGCCTTGTTTTGATACTCCGATCAAAGATCAGCTTGTCTGCTTCTTCAGCCCCTGTAAAGACTGTTGACATTAAGTAAATTGTGGTGTGGAATCACTCCGAAAAAATGTTTCCAAATGTTCCTTTAAACTCCCTTCTGGGTTTCTCTTGTAAAGGGGAATAAAGGGAAAGCTGACTTGTGTTTTTGTTTTTAATTAAAACACACACCGCAAAACCAGGCGATTTGCTCAGCAAACTCTTGTGATTAGCCCTGTTTCATAACTTGGCACGGTGGGTGGCCAGAGCTTTGGAAATGAAAAGAAAAACATACCTTGAAAAGGGCTTGTTTGTGTTTTTTTTAAACGTATTGCCTGCCAATATATTAGCATATCACTTCCAGAAGGCTCCATCGGAATCCTGGAACTTGTACATCCAACCCAACTGGAATATGTTGGGTGGGAAAAGGTGGGTTAAGCTGTAGAAACGCTCTGGAAAAAAAATGGCCCTTTCTTCTTGACTTTTGATCCTCTTCCTTTTCTAACAAATTAGGCAGGTGGGTCATGTCCTCAGGTGAAGCATCTCCAAGGGAGAGAAGAGATGGGGTTGGCGGGGCCAGTCAGAGGTGGGATTGGCTGGTTCTCCCAACTACTCAAAAGTTCCGCTATCGGTTCTCCAGGACTGGTCAGAACTGGCTGAATCCCACCTCTGGTTCAGCAGGAAGCTCCTCCCAAATGAAGCCAAGAGCAAGGCTTGGTCCATTGACCCTCCCTCCAAGTCACAATTCTGGTGGGAGAGAGCTTCAGAAGCATTCAAGAAGAACTTCAGCTCTTCAGTGGAAGGCATTCCGAAGGAGACTCACAAGCCAAACAGTAACAGTACAACAGAGTTGGAAGGGACCTTGGAGGTCTTCTATTCCAACCTCCTGCTTGAGCAGGAGACCCTATTTCCGTGATGGCGAACCTATGGCATGCATGTCACAGCACGCGCCTCAGTGCTGATTTTTTGGGGGGGGTTGGTTTTGAGGCCTTTTTCGGCCTCCCAGAATCTTGGAAAAAGGCTCTGCAAGGCTTTTCAGGTTGAATAGGCCTGTTTCATCACTTCCTGTAATACCGGAAGTGACGAAACGGGCCTATAATTTGTCCTGACAAGCCTTGCAGGCTTTCCCCAAGCCTATGGGAGGCTGAAAAAGGCCTCAAACCAACTGAAAAATCAGCTGTGAGGCGCAGTGCAGGTAAGAGGGTGGGGGTGGGAAATTGCACACAGGGGGCATGTGGAGGGGGGGTATGCATTGCATTCTGGGTGCTGGCACACAAATGCGTGCGCACTGGCGTCTGCCCAATTTTACCACAGAAGCCCAAAAAGGTTAGCCACCACTGCCCTACTTCATTGAGGACAAATGGCTCTCCAGTCTCTTCCTTAAAAAAACCCCAGTGGTGAAGCAATCCATGAAACCAATGGGGACGCTGATATGTTCTTCTTGGAGTTGGCATGTGTGTGTGTGTGTATCAGTGTTGCCTCCTGGCATTTTCTTCTGTGATTGCCCCCCCTCCGCCCCATTTCAGGAATATAGCAAATAAGTGTAATATGTAATTTTGTGATGCTCCTGAAATTGTGGTTGTCCAGCTTTGTGTGTCATATTCAGGGGAACCTCTGGTCATGAACGCTTCTGCTCACGACCAAATTGGGTGACGACCAAAAATTTTGGAAAATTGTTATTTCTGGTCACGAACTGATCCTCCTCGGGTGGCGATCAAATACAGCCGCAGAGATTTCCCCTTCAACTCCACTTTTTGGTCCATGCCTGTGCAAGTGCAGTCAGTCTTGTTTCCAGTCATGACCAAATCGAGTTGCGACTGAAGTCCTGAGCCGAGGTTCCACAGTCCTACGGCACACACACTGAATTTCATCCTGCTGCGTTTTATTTAGATGATGCCCTGCAGATACGTCCAGCTTTGTGGAGCCCCAAATGCCCAGCCTTTGGGCATCTGGTAATGTCAACATGCAACTGTGCCTTAGGACATAACAGAATCATAGGGCTGGAAGGGACCTGAGAGGTCATCTAGTCCAACCCCCTGCTCAAGGCAGGAGACCTTATACCGTCCTGGTCAAAAGGTTGTCCAGTCCATTTTTGAAAACTTCTTGTGATGGAGCACTCACAACTCCAGCAAGGCAAGCTGTTCCATTGATCAATTCTTTCTCCTTACTTCGAGGTGAGAAAGTAGCTTTGAAAAGCTTCCACCCATTACTTCTTGTCCTTCCCCCAGGTGCTTTGGAGCAGGGGTTGCCAACCTTTTGGAACTCACAGACCACCAAACTCATAATTTTAAATCCCACGGACCAGAGACCCTGGGGAAATCCCCAAAAAAGTCTGCAGGAAAATTCCTGTTTTCCTACCAATCAATTGTTCATTATTTGGGATCACAGGATACCGTCTCCAGCTCTGTTCTCAGGGGGAGAGAGAGAGACTTTTGGCTTCATGCAAGGAAAGCAGCAGAAGCAGCAGAAGTCTGTCTTTCTCTCTCCCAAACTCTGCCAGAAATGAGTCTTTGTGAGACTTGAAGCAGGAGGCCTTGCAGGGTCCCAAAGACTTATTTCTGGTGGAGTCTGGGGGAGAGAAAGAAAGACTTTGGCTGCTTTCCTTGCATGCAGCCAAAAGCAGAAGAAGAAAGAAGTGGAAAGAAGCAGCCCGGTGGCCAGGCGAGGCACTGGGGCAAGTGGGGCAAGTTCCCCCCTTCTGCCCTTTCCCCCCTCCCCTCACTACCTTATGTTGTTCACAATGCAAGTGACACAAGCCTTCTGTTCCCGCGGGCCATGTGGGTGGTGTAGCCTTGTGTTCCTGCACAGCCTGGATTAATTGCTTTGTGGGGGACATTTCTCTGCAGACCACCAACATTTTCTCACAGACCACCAGTGGTCTCCAGCCCACTGGTTGACGACCATTGCTGTGGAGAATTGGTCTACATTGGCTGGGAAATTCTGGGAATTGAAGTCCATAGAATTTGAAATGGCCCAGGTTGAGCCTCCCCTGCTTCAAAGCACTAGTTGCCAGCTTCCCTTCTCCCATAGAATCCTGCCAAAGATATGAGTCAACCTCACTCGATCCCAAAGCCCATCACTTCCCAAGCATCCAGCCCCCTCCTCCGTCTTTCCAATCCCTTCCCTGAGTCTTTCATAGCTTCCAACAGTACTTTCCCAAACAGAACAAAGCATAATCAGCACGCCATCTCAACCACAAGACAAGTTCAAACCCCGGGTTTACGTCTGATCAGCAAGATGATTACGTCTCTTCTGGCCACCACCCAAAAAGGTACATGATATGCTCAGAAAGTGGAAAAGTACAACTGCAATGTTTATTTATTTGTTTTATTATTTTGCCAATGGGGTTGCTCGTAAATGACATAAAGATTCATTCGGCCTGGAGAAATCGGTTGCTGAATTGTCTCCAGGAAGAAACTGAGCGAAGGTTATGTCAGGGAACTAAGCTTTAGGATCCCAGGGTTGAAAGGGATCCTAGAGATCTTCCAGTCCAACCCCATGTGCTGAAAAGAGCTGCATTTCTAATTTCAGGTGGTCAAAGCCCCGAATTTGTTTCTCAGTTAAACTCAAAGTGAAGGTGAATGAACAGCACCACACTTTTAAGTAGGAGGATTGAAGCTTTGGCTGAAGTAACAGAATCCTTGGCCAAAAAAAAAGACCAACAGGAAACCTTTGGGCCCAAAATGAGTTGACTTTCCCATAGCACAGAGGTCTCCAACCTTGGTCACTTTAAGACTTGTGGACTTCAACTCCCAGAATTCCTCATCCAGCATAACATAGCTGGGTAAGGAATGATGGGAGTTGAAGTCCACAAGACTTAAAGTTGCCAAGTTTGGGGACCCCTGCCATCGCACAAAGATTGAGAAAGGTGGTGAATTGGGGTTGGGAAGGTCATCCTGGCAGCACTTGTGGAAATCGTCACAAAATGGCTGCCACAGCAGGAATCTTCCCACCAGAGGTGGTATTCAGCCGGTTCTGGCCAGTTCTAGAGAACTGGTAGCGGAAATTTTAAGTGGTTCGGAGAACCAGCCAATCCCACTTCTGACTGGCCCCGCCAACCCCATCTATTCTCTGGCTCCCATCGAGTCCCAGTTGATCGGCTGGGTCTCCTTTGGTTGCCCTGCACAGGAGAACAGAAAAGCAGGTTAGTGGGGTGGGGAGGGAATGGGGATTTTGCAGTATCCTTCCCCTGCCACGCCCACCAAGCCACGCCCACAGAACTGGTAGTAAAAAGGTTGAATCCCACCACTGCTTCCCATTCATAAGACACCTATCCTGAAGGGGGCTGACTGCTACCAGAACTCCTTAAGTGAAGAGAGGATGGATCCTGTTATGCTTTTTTAGCTTCATCCCCCAGGATCTGCCTTCCCTACCACCTTACCTCAAACAGCCATGCAGTGGGGTTCCTGGAAATTAAGCTGAAGCTGACACCTGGCTGCTTAGTTTGCCCTATGCCAGCTTCTCATGTTTTAATTCAAATAACATTTTAGAAGTATGAAAGTCAAAAGCAGCAGGGCTGCTTAGGTAGGAAGCGTGAGAGGTATGCAGGACCTCTGTGCAGTCCAGGGAACTCAACTAGCCAACTCTCGTTTACAAAATTTCAGGGAAAGGTCCTCTGGAGCTCAGGAACTTTAAGATATGTGAACCTCAATGCCCAGAATTCCCCAGCCAGCATGCTGGCTGGAGAATTCTGGGCATTGACGCCTACATGTTTTAAAAGTTGCCAAGTTTACAAAACACTGATTTAACTGGTTTGGATGCCAAGTTGGGGAATTCCTGGAGCGTGCTAGCCTGTTGGTTGATGCCCTAGAAAAACAGCCTGCATGTTCCATAATTTGCAGTTATATAATACACACACACACACACACACCACTGTTGACAGAGTATTGACAAAGAATACTGCCAAGTATTCACAAAGATCCTCTTGCCAAGTATTCACAAAGAATTCTTACTCATAAAGGCACATGAACATTTGGGAACAGTTAGGACCTGCTCCCTTTTTGACACAGATCCAAAATGAAACCTCACCTTTTCATTTCGGCCCAACTACCTCCGTCATCACCTCACCTTTCTCCTGAACTCAAGGCCCACTGTGGCTTATCACAACCTTAGCCTGTTAAGGCTGGGGAATAAAACCAAGAGTGGGGTTTTTTGCCCCAATTGACCACCTCAATACTTTTTCCAAAAATACTCCTGGAAATATCATGACATTGTTGATAGTGACATGATGGCTGTCTTCCACTATTTAAGGGGCAGGCACACAGAATACCTCATATAACTGGACCCTTAATGAATGTACAACTGAACCCACACATGCAACCTTCTACAATGCAGTAACAAATCTGGGACTAGAACAACTAGTAACCAACAACACTAGACTTAACAACTGCCTCAATCTCATCTTCTGCAATAGTTTGAATTCAATTTACGGAATACAAATTAAAGAACCCTTTTCCAACAGTGACCACAGCATGATTGACTTTTGTCTCAACATACGTCCACATAAAAATCATCACAACAATGGAATCCCCAATTATAACTTCAAAAAAGGCAACTATGATCTTATAAACAATGATCTCTCATCCCTTGATTGGCAATTTCTATTTTCTGGATGCAATACTGTAGAAGACCATTACAACATATTTTTACTTGGAGACAAAAGAGTCATCAAACTATATGTACCATTAACAACTCTCAAAACCAGAAAAAACAAATTACCCAAAACAATAAGGAAGCTTCAATCCAAAAAGAAATCACTTTGGCGGAAAAACAAATCTGGTCACGTTGCCAACTTCAAAAGCTGATACAAAAATTTATGCCACCAGATAAAAACTGAATGCACCAATTATCATATTAAACAAGAAGAAAACTTTCTACGCACCAATTCCACCCGTGCTTTCTACAATTTGTAAACAACAAACTAAAAGACTCAAGGTCCATCACACCCCTGAAAGGGCCTAATGGTAAAGACTGCAATGATGACGCCATTAAAGCCAACCTCTTTAACACATTCTTTGGCTCAGTATTTGTAAACAGCAGTGGATCATGCCCAGCATTTCCTAGTCGAACCACAGATAACTACAATGATCTAATACATATCGATTTTACAGAAGACAATGTTGAAAAAGCACTATTTATTTATTTATTTATTTATTCCATTTATATACCGCCCTTCTCCCGAGGGACTCAGGGCGGTGAACAGCTCATCTAAAAACCCCACAAAGAATACAAAAGTTAAAAAATATTAAATTTCAATCGGCTGCTTGATAAAACCAACAAAACCCCACCCCCCACCCTTAAAACCCAATTTAGAATTAAATATGGAGACCAAATTAAAACCATTATCTCAGCCCAGGCCGGCCTGCTCAAAGAGCCAGGTCTTCAACGCAATCTAAAACCATCTCTATCTATTGGACTGGACGAATATGTGCCTACTTCTTAAAAAAGCTATCCACTGCCATAGCAGAACCTCTAAGCATAATCTTTGAAAAATCTTTCAGGACCAGCTCCTAGCCAAAACTATGGTCACAAGCCAGGGTCATCCCCATCTTCATAAAGGGAGACCCCAGCCTAGTTGAAAATTACAGACCAATCTCTTTATGCTGCATCACCTGTAAAGTCATGGAACCAATCCATCATCCTCCACTTAGAAACAAACAACCTACTCTCTAATAAACAATTTGGTTTTAGGAAAAAACTACCATGTAATCTGCAACTCTTACACTGCAAAAACATATGGACTACACAACTCGATCAGGGCAAAGCTACATAGACTTCTGTAAAGCCTTTGATTCAGTGATACACAACAAACTATTCCTAAAACTAAGGTCTTACGGTATCTCTGGATACCTGCATAACTGGATAGAAGCATTCCTGTCAAACAGACAACAAATGGTCAAAATTGGGAACGTCCTATCAAATTCTGTACCTGTCAACAGTGGTGTTCTCCAAGGCAGTATCCTAGGACCAACTCTCTTCATACTCTATATTAATGACCTCTGTGATCGTATCAAGAGCAATTGCGTTCTCTTCGCTGATGATGTAAAGCTATTCAACACCACAGACAATACTGCTGCCCTTCAAAAAGACCTTGACTACGTATCAGAATGGTCAAACAAATGGCAACTTCAGATCTCAACAAATAAATGCTCTGTCCTACATATTGGCAAAAAAAAATATCAGAAAATAAAATACAAGCTGAATAGTCAAGACCTTGTTGATGATCCAAATTCTGTCAAGGATCTTGGAGTACTCATCTCTAGTGATCTAAGTGCTAGAGCCCACTGTAACTACATAGCCAAAAAGGCATTAAGAGTTGTTAACCTAATCTTACGTAGCTTTTTCTCTGGTAATATTACACTAATTACTACAGCATACAAAACATTTGCTAGAACAATACTCAAATACAGCTCATCAGTCTGGAACCCACATTTCATATCTGATATTAACACAGTTGAGAAAGTCCAGAAATATTTCACAAGAAGAGTTCTCAACTCCTCTACTCGTTGCAGAATACCTTGTGCCAAATTCTAGACTTAGAAAACCTAGACTATGCCGCTTTTGATCCGATCTAAGTATAGTATATAAAATCATACATTGCAATGTCTTACCTGTCAATGAATACTTCAGCTTCAACCATAACAATACAAGATCAAACAATAGATACAAATTCAAGGTTAATCGCACCAAACTTGATTGCAGGAAATACTACTTCAGCAACAGAGTGGTCAATGTCTGGAATACTCTACCTGACTCTGTGATTTTTTTCCCCAAACCCCAAAAACTTTAACCTTAGACTGTCTACTGTTGACTTCACTCCACACCAACGTGCCTACTGTCCCTGTCCTATTGTTTCTTTTATATATATATTTATTTTCCTTATATGTATCCATGTATTCAAAACTATGTTTTACTTATACCTATTATCTTATAAGCAATTGACAAATAAATAAGTAAAAATAAAAAATAAGAGAGAGTTAACCTATTTTCTAAAGCACCTGAAGGCAGGACAAGAAGCAACAGACGGAAACTTATCAAAGAGAAATCCAACCTAGAAATAAGGAGAAATTTCCCAACAATGAGGACAATTAACCAATGGAATGGTTTGTCTCCAGAAGTTATGGCTGCTCCCTCACTGAAGGTTTTCACAAAGAGACTGGACAGCCACATCTAGTCTAGTGAAAAGGACTAGGGAAGACAGGATAGCAGTGTTCCAATATTTGAGGGGCTGCCACAAAGAAGAGGGGGCCAACCGATTTTCCAAAGCATCAAAAGGCAAGACAAAATAGAAACTAATCCAGGAGAGAAGCAACCTAGATCTAAGGAGAAATTTCCTGACAGTGAGGACAATAAACCAGTGGACCGGCTTGTCTCTGGAAGGTGTGGGTGCTCCATCATTGGTGCTTTTCAAGAAGAGGTTGGGCAATCACCAGTCTGAAATGGTATAAGGTCTCCTGCTAATGAACAGAGGGTTAGACTATACCATCTCTAAGATCTCTTCCAACTCTGTTTTTCTGTAAACACTCATAAAGGCAGTTTAAAGAGGTTCTGCTCACTTTTGCTCTAAAAGCTTCCCTTGTCATGGTGGCTTTTGAAAGCAAAGGGACTTAAGCTGAGAATGGAACCAGGATATGAAATTAGCACCCACCCCACTCCTAGAAAAATAAAATATCCTAGGAAATATTAAAAAGGTTAATATTTCCCCTAAAAAGAGTAGAAACTCAGAAGCAGAAACTCACCTCAGAAGCAGAAACTCAGCCCCACCTCCCCACGTTGGCTAATGGGCCATTACTCTGGCCTAGGCCAGCCTATTTTACATAATAAAGTTCTACTCCATGTAAAGCTATAATAGGAATTGCCCAAAGTCC